>OX419339.1:6759184-6799184 GCA_948470475.1 Galaxea fascicularis
ATTCTGTAATTGTTCTGATGCATTTAGTGATAGAGTCTGCCGTTGTCGAGGGTTATGTAGTTCTGCTGGCAAATTCCACATCCTTCCTAGAAAGTCGCCTTTTGATGGGGACTTTCAACGTTCTTGGAATGTTACAGAAAATAACGGGGAAAGGCCCTCAAGAGGCCCTTTCAATATCGAGACCTCCGCCCACGCATCTAAAGGGCCCCTGTAACCGAAACTGAAGAAGGGACTTGTCCCTACTTAAGTCGGGACTTCTGGCTCTAATTGTCGAGTTTCTTGATTACTCAAGCAGTTGGTCCTTGGTTATACTAGTCAATAGCATTGATTAAACGACAAGAAAAGCGTTCGAATAAGTTTTAGCAGTTGAGGTAAAGAGTGAAATGATTTATTCATTGAAAAGTCATTCTATACATTGCATGGTGGGACCCAACGGTTGGTATTTCGCATCGAACATGTAGCCACCAGTGATAACACACTTCCGTCTTGTCCTCAGGTTTTTGTAAACGAGTCAGTTCATTTCAAGTGAAGAAGCAAAGGTTTTAGCTATTTTTGCTAAACTCAGTTTATTCTTTGCAGTACGTTTTTTAACCCCAGGTATCGTGTCTAACCATCACTTTAAAAAATGCATCTTTCAATAAACCGTTGATTTACTATTAAAGCGCACAAACGTTTTCATTAGCTTGTACGAAAGAGCTTTCAAAATGATGAAGAATTGCGTTTATTTTATTGTGATAGCATTCTTGGTTGCCGAGTTATTCAAGATTTTGATTTATGCAAATGAGGGGACTTGTGACGTCACAAGATGGACACAGTGATGTAAAATCACAAAAAAATGGAATATCTCTGAAGGCTTTTTCTGTATAGAACTGAAACATTTTAAAGTTGGTATACTCATCACAAAGTTCAATGATATGATCCACTGTGACATTTCCATGGCAACACAATGGGCTCCAGGCCCTCTCCATCCAAAGGATAAAATCAGAGTTTCCCTCCCCAAGAAGTACTATTTGCTTTTGAGGTACAGTCACTGGGCGTGAGCGAATACGGACATTACACAGCACAAGTGTAAGAAAGTCTGTTAGACTCTGGAGCAACAAATTAGGCATTTTTCATTTTGGGAAGTTAGAGGTCTGGTAACGAGTATGTTGCTATGGTGACATCATAACCACTATCACAATGTGCAGTTCTGGCAACACATCAACCCTGCAAAATTTCAACCCACAGATATTCCATATTTTGCGATTTTACTTCATTCTGTGTCCAGCTTGTGACGTCACAAGTCCCCTAATTTGCATAAATCAAAATCTTGAATACCTCAGCAACCAAGAATGCTATTACAATAAAATAAACGCCATTCTCCATCATTTTGAAACCTCTTTCGAACAAGCTAGTGAAAACGTTTGTGTCATATGCACTGTAAAGACGCCGCTATTTCACAATCTGCTCTTTTTAGCCTTTCCTTGTCCACCGAAAGAAAAAGTTGTTGGTTCATTCCTCTAGCGAACGACCATTTCATTTTTCCCATGCAGAGATCATACTGAAGCATTTTAAACGAGTAGCAGTCATTTTGGTGAACTTCTGGGTATTAGAGATGTTGTAAGTTCCGGTATGCATATGTTTGCTACCGTGACAAACCGGCCGTGATGACTAAGCTTTCTGGGAAATTCACTCCAATATGCCCGAGTATTTGCAACGGGATTTAAAAGCCTTCAAATTCTCACTCAAAGTTAAAGTGCATCTTCCCTTCAGTGGGATCAGCATGACTACTGCCAATTTTTAGAACTGAAGATTTTTAAAAGAAGTAAATCTTGACTCATTCGATCGGACCATTTTCAGTTCCTGTTATTTCAAAGCATGTGCTAAAGCATTTCGTATAATAAAAAAAATTAATTGTTATAGAAAAAAACAGGTTAAATGGAAGCTTTCAAGCAGTTTAAATTTGTGATCTATCTTTTAACATGTTTAACGGGTCGGCGATAGAGGCTCAAATTGTAGTACATTCGCGAAGTGGTTCTCACTTGTGAGTTTGTCGATGAAATTCCGAAAGCGGATCACTGTTGTCAAAGCAATTCAATCGAGGAGAACTTTCTAAGTATTTTTCCCGCGCAGGACCAAGCTTATTGTGCTGTACAAACGCCGGTGAAGATTCCAGTTATTATTTATATCTGTGGGCAAAATCCTAAATCCTAGCCTGGGCTATTCATTGGAAGCTAATGTTTCAACTGGCCTGTTAACCAAGAAGAGATTAGGCTGGATGCATCATGGAGGCATTCCGCAAGTCAAATATGAGAAGAGGTTCTTCCAAAAATGTTTGCGTGGTGCTTAAGGAAAAGCCCCCGTCTACCGGCTAACCCTAAGATTTAGACCACACTGGGGCTCACTGAGTTCGATTCGTCTTGTATTTTCTGCAACAGACATAAAGGCTTAGTCTTCTTGGAAAGATGCAAGTGCAAACTACAGAATTATATCAACAAAGACGTAAACCAATCAGATATACCGTTACGTTCAACAAAGGCAAAGATCGCGTGAATTTCTTGTGATGGTATGACATGTCATTGACAGTTTGATGCCAAATGAGCACCTCCCCTTCTAACAGTTCTATGAAAGGCAAGAGTAGCGCTGGCTTCAAAGTAAAACATTGAACTGCTGTGATACATGTGGACACAACTGAGACTTGAGACAAAAACTGAAGCTGTCAAGTCTTTCTCTATAAATCAACGTAAGGTAAGTTTTTTTAGTAACGTTTCCACGAAAAGCAGTCTTCATCAATGAGAACTTCCGCCTCAGTTCCGTCTTGATTATAGAGATTTTTGCTTCAGAAGGCCACTTTTACCATGGCTTTCTACAATGACTATTTGTGATAAAAGCTAAAAAGGGAACCGCTGTTACCCTTTAATTATTTCATGAAAATGCTCTTTAACGTGGAACTGGAAGATCAAAGTGTACGTGTATCAAAAATCAAATCGAAAGTGTTCAGGTGGAACCCGTTTCCAAAGTCATCTTTTATTCTGCCGTTTTCTTTAAAACGGATACAAAACGTTTTGACCTTGGTTTCCTTGGTTTTGTGTTCCTAAGGAAACTGAATAGCAGAACATAGCGCAGCCGGTCCTTGAAACACGACTGACTTATGAAGAATAATACTCGATATTGTCGAGCTTGCTTCAGTTCCGAGAAAGGATTATGGTGGTTTTGTCTTTCGAAAGACGAACCGGTGTAGAGTTCATTCAAATATAAAACTACTTTCATCTTGCTCAGTTAAATATAAAGGAAACACAGCCTCTCTTCAAGCTAGTCACGGCGTCTTTTATATGTCAAAACACGGAGTTTGAGGGATTTATTGAATTTGATTACAGTTGTCTTGAACTGTGGTTCGCATTGAAGCATTCTTGGAAATCAGCCGTTTATTCGCTTGGAGGTTCATTGTTACGAGCAAGAAATTCAATTACGGATTTCAAGATTAACCGTGTTATAGTAGTAAGAGAGAAATTCTTCACTCAAGACCCGTCATTGGGGAGAGTTTATGCCCAACTAGCTGTAGCTAGCCGAAGGTAATTGTGCCGGCTAAGTCGAATCGCCATTAAGGCTGGTTTTCACTAGCGACGGGGTCGGAGTCGGAGTTGGAGTCGTAATCGGAGTCGTAAGGGGCCTTATGACCCAGTGAAAATCAGCAAAGTTTGGAGTCGTAAGCGGAGTCATAAGCTCGACGAAATCGGAGTCGGAAGAATCAGAACGTTTCCATTTTGTTCCGATTCCGCTTATGACGCTGTCGCTTATGTGATCCAGGGAAGCAGAAGCGGAAGAACCCACCGATCACAATGCTTGTTCTCACGCTGTCCGATTACAGATTGTTGCCAAAATAGCGCTTGTGACTCCGACAATCTAGTTTTCACTGGATCATAAGCGACAGAGTCATAAGCGGAATAGCTATCTGCTTCCGACTCCGTCGGTTTCATTTTCACTAGATCATAACGCTTTCTGACGCTTCTGATTACGACTCCGGCTCCGACTCCGTCGCTAGTGAAAACCAGCCTTTAGGGAACCATTTTCCAAGAAGTCGATCACCCTTGAAACATCTGGTTATTAAAAATGAGATGTACAACTAGCAGCGTTTGTAGCAAGAAGCAACCCAAGAGCGACTGCCGAACAGGACCGACGAGAAGTGAATTATAGCTACTCAGCAATCAACTGACTAAACTCAGCGTTAACGTTGGGGCGAAATGAAATTCTATTGTATACATTTTAATACTTTAGGGTTGGCGATGTCAAGGGATTGTTCTCATACCAAATTCTATTTATCCCTCTGCGAAACTCACCCTTTGATGTTTCCTGGCATTCGAGGAATGTCATCAAAAATAAAGGGGAAAGGCCCTAAAGACAAACTTTCAATTTAGAGTCCTGCTACTGCGCAAAGTGTTTCTGAAACTAAACTAGGAGGGACATTTCCCTCTTTAAATCGAGATTTCTCTGATATGCCGTCACCTTGATCATACATCAACGAATGCCCTCGAACTGTACTAAGTTTTAACAGTTTCAGTGCCAAAGACATACGTAAATTATAGAATCTACCAAAGCAACAACATGTGACGTCTGTGGTGTCGGTAACCTGGGAGGGCTGTATTTTGCGTCAAACCTATATCTGGCAGTGAAAATCCGCGTTCCCACCCTTTCCTCGCACACGTGTCAGCGTGAATGCCAAGTGAAGAACTCAGTTCTTCAATTGGCATTCACGCTGAGCTAAGGTTGCAGCTATATCAGTAAATGTACTCTATCATAGCGCCTGTTTGTTAGAGAGACGATTTTAGCCACGTGTGTTGTTTCTAAACATCAGTGAAAAAGCATCTGTCCATAAATAACTTTTGGCTTTTGGCTCTGTTCTCTAGATAGACTTCCCTCGTGCATCAAAAGTTCCTCAGTAGTCTGGTCTTGGAATGGGAAACAGAGAACCTGTTGAAGACCTCCCGGGGTCAGTCCGAAACCCCTTGCCAGAAATGAGGGACCGACACTCTCCTGCGGCAGACATGGTTAAGCGTATGAAGGCAGACCCAGAAATCATGGCCGAGGTATTACAACAATTGCAACATATACAGGTGATAAGGAGAACAGCTGAAGCAGATCCACCGCCTGGAAACAAACTTCAGAAGATCTTCTACGCTTTCTGGGCAATTGGTTCTGGGGGTTGGTCAAAGGCACAATTTGTGTTTTTAGTCGTTTTGACTACTTTGAAACAAATCGCTAAGATGATCGAAGGCGAAATTCCAAAGGAGCAGTGTGGCAAGGTGAAGAAGAGGAATAGAAACCTGGAACAGGTTGAAAAACATACAAACAGGGTGGAGCAAGATGTTGGAAACATGAAAGAGACGGTACGATTGTTGTTGTTGTTGTTGTTTTTTTTAGGTCATTGGAGGAATTAGGGAAAAACACGTTGTAGTGTTTATCTGTATTCATTCAGAATCGTACTCGTAATCGTACGTATATAAACATACATATATTGTAAAATGGCTTGGTTGATGCGTTGCAATTTGTCGCGATTGCCATTTTGAAAAGAGAGTTCGTTTCGTCCACGATCACATGTGATCGTCACATGGTTAATTAATTACTGCAAAGTTATTTGAACTTTTAGATGTAACCAGCCCCTCCCCCCCCTCCCCCTTTGCAGTCCCTATTTTAAAGTATTTTTTGTCGATACAAATAATTCAGATCCAGAGAGCTGCTGAGGATGATGACTTCAGGATCTCTTTTATCAACAACAAGAAACTTGAGATGGCCTTGGTTACGGCGCAGTCGCATTTTCGTTCATGTCAAGATGGCGCCACTGATGTACGTGAGGCTAACTCTGGTCTTCAATTGGCTGCAAAATCTGCTCTTCTCGTGACTGGAGCGAAATTGGCAGCTGCTTTAATCATAGCGCTTTGTTGTAAGTCTATTTCATTTCAATTCTTTTCCAGTGCAGGACTCATTTCTCTTACCAATCCGACGGTATCAATTGCTCTACCCACAGTGCTTTCTCACAAAGAAAGCGATCTTTTTCATATATTGGATGCACTGCGTGGCTTGTTTGTGATTCCTTTTTCTCTCACCTTAAAATATTCAGTTCGGTTGGATGCCGGTTCCCCCGGAACTTGTCGCTTGTTTGTGCTTGCTCGTTTAATTTCCTTGTATGACAATACTAGCTAACAAACATTGATTGCCCTTTTCTGAGGGTGGTAAAGGGTATTTTCGTGACTCGTGATCGGCCACTTTTGTGAAACGGCTAATGCTTTCCTCGTTAATCGTGATTTCCATAGTAGCCGTGAAGGCTGATTTTGCAAAATTATTTTCCATTAAACGAGAAATAAATGTTTAATTCGCCATGAAACGTGATTTTCATTATGTCTTTATTTTTCGTGAATTGTGAAAGGACCGTTTTATTTTCCGTGAAATGTGATCTAGACCGCCCTTTACCACTCTCTTTTCTACGCAATGTTTGTAGTAATCAGGTTTTTGATCTTGAGTGTTAACCAAGTCATCTCTTCTCCACTAAGAGGATAGGGCAGACAGCCAAAGGGCTAATCAACTAAGCTGATGAGATTTTTGCGCTTGTATCCCTTCCTTCCTCTTAAGGTTTTTATTGGACAGGTCCACTGATAATGCCCAACCAAAATGATGACGATGATGATGTGAACACGAAGATGATAACGACTTCAGCCATGATGACAGGCTTTTTATTTGTGGGTATGGTGACCTTCTTCTGTTTGAGCGTTCAGAATCTATTCAACAACAAGAAGCTGTGGGACGAATGCAAAAAGTTCCAGAACGAAAAGTTGCAGTCAGTAGACGACGCTTTAAAAGTCCTGAAACGGGATATCGAGCTGGTGGTCGATTTGAAGGAAAAGCTGGATGTGGTGGACATCATTGCATCTCGGTACGCCTCCTTCAGGCGGCGACCTCATTGGGAGTGACTTTTCCGACGACCTCAGCCAATCTTCGACCCCATGCTAGTTTGTAGGTAAATAGCCGTTAAACAGGGGCATAAATTCTTGATCCCTCCCTGCTTCCCGCAAATCCCTAAGTTTAAGTGTGGACATAGAAAAGGAAAGCTCTGCGGTTGTAAAAAGAATAATTTATAAACCTTGTTGTAGTGTTGTTCTAACGTTTTAATGTAGAGATCAAATCTCAGGTGTGACCGTTAAATTGGAGAGTCTTTCGATCTAGCATCAGTTGGAAAGACCTCAACGGGGCACTGTCATGGGGTTTTTGCTGTTCTCCGGCCCAAAATTTTAAAGATATGCTACTTACTGACTTTACTCATGAAAATAATGAAACGCATTCCTTGAATATTAATCGACTTTTTGCAGGAAAAGTCGTCCATAGCACATTTGTGGCCATGGTTTCAAAATAACGTGCGAGAATTTGAAAAATTTGGCTAAATTTCTCAAAATACAATCCATTTTTATCCTTCCTATGAAACAGAGAAGAAGACGGTATTTAATCTCAGTGCAGTAACACAGTCCTGAGTAAAACTGCTTCAATAGTTTTAGGTTTTTTCCGATTTAAGCTGAAGACATTTTTTAGAATCTTACGGCCGACCGAAATAGCATGCCGGACAGTGCTTCTATAACCCCTCACTTTAGCAATTTTAAGACTTAAATTTTTCTTGATGAAATACCATCTCAGAGTTTCGAACCAGAAAAATTCGTTTCTTTTGTTTTTAGAGTGACAAACGTGTAGGGGAGCAGGATTGGCGCAGTGGTGAGAGCACTCTCCTTCCACCAATGTGTCCCGGGTTCGATTCCCGGACTTGGTGTCATAATGTGGGATGTGTTTGTTGGTTCTCTACTGCTCTGCTCCGAGAAGTTTTTCTCCGGGTACTCCGGTTTTGAACTACTTGGTAAAAGCCAACATTTGCCGATTTGAGTTGATTTACAGTCTCCCCAATTAGTAGAGCACCTCTGCACAGCTAGAAAAAATTGAGACTTAAATAAAGTTATTTTTATGGCGAGCGATTCGGTCTGTTTCGGTCTTAAAACACTTGTTCATGAAATGTTTGATCGTAGGACCTGCTTTAGTAGGCCAATTGGCCAAAATTTGTATGCGTTTATTATGACGTAGAAACAAAGGCATATATTTGTATAGAAAAGTGACATAAAATGACTGTCTATGTACTCTACTATGTAATTGTAAACAGTAAGGCTTTTGCTTGCAGTAAATTGGGTTGCAATAAACGTCCGTCTAGCCAGTGGAATATGAAAACGGCTTTTTAAGTTGAAGTCGGCTAGATGCCTTCTAAACGTTCGGAAAGTTGGGAATGTCTTGGAGTTGGGAATCCTGGAGAGCACTCAAAAGGGTTAGTGTTGCTCTTGACAGTGCCTCGACCAACACATCTCCTATGCTCTTCAAATTTTTCGCTTGTATTATAGCTTGATATACATACCCCAAAGCATGAACTACTTGGTAAAAAACTGGATCATTGAATAATACAATTCTAGAGTTTTGATTGGTTGAGATATCATGTTGTATGAGCCATTATACAATGCCTTTCAGTTTTTTTTTCTTGTTTTGCAAAAATAAAGTAAGGAGGGGAAGATTTATAAATTATTCCATGTTGGACATGAGATGGTCATAGACAGCTCGGCGCCACTCGCTTCGTCGCGCTTATGGAACAAGTGTTAATTACGCAACTTAGCTGATCCTACTTAAATTTGTTTTCACTCTCCTACCGGAAAAGCGCCATTTTTAAAACATAACCCTCTCACTTACAGTATTTTTACAATGGAATTCTACTCAATTTTAGACCTCAACCAATATTACAACCGTAAAGAGGGCAGAGGGACATATTGACCTCACAACCTCCTTCTCCTCCTCGAGGGTATTAAACTAAAAAAACTAAGTGGGGACAGTGTTGAAGACTCAGAAACGCTCTTTTATCAAATAATAAGACTAAACCCAAAGATGAATGACAAAAGAGTAAAGACCAAATAAGCAATGATTAAGTCAACCAATGTTAAAAACCCTGAAAACGGTCGAGAACTTGACACTTATTTTTAAATTCGTTATTGCTAAAACCTCCTTTCCCAAAACTACAATAACTGACCAAACACCAAAATACTTAGCAAAACGCATTTCTTAAGCTTGTTTGCTTGTTTAATTCGTCAGTTTGAAATACTAAGATCCGTCACGTTTCTTGATTCTAAGGTAATAGAGCGGTGTTCAAATAACAATTTTTACCCAATTTTCTTACCACTGCTGCCAGGAGGTACAGCTCATTCTCAGCCACGCGTCACCCTGTAATGAACGAGAATTAAAATTGCTTCCGTTACGTGCTACTCGCGACTTCTCGCGCGTGAATTGCAGAGAAATGAACAAGACGCCATTTTTGTTTTGTGAACGTCGTGTTCCGCATGATTCATGGTTGTTGGGGAATAATAGTGGTTTTCATTCCAAAGGAAGCGCTTTTAACAAATTTTATGAACACTGGGAAAGGTGATATGTGATTCGAAAGCCTATGTGATGATGATATCTTTGTTTTGGTTATGAAACACAACTGATGATTCGGCTAATCGAAGGAACTGGTGATTAAGCTTACAGTTGTCCATGTATTTACTTTATATTCTTACGTACATGTATCTCTTCAGATAACCCTACTTCATGTTTTCCCCTCGAAATACAATGGTAAAGAAACTTTGCAAAGAGTCGAGAGTGTGAGTTGTGGACAAACGGGATTTTAAGCTTTCGTAGTATTCGTACCTTTATTTTTAGTTTGAATGCATTACTATCATCAAAACACTAGGCAGTTTTATGCTGCCCTCACGAAATATTGAGTTATTGGCCGGGTGTAAAAATAATTAAGCGAATTAAGCTTGACTTAAGTCTTAACTTAAATTTAATTTAGAGATCCAGAAGCCTGTACTGCAGCTGTGAATTAGCCAGCAGTGTTTTGTTGTTGTTCCAGAGGCGAATGTACATACAAACAATAATACATAGCTTTACGGCGGAATTTAAAACATTGACAGTGTTGCGATAACAAAAATGGTACAATTGGTACAATACAAATTAAAAAGAACTTACGCCTACACCACCCGAGCTTACATGAACCTTTCAAAATGTTTGTCCATTGAATACGAGTATTTTCTCTTGCATCCTGACATTAAAACCAATGTGTCCTTGATCTTGTATTTATCAAAGCTTGGATATGTCTTGCTTCTCGTTGAATTGTTATTGAATACAAACCAGTCAGCTTCCAAGTCTTTATACCGTTGTCAGGCTTTGGCGAAAGGAAATGTTCGAAACAGACAACAGAGATATCAGTGGAAACTCGTCTGGACGCTTCGTCTTTATCATTCCTCATGAAGATCATTCCGCGAATCTTTTATATGAATCCAGTATGCACCTCAAAGCAAAACTAATAAACTTTTCCCTCTCCGCTAGATAAAAAATAGACACGCTCTACTGTTTTGTGTTATAAAACCAACTTTAGATAACTTGTTGTCCGTAATGGCGGCTCTTTCGCGAGAGCCTCGCGAACACGCATCTGAGTAACATCCGGTTTTTGAATCAGCCAATCCGATTTCGTCCAAATTCTGGACGAAGACACAGAGTCCTGTGAGACTTTGTATCAGGCCCAATTGTAGCGAGCGCCGACAAAAGAAGACATAAGAGCGATGATACAATTGGGCCTGATCGCAGGTTATCGGTTCTGAAGTCTGGCTACGGCCCTGCTGTCGCATCTTACCACTTAAACTCCTCCTCTAAACAATATCATGGTGTCAAGAATGACCTCTTCGAGTTCAAGTTCATTCTTGGTTAAAAGGTATGCCAGCAATGGAACCCCCTACAGTTTAACCAAAGTAACCACAAAATAAATAAAGTCCGTTATATCCAAACCAAATGAACGATTTCAAAATATTACAAAATCTAATCAAAGACAAACGATGATTACATTTTAATTTCCTTCAAATTCAATTTCATTTTGTGTATGTCCTGGATATAACAGTTTCTATCAGTGGCAACGTTTTATGTACCAGTGTGCACTACAAACCTACAGATTCTCACAGTTACTTGTTGTATTCATCGTCACATCCATCACATGCCAAGAACTCTATTCCTTATTCTCAATTTCTTAGACTTCGACGTCTATGTAGTGATGACTCTGATTTTTCCAGCAAATCAGAGGAGATGTGTCAGTTCCTCGAAAAACGTGGCTATCCTGCCTCTGTGGTCAAAGCGGGCCATCATCGCGCCCAACAATTTGATCGACCGTCAGCACTACAAACGTCAAAAAAAGGATAAGAATGACAGAATTCCATTCACCCTCACTTTCCATCCTCATAATCACGTAGTCAGAAATATCATTCTTAATAACTTTAACTTACTCCAAAATGATCCCGAGACTTGTAGAATCTTTTCGCAACCTCCACTAATTTCTTTCAAACACGACAAACGTAGGCAACTTTTTAGTTAGAAGCGCATGTGAGAATCATTGAGCCGTGACTTTTGGTCACGTGTTAGATTTTTTTTTTACCGCGAAAAAGTAGAGATGGGCATGTAGTGTTTTCGAGATAGGTTTCGAGTGTGTTGTTTCGATGATTAAAGGAGTTGCGTTTTGAAGAAAAAGAAGTGCCATTTATTCCGATTGCGTTCATTACATGGCGCCCAACGTGGGGCAGTGAAGTCCCCTGAAGCGATTGACAGTCGAAGAGAGTTGAAAGCGACGAGAACAGTGAGTGAATCATGGCCGAAGCAGATTTGGAGCGATTAATTTCGATACGAGGATCTCATCGAGGAGTTGTGACGAAGCTTACGAGAGAATAATGAATAATGAATCTTTGGCAAGCAAAGATTTCGAACGTCTATTTGTGATTTACCAGCAGTTGGATACGAAATTGGAAACACTGAGCGATTACGACCAAAGGATCTTAGCAGTATGCGACGTGACAAAGATCGAAAGCGAGATCGAGGAGTCGCAACAAATCCTTGAGAGGGTCATGGAATGCAAGCGAAAAATCGATTTGAAGCTAAAACAAAGGTCAAGCGAGTCAAACGGCAATCAGACTGAGAGCAGTGAAAATACCGGTCAAGGGGCATCGAGAACGAGCCAAGCGAAAGCGAAACTGCCAAAGTTGACATTGCCGAAATTCCGAGGAGATGTGACAAAATGGAAGTCCTTCTGGGACAGTTTTCGATCAGCTATTCACGACAACCAAGATATTTCGGAGGTGGATAAATTCAATTATCTTAATTCAGTCTTGGAGGGATCAGCGGCGAGAGCCATTGCAGGATTGAGTTTAACCGCGTCCAACTACGAACATGCCGTCCAAATTCTTCAGGATCGCTTTGGGAAAACACAGCAAATTATTGCAGCGCATATGGATGAGTTAATCAAGATAACGCCGTGCCAAAATGATCGTCCATCTTCGTTGACATATGTTTACGACCAGATAAGTGTTCATACCTGAGGACTGGCTTCGTTAAGAGTTTCCTCTGATCAATACGGGAGCTTGTTGATTCCAATAATAATGAACAAACTTCCCAGTGAAATTCGATTGCAGGTGGCACGTAACTCGACGGGTGAAGTTTGGAAAATTGAAGGGTTGCTTGCGACTATAAAGAGAGAAGTCGAAGCACGTGAAACCAGTGAACTTGTAAAAACTAGTGGAGGCGAACGAAAACCTGCTTCATCGTCTTCGTCAACGAAGTCTTCAATTTCTACAGCAAGCGCGCTGGTTTCCAAAAATGGCGGGAATCCCGTTCGCTGTTGTTATTGCCGAGAACTGCATTATTCTGCTTCCTGTGAAAAGGTTCGAGACCCGTTTCAGCGTAAGGAGATTTTGATCAAGGAACGAAGGTGCTTGAACTGTTTAAGTCCTGGTCATGTTGTGCTCACGTGTCGAAAGCCGGACGTATACAAAACATGGACCCCTGGTCCATGGACCACCACCTCTGTGGACCTGGTCCATGGACCACCCCCGTGGACCATCCCCGATTTTTATTTGGCTGAATTTTACTAAAATTTGGAATTGGGTGCCGTTAACAGCCGAATTTACTCTTCGTTCCGAGCTTATGATAAAAGCCAGTTTTTAGTCAGTGGAGCTGGAGACAACATCTATGTGCTTTGAATTCCATACAAGAGAATGTTACATCGTGTTACCACTGAACATTAATATCGGGGAGTAGAAAATACTGAGGGGGTGGAGGGAGGAGGTACGTGATTTTTCTCCCCAGGCTTCCTTCGGTCTCTGTTCTTCTTACCCTGGGAACAAGGTTGCTTAATATGCAAGATGGCGGCCTTTCAAATGGCACCCTTTTCGAAATAATCACGCTTACAGTGAACGCAAGACAACATGCTTTCAGCCAGTAAGGCGGTTTAGTAAGTCTGAAAGATGTAACGGACAGAAAAGATTGGTTTCAGTGGTTTCCATTTGATACGATATTCTTGCAGGTTGAAAACGTCATCACCAGTGCTGTGAAATTAACATTAGTCATCTATTAGTGCTGAATTTAGTTTTGTGGCTTTATTGTAGTTCTGTTTATTAAGTTAGGGATGGTCCACAGGGGTGGTCCATGGACCGGGTCCACAGGGGTGGTCCACGGACTGGGTCCACAGGTGTGGTCCATGGACCAGGTCCACGGGGGTGGTCCATGGACCGGGGGTCCATGTTTTGTACACGTCCGTCGAAAGCTGAACGTTTGTCGACATTGTAAACAACGACACCATCAATCAATTTGCCCTTCTCTTTCACATTCACACAGCGACACAAGGCCGAGCAGTCCTCCACAAGAATACGTTAGAAACACGACCACCACTACTACCGTTAGAAATAAGGGAACAGTCCTTCTCCAGACCGCCAAAGTTACAGCTATGAATGAAGACAAATCGAAATCAACAAACGTGCGGGTTTTGTTCGACAACGGAAGTCAGCGAAGTTATGTGACCAACGACTTGAAATTGCGGTTGAATTTGAGGCCTGTCAACACTGAAACACTCCATTTGAACACATTTGGAGGAAGTAAATTCCGAACCCAAAGCTGTGAGGTGCTTAAACTCCGATTAAAGAAACACGAAGGTGAAGAAATCGAACTTACTGCTTTGAATTTTCCGACAATTTGTTCACCGTTGCCGTCGAAGGTCAAAGTGGACTATCCTCATTTGGAGGATCTTCAATTGGCCGACGATTTAGATGACAGCAATGGAAGGATTGATATACTCATTGGAGCCGAAAATTATTGGGATTTGGTTAGTGGTGAAACCGTAAAAGGCGAGGATGGTCCAACAGCAGTTTCAAGTAAATTTGGTTGGCTTTTGTCCGGTGCGTTGCGTGACTCCGTGACAGCCGATTGCGTCTCATCAAACTTGGTCATTTCAGGGAATTGTCATTTTGCCGCTCACGAAAACGAAGAATTGGTCAATATTCTTGATAAATTCTGGAAAACCGAATCTATTGGAATTGAAGGAACAAATGAAGAGACTGATCAACCTAAGGATGACTTTGTGAACATTAAGCACAATGGTCAGCGATATGAGATAGCACTTCCATGGAAGGACAATTGTTTACCGATACCTGATAACTTCAACCTCTGCTATAACCGCTTGAAATCTATGCACTTCAAGTTGAGTAAGTCGCCAGACTTGCTGCAAGAATACGACAATATCATCCAGGAACAATTAGCAGCAGGGATCATCGAGAAGGTAGAAGAGTCCGAAGAGGAAATCAAAGAAACCGCGCATTATTTGCCGCACCATGCGGTCATCCGGAGAGAGAGAGAAACAACGAAACTTCGGGTTGTTTTTTGATGGCTCGGCGAAATCACCAGGACAAGAACACTCCCTTAATGACTGCTTGCCTACTGGCCCAAACTATGTACCACAACTTGCAGATGTACTAGTAAGATTCCGATGGAACCCGGTTGCGATTTCCGCTGATATTGAGAAAGCATTCTTGATGATCAGCATCCAGAAAGATCAGAGAGACATGCTGCGCTTTCTGTGGTTCAAAGATCCCTATGTTCTCAATTCAGAAGTTCTACAGTTACAATTTTGTCGCCTGGTATTTGGTCTGAGACCCTCACCAGCCGTTTTAGGAGCCACTTTAACACTTCACTTGAATGCCCACAAGGAGCAATACCCCGAAGTAGTGGAGCAGATACGAAGTTCCCTGTATGTCGATGACATGTTGAGTGGTGCTGACAATGTGCAAAAGGGATTTGAACTTTACCAGCAATCCAAGGAACTTATGGCAAAGGGAGCCTTTAACTTACGAAAATGGAATTCAAATGCGCCTGAGCTCCGTCACCTTATCAATAAGAAGGAAGCCGAAACTGTTGTGCAGCCGAAGACCAAAGAGCCAAGTCAAGCAGTTAAAGAAGAAGATGAATCTTTTACAAAGTCTACCATTGGTCCGAATCAAGTGTCACACGCACTAGTCAAGACTCTTGGGGTTTGCTGGGACACTGCATCAGATGAGATTTCATTTGACTTTACGGACCTGATTGAGTGTGCCAATGCGATGCAAGTTACCAAAAGATCCTTGCTTAAGTTATCAGCTAAAGTGTCCGCTAGGACTTTTGAGCCCATTCACCATTACGATGAAATGTCTGTTTCAGTCCCTGTGCTTGGAGAAGTTGGACTGGGATGTCGAGCTTCAAGGAAATTATGTACAACTGTGGAAGAGCTTTGTGTCTAGCTTGATACATCTAAACAGTGTACACGTACCTCGTTGCTACTTTTCGTCTTCTGCACCAATTAACATCCAGATTCATGCCTTTAGTGATGCGTCAAAGAAGGCCTACGCTGCTGCCGTGTATTTGCGTTCAGAGTATCGAGATGGAAATGTGGACGTAAAATTAGTTTCCTCGAAGACAAGGGTGGCACCCATGAAGCAGCAAACTATCCCGAGACTTGAGCTCCTTGGTGCATTAATCTCTACAAGACTCGTCAGCTCCCTAATGAAGTTACTGCCACGAGAAATCGAACCGACGTTTTGGGTCGATTCCACCACAGTACTATACTGGGTTCAACATGAGAAACCGTGGAAGCAGTACGTTCAAAATCGCGTCCAAGAAATTCGTAAGATCGTCCCACAAGCCACCTGGAAGCACTGTCCCGGTGACAAAAATCCGGCTGATTTGCCGTCACGTGGTCTTACAGGAAAGGAACTTGTGGACAACTCGATGTGGTGGTGTGGTCCAGATTTCCTATTGAATCCTGAAAACGAGTGGCCAAAGGCATCTCCAAGTGAAACAAGTGACGAACAAGCAATGGTGGAAATGGTTAAGTGCCCCTCAAATGTGACCCACTCTATTCTGAGCTCACTTGACAACTCAACTATGGTTGACATCGGTGCAGTCATTGAACCGAAGAATTACAGCTCACAAACAAGATTACTCCGCATTACAGCGTATGTTTTAAGATTTGCCAGCAACCTCAAAGCAAGATTGTCAGCGAAACCCACCCAGGTCGTGAAAGAGTTAAGTGCTGCTGAGATCGATCGAGCAGAATTTTATTGGATAAAGTCTGTCCAAGCAAGAAGTTTTGAAGAAGAAATTCAATTTCTAAAGAAGAAATCTCAGTTGTCGCCCCTGCCAAGAATTCAGCAATTTGGATTGTATCTAGATGAGGATGGCGTCTTGAGATGTAAGGGAAGACTTGGCCATACAGACCTTCCCTCTACTTGCAAGAATCCTATTTTGCTGCCGTCCAAGAATGACTTTGTTAACCTATTGATAAAGGATGTTCATTTCAGAGTCAAACACAGTGGAGTGAGAGATACCCTGACAGCTTTACGAGAGACTTACTGGGTATTACGCGGTCGAGAAGCAACCAAGAGAATCGTGAAGGGGTGTTTCATTTGTCGAAAATTTGAAGCGGTTCCGTTCAAACCTCACCCTACACCTGACTTACCAGAAATCAGGGTTGCAGATTCTCCCCCATTTACGTATACTGGAGTGGACTTTGCTGGTCCCCTTTATGTCACAGTACCCAAGGAACCCCAATCAGCAGAGAAGAATTTTGAGAAAACGTACATTTGTTTATTCACGTGTGCTTCAACCCGCGCCATCCATTTAGAACTCACACGTGATCTAGGCGTGAATTCATTCCTGCAAGCGTTT
Organism: Galaxea fascicularis; assembly: GCA_948470475.1. Classification (NCBI taxonomy): domain Eukaryota; kingdom Metazoa; phylum Cnidaria; class Anthozoa; order Scleractinia; family Euphylliidae; genus Galaxea; species Galaxea fascicularis. Next base: position 6,776,270 of record OX419339.1, read on the forward strand.
TTCAAGCAGACGCGGATTACCCTCCACTTTGGTGTCTGATAATGCCAAAACGTTTAAAGCTGGTTCCAAAGAGGTACAAAAAATTGCTAATTCTCCTGAAGTTCAGCGCCACTTCGCAAACAACCGAGTAACGTGGAATTTCATAATAGAAAAGGCCCCATGGTGGGGAGGCTTCTGGGAGAGACTGGTAAAAAGTGTGAAACGAAATCTCAAGAAAACAGTGGGGAGAGCGTCCCTGAACTACGATGAACTGAACACCCTAGTAATTGAAATAGAGGGCCTCCTCAATGCACGTCCCATCAATTACATCTACGACGACGATGATGCTCTTGCACAACCTCTCACACCATCACATTTGATCAGCGGTCGCAAGATAAATGTCTTACCCAATGACGAGCACTTTGAGATAATCAGTACACACAATACTCTCACGAGGAGGCAACGACGTCAAAGACACAATCAGTACAGTTACTGCAACAGTTTGCGAGGCAATGGCGACGTGAGTACTTGTTGAGTTTGCGAGAAAGAGCGATAACTAAGTCTGGAGGTGGCAACCCATCCTTAATACAAGTGGGCGATGTGGTCATTCTCAAAGATGATTCCACCGCTAGAGCTTTTTGGAAAATGGGGAAAGTCGAAGAATTGTTACCAGGTGATGATGGAAAGGTTAGAGCCGCTGTCGTTAGAATACCCCGCCGCAATGGAACAACTCAACTGTTGAAGAGAGTTATTCAGCATTTGATACCTCTCGAAGTCCGAGTAGAATCAACCGACAATCAAGTGCCAGGTCAATCATGTGCTCAAGTTCCAGGACTGCAACAAGTCATTCCGAGCATTCCAAATACTCAGAGGCCGCGCCGAGAAGCAGCAATTCGTGGAGAGAATTTGCGAAGAGAACTTATGAAACTCTGAACTTGAATGAAACTGAATTTTGACCACTGAAGTGGGTCAAAGTGGGGAGTGTGAGAATCATTGAGCCGTGACTTTTGGTCACGTGTTAGTTTTTTTTTACCGCGAAAAAGTAGAGATGAGCATGTAGTGTTTTCGAGATAGGTTTCGAGTGTGTTGTTTCGATGATTAAAGGAGTTGCGTTTTGAAGAAAAAGAAGTGCCATTTATTCCGATTGCGTTCATTACAGCGCATTTAAAAACTAAACGAGCAACCTGGCACTTTCAAATGCGCGCGCTCACGATGTAAAACTTGTCTCCTTTCACTCTTAACACTAGCAAAATATCGGGACCTAAGAGATCTGTTAAGATCACCGATCGTTTCACATGTACTTCCGCAAATGTCATTTATTGCATAACCTGTACGTTATGCAATAAATCATACTTGGGCGAGACAGGTAGACGACTAGGCGACCGATTCCGCAAACACCTTCGCGATTTTGAAAAGAATGACAAGGATGCATCTAAGCCAGTCAATCGCCATTTTAATCTCCCTAACCACTCCAAACAACACATGGCTATCTGCGGCCTTTCCCTGCATCAAGGTACGACGGAAAGCGGCAAGAATCTGGAACAAAAATTCATCTTCTAAATCGACACCCTTAATCCCCACGATATTAACGAACGCTTTTCATTTAACTAGTGTACTCCTATTTTTCACGTTGCCATGTTAACACCAATAGCGTAGCTCCTACTCCACTATAAAAACTACACACAACCCATAATTCCTCGATTCGCTCTGACGAAGGTCTAACGGTCGAAACGTCAGCTTTTAGAACCCCTGGAGGGTGGTCAATTTACATTTATCAGCTCTGTTGATAATACCAAATTTCTGTGTACTACTTCCCCACCGACGCAGTACCCCCTTTATGTCATACCCTAGTTGTGCTGCAACCCGCGTATTTGTGGCGGGAAAATAAAATAACCGCCTGCTGAAGACAACAAGAGAAGAAATCTACAATCTTTTATCGGTAGCGGCGTTGGTTTAAGCCTTTAAAAATTTTATTGGTGGCAGAAACTCATACTCGATGCCTGTCTCAAAATATGAGAGAAAGTTGTCACAAAGCGGCCAGGCCGTCACGCCTTATTGAATAAGGTTTGAGATCTTCATCCAAAGACTAAACAACATTCGCCGCCTACCTTGACTACGTCTCAGTTTTGTTTTGTTTGATTCTCACCGGTTGAAACTTTCAACCGGTGAGAATCAGCGTTTGTGATGTTAAGAGCAGCGAAATGGATTAGCTGGCTTTGCTATTATATGGTTTACGGGTCTGCGAGAGAAAACCCGCGCCAATGTTAAGGAGACGAGAATGTCACAACAACGTAAACTGTGCAGCTTTAATACGGCCCTGACTAAAGATGGCCGACCATAACACAACACGAGAGGTATTATTTGGGTCAAATTTTGGGCATATAACCACGCAAAATAACCATGAAGTACGCATGTCCACTGCGACAGTGCATGGTAACACATGCGCACAACATCCACCAAGTAAAAGCAAGATGGCGGACGGCGGTAGACGATCGCGTAGGACAGAAGGATTTCACATGTTTCGAGTTTGAGACCCAAAGACATGGCTGGGGAACACGAAGATCACCGAAGCCTTTGTTTACCAACTGTGTAGCGGATACCAAACTGTCAAAAGTCGCCGATAGCCAGTGTGAAAATCTCCACTAACTTCGTGTTTCTGCCCCGCCACTAGAGCTCTGCTTCCTGATGTTCTTCTGATTATTCAGCCTGGTTTAGAATAGCCACTTACTTTCTGATGAATGGAGGATTAACCTTGCCGGAGATGAATGATTGCACTTGCAGCCTTCGTTGACGGCTGTTGGGACTTTTCTGGAGAATCAGGGAACTTGTATGGATTGCCAATCGATTATGCCGTAGTATACCCCACTACTTTTCCATTGTGAAGACGTGACGGGGATAGATTATTAGAAAACTTGCCTTCCTCGCCACAGAAATAGTGAAAGCAAACTCATTGCTATTACACCAGAACATGAAACGTTATGAATCCTTGGTTTTGGTGCTGGCAAATTGCAATTGCCTGTTAAACTTGTTGCCCAAGTTTAACATTGGCGTCAAATATAAACCCGGAAATCAGGAACGTGTTGATGCATGAACATTTGAAAATCATTTTTTTTATATTTGTGATGTTACCTTTATTTCATTTTCTTTTATACATGACTCCACAAGCAGCAGCACTTTTACACTATTGGGTTGAAACAAAGATTGTTATTGTTATTATATTATTCACAATGGCAAAACTTTATTTAAGAATATCAATATGAATAACAATACCATTCACCATTTACAAGGATAAATAAACAATAGTCTCCATTTCATGCAAAAATATGCACGGATATTTGTCAACTGACATCTGTTCCGAGAAACGAACAGTTTTCTGAGAGCGTAGCTCAAGGAAAACTGTGAGCATCGAGGAACAGTTAATGGTATTTTGTAACAATAAAAATACTCAATACATAAACAAGCGACCTGCAGTGAGATAAATCAACAACTTTCTTTATTCTCTCCCAAGCTTACTATTTATTAATATGCTTGTTGCGAGAAGTGCTTATATATAACACTGGTTACCATATACCCAAATTATGGGCATACGTTAACCATGGTATTTTTTAAGCAATGCTAAATCAAGTCACTACACAAACGAGCGAACTACGACGATCGCTACAACGAGATGAATCAGCAAATGTCCTTAAATTCTCAGAAGCGTATGAAATCCTTGTTAGAAGTTCCCAAATATCATGATGGTTACCATATACCCAAATTGTGGGCATATGTTAACCATGGTGTTTTGGTTACAAAACATGGCCAGTGCATAAACAAGTAAAGGATGACAAGAAACATCAACAAATTTCACTAACTTCTTTCAAATGTACTCACGTTTGTTTCAATGTAAGAGGTGCTTATATACCAGTATGGTTAACATAAATCCCAATTGTGGGCACATGTTAACCTTGGTATTTTAGTCAACTACATGTCAACTACAACAACAAACACCAAAAAATTTTATTACTTTCTTTCAAACTTAGACAAGTCTTTTGTTGAAAGAGGTGCTTCTATACTGTCACGGTTACAAGATACTCATGGCATTTCAGAAGAAAAGATAGTCCAAACAGAAACAGGCAAACTACAACAAGATAAAGAAACAAATTTCTTTATTTTCTGTCAAGCTTATCCAATGCCAATTGCAATAAGTGCTTATATCACATAGTGGTTGCTACATACCCAACTTTAGGCAAATCAGGTTAGGATAAATAAACAAATGGAAAGGGTTTACTGGTTCCATTCTTACATGTACTTATTGTTTCAACAGAGAACTGTCCATTTAAATAATAATAATAATAATAATAATAATAACTTTCTTTAGCTTTGTAAAAAGTCGCTGTAAAGATTATAATGCTAATGGTAGTAGAACAGGAGTCCTTTAGTAGAAGTAATTATTATAATTAATGAAATTTTGTTTTTACATTTTTTATCAGTATTTATAATCCATCAAATATTTTCGCTTGCAGGCGATTGGTCTAAATGCATCACGTGACCAAATATCTCCCAGCTAAAACCGAGGATATTCCCCAATTTTCAAAACCGTGCGTGTTGCGAAAAAATATTTGAAGGATAATAAAGGCAATAGTTCCCCATTTGGCTTGAAAATATGCACAGATATTTTTCCTTGGACATTAACTGTTCCTCGATGCTCACAGTTTCCCTTGAGCTACGCTCTCAGAAAACTGTTCGTTTCTCGGAACAGATGTCAGTTGACAAATATCCGTGCATATTTTTGCATGAAATGGAGACTATTGTTTATTTATCCTTGTAAATGGTGAATGGTATTGTTATTCATATTGATATTCTTAAATAAAGTTTTGCCATTGTGAATAATATAATAACAATAACAATCTTTGTTTCAACCCAATAGTGTAAAAGTGCTGCTGCTTGTGGAGTCATGTATAAAAGAAAATGAAATAAAGGTAACATCACAAATATAAAAAAAATGATTTTCAAATGTTCATGCATCAACACGTTCCTGATTTCCGGGTTTATATTTGACGCCAATGTTAAACTTGGGCAACAAGTTTAACAGGCAATTGCAATTTGCCAGCACCAAAACCAAGGATTCATAACGTTTCATGTTCTGGTGTAATAGCAATGAGTTTGCTTTCACTATTTCTGTGGCGAGGAAGGCAAGTTTTCTAATAATCTATCCCCGTCACGTCTTCACAATGGAAAAGTAGTGGGGTATACTACGGCATAATCGATTGGCAATCCATACAAGTTCCCTGATTCTCCAGAAAAGTCCCAACAGCCGTCAACGAAGGCTGCAAGTGCAATCATTCATCTCCGGCAAGGTTAATCCTCCATTCATCAGAAAGTAAGTGGCTATTCTAAACCAGGCTGAATAATCAGAAGAACATCAGGAAGCAGAGCTCTAGTGGCGGGGCAGAAACACGAAGTTAGTGGAGATTTTCACACTGGCTATCGGCGACTTTTGACAGTTTGGTATCCGCTACACAGTTGGTAAACAAAGGCTTCGGTGATCTTCGTGTTCCCCAGCCATGTCTTTGGGTCTCAAACTCGAAACATGTGAAATCCTTCTGTCCTACGCGATCGTCTACCGCCGTCCGCCATCTTGCTTTTACTTGGTGGATGTTGTGCGCATGTGTTACCATGCACTGTCGCAGTGGACATGCGTACTTCATGGTTATTTTGCGTGGTTATATGCCCAAAATTTGACCCAGATAATACCTCAACACGAGGCACGATCATTCGTGCGCATATACAAAACACATTGCCGCAGGCAGTGCCTGCTGGCGCCGTGTGGTTTGGCAAGGTTTTAATCAGGCGCTGTCTTCGGACGTTGCTGTGTAGCTGGATGATGTTTTGCCACTAAAAATCCTTAATTGAAGAAGCTTCCTTGGTAGAAGTGGGACACAACACAGAGATTAATAGTGGAAAACTATCAAGGCCACTAAAGATTTGTATCTGTTTAGCAAAGCGATGATTTTGTGCGAAATGACGGCTTCTATGCATATCCATGCAAGCTCTGCGTTCGGAGTGATTGTTGACTATCCTAAACTGTCCGCAGGTTAGTACTCCTGTTTTGTCTTTTATATGGACATTTACTTGTCTTATTTTTCCAATTTCCGCGGGAAACTTTGAAGAAATATTCGCATCGTTCTTTGTTTTCTTTCGTTTTGTTTTGAAATTTCATCCGAAATTGGTTTGGACTCAAAAAATTTCCTTTTTTTTTTCCAATATAAAGTTTTCTATTCAACATTTCATTTTGGATCCGTAAACACTTCGTTTCCCATGCTGTCGCTCATCTTTTCGGGCACAAAATTGGTTGAAGAAAAACCAAGCGAAGTCCGGACGGTTTATATCTTCGGCTCGGCTTGGTATAAAGTTTACAAGAGTCGGATTGACATTTGGAAAACTCTTCGCAAAGAGCTAAACAACTCCTTGCCAAAACTCAGTTAAGCACGATTTTTAGCAGCTGCCGCATTGGAGGTGAAATGCCAGCAATCCGTTGTCCCTCACAGCAATTATTAGCAAATCAATGATTTTCTGTGAAATGACAGTTATTATGTAAGATCTGCGTTCAGAAGTTACGCTTTTCTTACGATGTGCATAAGACATCATTCGTGAAAAGCAGTTATATTAGGACTTATTTTAAGAAGGTCGTAAGTTTTCTGTTAACGAAGTCGTATCTTAAGACACATTTTAGGCCCGTTTCAAAAACTAAACGTCGTGCTACTGCCGTGCTTTGCTGGCTCGACTTTAGCACGTCTTGGTTTCAAACGTCGAATTTAATTCAGTTGAATAATAAAAAACTGTTGCTTTTAACATGCGTCAAACCATAACAAACCGGTTTTGCTGACTTTTAAAATGTATTTATAATTTATGAATTAAGTTCGACACGGCAGTAGCGCGACGTTTGAAAGCAAGTCGTGCTACTGTCGAATTTAATTCGATCCGAATTGAGTTCGAAACGGCAGTAGCACGACGTTTGACACGGGCCTTGGTTAGGATTTCGTGAATACAACCCCAGAACTCTATGATATCTATAAAATGAAAGTCCACATAGACTACGATGGTTGCGTCAACAGGTTTATTCAAACTACAATTTTAGTACTTGCATTTGTCTACAACTGGGATTAAAGACTCCTTCCTTACGGTTCTCTCCCGCAAAAAAGATGAAAAATACTTTTTCATCACAATTTTCAACTGGGTAATTTCTAATAAAGCCCGACTGAAACGAACCCTAAAGTATCAAAAAAATAATTCCTAGTAAATGGCTTAAAAAACAATACTAGAAACAGTCTAGTATTTTTCTAAAGCTAAACTCTAATAAATTCCGAAACGATCTAAAGTATCAAAAACTAATTCCGAGTAAATGGCTTAAAAACAATACTAGAAACTCTAAGAGTATTTTTCGTAAGCTAATCTCTAACAAATCCTGAAACGATCTGAAGTATTAAAAACTAATTCCTAGTAAATGGCTTAAAAAAACTGTACTAGAAACACTAGTATTTTTTTCTCCTTGTTGACGTCTTGGCTTTTCTTTAGGCCTTTACTTGGCCAGCCGGCTCGGCAGCTTGGAATAGTGAGCTTCGGCAATCTCATACAACTTGACCATCTTGTAATCTTTGTCATGGCTCAAAATCTCAATGCGGTGGTCCACAAAGTGATATTCTGGCATCTTGATTCCTTGGCTGTCCTTCGCTCTGCAAAGGAGCAAACGAAATTGAATCAGTGACTCTGAACTGGGCGCATTAAAACGTTTAAACAGATAAAATACTGTTTCAAGAATGTCATAAAAAACGCCTAGTAATGAGTTGAATTTTTGTTACCAGCTTCTCAAAAAAGACCGTTTTCCGTCCTAGATAAGGTTATTTCACTTGGTAGTTATAAGTAATAAACTCTTGACTTTGCTATCAAAAGGGGCTTCCATCACCAAGCAATCAGAGCTAAGGTCATCGATTTTCACTCATATGGCCGATCACTAAGAATTATTTGTCTTGAAAGAATTTCGTCGTTTATTCCTTATACGGAGTCGTCAATAACTTTAACACATAAAAGCTTACTTGTAAATAGTTTTAAAGTCACATTGGTAATGGCCACCTCCTTCAAGCAACAGAGTTCTGCTAACATCACCCTTCAGCACCCCATCACGCTCATACATGTTCTCAGTGGATGGCTCCCATTTCACAGTCTTCTTCTGCATAACTGGGCCATTGGGGGGAAAGTTCTTACCATCAAAACGAATTTTATACTCAAAACAGTCGCCTTTCAAGCTATTGAAAGAGAAGTGAGACAAAGAAACAAAACAAAAACAAACTCAGCTTGAACAGGCAAATATTAAAGGGCATGAACAGCTGAATTTCACAGGAACATGTACATTAAGATGCAAGACATAGGCGGATACAGGATTTTTCTTAGGAGGGGTGCACCACTAAGGAATGTCACAACTGGCGAGTGACGTAAACAGATTTGAAAAGGGAATAACGAAGAAGAAGGTATATGACTAGGCAATCACACAATGTGAAGTGCTGAGAATACATAGCAAACGGTACGGCAGAGCTTATGCTCAAAATATCACTGCCGAATAACCATTCCTACGGCGTTTAACATAAATTCGGCAACTTCGTCTCATGTTTTACTTCAAAACCAATAAACCACATTGTTTTTTCTTTTTCTTTTGCAGAGTACTAGTTATATTAGAAAGCAGCAGGTCGTCTCAACGGAGGATTTGTATCTTTCTTACCCCTCCCCTAGATCCTCCTGAGTGAGAACCCCACAACAGGCGAGCAAAGTTACCAAAAGCAGCTGTTTTCATTTCCTTCTTTCTGGCTATGCAAAGAGAGAACCACTTACGAGATAAACCTTAAACCCCTGTTCAAAATCTTTCACGATGACTGACACTTTCAAGGAATTACAAAGCATGCCGGCAAAATAAGAAAGTTACAACGTATACAGTGAATATACTCCAAAATCATGAAGGATAGGGCCTTAAGTAAGCCAATAATAAAATTGGAACTAATTACATTTCTATTTTCAAAACTCGAACACAGTGCTACATTTTTCCCTGCAGGAGGCATCAGTTCAGCATATTGCTAACCTTATGTCGCTATTGACGGTACACATGCCACCGTCTTCAAAATTCATGGTTCTTTCCCATGTATACCCTTGAGGAAAAGTCTGCTTGAAATAGTCTGGAATATCTGATGGGTATTTGGTGAATGCCCTGTTGCCGTACTGGAACGCTGTTGTCAAGATATCGTAAGCGAAACGCAGAGGTCCGCCTTCAACGACTTGCAGGTCTATAACATGTGTTCCCCTGTAACAGAAAAAAACGGGAAACACAAAGCGTAAATAAACATAATGTTCAGATACAATGCAGATCTATCTTTTCCCCGGAAGTTTTGAAAGAGGAATCTACTCCGCTGAATCAATATGACTAAACAGTTCTAAAATTCTAATGAGAATTCTCTTGGTGCGACAGCAGTTCCGTTCCTAGGATTGATAGCTCCAATTCAGCGACAAAATACTTGGTTTTGACGTGGTGGCTGACATGGTGGCTGTCTTTTAATCACTTTAGAATAAAGATGAGTCATATAAAGAGTGAACGTCGTTGACCAAACGGGAAAGCAGTGACTCCTAATGCGGCATAATACCAAGCTAAGGGGAAAGAAAGTACCTTAGAACAAGGCGGGAATCACGTGTTAAACTGGAAATGAAAAATGTTAGTAGTACTATGCGCCCCATTACGGCAAGCAATGAAATCAGTAGGGAAAAAAAGAGACTGCGTTGGCCGCTACGTTCAATTCGATACGAATTTCCCAATACGGCCATTTTGAACGTACCAGCCGCCCCAGCGCGACCCTGTGTACCACGTGACCTTTTGAATCAGTAAGGGAAAAAAAAGACTGCGTTTGGCCGCTACGTTCAATTTGCATAAATTAAAAAAATAGCATATATGCAAATGAGGCAAGACACATGAATGAAATGGCAAACGGGTTTTTAATAACAGCAGCTCCTTGATTTTTTTGAAAAAACGATGAAAAAAGTGGCGGAAAAAACAAGGACGACAGCAGGAACAAAAAAACCGCCACGGTTAACAACAATGAAAAAGAAAGAAAATCAAATGTTCAACGTCTTCGCCTCCTTCTCCTCCTTCTGCCTCCGGTGTGTGGGTGGTTGGCCGCTTGCATGTTGGCCATGAAATTCACCAAATTGGGGATGGTGGCTCGAGAGGGAACCAACTCTCTCAGGGGTTGTGGAAAATAGGCGGTATGATCCATCACGGTACAATAGGGGAACAGCATGCATACGACCAGGGAGGAGGAGGTGATGTGGGGTAATTTCCTTTTGGCTGTCATCATCGGCTGCAGAGAAGAGGGGAAGGCGTCAATCCATCAGGGTACAATAAGGGAAGAGGAGGCACACTGAGGGGGTGTCGGAGTCCATGGCTAAATGTCTCTTTCTCATTAGTTTTATCGTGGGCTGTGGAGAAGGGGAAGGAGGAGGTGAAACGCTTTGTCCACCGGGAAGGCTTCACCCAGAATGGGTACTGCTAATCGCTGGGAAAAAAGGAAAAGCTTGATTAGCACTTACTGATGTTGGCACATGCATGTGTGGTGTTCGGGGTAGCGGCACGTCAAGGCATGACCGGGGATCTGAAAAAACATGTGCAGTTGCGGTAAAATGGGCACCATGTGACACCGAAGATTTTGAAAGCCAAGGTACCGTAAGTGAGATCTATCTGAAAAAAAAAGAAACGAGGGAAAAAAGACTTACGCGGCGGCGGCGGGGGCGTTTTGGAATCATGCGAACGCATACACTTTGGATGGTGTGCGGCCAAAATGACGACACGTGCACTTGTATCGGTGAGGCCAAATGGATTTGATTTTGCACGTCAATACGTGACCGGGGATCTGAAAAAAGAACCAGAGGAAAGACTTACTAATGCTCGCACATGCACGTTCGGTGGATACCGAAGATGCCGAATTCACAAGTCAATGCGTGACCGGGGATCTGAAAAAACGCGAAAAAAAAAGACTTACTAATGCGTGCACATACACGTTTGGTGGTGAAGCCCTTTGAATTTGAATTGACATATTAACATGTGTCCGGGGATCTGAAAAAAAAACTTACGGGTCAGGGCCCACCATCCGTCGTCCGTGAAGCACATGCATACAGCATGGCTCCACGGATCGACCATGCACGTTAACGCGTGTGCGGGAATCTGAAAATGAATGAAAAGAAAATGAAAGGACGTACGGCGGTGATGGTTGTTCGCACATGCATGCGACGTGTGTCCAAGGATCGACGATGCACGTTAGAATGTGACCTGGAATCTGCAATGACGGGAAAAAACACTTACACTCATCAGCTGGTGCATGCGTTCGCATGGCAAATGACGCAGAGGTGGATGGTGCCGCAGAGGGCGCACAACATGAGTCTGTGGTGATTTAACTGAAAAAAGAGAATACCTTTGGTACAATCGAATTAACCCCCATTTGTAAGTGAAGCCGTAGGCGCTGGGGCAGGTGCACTTGTGAACGTGACCCTCTAGGGTAGCGATCTGTCGAAGCAATGGTCAAAGGTTGGTGTCTGTACCCCTTAGGTAGCGCTTGGCTAGGAATGACGGGCACGTGCAATGAAGGGTGCTCAACCAACGAGTGATCTGTGAAACGAATGATACGTACTAGTCGTAACCGGTTTGCCAAGGGTATGTACCCGGGGCGTGCCAACGATTGTGCCAAGTCAAGCACAAGGAAGAGGGAGAATATTGATAGTAACCCGACCTCGTGAACCCTGCAATCTGAAAAAAAGTAGCACCTACGTGTTAGTTCCTTAGTGAGAGAGTGTAGAAGAAAGATGGTTTGTTTTTCCTTCCCCAATCCGCCACGTGCAAACGGTCTATGAGGTGGCAATCGCAATCTGGAACGAGGAGATCTGTGGTGGCCGCCGCGTGACCGTGCCCGAATGTGGAGAGTATCCAATCCTTCATGAAGCAATTTTTTATTACCTATGGATAAATGTCGTGGGTCACCAGAGGTGTTATATTCCAAGGACCATTGCTTCGACAGACGTGTGCGCGTATGATTTTAAGAGGGTTGGGGCGATGGCACGCTGGGAGGAGTGCCGACGCCCCGGTCGGGACCTGTGTGGCGATGGGCACCCATATGTAATCGCATACCGTGTGTTTTCCTGCTAAACCCTGGAAAAAAGAAAGGTGGAGTCTGAGCATGGGGTGGGTGATTCCGGTCCGTGGCGAAGGAGATAATTGTGGCGTATGATGCCGTGAATGGACAAGAGTACCTGTTGTGGGACAAAAATAAGCGTGACCCTGAGTGTAGGGGGATGTGTTCGGGACTACGTTAGTCAAATGCCGATGGAATAGCACCCCATTGACCTGCATTATCTGCGTATGGACCTGTGAAAAAAGGATTTTACCTGTAGGTCAGTGAGTGAGGGCAAAAGTAGTAGAGGGTTAAGTCGTGAACGTAGTGTCTGTGGTAGCCCACCCCGTGGCTGGTCAGTATCTGTATTTCGATCTGCAAGGAAAGGATGTACGTACTTTTGGAATGTGCGGTTCAATTTGTAAGCGTGAAAGTGGCTTAGCCTCGCGTTGCCCGTGCATACGTCTATGGACGGGTAGTAGTAGCAGAGCGTTAGCGAAGGGAGCATCTGGAAGGAAATGAAAATGAGATACTTACACCCTGTAGGGGAGGTAATGATGCGTTTTTTCCTTTTGATTGTAGTGAATGTGAAGGGGATGGGCACCCATCCACATTCGCATCGCCAAGGGGTAGCAGGAGATATGAATGGGCAATGGCTGATAGGAAAAAAAAAACGAAGGACACTTACGCCAAGGTGGCATCGATGATGGCTGTGAACATGTAAACTAGATAGTCGCTGTCCACTGGTACCCCTTGGTGATGATGACCCCCCGTCGAGTGTTTGAATAGACACATTTCCCTGGATGTCAAGGGCTGTGTGGTGAAATGAGAATGTTACCAACCCCACCAGTTTGCATCTGGAGCGTAATCTATCCACGTATGGTACCACTCTTTGTAACAAAACATGCACACGTCTAAGTGAGGTGTGAACTATACGAAGGAAAAAAGTACCTTAAGCGTTCGACTTTATGCATGTTTAGCATCGCCCCGTCTAATAAAGGTGTTATGTGAAAGTGCCAACGTGCCCAATTGGGCCAACATTCAGTGTCCGGGTTGACTAATGGCTGATGTTGAGGAAGGGAAAAAAGAAAAAAACACTCACTGTATGAACGCATATGAGTCCAGTGGTTACGTTGCTTGCGGAAGAAATGAGTATGATGACTCGGTGGATATTCATTAGGGGGGTACGTGCAACATTCCTCGCGGGGTAACAAGGACTGAAAAAAAAGAAGCCAATGAAGTGTGCCCTAGCGCGAATGACAGAAACGAAAAAACATACCGTGCCATGGACGCGACATCGCGGCAAATTGTCGAGGTGTTGATGCACCTTGTCCCATCCCATGGCTTTCCTTTGTTTGACATTGTCTTTCGCCTCCGCCTTCAACTTTTCCAACAACACCGTTTCTTTCAGATGAATGGACAAGGTGTCCCACGCGCTCCAGAAAGGGGGTAGCGGAGTCGGTGCGGCGGCGGGAACCCACTTCATGGGGCCTGTCTTTTCCCATGTACCGGGAGGCTCGCCAGCCCACGTGCAAATATCTGGTACGGCGACCAGCTTTGAGGTACCGTCCGGCTTCGGGAAGTCCAACCATTTTTTATCGATCGATAATCGAGGGCACTTGACGTTGGGTTGATAGATGGTCACTTGCTTCGAGATGGTGTTGCCGTCGTCGTCTGCCACTTCAGCTTTGACGGTAGAGTACGCTGAACGCAATTGTTGTGAGGCTTGTGACTCGTACGTTAACGAGGTTTGCATGCAGTCCTCGAGGTGTCGTGCACTTGCTCTGGGCTGCGATGACATGGTAGTGAATGAGGAGATGCGCCTTCGGCGCGCGTAAATAGTCCGATGGGTCGTCCAATCCGAGACGGGAATGACCGTCACGTGGGGTGGGAAGAAAGGGGGGGTACCCCCCCATCCCCCATTAATTCCCACGTGATCGGGGAGGGGGCCAATGAGAGCAAGGGGGTGACGTGAGCGACCGAGTTTGATAAAAGGAAAGGTTGACGTACCGAGTAGCACAAAACGAAAAAGAGGATGGCCGAGAATGATGACAAGAATGAACGATTTGAGTTTACGCTGGAACCCATGTTCGACCGTCGCAGTCAGAGAGTGGGGGTACAGGAACGGGTCTTTCGCACCCGTCTGCGGCAACGAGGTCCCTTGCGACGTGGGCGTCGAGTGGGAGAAGCCCTCACGGAAGGTTTGCGCCGAGTCGTCCGAGACCTGGTGAGGGATGAGGATATCGACGACCGGGATCGCGTGTTCTTCACCATAGGCTCTGACCGCATTGCTAACAATTACAACGGTTGGGGTCTGAGAGCGGGTGAATGGCGCCGGAATGACCTGCGCGTGGATGCGATGCTCGAGCACATGCAGCGTATGCTCAATTCCAATGAACAATTTGAAGTGGACGATAGTTTTCATCTCACCTTTGTTCATGTGCGTGGGACGCCCCGCGGTGGTGGAAAGAGAAGGAGTAGGAAACCCGGGCATTGTTCCCTGGAGGTAATGAAAAAGATGAAGAAGACCGTGGTGCGCATCGAGAGAGATCCTCAGAATTTGTGTTGCGCGCGAGCCATCGTGACGGCCATGGCCAAAGCGAAAGAAAGTCCGAGATGGGAGGAGTACATGCGAGGGCGGTGGTTGCAGAAGTACGAAGCGAAGCAATTGCATCTCAGGGCCGGGGTGCCCTTGGGGTCGTGCGGCGATGACGAATTGAAACGATTTGCCTCCCATCCCGATTTGTACGATTACACGATCGTGGTGGTGGATGCCGATCGTCTTTTCAAAACCTTTGCCTATGGGTTCGGGCACAAGCGGATCGGATTACTGCACGACGGCGGCCATTACGACGCCATCACGTCCTTGCCGGGGTTCTTCGGGACCAGTTACATTTGCGCGTACTGCCACACGGGGTACGACCACCAGGGACAGCATCGGTGCGAGAGGAACGAGAAGCATTGTACGGCTTGCCTTCAAGACGAATGTGCGGACTATGTGGAAGCACGCGCGGCGCGGATGGGACCCACCATGGAGTGCGCGATTTGTGGGCGGTCTTTTTACGGAGGAAAATGTCTTGAGAATCATTTCAGTCGAACCCTGAGCGGTCAATTGCCCGGGTTCGGGAAACCGTCCGTTTGCACGTGCCGAAGGAAATGCAAAGACTGCTTGAAACTGTTGTGCGGTGTCGAGGTCATCCGGAAGCACCTTTGCGGTTATGCCGACTGCCCCTCTTGCAAGGAATACGTCGACATTGGCACTCACAAGTGTTACCTTCAACGGGCGAAACGTCCGGATGAATTGAGGAAGGAGCGTGCGAAGATGAGGAGGAAGAGGAAGTCGGCTCGACGCGGAGCCGCGGCGGGATGGCGAACGGTCCGTGCCAACGAAGGAGGCAGTGACGCTGAGGAGGAGGACGAGGATGACGCGACGGAGGTTGAGCCGCTCCACGTGTTCTTCGATATCGAGTGCATGCAAGAACACGGGAAGCACGTCCCGAATCTGGTGGTGGCCGAAACGGAGAGCGACGATCGCCCTTTTCGTTTCCCAGGCGTGGAGTGCATGCGCGATTTCCTGGAGTGGTTGGATACCCTCACCAAGGGCGATAAACAACCGTTGACGGTCATTGCGCATAATTTCCAAGGGTACGACAGTTATCCCGTCATCCGACAGTACCACGAGGAGAAGAGGGACATCCAACAGATACGGAATGGAGCGAAAGTGTTGAGTCTTTGCTACGATGGTATCCGCTTCATCGACTCCCTCTCGTTCTTCCAGATGCCGTTGGCCGCCTTTCCGAAGACCTTCGGATTGACCGAACTGAAGAAAGGGTACTTTCCGCACCTGTTCAATGTGCCCGCCAACGCCCAGTACGTGGGACCCATCCCCAGCAAAGATTATTTCATGCCCGAGGGGATGTCGGTGAAGGGTCGCCAAGAGTTCGAAAAGTGGCATGCCGAACAAGTGAGGGAGCACGTGGAATTCGACTTCGCCCAAGAACTGGTCAGTTATTGCGAATCGGACGTGCGGCTGCTGAAGGAGGGTTGCTTGACATTCAAACGCTTGTTTGAAGCCGAGACGGGATTCAACCCCTTCGATCAGATTACCATTGCTTCCGCTTGCAATAGGGACCTTCGTATGAATCGGATGGCCGAAAACACGATCGCGAGCGAACCTTTGACGGGATGGAGGCGTCGCACTAACCATTCGCGCGTCTCCATGGAATGGTTGCTGTGGGTGGAGCATGAGCTACGTCGAGATCGTTGGGCGGCTATGACGGAGGAGGATGCGGACGCGGAGGACATGATGGCGTTGGCGTACCCGGACACGGCCCATCTGCATCATCCGCTGTGGCGCACGCACGTTCAACACGTCGCTAACGAGGGCGAGCACAAGGTGCCTGGAACGCGGTACACCCTGGACGGGTTCGACAAGCAATCGAAGACGGCCTACGAATTCCAAGGTTGCTTTTGGCACGGGTGTCGAACGTGTTTCCCCCAACGCACGGAGGAGCACTTGCGTTTGCTCGGACGCTCCATGGAGGCCGTGCGCGTGTTGACCGATGAGAAGAAGAAGGTACTGACGAGCAAAGGGTATCGCGTGGTGGAGATGTGGGAGTGCGAGTGGGACCGCCTGAAGCGAGAGGACGCCGACGTGAAAGCCTTCGTCGACCGCTTGGATTTGAAAGACCCACTCGACCCCCGCGAGGCGTTCTTCGGGGGTCGCACCAACGCGGTTCAATTGTACGCCTTGGCGGAAGTCTCGAGGGGGGAACAGATTCGCTATTACGATTATACCAGTCTGTATCCCTTCGTCAACAAGACGAGCTGCTACCCCATCGGCCATCCGGAGTTCATTTACAACCCCGACGGCACCGACATCAGCAACTATTTTGGGCTCGTCAAATGCACCGTGCTGCCGCCAGAAGGGTTATTTCATCCAGTCTTGCCCTACCGCACGCACGACAAGTTGACGTTTCCCCTCTGCAGAAGTTGCGTGGAAGAGAATGTCGACCGCCCACTGTTGGAGAAAGCGAAAGAATGCCATCATGGCGATGCGGACCGGTGTTTGGTGGGAACCTGGTGCACCCCCGAGTTGCTGAAAGCCCAGGAGAAGGGATACTTGATCGTGGCCGTGCACGAAGTGTGGCATTTCCGACGGGCGAGCAAAGGTCTGTTCAAGTCTTACGTGAATAAATGGCTGAAATTGAAGGAAGAAGCGAGCGGTTGGCCGGAAGGGTGCGACACGGCAGACCAACGCCAAGAGCACATTCGTTCGTACGAAGCGCGAGAAGGCATCCGCTTGGACGAGACCAAGATGGTGAAAAACCCGGGGTTGCGTGCGACGGCCAAATTGATGCTGAACAGTATGTGGGGGAAATTCGGCCAACGCGAAAATAAAGTCCAAGTCAAAGAGTTTACGGAGCCTCAAGCCATGCACGCCTTCTTGGACAGTGATCAAAATGAGATTCGATACGTCAGTCCATTGACCGAGGCGCGTGTCGAAGTGCATTTCAAGAAAGAGCACGAGGACCGTGCGACGTCGCCCAACCTCAATATCTTCGTGGCCGCGTTCACCACCTGTTGGGCCCGTTTGCGTTTGTACGAGGCGTTGGAGTTGTTGGGTGAACGCGTTTTGTATTATGACACCGACTCGGTGATTTTCAAACATCGACTCGGGGACGCCGAACCGTCATTGGGGAAGTACTTGGGGGAGTTCAAAAATGAACTGGAAGGAGACGACTTCATCGTGGAGTTCTGCTCGGGAGGCCCCAAGAATTACGGGTACCGCACGCATGGAGGGAAGACGGTGTGCAAAGTGCGTGGGTTTTCCCTGAACAGTGAAGGGAACTTGCAACTCAATTACGAGACGCTCAAGAAGAACACCCTCGACGAATTGCAGTCCCCCCTGGAGGAACCCCGATGGAATCGCATCGTCAAGACGCACCAGATTGTTCGGGATCCTCTGGAGTACCAATTGTACACGCACCCGCAGTATAAAGATTATCGGTTGGTGTACAACAAGAGGGTGTTGGATCCCATGACGTCCCGTACCTACCCGTACGGCTACGAGAGATTCACGGAGGAAGATCGAGAGATCATGCAGATACTAGGAGACCTTTGAGAGACAATGAACACTCTGTTTTTTTGCTGTATGAAACATGTTTTATTTGTTGCTTGAGTTATTAAAAAAAAGTTTACAATTTCAAGCATAACTTGGCTGTCATAATGTGTCTTACAATACATTCCGTCCACGTCTTTTCCCCCGGTAGGGCATCGATGGCGCGTATCATTTTTTTGTCCGCTTTCCATTTGTCCCTCAAACACTTGGCGATGGCATAGTCTTGATCGTGCGTTTTGGCAAGGGCGTCCAAACGGTTGACGGGTGCGTCCTCCCTCGCTAATCGTTGGCGCAAATGCGTCCCCGGTCCCAAGTAATGATAGCCCGGCCAATGAAATTCAATCCCTGTCTTCGCCAACCATTTTTGTAGATCCAAGCGCCCTCCTTTCCTGTGTCGTCGATGCAACCGCAGACTGCGGCGACTTGCCCCTTCAAGTGTAATCCCTTTCATGCAGAGCGCGTCTCAGTTTGCGTCCCGCGTCGAAATCTTCCCAACCCGGCAAGGGTTTCAAACGAGACGCTTCGGATTGTCTGCCCTGTCGCTTGGCTCGGATTTGACGCGTGCGTCGTTTGGAAGCAGCAATGGCTTGGTCCGCCCTTTCGAGGGGCGACAACCACGGTGCGCGCCCTTCGGTTTGCGCGAACGGAAGCTCTTCTATAGGGCGCCTCGGGCGCGGTGGAAGGGGTGGCTTGACGGTGCTCGTTCCTGCTGACTTGACGGTGGGAGTGCGTCGGGACGTCTTGGGTTTCGGCTTTAGTAAGGACTTGAGCATGGTGTCCAAAGGTCCCGTCACCAGATCCTCCTCTTCCTCGTCACCCCCTGCTGCCGCTCGGGCGGGTGCCCCCGCCAAACGGACGCGTTTGGTGATCTGGCTCAATTCCCGACCGATGGGTTTGAGTCTCGCCGTTTTCAATGACGCGGGCATGTTCGATTTGAGGAGAATCTCTTCTTCGGCCGCCAGACGCGCCGCTCGATTCAGTTGAGCATTTTCCATCAACGTTCCTTTGTGCGCGTCCATCAATCGTCGCATTTGGCCGGGATCCACCAGGTACCGCGTGTCGAAGGAGGACGACATGATTTTTTTTTTCACGGAAAAGGAAAACAACAAAGTTTGATGGGGCACTCGGCGTCGTTTCTGTTCAGGAGCTGCTGGATGTGTTCCGCGCAATTGGTACAAGCCGCTTTATAGTTTAAGCAGTCCTGCAGGGTCTTGCACTGATCCTCCAAAGCCTGACAACGGGCTTCCAATTCTTCGAGTTTCCGTACCAGGTACGCGGTGCTGTGCTTGAAGAAGGGCGCGTCCGTTGCATCTTCCTCTTCCTCCTCGTTCATCATGCCCTGACGCGACAACAACACGATTCGAGTACGCCGTTCAATCCTTGCCAGACCCCTCGACCCTTCTGACGCAACATGGCTTGGCGCCTCTTTTTTAAGGAATGACGTCGATTGCCCATCGTCCGGAGCGAACGTTGATGCGGTCGCAGTCGTTCCACCAACGGCGGCGCGATGGGGGCATTGCCTCTTAGAGTATTGAGAACGATTTCACTGATGGCATTGATCTGATCGGCATTGGCGTGCTGCAGTTGTTCTCGTCGTTTCTGGCTGTCGGCTTCTCTCAACACGTTTCGCAAAAACGGCAATTGACGCTTGATCCGCGGAGGTGCCATTACGATTGAAAGGTGGAGTTACGCGTGACGGCGGGGGGTCGTCCGTCTTTATAGACGGTGGTGATGGTGTTGGTGTGCGTGACGCCGGCAATTTGACGCCCGGCAGTCCGTTGTCTATTTTCCTCTTGCAACATGTCCAAACGACGCCGCAATTCGGCTTGACCTTCGGGCGTTCCCCGATTGCGTGGTCGCCCTCTTCCTCGTCTTCCCCCGCGACGTCCTCCTCGACCACCACCACCACCTCGTCCCGGACCATCGCCGTCTCCATCACCACCTCCGGCGCCTCCCGCGGCAGCCGTTGCTCCTGTCGTGGTCGTGGCAGTGCTCGTGGTGGCCCCTCGCGTGGTGCGTCGCCGGCCAGGACCGGTCTGACCGGTTCTCGCTTGAATGGGTCTTCGTCGGGGTTGTTTCTGCGCCACGGTGGGGCGCGTCACTTGACGCGGTGGCGAATCGCCTATGGCCGGCCGGGGACTCGTCGCGGGGACGGGACCCACGGTGCTTCGAACCGATGATGCGCCACCGAGACCGGGGAACATTTCTTCCAACATGGCACTTGGACTGTACTGATCGAATCCCAGATCGAATTCAGTTTGGACGTCGAACGGAGAGGTGGGTGTGGAGATGGCGGAGTTAGTGCCCACGCCCGCGGCCGAGACGGCCGCAGGGCGACTGGGGGACGCGTACCGTCCCACGCCTGGCGACGGTGATTGAAGAAAGGCATCTCCCATGGGTGTCGTGTGTCGTTCACTGAGTTGTCGAGCTAATCCTCCCGAGGCTCGGCGTTCCGAAGCCGCGCGTGCTCTTGCCTCCGAGCGTCCGTCCGCTTGTTGTCGCCCTCTTTCCAGGGCCAACAGGTCGTCGAAACTCGGTAACGACGCACGGAAGGAACTCATCGTTTATAAACCTTTCTTGGGGACGAAGACTCGCGGAGGTCCTTCGTCCGGTAGGATGTCCGTCCACAACCGCAACTGATCCTCCGACGCGGGGTGAAAGTCGAACATTAAATAGCCGTAGGGTCGACTCGTCACCTCCTTGAACAAGTCCATGACCTCTCGGAACTTTTTGCCGTACGCTTGTAGGAGCAATGCTCGTAGCGCCGAGGAATCACGCGGGTTTTTGAAAATGACGAAATAATGGGCGTTGCGAGAAATGGTTTTGGAATGAGGTCCGCCGGGAAAAAGATCCTGTAAGAGACTGACGACGCTGATGCCCTTGTGATGCGAATACTTGGTAAACAGGTCCAACACGTTTTTGTCCCGACCTGCTTCGTCCATCAGATCGTCCAGGACCAAGAGTCCCCGTTGCCCCTTGAACCAATCGTCGAGATCGTCCCTCGTCGGTAAACCCTCGTGAAAATGTACCTGTTTCATCTTCCCGAACGCCGGTTGCCACGCACCGTAACAGTAATGCACCGTCTTGGGGGGTGGTTCGAAAAGGTCATTCCTGTGGGCTATGAGCCGACGGGTGAACACCGTCTTGCCACTGCTTGTGGGTCCCACTACCAAGATGTTACACGGCGTCTTGAACATGATGTGCCGGTGCCGCATGTCCTCCCTCCTTTTTAACGACGCTTCCTCTTCTTGAACTTGCGACGCACCATGTAACTACCCAATGCCATCGCGGCTGGGACCATGATGCCGCTTCCCCGCGTCACGCGCGTTTTGCGCCGGGGCGCTCGCCTGCGACGTGCGTGCGCGAAATGAATATACGAACCACCCCTTTGGGGCGTTCGCGTGCGACGGTAGTAATCCGAGAAATACACATGCATCCTTGCGACAAAAGTAACGGATGTGTCTGGTCGTCGTCTTTTTTTATACTCTCACGCGTCGTCTACGTCGACGTCGTCGGCGGGGCGCTCTGATGGCGGTCAACCCTCGCATGGGCATGATCAATCCACCCCATTGTCCCCACACTGGGGGCGACCGGGGCAGCGCTCTTGGTCTCCTTCGATACACCATGATGTTGTGAGGAAAAAACGGAAGGCGGGGGCTTTTTTATCTGTATTTCCAAGGGGTGTAACTCCTCTGGTAATGCCCCGTGGCACCCTTGGCACCCATGCGACGATAGCTTTTGCTTTTCCCCAATTCGTACCCTACGGCCGCGGATTTTCCTATAATACCCGAAATCCCCATACCGTACACGCGTCGCCTCCTTCGACGGACGATGCGTCGCCGCCTTCGGACGGTGCGTCGTCTCCCTCTTGCCATGTCGATGGGAGTGTCGACCGCGTCGACCTTTTTATAGTCGTAGGGGGTGGGGAAAAAATGGAGCCTGTCGGATTCGAACCGACGACCTGGGACTGACTGCACTCCGAACTCAGCGATGGCCAAAGCCCCTTAATGCGGCGATGCCGAAAGCCGACGAGTTCGGACTGCCTGCAAGGTCCCCGCTCTCCCCCTGAGCTAAGACCCCTTGGGCCAGGGGTCCACGACTCAAAGAACACTCTGAATCGGGTCCCCCGGTAACCCTTACAAGGCATGTCGATCCATTATATATGGTATGGGACGAGAGTTCTCGTCCTTGTGGGAGGTCGAAAGAAAACACACACTGGATAGTTTTTAACATCACTCTTTAATAACTCCAACACGCGCTTGCGCGTTTTACAATGTTGAGAACAACAATCTTTCCCATAATCTTGTTCCCTGGGTGGACCTTGGGTCTTGATGATTTCTCGTATCAAGGCACCGGCAACGTGATCGTTCAAGACGAAATCGGTGGACGAAAACTCGTTGAGGAACGTTTCCAAGGATTTCCCTTGCACTTTGGCTTTGAGATACAAAATGGGATAATGCCCGCAGGCGCGACTGTTCATGGCTTGCAAAGTCTTGTTCGACCTCACAGCGTTAGGACAATGTTCGTTCAGCCACTCCATGATGTTGTCCACTCCATAGACTTCCAGGGGTAAACCGTAACTGTCGAACACTTCACACGTGCCACCTTCCGTCCATATGGCCAACCAATGCGTGCCCGG
>OX419339.1:6804184-6841684 GCA_948470475.1 Galaxea fascicularis
AGTTTCACTTTGGCTTGAAGCACCATCACATCATCGTTCTCCTTCAAACCCAGATGGTTCCAATGCACATCCGTCAGTCCCAACGTCACATCGCTCAAAGCCACTTGCCACTTCTCCTCGGGGGGAAAATCCAATCGGCGCGGCAATCGGACGCGGAACGACGCTCGCGTGTTGTTCGGAAACTCGGGCGTCGGATGACTGGGGAGTATGATGTGAAATGATTCCATTTTTTTCTTCACCACCACCTCTCTCAGCTTATATGTTCTTTCCGCGTCGAAAATGCAAGGTCACCAAGGTGTGACCGTGATCAGTACTGAACTTCGTCAAAGGTCCGTCCGTCTCGGCCACATTGATTTCGCACACTTCCAGTGACTGGTGCCGCACTTTGATGAACCGTTCTGGCTCGGGTTCGAAAAAAGACACTCTCCTCTCCGGATTGTAAGGTACCTCTCGCAATAAGTCCGTCTTGGAGTTCCCCACCGTCACGCTTTCACCCAGGTTGGAATACACGTACAACGTGCGAAGTGCCGGGTGGAACGAACTCGCAAACGCTTCGTCCAAATTGACGAACCGCCATTTCACTTTATTGGAGAAAAGCAACACCTGCTCGGCATAACTGTACGACATCAAGTAATCTTTGTCGGGCAAGAAGATATCCTCGCTGCGACCGTACGTCTCGGTTTTTTCCGCACCCACCGTCGTGTCAAATTCGCGCAACTCAGGAATGGCATTGGGTCCCGGGGCCGGGTACAACGTACCGGCTTCATTCTTCAAAAAGACCGCCCAACCCATTCTCAGAGCCAGGTCCTTGTTCACTTGGAACTTGCCGTACCCCACACCCGATTCCGCGATGCAATTCCCACTCCCCACCCTGTTTCTTCCACGTGAACCTCGGCAAAGCAATGATGCGTTGGTTAGTGGCCATGCTCGCTCCATGAAGGTCGGCATCCAGTTTGTCCACCAACTGTTTCATGAAATGCAGCCCTTGCCCCCCTTCCACGCTCATGTTGAGGTCATGGATATCCTTCATTTTCACTTTGGCATAGACCCATCCATAACTATTAGTGCCGCGTTGGATCCTCGCCTCCGTCGTGATGAGCTCCGCCTCGGGCCCCAACCCCAACACATCCACATTCAATCGCCCTTGAGCCATGGTGATCCCACTGAGCGCCACTTCCCAATTCTCCTCGGGGGGAAAATGCATCACATTCGCCAACCTCACCTTGAAGGAGGCTCTCATGTTACCCGGGAACTCGGGCGTCATATGACTGGGCAAGACCACGTACACATCACTCATCTTCGAAACAAAATGTCATTTTATTTCACATTCACACATTCTTATATCTTCTCATACATTCTTGGATCTGCGACGGAAATGCAACGTGACGAACGTCTGCGCTCGTCCGTCGTCGGCGAACTTGACCAATTGACCATTCGTCTCCGCAATGTCGATCTCGATGACCTCCATGATCCGATTTCGCACGGGATGATAGTGTTTATGCACGGGTTCGTAGTAGTAGGTGCCGCGCACCGACCGTTTGTAGTTCACTTCCCGCAACAAATCCGTCTTCAGACCCCCCACGATGGTACTACCACCCGCGTTGGAATACACGTGCAATGTCCTCGACGGTTCCCCCATCACATTGCGAAAGGCTTCCTCCAAATTCACGAAACGCCAATCAAATCGGCTGCTCAAATTGAAGACGGTATTGAAGCTCCATTTATCTTTATGAATCAAGTCGCTGGCCGCTGCGAAATCCGTGTCCACTTTCCAAGACTTATTCCCGCGTCCGTCTGTGTTGGGCGGCAATTCCGGTATCAGATTGGGACCGATGCTCACGACACCCGGGCTTTCCAAATTGAACCACCCCATGTTCACCGCCAAGGTTTGGTCCAACCCAAAATACAGACCCTTCGGAAACTTGGCAATGACCTCCGGACGCCCACGACCGGTATCCCACTGGAACTCCACGCGCTCTTTAATCGTTGCCCCATCCTTCAAATGTTCCGTGTTCTCTTTAGTGACCAATTGATCCAGCAAAGCGCGCATGAATTCCACCCCACTCTCGATCCTTCTCTTCACGTTCATGGTAACCATGTCTTTCATACCCACGAACGCCCCCAGCGGATTACTCGACGTCCCGCTCTTGTCCTCTTTCTTCAACGTGCTCATGATGAGACGCGACCTCTCGTCCTGCACAAGAGGCGACAAATCGGCACTGCTGTCGGCCAGGGACAAGGCACTCAACCCGACCTCCCAGTCATCGTCGAAAAATTCCAATCGATCCGCCAATCGCACTTTGAAGGACGCCCGCGTGTTCTT
This sequence comes from Galaxea fascicularis, assembly GCA_948470475.1. Lineage (NCBI taxonomy): Eukaryota > Metazoa > Cnidaria > Anthozoa > Scleractinia > Euphylliidae > Galaxea > Galaxea fascicularis. The sequence continues at coordinate 6,806,508 of OX419339.1, forward strand.
GGGGAACTCAGGACTGACGTAACTCGGCACCGCCACGTAAAACCCGCGACTCATGACGTCCGTTTGCAATTACCGATCACTCCTCTCCCACAGAACCCTTTATAGAAACGACGCCACTTTCCGTTTCGCCCCCGGGGCGCGCGACACCAAGCTGGACAACGTCGACACCTTGGGATAAAATTGCTGCGAATGGCTCCTATTGGGAAACGCGTTCATCAATTCCGTCAAGGTCTTTTGCAATCGCTTGTCCGCACTCTTCTTGGTCATCCCTCGCATCTTTTTGGTATAGGCGCGCTTCCGTTGCTTCGCACGCACGGTTTTCTTCTCTCGGGACGGCGCCGAGGGTCGCCGCGGGGTCGCACGCGCCAACGCATGCACCATTCGCCGAAACGATCGCAAACCACGCTGCCGTGCCCCTTTGGGTGTCAAGCGCTGCGGCGTCGAACTCTTTCTCTTTCGCCATTTCGTTTGACTGGGTAACTCTCCGGGAGCAGGAAACGTAAACCGCACACGTCGCCCTGCCATCACACGCGTTGCAATTGACTCCTGGCTATCCAACTATCGTACTTGGAGGGCCATCCCAACCAACGCACTTTTATACTGTTTCCGCGCCTAGACAGAATCTTCTCGACGCGAAACAGCGCATCGTCGGGCACGGTCACTTTCTGCATGTCCTCTTCGTAAAACGTCCCCTCGACCGGCGTCCCATCCCACTCCTGAATGCGATACGTGGGAATCACCCCGGGCACGACGCGCCGAACGACAAACACTTCTTCCGTCCAACCGGGCACGTACCCTTTGCAGAACACGGCGTGTTTCTTATTCAAACGCACTCGATCCCCCGCTGCCAAACGAGGTCGTTTCTTGCGGGGTCGCAAACGCGCTCCGTACAAACGTTGCCACACGTACTGTTCCCCTTCGGGCGTCACGTCCTTAGGCGACATACCGATGGCCCGATGCTTGGAGGCATTGTAGCCATTCACTATATCTTGCACCCGATCCACATACTTGTACGTCCCTTGGGCCGTGAACCATCGATACAATCGCCCTTTGAACGTACGGTTGAATCGTTCCACCACTGAGGCCTTAGCATCCCCGGAGGTCGAAAAATGTTCAATGCCTCGACGTTTCAGCAACGCTTGGAACGTCCGGTTATAAAATTCCTTCCCCGCGTCGGTCTGCAAACGCACGGGGCGACGATCCCCGGCCCGTCTGAGGACGGCCTCGAATGCTCGCGTCACGGCCGCTCCCGTCTTATCCTTCACGGGTTCCACCCAGGCGTACTTCGACAGGACATCAATGACCGCTAAAAGATAACGTATCCCACGGTTAGCCCTCGCAATCTTCTGCACTTCCATCAAATCGGCCACCCACTGTTCATCCATGCCAAACCACAGGCGCCCCAAGCTCAACATAAGTGACGCGTAAACATGCATGGCGTTGTGTTACACAGTTTGAATAAACACTTCGGCGGGAAAGTATCATACGCGAGTGTTTGTTTTACAAGGCAGAAAATACCATAGTATCTGTATAAAATCAACCTATTTCGATACAATGTTGTTTTGTTTGATGTATAAAAGTTTTCCAGGCTGGTTTTAGGGCATTTCAGCCGGATTTCTCAGTTTCGGTTTCCTACGTATAAGTGAAACGCAAGGCAGAACACTCGTTGCAGGTTGTCAGCCGCTCGGAGCGAAGAAAAAAAGCATTAAAAACATAACTACTCACCCATTTCCCCCACACGATCAAAGAAGAGATGTAAGCGCTTCCTATTAGCCCAATCTCAACCCAAAACTACTGCCATAGCTCCTGCTTGAAAGTTTTTTTTTCGATTTAGCTTCCCCGATTAATTTTCGCGATAAGCTCGGCCAGACCGCCATGGACACATCAAACTTTCCAGAGGCATGCTGGGTTACAAAACTTATCCCGGCAGGGCCAGTAGGCGGGAAGTTGTCGACAGACAAATCAATTTGCTCCAGGGGTGCCCACCTCTGCGTCCTTGACCTTGACAGAAATCCCAGGTGGGCACCCCTGGAGCAAATTGATTTGTCTGTCGACAACTTCCCGCCTACTGGCCCTGCCGGGATAAGTTTTGTAACCCAGCATGCCTCTGGAAAGTTTGATGTGTCCATGGCGGTCTGGCCGAGCTTATCGCGAAAATTAATCGGGGAAGCTAAATCGAAAAAAAAACTTTCAAGCAGGAGCTATGGCAGTAGTTTTGGGTTGAGATTGGGCTAATAGGAAGCGCTTACATCTCTTCTTTGATCGTGTGGGGGAAATGGGTGAGTAGTTATGTTTTTAATGCTTTTTTTCTTCGCTCCGAGCGGCTGACAACCTGCAACGAGTGTTCTGCCTTGCGTTTCACTTATACGTAGGAAACCGAAACTGAGAAATCCGGCTGAAATGCCCTAAAACCAGCCTGGAAAACTTTTATACATCAAACAAAACAACATTGTATCGAAATAGGTTGATTTTATACAGATACTATGGTATTTTCTGCCTTGTAAAACAAACACTCGCGTATGATACTTTCCCGCCGAAGTGTTTATTCAAACTGTGTAACACAACGCCATGCATGTTTACGCGTCACTTATGTTGAGCTTGGGGCGCCTGTGGCCAAACACAAGCACGGGTAAATTGGCAAACCGTTTTCGGGCGGGTCGGTGCAAGGTGTAACTCAACACCCCCTCCAACACGCGACGCGCTCGCTCGAGGGAAATCCCGTGGGCGCGCGCAAAACGCTCCACGCCCCCCAAACTGCCTTCGGCAGAGGGGTCTTGGTACGCCTCCACCAAAGCGCGCTGCCCTTTAGACATGACTAACAAAACACACGACAGGGTTCATTCCTTTTATTAATTTTCAGGTTCTACATCTTCCTCCTCCTCGCTCATTTCGTTAGGCATCACCATGAACGGTTCGAAACGTTTACACGTAATACATCCCCAAGGCGCCCATGCCAGTTTATCATCGTAATTGGGGGATCGCATCGCATCGTGCCGCATGTCCAAACACTCCGCGCACAGTTCGTACTCCAGAATGTGATCGACGCGCCGCTCCCACACTCTACGCAACAAACGCTCGTCGCGCAACTCTTTCTCCAACGCTCGCATGCGATCAAACAAAAAATTCAACACTCCCCTCTGAATGTCTCCCACCAAATCCGGTGCGTCTACACGGCCGTCCCCGTCTGAGTCTCCCGCCTCCGCATCCCTGAATTCTCCGTCTGAGGCTCTGCCGTCGTGGTCTTCACCGCATTCTGGGGGTGGAGGTACCGCTCCGGCTCCTGCGTCACGGGGCCCGCTTCCGAGCATTCCAAGGCGTCCGCCAAGTCCTGCAACCAATGGGCAAAACACTGATCAAACGAGTATCCTGCTTGCAAGCCTTTCTTTATGCGAGCGAGCATAAACTGATCGTCCGACGTGTAATCCTGCCTATTTACACCAGCATAATACGCTCTGTACGACTTGTCATCCATCGCGCAAACACTGACGCGATCGCTGACGCTTTCCCCCTTTTTATACAGGGCGCGGATGGCGTCAGTGCCCACGCCATCCTCTCTCCTCCACCAATCCACGACCTGCACGCGTCATTCTCGGGTATATAAACGTGCGGCGCCCACCCATTCACCTTCACATCACACCAACATGTCCTCCGTGCCTCCCAACGCCGACCCCGTCTCCTTCGACAATTCCTTGGAAAGAGAAAAACAGCGTCAACAACGCCACGCCCAAGGCGGCAACCACCTGGACTTAGCGGAGAGACTGTCCGTCCATGCCAACAACAGAGACGAATGTGACGTCCCGGCGCGAAAACAGACGCGCCCCACTAAACCTCCTCCTAGCAAAAGACGCAAACAAGCACCTCCGCCGCCGCCACCGCCGACGCCATCGCCTCCCTCACCCAAAGACATTCAGCAACTCATGGACCAATTACCTTCGTACGAGGAGGTCGACAATGACGCCAGCTACAACGTAGGCTACGACACCTGCCCGTTCCACGAGACGCAACTCAACTTCTTCCACTCCAAACTGGGCCATCCTTACGTCAAATGCAGCACTAAACCCTGCGCCTTCTTCACCTCTGAATTGGAATTGAAACCTTACATGGACACTATCCGCTCTCAATTGCATCCCGCCCTCACGTTCAGCCAAGGCGATCAGGGACCCTACCCCGATCACGAGTGCTGGTGCAAAGAACCCCTCGCTCTACGCACGAGCCGATCGGAGAAAAACCCCGGACGCCTCTTCCTATCCTGCAAGCAACGCGATTGCGACTTTTTTCAATGGTTGAACGCCCCCTGGACACGATACATCTTGGAGAAGGTCGAACACGACACCTACACGGGTCCTCCCACCCTTCATCCCATGTGGTTTGACGGCAAGCCCTACCTACCCATGACCGCGGATCAACTACACCGTTATAAAGACGCAAGGGTCGTGACGGGGTGAAGAGTATGTAAAAAGTGACAGTTCCGGGACACATTATGCACAAGTACCCGCCGATGCCTGCTCATTGTAAATATCCGCTCATTGTAAATATCCACTACTGCTACAATTAAAAAAAATGGACAACACACACTTTGTAGTTGATCATTGACTTTCGTACATTTTACTCAAAAGTCCCGGGGGGTTCTTCTTCAATACACCTTCCGCGCCGCCGACGAACGGCTGCGGCACCACGGACAACACGGTTGCGCTTCCCGCAACATCCAATAGTCCATCAAACACCGGTCGTGGAACCACACGCCGCAACACTCCCTACGACGCGGGCCAGTCATGCGCGTCACGCACCACGACTGACGCTCTTTCCTCCAATGCTTGGAACACAACATACACAACGGGGAACTCCGCGGCAACATCCCTCGACTACGCAACAAGGTTTGTCTCAATGCGCTCGATCTCTTTCTTTTATACCACCCTCCCTCTTGACGTCACTCCCAGCATGCCTAGGGGAATAAATGGGGGATGGGGGGGTACCCCCCCTTTCTTCCCACCCCACGTGACGGCCGTCCCCTCCTCCGATTGGACGACCGTCACGACTCATATACGCGCCGCGCGCTCGATCGCTCATTTTCCAACATGGACGAGTACCAATTGTCCCCCGTTGATGGTGATGATGAAGACATGTACGCTGACATGCCGGAGTTGGTGGATGTCCGAGATTATTTACACTCCACCCTGAATGCTGTGATACCCAAAAGACCCCCCACTCTCAAGCCGATCGTCGTGGCCTTCGAATGCAGCAACACCTCGAAGGCCGATGAACTCCAATGCGTCATCTGTATGGAGACCCGGCATGCAGAAACAAATGAAATCGTTCGCCTCGCCAAGTGCTGCCAGTGCCCCATCCATCTCTCGTGCGTGTACAAGTGGTTGGCGGCCCAATACGACAATTACAAACCCCACGAACAGTGGGGTTGCCCGCACTGCCGTGCTCCGGTGAAGGACTTAGCCACCAACACGGATCCGTGCGTCATTTGTAACAGTAAAGAGACCAATCAGCTCTACCACGAACCCGTCGCACAAGCCGTGCCCTGTTGTGACGCTTCGGCCCATCAGCAATGTCTCTATAATTATATCAAGGACAACTTCCGCGAAGATCGCTTCCCGTGCCCGGCGTGCAAAACGATGTTGGGAGCCCAACGCTCAATGACGATGAGCATCCGACCCGCCGGAGATCAACCACCACCAACAAGCTATTCCGGCGTACTAACCGAGCGATTAGACGAAACACAACCACGACACCCAATGATAACGCGAAGCCGCGGCCGGGGACAAAGGCGAAACCAAACGGCGAGGCTTCCTTACAGTGACGGATACTTCGCAACACATTGAACATTTTCTTTCTTTTTCATTGTTGTTAACCGTGGCGGTTTTTTTGTTCCTGCTGTCGTCCTTGTTTTTTCCGCCACTTTTTTCATCGTTTTTTCAAAAAAATCAAGGAGCTGCTGTTATTAAAAACCCGTTTGCCATTTCATTCATGTGTCTTGCCTCATTTGCATATATGCTAATTTTTTAATTTATGCAAATTGAACGTAGCGGCCAAACGCAGTCTTTTTTTTCCCTTACTGATTCAAAAGGTCACGTGGTACACAGGGTCGCGCTGGGGCGGCTGGTACGTTCAAAATGGCCGTATTGGGAAATTCGTATCGAATTGAACGTAGCGGCCAACGCAGTCTCTTTTTTTCCCTACTGATTTCATTGCTTGCCGTAATGGGGCGCATAGTACTACTAATGTTCAATTACAAGACACAGTTCTTTGTACAATTTCTAGGCAAGGATAAAACAACTTCTTCTTCTCTAAAATCTTCAAATAGACTTTCTTGTTATGTTCTCAGGTCAGTAAAGATATACCGTTTCAGACGATTTCTCATTGCTAAATTAAATCTCGCTCACTCAGAAAACCCAGAAAAAGAAAAAACGATTCAACAATGGTTCACAATGAAAAAAAACTCTAGTTTACTCACTCGTATGGTTTTCCTTCTCCTTCTCCAGTGATCACGAAATTTTGCCCGTTTACACAGCCTTCCATACGCAGCTTGATCTTCATCGTTTGTTTAACCACATCCTAAGGCATAAAATTGGAATAAATCTGAGATAGATCAATTACCAATGAAGAATAAGCAATAGAGTAAATTCATTAGTGAAAACAAAATAACAACCCGCCCTGTACGGCACTTACCATGATGCTAGAAGTAAAGTAAGATCTATATCAACCTTGCAGTTCTTGCTTGTTCTGGATCACCAAGGTGAATGGGACCTCAGCTCTGAGAAGTGCTTCTTTAAACTTCAATGTCACACCCGAAATACCCTCGAACCAATCACGAGTCGACAGTAACCTTATGTAACAAAGCGACATGATATATATATATAATATATCTATTTTCATAGCGGTAGCCTTTGATGTTTCAGGTATGCCATTATTATGCTGCTCCAGTGCTTAAGTAGGCGTATCTTTATTAGAAGCGAAGTAGGGTGCCGCCGCCACAACATTGATTGATAAAAATGAATAAAAATTTCACCAAATAAATGAACGTGTGTTTTTCCAGGACGTACACTGTATTTACTCGAATAAGCGCCGCCCCCGAATAAGGGCTTATTCGAATATTTCCATAAGACAATAATAATAATAATAATAATAATAATAATAATAATAATAATAATAATAATGCGGTTCTAAGCCAGCAATGGGAATTTATTTTCATCAATAGTGATGTTTTTCAGTTCAAAGTTAGTATATCTCGATACTCTTTCATTCAGTTCTCAATTAGCCTAAAGTCGGTAAGCCATGAAAAAATACTCCTTGTATTATCAAAATGTTTTGTCTTTGCGGTATAAGCCTTTTAATTAAATAGAGAGGCGCCCATTCAAGTAATTATGGTACTTATTAAAAAGATCGCTTGGTTTGAACTTAGAGTAAACATGAAAGCGACGCCGGCTTCGTGTGATATAAATCTAAAACTGACTTATGTAATAACCTATAAAAACTGCAATTTAAGTAAGTAAGTAACTTTATTTAGCCAGGATAGCCCATTCAGCTACGAGGCTGGTAGTCATAGGGGCCCTGGGAAGTCGGTTCAGTCAGTTCTTCTCTGACCCGAGCTGTTGAACATAATTACGTTTATCGCGTAACGAGACTAATTCCATCCTACATGCAGCGTAAACAGGATTGACTGGAAATATTTGTGGAATGCCAAATGTCCTTGGCCCGCGACGAAAAATCAGCCAACCTAGGTTTTTATTCGGCTCCTTTAAACTTGTTTTTCGAAACTAATAATAAATTTTGGATAAAGTAGACTCATAATCAAACGAAAACCAACAAATCTTTTGCAATCAGCTTTCTTGACTGACAACTGACAATTATTCAAGCGGCATATCATTTTAAAACGGTTGCAAAACGCAGTAAACGCGTGACTATTTGTTTGTTAAAATGGCAAGCCCTTGGGGTGTTAACCAATTTTCTTTCGCCAGTCAGAGGATAGTCATGTAAATCACTCTCACCCCTGATGGCGCCAATTGACTGAGAAAACAAACCTCTTTAATGTTTTAGCACTGTACGTATACTTCATTAATATCTTTTCACAATTTATTCAGCTTAATACTAAGCGCACATTATCTTCCTTGCAGTATCCATTTTAGAGCTGAGTTTAAATAAACATGGAGAAACCATAAATGGTCTATTACGTAATTCTGTGTAACAGGAAAGAGTTAATCGGTCATATCGAGTTCAACATGCATCTGATTAAAGAAGTTAACCATAAAAGGTTCTATTTCGCTTCGCGGACGGCAAATAGTTCTTTTGATTGCTTCCAGTAAAACGCTCTTCCATAGTTTTCACGTGAGAGAGAACACAAAGAATGAAATTTCAAAGACGACGAGATAAAGATCCTTATTGAACACTTAATTAAAGTTTCGAAAATTAAAACTCATTGTTTGCAGAGTTTGTTTAAGGCTGGTTTTCACTGGCGACGGAGTCGGAGTCGGAGTCGTAATAAGAAGCGAAGAGCGTTATGATCTAGTGAAAATCAAACCGACGGAGTCGGAAGCAGAAGACTATTCCGCTTATGACTCCGTCGCTTATGATCTAGTGAAAACTAGATTGTCGGAGTCACAAGCGCTATTTTGGTGTCAAACTGTGATCAGACTGATCAGAGAGCGTGAGAACAAGCATTGTGATTGGTTGGTTCTTCCGCTTCTGCTTCCGACTCCAACAACATAGTTTTTACTGGAGCATAAGCGACGGAGTCATAAACGGAGTCAGAAGAAAATGGAAACGTTCATCGGATTCCGCGGCCTAGTCAGGCGTTTGAAATTATTTACTGATTCTTAATTTTGACACAGGCCTTACTAGTATTCATAAAATATGACTTCTCTGACCATTTCGATTAACAGCATGAAACATTCAATATATGGATGCTGCTGGCAAGATTAGAAACTAATTATTTTTCACCAAATGTATAGTTGAGTAAACAACGAAATACATATATGCAAAACTTGAGAGATTCCCTTGCTTTGTTCTACTCGAATCCAATCAAACACCCTACCTGCCCTGTAGCAATCTTAGTTATTTCGTGAAATTAATGGAACGTTGTGTTCATCATTTGTAAGACTAGGTGAAGCCAATTTATTTCGCACCTAGTCAAAACCCAATTTGGGCATGTGATGGCTCACTCAGGGAAGGTAATTGATCTCAAATTCACCCCAATTTCAATCCGCACAGTGACATTACACGTGATCAGAGAGCGAATAGGGAAGCCTTATGTAATATATCAAACACGAGAGACAGTGTTTCATCGGGATATTCAAAAACCGAGAAGAGAGTTGAAAATACGACGCGCAGCGGAGTATTTTTGACGGAATTCGAGGTGTTTATATTGCAGATGAAACACTGTCTCGAGTGTTTGATATGTCTTCTCAATTGAAGCAAAAACTAAGGAATTTATTAACAGACTGGCAATCGAAAGCTCGTGTTTTTAAACTTTTTAGCCAGAGAACGTCTTTTTAACTTTAGAATTCGAGGTTTTTGGATGGCAGATGAAACACTGTCTCGAGTGTTTGATATATCTTCTCAATTGAAACAAGAACTAAGGAATTTATTAATGGAGAAGTAAAATCGTCAAAATCTGTGTTAATTAAGACCGGGTATCCAAACCCCCTTCACGGTTGTGATTTTCATGAATTATTAATGAGTTTGAGAAGAGTAAGTAATAGTTTAACTGAAATGTAAGTTTATTTACTGTATTCAGTTTTTGATCGCATTGTTTCAAACAGTGGTTGGTTGTGGGAATGTTTTTCTTGTTCTGGGTTTTGCCAATAAGCGAGAATTTGCTTGAGATTCGTTTAAACCGGCACGTTTTCGTAAGCTAGTATTTGCTATATATTTCTAATCCAAGGAAAATTTACCCCCCAAAAATTAAACTTTTCATTGTGTTTTCGAGAGAGTATCTAAGATTGAATGAGCACGCCCCCTACTTATAAAAAAAGCTTTTATATAAGTAGACTTCATTGATATATCGAGAGCGAGCCCGGCTCATATGAAGAGTTCCAACATTGCAATAGATACCACAGTATATATCACAGGTTTTTGTTTTCGTTTCGCAAAGAGTTAAAATTAAAGCAGGTGTGCATTGATTTTCATAATGAAGTTCTTCGTAACTTATGTAATAATAAGTTTAGAACTGACTTATGCAATAAATGGTACTTATTAAAAAGATCGCGTGGTTTGAACTTAGAGTAAACATGAAAGTGACGCCGGTTTCGTGTGATAATAAGTTTAAAACTGACTTATGTAATAACCTATAAAAACTTTAAGATTTAAGTGACATTTAAGTAACTAAGTAACTTTATTTAGCCAGGATAGCCCATTCAGCTACGAGGCTGGTATTCATAGGGGCCCTGGGAAGTCGGTTCAGTCAGTTCCTCTCTGACCCGAGCTGTTGAACACAAGTACGTTTATCGCGTAACGAGACTAATTCCATCCTACATGTTACAGCGTAAACGGGATTGACTGGAAATATTTGTGGAATGCCAAATGTCCTTGGCCCGCGACGAAAAATCAGCCAACCTAGGTTTTTATTCGGCTCCTTTAAACTTGTTTTTCGAAACTAATAATAAATTTTGGATAAAGTAGACTCATAATCAAACGAAAACCAACAAATCTTTTGCAATCAGCTTTCTTGACTGACAACTGACAATTATTCAAGCGGCATATCATTTTAAAACGGTTGCAAAACGCAGTAAACGCGTGACTATTTGTTTGTTAAAATGGCAAGCCCTTGGGGTGTTAACCAATTTTCTTTCGCCAGTATAGTCATGTAAATCACTCTCACCCCTGATGGCGCCAATTGACTGAGAAAACAGACCTCTTTAATGTTTTAGCACTGTATACTTCATTAATATCTTTTCACAATTTATTCAGCTTAATACTAAGCGCACATTATCTTCCTTGCAGTATCCATTTTAGAGCTGAGTTTAAATCACATGGAGAAACCATGAATGGTCTATTACGTAATTCTGTGTAACAGGAAAGAGTTAATCGGTCATATCGCCGACCGGTTAGCTCAGTTGGTTGAGTTCCGGACTAACGTGCGGGAGGTCGTGGGTTCAAACTCCGGCCGGAACAACACTCAGGGTCTTTAAATAACTGAGGAGAAAGTGCTTCCTTTGTAATGACATCTGCTAATGGTTAGACTTTCTAGTCTTCTCGGATAAGGACGATAAACCGGAGGTCCCGTCTCACAACTCTCCACAATTAATTCTGTGGGACGTTAAAGAACCACTAGGGAAGTAACGAACCCTGGCTGTGACCACCCCTGGTGTTGACCTGTGTCTCGGGCCCGCAGTAATTGGCTTCACGCTGTTGCGGTGTCCCTGCCAGCTTGGCGAAGATTAATAAAATAAAATAAAATAAAATAAAATTTCGACATCTGATTAAAGAAGTTAACCATAAAAGGTTCTATTTCGCTTAGCGGACGGCAAATAGTTCTTTTGATTGCTTCCACTAAAACACTCTTCCCTGGCTTTCATATGAGAGAGAACACAAAACTTGAAATTTCAAAGACGGCGAGATAAAGAGCCTTATTAAACTGTTAATTAAAGTTTCGAATTTGACAGCCTCATTGTTTCCGGAGTTCGTTAAGTTATTGCGGATTCTGCGGCCTAATCAGGAGTTTGAAATTATTCAGTAATTCTTAATTTTGACACAGGCCTTATTCACAAAATATGACTTTTCTCTGACCATTTCGATTAACAGCATGAAACATTCAATATATGAATACTGCTGGCAAGAGTTAAGTTAAAAACGAATTATTTGTCACCAAATATAAAGTTGAGTATACAACGAAAAACATCTAAGAATGCAAAGCTCGAAAGATTCCCTTGCTTTGTTCTACTTGAAGCCAATCAAACACCCTACCCGCCCTGAATGATTTCAGTCTAGGGTTTTTGCTCCGCTAATTTTCTTTGTTTTCCCTTTTCGTGCCCACTGATATTTTCTTAGCTTGTGTAACGCCTTCTATAGTTCGAGTTCATTGCTTTAACATTCATTTTAAATCTCGAGGAGTTTTGGTTTTAACGTTGCTTCATCATTTATAAGACTAGGTGAAACTAATTTTTTCTTCCACCTGATCAAAAAGCCAACTTGCATGTGATGGCCCTGCAGTCAGGGGAGGTAATTGATCTGAGATTTTTCCCAATCTCAGTTGGCAGACTGACATTACACGTGATCGAAGGAGAGAGAATAGGGAAGCCTTATGAGTAGGTAAAATATGGGCGGCCGTCACCGCCAAAAATACAAGACTATCAAACGGCACAGACCAAACACAAATGGTTTAGTGAAGATTTACGAAGTGGAATAAATGATTTTGAAATGATACTGTCCCAATACAAGTAGTTAGGTGTTCGAGTGTGGAATGGTTTACTCAAACAGTAAATGATTTAGACAGTTTAGAAATGGTTTGCTCGCCGATGTCAAAACAGATCAGACTACAAATCCATCTGTTTACGATATGTCGAATAATCAGGTCTGGCGACAAACGATGGAGTCTGTTTCAACACGGTTTAATTAAAGGTTGAATGGTCAGGAGTACCCAACGACGTTTTTTTCAAAATTGATCAGTTGTTGCTGATAAGCGTTATTTATCATTAACTGTGCCATTTCTGGTTGATTATTAACTTTCCTGGGAAAAAAATAACCGCTCTTCAGAGCCAGCAAGCTTAAATTTGAAATATTGGTTTTCTAGCCAGGATCGCTCGGTGTATTCCATTTTTCCAGCCAATAGCACATTCGATTGCTATGCTAGCCAGAAAATTTATTTCCTAAGGATCTTGCCAGCCAGGATGGTCATTTTATGGGCCTGTTTTTCAGCACATATGATGAAGTTTGGGCGGACATGTTACGAGAGACCTGGCACCCGTGTAGCAAGCAGTGAGGCTGGCTGCTTTCAAATTACCTAAAACAAAATGTAACTAATTGAAATTAATGCGCAAACAACATGTTTGAAAAACAAGGGCATGAAATGATAATGAAAAGAGGAACCACGCTCTAATTTATTACCAACTTACCTTCAGACAATTTAGTTTGCAGCCACGGTAATTAATGGAATTGTATTCAAATAAATCTGAAAAAAAATCAGTTAAGTCAAATGCACCCTGAGTCATGCCAGTACACTATGAATGGACGAAAAAAATGGATGAATGAATAAGTGAACAAGCGAATAAAGAATGAAAGGTGAAGGAATAAAGAATGTAGGAACAAATGAACGAAGAATCGAGTAAAGAAAAAGTGGGTGCGTGGCTGATTAATGCATTGGACAATCCAAATGGTTTAAGGAACACAGTAACGAGGCAAGGAAGGAAAGAATGCATCAGCCCTTACGTTAAGTTTCGGAGCAAAGGCCCGTTCTTGTTAGAGGACACGTCACCGCAAAAGCAGATTTGTTTTTTTGTGGGTTACATAGGGACACTTTTTCAGAACTCAGTTGTAGACAAATACAAGCAAGCCAGATAGATTACTCACGTAAATTTAATCCACAAATTCAATTGTTTTCTTGGGAATCAGTCATCACTCAGTCAGTCAGTCCCTCCAACCGCCAACCGGTTGGCTCCGTTGGTACCGAGCGGGAGGTCGTGGGTTCAAAGCCAAGGCGTCCGTCCGTCTCACAACTCTCCCGACAATTAATTCTGTGGAACGTTAAAGAACCCTAACTGCCGTCGCCCCTAGCGCTGACCTTGGGGCATCTATGATTGAAAACTGCACTGTACAGTCTGGCAAAAAGTCCCCAAAACGGATTGTAAACTAGTCTTGAAAAACACCTTAGGAAAGGCTAATAAAAATATATTGTATTGTATTGTATTGTTGCCCTGAATAGATTTGCTGTTTATTCGAGTCATTAAATTAATGTGCAAACAGAATTACTGTGGAAACATCTGCCCCTGGGGTTAGCAGCGCTGAAGAAGCTGTAGAATAAGAAGCGGTATAAACGGCGCAGTGAAGTAGAGATTCTTCCTTGTGCCCACTTTGTTGTTCGGTTTGAAAGAACAATGTCCATTCACGAACTGCATGTGATTCTGATCGCGTGTATAAGTAAACAATGAAAGAGTGGACGATTTTAAATAAACAGTAAATAAATGATATCCAAGACAAAAATTGCACCTTGTATACAATATAAAATCCAAAAAGTAATGGTGTGGAGAAGGTTACACGCGTAAAGCTGCTCAGTTGACAAACCAAAACCACATCTCACTTACCCTTCCAGGAGTCGTTCGCTCAAGGAAACAGGGAGTCGCTTCACAAATTCTTGGTATGGATGCGTGACTTACTCGTTTCTTAGCTTTCTTTATGCGGACTTTACGGGTAAAACAGTCATTTATGGATTGAAGTTTTCGCGATGTGGCTGTACAAATTTTTTTGACAAGCCATGAAGAGCGGCCGCTCGTAGGAGAAGTATGTATCAAAAATCCCAATGCGGTATTGGACACTTGATCACAGTCTTGTACTTCACTGCACCTAGTTGAAGGTGTTTTTAGTATGTGAACTCAAGAAAAAGCATTTTTCAGATATCTCACGTCTCGACAATTCCATGTCTGAAGTAGCCACGTTTGTTTGACGGGATGTGAATATGACGTCACATCCTGCCACTCCAAACTAGAGCAAACTTTCCCATTCTACTCGACCATGTTTGAATTGAATGGAAAGCCCCGGTTGGAATAAAACTTGGCGTTAAGAGTATTGCTTACTTCTACTTTACAAACTGGAAACAAAAAGGAAATTCAAAACTTGAACAAAGTAGCGCTTTAAGTGTTGACCAAGATGCTAAATTTTGTTCTTCGGAAACGTTCTCAAAGGCAACGAAATGTATAAGTATGCTAAGGGGCAAACTGAGAATTTTGGAAGAATCTTTATTGGCTGATAGTAATCTGGATTAACACAAACTGTGTTTAGGGGTCACCGGCCTATACCTGTTTTGAGCAATATCTGTGCCCCTTTGGAGTAATCGTACTTCTGGGCATAAAACTCAATTGTGGAATTGTTTCGGTCTTACCAACTTCATTAAAAGTCCGATAGGCAGTTCGGATTTTATTTCGAAACTATTTATTTTTATCACTTCTTACCACCTATTCTTTCCTTTTGTGATCGGTTGAGTGTGGGAAATGAATAAAATGATCCGCAATAAAAGCCGGAACCAATCAAGGGTTAAAATAATGAAGCAGGGTAAAATATTGTTTAAAAAAACTATCACCTAGTTAAGCAACAAGCTAATGTGGAGAATAGGAGAATAAAGATACTGTTTCACCATGAATGTACTGGGGAGTTATTTCCGCTGACATGCATTCTCAGTAGCGGGTTAGAAGAATCAAGAGCTGATTCCATGTGCATCGTAAACCTACTCACATCCTCCCTCCTTTTGACCATTCCATTCCAATTATCTGCGTTTGACGTGCAAGTAAAGGCAGTGAGCACAGAATCCTTGAGCTGTGCTTGCTCAATGGTTGAGGAAAACGTTCAAATACCTTAGACGTGTGGTTTAGTTTCAGTGCGGTATGAGAACCACTTGAGAGCCTGAGGTTAGTGACTTCTTGTGAAGGTCAACAGTGTGGTACAAGGATGACTCAACTACCGCGACCACGAAGTACATGGTACAAAACTACGAAGTGAAAAGAAATACTTAAGGTGTGATAAACCTTTGCACCATTCATGGTTTCACTAAACAAACCCGAAACTGGACCACAAATAACTAGAAAAGTGTAAATGTGGTCAGAATGAGAATCATGGCTGTTATGTGCATGAGTGCAGAATGCAGCTTAGAGACCACTAGTTTGGGTTAACTTATCAAGGTGAAACATATCTCAATAAAAGAAGAGACGATCATATCAAAGGAAAGAAAAGCTGTCAACACTACCCTACAGAAATATTGCCCCGGCTAGGGAGAAATTTAACTGTGCCTTTACAATGATTTAGCGTGCGTCAGAAGTTGTAATTACAAGAGCACTACTGCTTTGGGACAGCTGGCTCCTTTGCAGAAGGAAGGTCTCTGCCACTATGTGGAACACTGCCATGAGCTTTTAAGCCAAAGATAGCTAAGATAGTAGCAATATTACGTAAGGCTGCGAAAAGACAATCAAATGAAAAGAAGATAACAACAAGAATTCGTGTGTTTTTTATTTGTTTGTTTTTTAGAGGGCATTTGCACCTGGAAACGCTTTTGTATCATTTTAAAACGAGAAACAAGTTTCAACTTTTCACGAGTATTTGATTATAAGGATCGACTTTTTAACCGTAATTGTAAACAAGTTTCTGTAAGAGATTATCGTGAGCTGGAAGTGTACTGTCTCCATAGATATAGCGTAGAAAAGGGTTTTAAAGGATTCAATATAGATTCATGTGGGTTTATATAACCGTTAGAGATGTTCTCTATAAGCAGGCACAGTTTCCCTCATCACTGTTTATTATACCCCTATATTCATTACGGCGCTGCTATGGTAAGCCTTCCGTTAAAACCACCTGCTGCCAATTGTGTAACAGAGGCAACTCATATGTTTCTTCTTGTTAAGCTGTATTTAAATCTAAAGATAAAATGGAATGCTGATATCCTTGATGTTTAGTGGCAGGAGTTAATATAAGAAAGCTTGTCTTTAAAGAAGTTATCATATAAGTCATGACACGACTTATTTTGATTTTGATGATTCACTGAAAAGCTTGCAGACGACTGAAGAAGAACTGAGTCCAAAAGGTAAGGAAAGTCGAAAACGTAAAGGAGTGTGTCTTTTCTATCACGACCTAAAGACCACAGTAAAGAGAAACCCGTGACACGTTTGAACGAAGGAATATCAAGCATAGTGACACAAGTATATGTTAACACTGGACCGTCCAAGAAACAGGTACAAAACTAGGAGAAACACGGAATTGTCAAAAGAATGACTGGAGAAATAATAGCGGAGCTCCAGCGGCCCGAAGGGCCGCAAAGCGGAGCCCCATACCTATAGAAACCCGTCAACTGCTTTTCTCATGGTAATCTTGGCTAGCGGTATTGCTCGTGGGCGCGACCGACGACGACGACGACGTCGCACAATAATTAATAATACCCTAATAATAATAATAATAATCCAACATGGCGGCCATACTCCAGCTGACCATCTAGTTTACAGCAGACATCTTTGATATTAGACACCCATGTCAATGTCAATTGACACCTGTCAAAACAACGTATCCGCTGACCAGTATCACGTGACCATATTGCGGGCTCAAGTTTTGAGCTGTCGAGGTCAGCTGTTTTTTTTTAAGTTGACCGCTGACCAGGTACTGGTTTTCAATTCGATCGCTGGCTCAAGCCAGACCAAAACGAGGCGTAATTTTTCGCCAGGATCAACAGATCTTCGTCCTGTAAACAATTTGCCGCCTACCTTGACTACTTCTCAGTTCGTTTTTTGTTTAAACCGATGAGAATCAGCCTTTGGATGTTAAGAGCAGCAAATTGGATTGCCTGGCTTTGCTATTTTATAGTTTACGGATCTGCGAGAGAAAAGATTGTGTGGTTTGGCAGGCTTTTAATCATGCAGGCGCTGTCTTCGGTTGCTGACTTTTTCTGTGGATTAAACTGGACGGTTTTGCCGCTAAAAAACCTTAATTGAAGAAGCTTCCTTGGTAGACATGGGTAATAAAACAAAGTGACGGTGAAAAACTTCAAGGCCCGATAAGGATTTGTATCTGCTTAGCAAATGAATACGTATACTTTTGTGTGAACTGACGGCTTCTGCTTTAGCTCTGCGTTCAGAGTGATTGTTGACTGACTTAAACTGTCCGCAGGTTAGTACTCCTGTTGTGTCTTATGATGACATATGGTGATTTGTCTCTGTGACTACGAGTTATCTTTGTTACTTGTCTTAGTTTTCCAATTTCTACAAGGAACGCCGAAGAAACATTCGCCGGCATCGTTCTTTGTTTTCTTACCTTTTGTTGTTTTCATGCTGTTTGGACTAAAAATGCTGGTCTTTTTTCCAAATGCATATTTTCGCTCCAATATTTCATTTTGGAGCCTAAAACTCTTCGTTTTCCCTGCTGTCGCTCATTTTTTTGGGCAAAGAATTGGTTGAAGAAAAGCCAAGCGAAGTCCGGACGTTTTATATCCTCGGCTTCGCTTTGTTGACATTATTGGAAACTCGCAAAAGAGTAATCAACAACTCATTGCCAAACGTAAACACGATTTTTAACAGCTGCAGCATTGGAAATGCCAGCAATATGTTGTCCCTCAAAAGCAATTCTCGTTGTTAGTTAAAAAATCGCAGACTTTCATGGCTATTGCAGTAAAAACTTCGTCCTTTGTTTAATGTTGAGAGCTGAAAAAAGTTTATCAGAAATCCTGAATCAGATGTTATCATTAACAGTGATGCCAAAAATAATACCACCCACGACTTGTAGTCAAGGTTTGTTGTTTCCAATATTTGCAATTGATCGAAGTCAAGAATAAAACCATTGTCAACATCACTAGATAATTCCAGTTGATCACCTGAGTTGATTCTTGGCTAAAATAATATGCTCGATCAGTCTGTTGTAGTCACTTTTCTTAAGGAAAAGTAAGCTTAAGTCGATTTCGCTCAACGGTTTTCCATGTTATCGTAAAAAGGACATCGACGGCACTTTCTATCGTCTTTTATACTGTAATAGATCACAAGAATGACACCATAAAATGTTCAAAACAAGGCGAACAAAGTACTGTTGTTCTTTTATGGGCGGTGTCGAAGAGTGCTCACTTTGGGTTTTATCGCACTTTTGTTGTAAAATATTTTGTTTTGATAGATTAAAATGCCACCGATAAATGTCGGTTGTGAAGTTGGATTTAATAGTGGGACACTAGAACTGTTAACCTAGTTAAGTGAATTTTACCACTTGTATCGAAATGTAATCAGATGTAATTAAACTGTGATGAAGAAAATTTTGTTAATCGTTTTTGCTCATCATAATGATATAGTTCCTGTGGCACAAAGGCTGATGATATTTCGAAAATCTACGTTTGCAATTGACTGAATGGTGGCTTTGGCTCTGCAGCAAAATAGTAAAAATATATATATATGTAATCACAATATAGAGAAGTCCTTACTGGAGTCATGGCCCAAGTCTTGTGGCATTGCCATATTAGTTTATCTGTAAATGCTAACATTAAGGAAATAACTGTGGAGCTCCGCTTTTAGGCTTGCCTAAATATATATATATTATCAAAGTTAAGGCCTGCTTTTACCGTAACCAATTAAGAGAAAACCCTGTATGGATACGCAAGACTAGAATTTTATGGTCAGAATAATAAAAATGGCCGTTATGTAAATCGGTACAGAATCCAGCTTAGAGACCGTAAGCAGGTCAGTGTATCATGGCTTTAAAAGATAGCTCAATAAGGAGGAAATCATAACAGCATAAAGAAAATAGTTTGATTTTCAACGTCTCTTAACATTTCAGCAACACATGAAGTAAACAAGCTTCATCTGCTATGTCACTGATCTGGGTACATTCACCCAAGGGAGAACTTTAACTGTGCCTTAAAACTTATCTGATATGTCTCAGTAAGTTAAATATATTATGGCATTAATTATTATATTACTGATCTGGGACCTTTTTTTTTCTTTTGCAGAACCAAGACGAAGAAAGACGTCAACCTGCCACACTGTCGCTATGTGGACCACCGCGTTAAGATTTTGAGACAAAGTTAACAAACATAACTGCAATGTTAACTTGCATGAGATTGCCTTTGTCTGATATTTTAAGCTGTCGAGTAAGGCTACTTTGGAAAGGCACTGAAAAGGCAAACTATAACAATAACCTTTTTTATTAGTTTTTTGGAGGGCATTCTCACCTGGAAACGTTATCGTAACATTTTATTGTAATTATTGTCAGGATAGACTGCTTAATATTAATTGCAAACAAATATCGGTGTGCAAATTATGTGGTGATTTAAATGCCTTGCACAAGCCAGGCTTTTCCAAGTTTTTTATCTAGCAGATTACTGGGTGCTGGAAGTGTGATGTCCCCATGGGAAGATGATTAAACCGATTTGAGATAATTGAATATGGAATCATAAGAAGGTGCACCTCTGCCTTTCGCTTACGATATCTTGACGTCAGCGTTCTAGTACGGTAACAGGGCATTCACCAAAAACACACCAGATATACCAGACTATTTCAACAAGACGTTTTCTAGGAACGAGGAAAGACGTCAACCTGCCACACTGTCACTATGTGGATCACTTCATTAAGATTTTAAGGCAAAGGTGACACAGATAACTGCAATGTTAACTTGCATGAGATTGCCATTGTCCAAGTTGGAAAGGCAATGAAAAGGCAAAAGATAACAATAAAAGGCCTTTTAAACTAGTTTTTCGAAGGACATTTGCACCTGGGAACATTATTAATTGCAAACAAATATCGGTGTGCAAATTATTTGGTGATTTAAATGTCTTGCACAAGCCAGACCTTTCCAAGTTTTTTTCTAGTAGATTACTGGGTGCTGAAAGTGTGATGTCTCCATGGAAAGATGATAAAACGGATTTGAGATGATTGAATATGGAATCATATAGGTTAAGAAGTTGTTTGTTTATAACCACAGCTTCCCCCAGCCGTGCTTGCTATGGGCCTGTATTTGTTACGGCGCCCCTAGAGTAAGAAGCTTCCCGTTAAAATTACATGCTGCCAATCGTGTAACAGAGGCAGTCTTACTGATTTTTTTGTTTGTTTAGCAACATTTAAATGTAATGATAAAATGGAATGCTGACATCCTTCATGTGCGTGGTTTCCGTTTGGTGGCAGGATCAGAACCACTTATGGGCTGTTGCGGCTGGGTTCCTTGTTTTTCTTTCCTCCCGTCGTTTTGCTCACGTGACTTTTGTTACGCATTGTTACTTTATGCGAGGGCGATGCATGTGTTCGTGTAGTCGGTTTAGCAAATTTACTCGAATTAACGACGCTCTCGACGCTCCCTTGCTGCTTGTTTTGTCCTGATTGTTGTGGGAAACAAAGAATAAGAGCCAAACGTCTGTGTACAAGTGGCTTTGTTCTCACGTGGGTTGAACATCTTTGTTTGATTGGAAGGCACAGGAACGTTTTGTAGCATTTTGAAAAAAAAAGTTGATTATCACGATGGACTGTCACAATTAATTGTAACTAAGTATAACATTAAAAAATTAGAGAATTTTATTAAAATTAATTAAATGTAATGCCAGGTTTTGTAAAGCTTTTTTTTTTTCAAAGATTAAAAGAGCACGCCCCTTATGTGGCATGATTTGACTTTCCACCAAGAGGCCGTTGCATTGCCCATTTTTCAAAGCAAGCACCAAAAGCGGGTGCACTACTTGTAAAAAGCCAGCAAACTATCAGTTAACTCAGACAGCAAGCTTACCTTAATGTTTACGGTTTTAAAAGTTAGCCACCAAAAATATTTTTTGTGTCAAAATCAATTATTTAATTGTTTATTGGGGGCTATCAATTAAGTAAGGCGGGATGCTGTCCCACCAAGTAAAGTTTCTCAAAATTTCAGAACTGTTTTGCCATATTGATTAAGCGGAGTAAATTTCTCTTGTTATGCTTTTTATTTAGTGATTGTATTCCAGCGGAACACAGACGTTAAACCTCACAATCAAAGAAGGTGCACCTTTGCTTTTCGCTTACGATATCTTGACACCAGCGTTCCAGTACGGTAACAGGGTATTCACCAAAAACAGAGCAGATATACCAGACTATTTCAAGCAAACGTTTCCTAAAGTATTCTTCGGAACGAAGCATAGCTTATGAAGCCAAGGGCATTTGTACCGCCACAAGCGAGATAAGGTTAGCAAGATGTAAAACCAATGCCTCCAGCAGGAAAAATGTATTACGTTCTAAATCACGGAGCATGAGTGGATCGCATGCCTGCAGATCCTAAAAGAGAACAAACAAAGTACTCCAACTAGAAGAAAAACCGAAAGGTATCAATAGAAAGAAACGACCAATTAGGACTTTGCAATTAGCGTCCTCCGACATCTGACACAGAAAAATTTCAGTGAGGAATGTGACGTTAAAAAACCAGCGGAAAATGTATGCACGGTGTTCGAGCCTATAAAAATTTGATCCAATCTCATTGCTGATTTAAGGCCCTAACTGTGCCTTAAAACGTATCTGAAATAAGTTATTACAGCATTAATTGTTACTGATCTGGGATCGTTGGTACGGTTCTTTTGCA
Organism: Galaxea fascicularis; assembly: GCA_948470475.1. Classification (NCBI taxonomy): domain Eukaryota; kingdom Metazoa; phylum Cnidaria; class Anthozoa; order Scleractinia; family Euphylliidae; genus Galaxea; species Galaxea fascicularis. The sequence goes on from OX419339.1 coordinate 6,828,702, forward strand.
GAACGAAGAAAGACGTCGACCTGCTAGACTGTCACTATGTGGACCACCGCATTAAGATTTTGGTAACCAAGAGAACTGCAATGTTAACTTGCATGAGATTGCCTTTGCCTGATATTTTAAGCTGTCGAGTAAGGCTTCTGTGAAAAGGCAATGAAACGGCAAAAGATAACAATAACCTTTTTTGTTGTTTTTTTGGATGGCATTCATACCTGGGAACGTTATCGTGGCATTTTCAACTCTTTAGGTGTATTTTATGGTCAGGATAGACTGTTTAATATTAATTGAAAACAAGTATCAGTGCGCAAGCTATATAGTGATTTAAATTTCCAAGTTTGCTTATAACAGATTACTGGGTGCTGGGTGCTGTCTCAATGGAAAGATTATAAAACGGATTTGAGATGATTGAATATGGAGTTATATGGCTTTAGAAGTTACATATATTGTTTATAATTAACGCCGGCAGCATCCCATAGCTGTGCGGCTTGCTAGTGGTCTGAATTTGTTACGACGCTGCTATTATAATAACCCTTCCGTTAAAATCACATGCTGCCAATTGGGTAACAGAGGCAGTCTCAATACTGAGTTTAATAAATGATCAAATGGAATGGGGTTAGAGCAACTGAGCCTTCCGTTAAAACTACCTCCTGCCAGTTGACCAAAAGACCATACTGAAGAGAAAGCCATGGAAAAGTCGAAGGAGGGCAAATCAAGTATTGTGACTACACAAGGATAACTGGACAATGAACCGTCCAAGAAAAAGCTACAAAACTAGCTAAGAGGATCGAGGAATTAACGAAAGAAATGACTGGGGAAAGAATCGAAGTTTTCGCAACTGCTTTTAGTACAGCCAAAAAAATAATAATAATAACCCTGTATGCCTTTATGTTGGAACGAGGAAAACAGCTCTTATGTACAAATGTAGATAGCTACAGAATACAGGTTAGAGACCCTCACCAGAGATACCAAGATAGCTCAATACAGAGAGAGAGACATGAGATCACAACAGAAGAAAAAAAGAATTTTGAGTTTTGATTTTATGGCATTACTGATCTGGGACTTCTTTTGCAGAACGAGGAAGGAAATCAACCTGGAAGATTGTCACTGTGTGGACCACCGCCTTAAGATTTTTAGCCAAAGACAACAAAGTTAACAGCAATATTGAACTTCATGAGACTGCATTTGCCCACTATCTCAACCTGTCGAGAAAGGCTCCGGATAGACATAGACTAAACAGGGCGGAGGCACGAAGGTAACAGTAAAATTGGTTTGTTTAATTTGTTTCTTTGTTTTACGTTTGTTTTTAACCATTTTGAGAAACAAAAATGTTTTCGCGTTTTGGTAGATTGAACGGATGAACTGTTTAACATTAAATATAAACAAGTAGAAGGGTGAAAGTACTACGTCTTGTAAAGTCTTTTTTACAGCAGATTACTGGGAGCTAGAAGTGTGATGTCTCCACGGAAAGATGACATGGAAAACAGTTTTAGAAGATTCAGTGCAGATTCGTGTGGGTTTACAAATATTTTCTATGCACGAGCACAGCTTCCTTCAGCTATGCTGGCCATTGGAGGATTGTTACGGCGCTACTGTTGCAAACCTTCCATTAAAACTACCGCAGATAGCTTCAGTTTTGTAACAGAGGTGCTCTCGTTTTTCTTCTTATTCAGGAACATTTAAATGGAATGATAAAATGGACTGATGACATCCTTAATGTGATTTACTTTCAGTGGCAGAGTTAGGCCCACTTTTGGGTCAGTTTGAACAACCTTGTTCATAATATCAGCTTCCCCGTATTCATTCGAGCGGTATGCATGACATAATTGTTATGTATGTCATTAACATTAGAATTAACAAAAAAAAACTCGTCTTTAAAGAAGTCATCATATAAAACATTACAGTCTCATGACTAGTTTGGTGCTCCAAACACCTTGTAGACCACTGAAAACAGGTTGTAACATATTCTTTTTAACACTTTGTTTAATTAATTTATTTATTTATTTTGTGACATGAATACGGCGCAGCCATGGCAAAGGAGTGTGTCCTCCGTGTCATATAAATGTAACAACCCGTTCTTACCCAATAAAGACCATACTGAACAGAAAGCCATGACACGGTTGAAGGGTGAGGGGGGGGGGGGGAATTCCAGTATTGTAACACAAGAATAACTGAACATTGAACCGTCCGAGAAAAAAAGTACAAACCACGGAACACAAACATGTCTAAGGAACGATAGTTAACACCTGTTTTCCCCGTAGCAGGTAAGTGAAAACCCTTTGTAGATAAGGAAGGGTAGAATTTTATGATGAAAATGAGGAAAATTACTGTGATGTACATAGGTAGAGAATGCAGATTTGGGACCGTGGCCAGAGGTTGTGTTGTACACAGGTTTAACCCTTTAAAATCCAGATATCTTTAATTTCTTCAGTATTTATTTGGCTATACAGAGTCTCCAGTGCTAGGCTTCTCCGCATAATGAGCTACCATTGTCACGTTGAAGGACTGGGTGGCTGACACCCAGTGGAGAAAATGTATAAATGGTAATCGAGAGAGTTTCATTTTTGTGTTATTGAGGAATTACCCAGAATTCTTTTCTGGGAAAACAAGGCAACTTGGGAAACGTGAGACTGGCTCTTAAAAAATGGCTAAAGTATGGCCGGCGGACAAAATGAAAAGATAATTTCTAGCCGAAATACCAAGTTCTGGCGTTAAGTTTTGCAGTTAACTTAGTCTTTTAATTTCAAAACAAGTCGACAAGGAGTCAACGAAGAGGTAAATGGAAAAACAAAATAGATGGCCTTTATTTACCCTGGACAGTATTTATAGCACAAAGGCTAGTGGGGCCGAACAAACACATGAAACAATTATTTTCAATTAGGCTGTGATGAGTTTAAAAGCAAGCAGTTGGCGCTGTGAACACGTTCTCATCTCACCACCGTAAGGATCGGATGCAACGTCGTGGGGGTGGGGTGTGTGTCTACGTTTCTCAACAACTACCAATCAGACGTCGTTTGGACTTGGAGGATCCGGATTTAGAATGCATGTGGTTGTGGACCCGACCGCCACGTTTACCGAGACCAGTATAAGCAGTTGCAGTGTGTGTCGTGTATAGCCCCTCTGATAGCTCGGTGCAGGAGCAGAGGACCCTTTGTGATCATCTTGTGTCGTCAACTGATGCTATACGCTCAAAACATCCTGGTTGTGGTGTTGTCATCCTGGGCGATTTCTAAGCATTCAAGATTTAGTTAGGAGTCACCATCTCAAGCAGGTAGTTTTTAGTCCTACTAGGCGTGATGCCATTTTAGATTACATTATAACGAATTTACAATCTTTTTGTAGAACACTCGTCATTTTTGCTCTTCTTGGGTCATCGGACCATAATTCAATCATGTGGACATCTAAGGACATTTTCGACAAGAGGACAAATGCTTGCGTAAAGCGCAGTGAGCGTCGTTATCCTGAGTCTCGTTTGAATGGTTTTGGCCAATGGGCGGGACTGAACGAGTGGTTCCACGGACTTGGACCCAGTCCGTCGATAAATGACCTTGTCTCATCTTTTACTGCCGACGTCAACGCCGCAGTCGACCATTTCTTTCCGGCCAAAACTTTTCGATTTTATCCAACTGATAAACCCTGGATTACTGCACGTATAACAGCTAATTAAGGAGCGCCAGCAAGCATTTCACTCTGATGATGCTCAGTTGTGGTGCCTGGACAGACGCAAGGTACAGTCTGAGATTAAAGCAAGGAAGAGGAAATTTTATGAGGAAAAAGTACGAAACACACGAAAAAACGATGTTCACCAGTGGTGGCGTACTGTCAATATGATGTCTGGAAGAACTAATAGCCAGTCCTACTTTACTCTGGATCGTGATGGCGTTGCGCTGTCGGAAGGCGAACTTACTGAGTCTTTAAATCAGTACTTCGCAACCGTAGCCGCTGACATCCCACAACTTGATACTTACATACTGTTGTACATCCCCATGTGGTTTGCAAAAAGCTTTTGCATGTCAAAAAAAAAAAAAAACAAGGCTATGGGGTCTGACAGCATTTCGTCTCGGATAATTAAAGAATTTGCCTACGAACTCACCGAGCCTGTCACAAAGATCTTGAACACATCGCTTTCTACCGCTGAAGTCCCCATTTTATGGAAATGTTCTAACATCATACCCATTCAGAAGGTAAAATAACCTTTATGTGAGAGTGACACCCGACCTATCTCTTTAACTCCTATTTTGTCTGAGGTCTTGGAAGATTTTGTGGTCTCTTGGATGATCGAGGACGTTGGCGAGCATATTTATAGTTGCCAGTTTGGTAGTCTTAAAGGATCTTCTACGACTTACTGTTTACTCGATCTTATCCACAACTGGCTTTCTGAGCTTGGTAATCCTGGTTGTTATTTGAGAGCCTGCTTCCTTGACTTTAGCAAGGTGTTCGACAGGATCGACCATACCATCAAAGCTAATTGACTTAGGGGTGCGTCGCTCTATCATACCGTGGATTTGCAGTTTTCTAACAGATCGGTTGCAATGTGTCAGATTAGGGCAGACCATCTCCAATTGGCTCCCGGTGCGTGCCGGTGTCCCTCAGGGGACCAAATTGGGTCCTATACTTTTTGTAATAATGATTAATGATTTGAAATTGGTCTCACCGCGTTGCTCATACTGGAGGTATGTAGATGATATCACTATATCAGAATTTGCAGCGGCACGCGGGGTGTCAATTTTGCAATCTGAACTTGATAACATCAGCACTTGGGCTGCTACAAACAATATGGTTCTAAACCCCAAAAAGTGCAAGGAGACGACTTTGCGTTTTCGCATAGTCGTGGACCATCTCCCGTCAGCCTTGGCCATAAACACGAAGACCCTTGAGTCAGTTGACGCTCATAAAGTTTTGGGCGTTACAATTCAAAGTAATCTCAAATGGGATTTGCACATTAATGACGTTGTGGTTAAGACGTCAATGAGGCTGGATATTCTTCGTGTCCTCAAACGCGGCGGAGTACCACCTCCGACCTACTTAAGGTTTATTTTGCGCTCATTAGGTCTGTCCTTGAATACTGCTGTCCTGTGTGGCATAATGCCGTCCCTGTCAAACTATCAGATAGCATCAAGCGATTGCAGAAGCGGGCCCTGCGTATCATCTTTCCTGCACTGCACTACCAAGAAACCTTAGCTACTACTGGGTGTGTATCACTTCACACAAGACGAATGGAGTTGTGTAGCAAATTATTTACAAAGATAAATGAGCCTGAGTCCCGTCTTCGCCATCTTGTTCCACCGACTCGGTCGCAGGCACACGGCCGCTCCTTTCGCAACAAAGATAGACCATCCCTTATAAGTTGCAAAACTGAACGCTTTAAACGAAGTTTTTTTCCGGCGATGTGCCTTTATGCTCACGGCATGTAATTTAGGAACTTTTGGGAATTCAGTGTATAACTTGATATATATTTCTAGTTTCTAAGTTTTTTATCTAATTGTATTGTATGTTATGCTCTTATTATTGTAAGGCCAAGTCCATTTTGAATATGATGTAGGTAGTTTTATCTTTGTAAAATAATTTCGCAATTGTCTAAGGGCGACGATTTTGTTAACAAACCAGACTTATTATGTAGGTGCATTGGCATTTTGATGAAGAACCCCTCAGAAAGAAATTTCACACATACTCTGCAGTTTCACTCATCGAGTATGATTTGTACAGTCAGAAATTTAGCAGAGGTCCCTTTTACAAAACACTGGGGACAACATAGCCCAAGTGGGTGTGCTCAGATTAAACGTGGACTACGCTACATGAGTGCCTTATGTCTTAAAGCCAAAGGTGGACAAAGAACTAAAAAGACTTCAGAGTAAATTAAAGGTATCCTCACTTGCGCGGAATCGAAGAATGCAGGAATGAAGGAAATAAGATACACCTATTGTACCGGTCCCTATAAAAGACGGTTCTGTCAGACTTTGTGGCAATGGTAATTGTAAGACCACAGTGAACCCAGAGCTGAACTAAAAGCAGTACCCCCTACTCAGCCTTGATAACATCTACCCAGACCTGGCTGGTAGACAGAAATTCTCAAACATTGATCTTTGTAAATCATATCACCACCAAGACAAGAGGATTGATAGACATTCCTCACTTACAACACCCAAAGGGGCCTGTTCCAGTAAAACCGTTTGGTTTTGCCAACACTTATGCACCTTCTCTCTGGCAGAGTACCTTCGGAATCTTCTTGTCATCACTGACAGAACAACATGACAGTAAAGTACGTTTCTTATATCATCACAAAAAAAGATGCATTCTTCAGGAACAGGCCTAAATCATAGCCCAAAATTCACCAGAAATAGAAGTAATACCTGTCCACTGTGTCTATCACCATGACTTTATTTTCTTCAGGAATCATATAAAATTCTGGGTATGCTACAATTATTGTTTTTGCATATGTATTTGTAATTTTTGTTACTATTTCATTATCATCGTATCTAGTCTTTATGTGTTATGATATTTGCATTGTTTTTGTTCATGTGCACTCTTTTTTATTTGTCTTTTTTAAATATTTTTGTAATTCAGTAAAATTAGAGTAATGAAATTGTCAGGTAGTTTTTTGTAAATTTAAGAAAGACGAATAGTTATGTCAGTTCTCTAAAGCTCGCTTCCTTATTTGAAACTGTAGTCCGGCAGTGGACGCATGGACGTGTGGGAACAGAACTGGAAAAAGTACTCTGTCAGCAAAGCTCTTGTGCCAGCTTGTGACGCATCCCAAACACTTTCATCTATTGAGAAATGCACCAAACCAAACGCTGTGGTTTTGGAGAATTCGTCTTAATCTGTTACGCAATTTGAAAAAAATCATTCGTGAATCACTGCCGCGCATACATTTTCATGTGATTAAGATTGATAGTGTTTTGCCTTAGAGATAAGGGCGAGAAGATAAGACCTACTCTTGTAAACGTTGGCTGGAAACACCTTCATTGGTTTATTTGTTTTAATTCTAGGGTTATGTTCTACTGAAGTAATTGGCTCTTCCCTCGGAGATGCAAATAGCTCTGGAGGAGTGAACAACATTTATCCCCACCAGAAGCTGTAGTGTATTAGACCGGAAGTTTACCGGAAATCATTTTGGTGTTTCCCATGATACCTAGTGGGATTGGTAGGTGTGTGTGTGTTGAAGGAAGCCATGTTTTTGTTAGCCTGAAGTTTTGTGTCCGGGAATACGATATTCTGTAACATCGAGGCAGTTATCCATTAAATGACGAGATTTTACAGGAGCATCTATGTTTTAGCAACCGCGAGGCGAAAGTCGCTGATTCCGCTCAAACGATCACTAGAATTGTAAACATAGGGCTTATGCATATGGTATCAGAGGACACGCCCTGCGCATAATTAAATCTTACTTCACAGATACGATGAAAACTTGTTGGGTAAACGGTGAGTTTTCAGATTATAGGAAAATAACTTGAGGAATCCGACAAGTGTCAATATTGACAATCTGCGAAATTGCTTCGAGCATACTACCCTTAGGCTGTTTGCAATTGATACCAGGTTGACAGCTGTTGACAAAGAGATTGACGAAGCGGAGGTGGACCTCAATAATGATCTTCAAAATATTCAGGAGTACCCAACGACCATTTCTTAGAGTTTTAACCGTACGAAACTGAACATAAGCTGGGTGTTCCCACGTCAATCTTCGTAAATATTTAACTTTCCTGGGAAGAAAACATTCGCCTTTCACTTCCAGCGTGCAAAACTTTTAATAAATAAAAATCCCAGCCAGCGATGAGTGTTTCGTTTCTCAACGAGCCAGCAAAGTCAGTTGAAAATATCAAAAAAACTCACAATTCCAGCCAGCATACAAGGAATCTTTCCAGTTTCCCAGCATGCAGTTGTGTAAGCAGGTTCTTCAGTGGCCAGCCAGCTAAAGTTTTCATTAAGACGTATTAGGCAAAAAATGTCAGATTTTCTATTCCGGGCGTAATTGGCTTTCTGGTGACCTGTCTCGTAATTATTGATAGTATGGGGCGCCAAATGTAAAAAAATTCTTTTCGCATTAGTAGCACACTTTCCTTTTCTTTCACGCTTTCTCTGTTTGTTTATGATATTTTGAACACGGAGTATTTTTGACACCAAACTTTCGCAGCAAAAATTAAGTCGTCAGGCGATCACCGCAAAAGTCTCACATCAGAAGGTGCAAAGTTTCGCAGCAAAAGCCAGATTGTAAGGCAATCACCGTAAATGTGTCACACCAGAAGGTGCAAAGTTGGCAGCAAACGCCAGGTGGTATAGGCAATCACCGTAAAAGTTTCACACCATAAGGTGCAAAGTTTCGCAGCAAAAGCCAAGTCGTAAGGCAATCACCATAAAAGGTTCACACCATAAGGTGCAAAGCCGCATGCAATTTGTATATCGCGCTACGCTCGTAATGAAGTTAAGTTAAATATTTCTTCTTCGCATCTGAAACATAAAAACGCGAAGGAAAACATAAAGTCACTAAATGGAAGAAATGAAAAAATGTGACTCTAAATGGGATATTTCTTTTATATGTCTCAATTATCTTTGTGATTACACTAAGCGAAACTCGCATGATTAATATTTCAGTTCTTCCGCTTGGAGTTCACTTACCTCAGCAGATTTCGAAATGAAATTATTATGTGATTATGTAAATTTACCCATACGCTATAACTTATTAAGGTTAACGTACACCGTCAGGGGTGTCTCGCCGTCCAAGCGATGTAGCGCGTCCGGTGTAGACTGTAGATTCCTAAACCCTATATCAAATTAAAGCTTATAGAGCCGGCTATCAAACTATACCAAGAATTCTGAAATAAAATGAATTGTCCAATTTTTCACGACCTCTAAGTGCGAGAATCCAAATCACCTTTTCAAAGCTATAAGTCAAAGCGAATGTTGTCTTTCACTAATTTAATTTGTTTCTCAGAAAGCTAAAAATCAGTTACAGAGAAACGTTATAGAACACTTTCGGAATAGTATTAAAAAATGTGAAGTAATCGCACAAAAATCGTTCTGAGCGAAAAAAAATATTTCGAAATAAAACATTCTAGCGTGAAGTTCAAACCAAAACTTAAAGTTTGAATTCAAAACGTGACCGTCATTTCGGGCGCATTTTCGAGAAGGCTGAAACCAAAGACTTGACGTTGAAGCGAAGATTTAATGTTGAGGGGAAAGCTTGATCATTATTCTCAGAAACTCGAATGTTCAAACGTAAACGAAGGCTTGAATGTTGAAACGAAGACTGGCTTGAAGAGAAAATTTCAATTAATCTTGAATCTTGTTTACCATCTTTGAACTTGTATTGATGACAATATGGTATGATGTTGAGTGCAAAGAAAGAGTTTTGTTCTTAAAAGTTCACGTCTAAATCGTAAACATAACGGATGTTGGATGTTGAAAATAAAACTTGATTTTTGGCGGAGATTTAACGCCATAGGAATCGGTGTTATCAAACAATTTTTTTCGACCATGACGCCTTAGATGTGCGCAAAACTCTTTAGTTCAGCCACGCTTTCATGCTGCTGTGAAGTATGGCATTCGATTGGAAATGGTTTAACACAATGGTATGGAACTCCATACCTAATGTAGCTCAAAGTTGTGATTACTGGCCTGGTTTACGCATTACTTTGATCCGTCACATTAGTATTTAGTATTAGTATCTAGTAAATAATACTGTTGTCAGTGCATGTACTATTATTTTTCAGATAATACTGCTTAATAAATATGAATTCATCGTTTTTTCCATGTCCGGAATATCAAATCACTTTACCAAATAAAATCTTGTACGTATTCTGAAATACACATTGGTAAAGCCACCTCCTTCAAGCAACAGAGCCATGTTAATATCCATCCAGCACCCCATCATATCAGGCTCATAAATCTTCTCAGTGACAGCTGGTTCCCATGTCTTCTTATGCACAGCTGGACCACTGCAAGCCTCACGAGTAAGTAAAAACGGCTGCATGTCTTCGAACAGTGCTTAGTTTATGAAATACATATTTTTCTGGTTTTTACCAGCGAGCGAGATTTAGTACCGGCTGACGGAGTAGGCCGGTACGCTTTCATCTTACGATGAACCAAGAACAGAAGGAGAGAGTATATATAATGACTTTCAAGAAGTTTCAGGTTATTTATCCTTGGCTAGAAAATCTATCTATCAATCCGACCTCTCTGTTAGAAGGGCTAGTGTTTTAAAAAAAATTAACGCGTTTTCTGAATTACATAAAAGCAATAGAAAACAATTTTCTATGGTTTAGAGGCATGATAACCCACGCGAGATGTTGGAAGAACACTCGAATAATTCATAAATCAATCGCCTGCAGCTCGTGATTTACGTATTGTGCTAATTTGATCTTAAGCTTTGACGCGGCTCTCACCGCCTCAGTGTCTCAAGGACTTCTTCATGAAGTATTCTTAAATGTGTTTCATGACTGTTTTGGATACAAAAGACTGTAATTTAACGCATAGGCCCGACCCGCCGTGTTCTATTGCTTTTATGTAATTCTGAAAACGCGTTAATTTTTTTTAAAACACTAGCCCTTGGGCTTACCTGTAATAAATCTGTACATGTAGAATTGTCAAACATTGTTTTGTCATGGCGATGTGCGTCTGGGTAGGTGGGTGGGGCTGGTAAATCTAACTTGAGGCAGTTAGACAGCAATAGTTAATGAGTGGAAGTCAACGGGGTGGTTAGTCCATTGAATGTTTCCCAGTTCAATTCAAAGCTTTTTCATATAAGACAGTGAGCGATAAAGCGTAGGTTTGAGTTCTCTCCAAGAAAATAAGGTAAATCGGCGTAAATCTGTAAATCTGTACAATTGCGAGGATCAGTCTTCATTTGAGAAATCTGTAGATATAGCTCAGGTTTACGTAACATTAGAGTTCCGTAAGGGAGACACTTATCGGGACTTACGTTGCAACGTAAAGGAGCGTTAATTTCAACTTCACATTTTAGGAAAGTTGCGTTAAGTTTCTTGAGGCTGGGAATTACGGAAACATTACGTCAGCCTTACAGGAAATAAAGTTGTTTTTTCGTGCTGTGTTCCCTGTCCGGATCGCTGGGAAGTTTTGGATTGCAATGGTGCGGACGTTTATCCCAGCTTGGCTTCAGTGATCTGTGTGACATTATATTATGTCGTTCTTAGGCTATTTTCACAGAAAATATAAGGGACCCTTTCCCAGACAAATGACATTATTTACCCACCGGCTAACTAGCTAATGGAAACAAGGCTGCAACTGCGACTGGCGAGCTGCCGAGACAACGACTTACAAGAACACATATTTTTCTCGTTCTTTAAACACTCACTGCGACTGGTAAGATGTGAAACTAATCTCTCTCCTCCCACGGCCAGGCAGAAGGGAAGTTTGATTTGAGGGCCGGAATACTGGACTACCAGTCGCCCTTTATCCACCGTGCTGAGATGGCCATCTTCTGGAAATTGTGATCGTTTCGGTGTTAAAGTTGTCGGCGAAATCATGGATTCCGAGGGTGCTCTTGGTATCGTTGTTAGGTCCAAAGGACAAGCAAACTTGAAACATAAACCAAAACAAAACGAGGCAGTAGAAGCGATTGCAGTGAGCAAGCGGTAAATCGCTCATTCATTAATTATTGACTTCTTCCCCTTTGTGACCTGCATGAGCACATGGTCAGGCAGAAGGGAAGTTTGATTTGAGGGCCGGAAAACGGGACTACCCGTCGCCCTCTGTCCACCGTGCTGAGATTGCCACCTTCTGGAAATTGTGATCATTTCGGTGTTAAAGTTGTCCACGAAATCTATTTTAGTCCTAGCACTTTAAAACGCAATGGAACAATGCAACTTAAGCAAACAGATTTTTACCTCTAGCCCCATAATATTATTCGAATTTAAAGTAAGCTTAAAATTCAAACATTTTAAGCTATTAGTCGATTTTGGAAACCATTCACACTGATACACCGCCACGATAAATTTCAGATGCTGACCAACGAAAAGATAAAAATATAGCTTGAACATCACATTTCCTTGCTTCCTTGGCCATTTTCTTCACTTTTTTCATTGCAAAGTTTATAATTTGTACTTTGCGTTTCCTTGACAATGCCAACGTGATGGCACACACGTGCATTTCGAAGACACTGCTACGTCGCTGTTGCCATCGCTATTGTCGGGTCTTGTCGTATCGTAAGGCCCGGTTCAGACGCCGTACTTTTCATGAGTCGAACTAAATGCGAATTTGGACCGACCCAAATTAACAAAAGCACGCCTGTTGATTCGGACGTCGAACTTAATCTCTGTACAGAGAGATTAAGCATGACGTTTACGCCAAACGGCAAACGTCGGAGTGAAATTAAGGTTTTCCAAAAATGTAAGAACCCTGCTTGATATTAGCTCGTTTCTGCCCTGTTAGCTTCAGAAATCAAGCAACTTCTCACAGGAACGAGACAAGTTAAAATGAGAGAAATTTCACGCTCTTATGATGAGCAGGAGCTTTCCGTTTCCCGTTTGCCGTTGGCCGTAAACGTCATGCTTAATCTTTCTATTAGCTCATTTCTGCCCTGTTAGCTTCAGAAATCAAGCAACTTCTCAAAGGAACTAGACAAGTTAAAATGAGAGAAATTTTACGCTTTTATGAGGAGCAGGAGCTTGCCCTTTCCCGTTTGCCATTGGCCGTAAACGTGATGCTTAATCTTTCTATTGTCTCTGCTGGGAGCGCCGTGGCGCAACGGAGTCCAGCTGCGTACAGTGTTTCATCATTCATTCATAGTTAACCTAAGGACTGTTTATGAAACTGTGGAAATTTCAAAAGCAAGAACGGTGCAGTCGCAATAGATGTTGAACCGACCGAGACCCTGCACAATTTTATGTTTTTGTTTCACAAGTTAGTTGCGAATAAATTGGTCAAAACTTTGATTGGTTATTCTGCCAAAAAGTGTGTTTTTGTCGGGTTTTGTGCAGGTTGAAGGTCAAAAAAGCGAACAAAAACAAGAAACAAAGAGACTTGTCGAGTTTCAT
>OX419339.1:6851684-6891684 GCA_948470475.1 Galaxea fascicularis
AAAAAAAATTTTAAAAAAATTCAAAAAAAATTTCAAAAAATAGAAATAAAACAATTTAAAAGTGAATTAAAAGAATGACTAAATGATAAATAAACTAGAAATAGAAATTTAAGAAATTAAAATAATAATTATTTTAAAAAATTCACGCCGCCTGAAGTGGCCTGTTGATACCGCGTATAATATATTTCATTTAGTCCAAAAAGTATATTTAACTCGTGATTTTCTTAGTGAGTAGTCCACTTTTACCAAAAAAAGAACAGCCCAGTTTTGACCATGTCTAGAAATTACACCTACGGTTTTGTTGGAAAGCCGTGTTGCCTCGAAACAAACTCAAGGCTTTCCAAAAATAAACTGCCCCTATGAATTAAACCTTGAACCATTCAACAAAGTTCTCGCAAAGTTTAAGCTAAAAATATTCAGCGCTGAAAAATAGTAAGATACAAATTGTAGATTGACAAATAAAGAAACAAATAAACACATGGGTTATTAAGTAGCTGCAGTTTGAGAAACCAAATTATACAAATTAGAAAAAAAAATCCAAAAAAACATTTAACTGCAGCGCTGCTTAACCAAACCACCTGTCTCGCAAACAATCACGTGCAACTCTGGCCATGCACCTCTGTTAGACTTAGCGATGTCACATAGAGGGCAAGGTTCGTAAATTGATTTATCTGCAAAGCTTGGGTTTGTTTCGAGACAACACGGCTTTCCAGCAAAACCGAAGGTGTAACGCTCCCTTTTTTTCTAGACATGGTCAAAACTGGCCTGTTTTTTACTTTTTTTCTTCTTTAAAGTGAACTGCTAACTATGAGAACCGCGAGTTAAATATGCCATTTGGACTGAATGAAATATACGCGATATGAACAGTCCACTTCAGGCGGCGTGAATTTGTTAATAACTACTATTTTTATTTCTTAAATTTCTTTTTCTACTTTAATTATCAACTTGATTACTATTTGAACTCACTTTTAAATTCTTTTCTACTTTTTAAAAATTTATTTATTTTAATTTTTTTTAGACTCCGCACTCCGCACTCCGCGTTTTCGGAACAGCCCTACTACGGAGCAAAGAGGATTCCGGTCTCTATTTTTTACGCACATAAAGCCAGTTAAAGTCAGTTTACCTCCGTACGCACGTAAAAATTACGCGACAGTGGAATCCACCTTTATTCTCGATTCCAGACAATTGCCCAGACGGAACTGATTTGATGACTACTTTGAAGATGTCACGCAAAATAACAATTTCTCGTATTTTTCATTAAAATAGGAAACAACCTCCATAGATCGATTTATCATGCCAAATTTAATAAATATGCGAGGTTTTATAAGAATCCGTCGCAAAGTAGTGGAAATATGAGACACCAAACTTGCCAATTTTTACAGAGAAATGTATGACATGGGGCAACCGCTTGCTTGAGCTGTTAAGCTTACATGAATGCTATCTTCTTTCCCAGTTTTGAAATATCTCCTCATTTCGCAAGTAACTCAATTTACATATACAGGTAAAAACTAACGATAGATTGAACTAAGATAGATTAAGATCGATAGATAGATTAAATTAAGATTACATTAAATGAAGTTAATCAACAATGATTTAGTTAAACATATACACTGAACTCTTAGTTATTCTTTAAATCGCATATTTAATTAAGTTACCATTGACGATGGCGCCAAGATGTCGCCGAAACGCCGGACTACCTGTATATGTATATCTAAATCATTATTGATATTGATTAACTTCATTTAATTTAATTTATTTGATTTGATTTAATTTAAATTAATTCCGAGGAACAGCAGGCCCTCCCGAAGTAAATTGATCATATTTTTGCCGTTGACGGGTCGGTCAGAACATAAAAGCGACCGCTTGGGTGATCATTTACATCTTTCACCCAGCAGTTCCAAACCGAAAAGAAATCCTAATGAGCAAGTGGTACCTTGCAGCAACAACGATTGCTAAACGTATTTTCAAGGAGCCGCCCATAATATCATACAGAAAGGGGCGTTCACCCAAAGACATACTCGTGAGAGAACACACACTTCGGAGTCAACCCCAATTAACACAGAAAAGAATATCCTGCAGCCTGACTTGGAACGAATCGTCGATTTACTAAAAAATGAAAAGCAGCTCTGAGTTATGTCTCCAGCTAACTTGTTAAAATGCGGATCTCATTTATTTAGGTTTACACCCAACAGCGATTTCAGAAATAGGGAATTCTTTCTAATAACTTTGCGCACCGCGATTATCCGAGCTTTGAGCTTTAAAGGCACTTTGTATTACTGGCGCACGCCATAGAATGAAAACGTCGTGAGCCCAAAATCTGACGCCTTGACATTATTTTATGTTATTCTGTATGTTTCTGCATGCTTCGCCGCAAACACTTACCAAGGAATCTGCCTCTTCACGCCATTTTAATGTCGCAAAGCCCATGTTACGCCAGTGGTTCTGTCATGCGACGTTATTGGTCCATGGGGGACAATTTTCCTGTTATGCTCTCGAAGTAACCCTTATCATTCTGCTCTCCTGCAAAAAACGCGTTTGTTGTCTCAGTTGTTTCACTGCCAGGACTTTGCTTGGTTGTCACGATCGATCACGTCGAATACGACAGTGAGGTCTAACACAGTCATATAAATAAACAAACTTCTCATGTCACGATCTGCGTTCTTTTATCACAGTTGAATGCGTCGAATATGAGTTACAGCACAACCGGACTTCAACCGGGCCAACCCGAGGTTTTTAACCAATCAGACACAGATTCGTTGACAAAGAATTTTCAAAGCCAATGAAATTCAATCCTAAATTTAACTTGGAGGTGGTAACAGACGCGACAGATCCAAAATATCACCAAAATTGAAGCGACCGCGATCTAAATAAAGTTATTGACCTGTCGAAATTTATAAACAATTTGAAAACAAGAAATAGCCTTTATCCCAACCAACAAACCTCAAAACAAGTGGAGGCCGGGAAATGCGAATCTTGTGAAATCCGTAACGAATGTATCACATTATATCTGTTTGAAGAGCGGTCAGTGTAAAACATAGACTGCGGACTGTAAACTGCAGACCGGGGATAAAGAGTCGCAATCACGAGGGAAGTTTCTAAGGGGTGTTACTAAAACGAGTAACAGAGTAACAGAGTAAGACATAGCAGGGATATTCTTTCTTTGTTCATAGACCGGCGTAGTTTGAGTGGAACCAGGAAACGGAAACTCGTAAGTATCAAAACTTAAAAACGGGTGTTACTAAAACGAGTAACGGAGTAACAAGAAAACGAGTAACGGGCAAAAATCTCGAGGGGTTAATTTTTTTTGGATATTACTAAAATCAAAGAGATAACAAGCCACGAGCCAATTTACGAGGTGTAACTATTTGTGATTATCTTTTAAACGTGCGGATGGGCCTAAGAATGCACTGAAATGCAGGGATACACGGAAATGGCAAGTTAACCATCAACATGGTGGAATCTGAACAGTGTGCAGATCATACGATACATTCTTCGAAAAAAAACTCATTCCAGTTTAATGGAAACGAAGCACATGGAACCGCCATGGGAACAAACATGGTGGTCGCGTTTGTAAATATTTAATTTCATGGCCAACGTTAAAATAGTAATCATAGGCCATATCATGTTAAAATGGAAAAAATCTAAATCTGCGACTGAAGAGCCGGTGGCAAAGAATGAAGACTTCTAGCATCTCTCCTGCTGATGAAGAGAAGTCGAAGACGGATTCACGCGCTCCGGAGCTTCCCGAAGATCTTGATGGTTAGTAGTATTTTGGTGCGAATGTGCCATTTAAACGTTGATAATGAGAAAAGAAAACAGTGAAGAACGCTCGTCTGCTGCGAAAGTTGAATTTGAAGGGTCCCAAATGATGATACTGTTCTTCAAGGATCCAAGTATTCTGTACCCGAGTTTTTGTCGGGGTAGTTGGAAGCGCTGAATTTTATAATAAGGTTATAGGGAACTCTGGGAACGAAGAACTTGGCCTAATCTTGATTGTTTAACATGAAAGGCAGTAATAACACTTCAAATCTTACTAGGAAACGTTTTAATATCCTTTTTCAGTGGTCTGTTTACGAAAGCATGGACCGTAGAGGATGTCCAAAAATGGCTCAATGGCTCAATGGAAAAGGTTTTCAAGAGGAGTGTGAGCTGTTTAAAGGTACCAGATTAAGAAAACAAAAAAATACAGCCTTGTGATTTCGGTTATCTTTTAAGTCATTTGTACATTTTGTACAGCAGAGCCATTTTGAAAAGAAGAAAATATTTTTCACTTGTTTCAGCTGAGAAAATAATGTGGCAAGGCCCTGAGGATGGTGGATCGTGCAGATTTAAAAGAAATGGGTGTAAGAACCATGGGAAGGCGCATCTTACTACTTGAAGAAGTACAGGCTTTGCTTGGTTCAAGCTGTCATTCTACAAGTACAGGTGAGGTTAAGTTGACATTTGTGTATTTTTATAGCTTTGTTCACTGAGATGTGTATTTACAAAGTTACTACAATCCTGCATGTACCTCATGATCACCACGTTTACTAAAACACCTGCAATAATTAGTAATGTTTTTGTTTACTTTTTGATTGTGTACAGTGCAAAAAAAGTCTTGCCAACTTTTCCACACCATTTGACCGCCTCTTTACACACAGTGAGAAAAAAAAACTCACAATGGAGGATAAAGGCATATATAACACAAAGTAAGTATACATGGTTTTAATTCAAGTACCATGATAAATATGGTTATTAATAATTGCATTTCCTTATGGGTGCTTAGTAATTACAGAGATGTCTGCAGAGGAATAAATAATTGGGAGCACATTGACCAGTACTAATGGAAGAAATTATAATAGGGGCGTAATATGGTGATCAGTGATTCTTTTGTGTCCTCTGGGTGTTAATTAAGATATAACATTTCAAATTTGAAGTGTTTCTTTTCATTGTTTTTTCCAGGAAAAAGATGATAATCAGTGAAGTTTTGAAAGAAGTGGCCTGAAGAGAAAGAAACCCCATGGTTTGGCAAGAATTCCATAGAGGGAGGGAAGCTGATGGCATTGGTTGACCGCCTGGCAAATGATGAGCGCTTCACATACCAAAAGTATGGCTTGGGACGTAATGCCATCAAGGACATGATACTTACACATATGCGTGAAAGAAGAAGGGCACAGAAAAATGCAACCCTTTCAGAAAGTACAGTAGAATCAACAGTTAGTGTTAGCAGTGCAGATGACTCAAGTAGCAACAATGCATCTTCACCCCCCACCTTGTATGACAAAATGGTAAGACATGTTGAACTGTAAATTATGACATCTTATAGCTTTTCATTATAAATGTACTTATAATTATGCTCACAATGACATTTTTACTTTTTTTACTTGTTGATGTTTCCCTTTGTTACAACATACATCAAAGCTTAATAAGTGATGGAAAAATTGTTATTTTTAAATTATCTGTTACCTCAGCTTGTAAGTCTTTGAAGTTTTAAACTTGATCATATCAAACTTACTCCATACAAAGCAGAACATTTGCCTCAATCGGTCCCAGTTCTCTAAAATGCTCACCTGCCATGCGCAGTAATAGTGATAAACGAAGCGTGGTATGTTTTGAAAATGGCGGACGGCAAAGTGAAACGCGAGCGAAAGACTCCGAAGAGATTTATTGATGAAATAAGCGAAGCTAAGCCGAGGAACTGCAAGAAATCGAAAACTAAGGATAACAAGCTATATGCAGTTGAGATAAAAGAGATCGACAAAGCAAGAAACAGAGTTAAAATTCATTTCAAAGGATACAGTGAAAAGTTTGACGAGTGGAGATCGTGTGACGAATATAATTTACCAGTCGTACGACTAGAACAGATGCCTCAACCAACCGATGTCTCCTTCGACGATCGCCTGCAAACGTTTTGCGAACGTATGTATAGAGAGATCAAGCGAAAGTTGTATTCTGGACGCAAAGACGACCCAGAAGTGAAAATTGAAATTCCCGTGGATGTAGATGTTTTCAGTGAGAGCATTGGAAAGGTTGCATCGTCGATTTATCGGAGGAATAAACTCGTTTATCAAGTCCATTCAAATGAAGTACTGGACAAATATTTCGGTTTGAAATGGAATGAAAGGATTATCAATGAGAATGGAGATTTTGCTTATGTGATACCAGCAACTGTGAGGTTTTGGCTAATGAAGAGAAGTCCTATAGTAGAATTTAAATTAATTGGTGAGAAGTACGTCCGATCTGAAATAGAAGACGGGTACCAAGTTGTTTTTACTTTTGTTCGTGGAGATGGCAACAGATATGGATACAACAATATGGTCCATCAAAAATTTATTTGATTGACTAACTATAAATTTTAATTGACTCTGATGTGCATATAATTATAGTTATTTACTTGCCTATAACCTAGCAGGTACAAGGTAAAGATCTTAAGAATGGTAGTACAACTGCTGACAATACACATCTGTCTGAGATTGTGTCTTGTGACAACATCCATGGAAGATGCTGGACTGAAATACATAATTATTGCAGTGTGACTGACATATTTCATGGGCATAGTAAAATTATACTATTTAACATTTACTTTTATTACAGGTAGTACATGACAATGTTTAACTACTGATTTAAAGTGCATCTTGGCTTCCATTTTCTGTCTACTTTAACGAGATGAGCACAATATGTAGGAGCATTACATTTGTGGCATTTTGCAGTACATGTTTTAATGGTATGACCAGAATTGGAGCAGTTCCCACAATTATGGCTTTCTTTCACTCTTTCAAGACCAGCAGCTTCTAAAAGCTGTATTCTTTGTTTTTTAAGAAAAAGTTGCTTAAGGGCAGAAACCCCTCTGTGGTTTGATGATCTAAAGTAGTCTTTCGATACAGTGTCATTATACTTCTCCATACCTTGCTGAGTGAAATATTCTAAATTTTGGTATAGTTTTAAAAATTCAGGTACATGGGCATATAATGCATGCATGTAAGGTGTTACATCTCTAGCTTGGTACAAAACAAGGAATTTTTCAAACCATTTCTGTATCTTACCTTCAAGATTAGCAATAGCCTCATCTGTTGTATAATCTAACTTTAAATCACCCATAATGTCCATGAAAGTACTCCAAAGAATTTGTAGGTCATCTGTTACATCTGAGTTTGGTAGCAGGGACTTGAAATCTACATTTTGAATAAGCAATAATTTCTCTGGTCCTGTGAGATCTCTGTACTCCAACTTCTTGGTGTCCTTGTTTATTTTCCACTCGAAAGCTATCCCTAGACCCTTCACAAATGTTTCATAGCCAGCCATGTGTTTGTATTTGTTACGGCAGAATCCATTTGAAAAGGTATTTACCTTATCAATTGCATCTTTTCTGCGTAGTTCCCTGATGAGAAGTTCTATTAGATTATCAGATATTCTTAAAAACAAATGAAGTGTGTCAATTATCACATGATCAATGGGGATAAAACTAAATAATGAATTGTGTTGACAGTTGTACTGCTTACCCTTTGCATGCTTACCTATTTCTTCCAAGTCCCTTGCCCCAAGAGATTTGTCTGTTAATGACCATTTTTTGCTGGTGTCAAACCTTTCATTTCTTGAACATTTGCACCAAATGCAAGCAAAATTTTGATTTGCAGCTCCTAAACCACAAACACAGGCTAAAAACTTCCAATCACCACCTAAGAAATACTCTATATGGTACTCATGGTTATTTACAATAATCTTTTTCAAATTTGACATTTCATTTACAAGATCAGCAAGGCATTCCTTTAGATTATCATATTTCTCTGGTGTCTTGATTATGGCAAGAACATAGTTGCCTTTTTCACTCATTGCTACGTCCTTTTCATTAAGAATTGTGTATGTGATGTTTTCAAGTTTCAGTCTTTTTCCAATATTTGTTCCATCACCGCTGATTTTCACTTTGATAGTGGTGTCCATGTCCAGAACTCCATTTTTTTGCAGCCTTGTGATCTGCTCCATGAGACTCTCTTTGAAGGAAATTTGTACTCCCTCTGCCTCCCCTGGTGTTGATGAAAGGTTCCAATGAGCATTCAGGTCATTCAGGTGCTTGCATATCTTATATTTAGTGGGCATGTCTTTACACTTAATGGCCAGCTCATGCCAAGCTTCATTTGAAATATTAAATTTGTCTTTAATATAGATCCACATATTAATGTCATCTAGATCTTGGTCAGTTAGTTCCTTAGAGTTTGAGTCTAGGAGTGGAAGTTCCTCCCCTTCTATCAAAGAAATTGTTTCATACTTCTGGCTTTCACTATTAAAAACCTCCACCTTAGTGGCAATAAAATTATAAAGCCCCAAAAAGGATAGTGTTGCCTGGCAGTCTTCCTTAAATCCCTTCCTTATCCTTGCCTGGTGTTGTGCAGTATAATCACTGAATTTCTTTTGTTTGTTGGGACCTCTTTTTCCTTTCTTTTGCATCCTTGCCACCTTCTGTGCTAATGCCCTAAATTTTTGTTTATAATGTTGTTTAGTCTTTTCTGAATCCCTAATCACAGTTTCCAGTTTCTGTTCAATTTTCAATCTCTTTGCCGTCTCTACTGCCAGATCCTGTTCAGAGCTTCTTTTCTGACCTCGGAGTTGTTGATTTTCTTCAACCAATGTTGTCGTTTCAAGCTCGTGGTAAAAAATCTTGAACGAGTAGCTCTTTGATTTCCACGAGTTGAAGAGGCCAGCGACGCACTTTCCTCCCCTTCGCAACGATTTCTTATAGGCAGAGTGCAAAAGGGAAATTTTTTTCCTGAAGACATTAATTATCCTGCTGTTCATTATAACGCCACGAATTCCTGACTCTTGAAAAATTTTCTCTATAATTCCAGCCAGGATAGTCTCGGCACTCTCATCATCAGCTTTCTCAACACAAGGTTTAGAGAGGGTATAAATGAGATAACTGTATGCAAATATAATAGAAAAAAAAAATGTTAGAACACAGAGCCCTTGAACGACGTTTAAAAATGGGACGGAAAAGGCTCGAACCGTATTTGAGGTAAACCTTATGGACTACAAATAATAAAATTTCGATTTAAGCTTACTTACTTGTTGATTTCGTACGTGAACCAAGGCAAATTATTCCCCTTCGGACCGCTTGTATCATCGTCAGATGGGTTGATCGCATTTACCGCTACCGCATAAAAGGTCAGTAGGGACAGAATCACCAGTGCGAAGACTTTAAAGCCCATTTCCCAGAACCAAACAACGCCAAACCCTCATGTATTATGCATCAAATTGCGCCAAATTTATTCGTCTTTTCATATTTCGCGGTAAGAATCAGCTATAAGCATGCGCTTTAGAGTTCTAGGCCCAGACTCCATGGCCTATCCTTGAAAGCAATGAAAACGTCTCTCCGATAAAGCTCAATCACCAACACAAACCCTAAAAATCCCGATCGAAATATTTTAATGATCGCCTTCAAATACAGTGAGATAAAAAGCTTATATACCTAAGTTTTAGAAACTGTAGGTAAGAAAGATAGCGATTCGAAGGAAATATCGGAAAAATAGGAAAATCTTCAAAATGTAGGGTGTTTTTGACCGACCCGACCTTGCGTGACATGTCACAAAAATCCCATAGAGGCAAATGTTAAACGCAAGTTTGATATGTATAACTTTTTTGTCTGAAAGCCTCAGTGTTCTTGACTTAAAAGCAGAATGTCCTTATAACCTGCTCGTAAAAAATATCCTTCCTCGTGCAAAAAAATTTATACTTTTCTTCCAAGGGTTCATGTCCCATTCATGATTGTCAGTACTGCAAACACCAAACCGGAATAATTCAAAATCATAGAAGTTTATTTCCTGTTAAAATGATGGAAATTGTTACAGGTATTTTATAATTCCTTTCTTAGAAATTCATACTATGGTTTTATGCTAGGAATATGCCTCCACAGAGAGGTTAAAAACCTTGAAAATCCTAATTTCCTTTCTTGGTAATTCTAAATTTCATGGTTCAGATCTAAAGGCAATTTCCATGCATTATCCACATGTGGAATGGAACAAAAACATGTAATGGTTATTTCAATGTCCACAGTTGGTTACTTTTCATGGAATCCAAAGTTTCCATTGTTGGAAATTTAAATTTCCACCTTTCACGTTGATGTGTTCAGAAAAGAATTTCCATGTTTGGAAACTCTATAACCATGTGTGGATTCACACAATAACCACAGGTGGAAAAAGGGTACTTTTACCACATGTGGTATTTTATGGTTAACCACAGGAAAACCATGAAAAGACCACAAAAATAACATGGATGGAAACTGGGAAATTTTTCCAGTGTAAGCCGATAAGTCCACAAATCGTTCGTAGCGTGCTCGAACACAAAACATGGCCGACCTAAAACAAGTTCCCGGTCAGCGGGTTTACTTAAGAGAAGTCCTGGGACCGGGAAGGACAGCGGTAAACTATGCAAAGAATTTTATTCGTCTTCCATTAAGATCGAGGATCCCTTTCAAACTTTCGTGAGGTTCCAGTCCGTGTTTACGGAGTTTACAGTAAGCAGTAAAAACTATCGGTCATGATAATGAAAACTACCTTGTTCAAGTATTTGAACATCCGGTCGCGTTCTGAGAATTTCCAAACGGTTCAGTGCTAAGAGCAGATTCAGAATGTTTATTCAAAGTGGCCACCACATGAATAAAAGGCAAGAATTTTATTCGTCTGTAATTGATATGTAGTCTTCTTTGCAGCCCTCACTTTGTTTGGGGAGAGAGCTTTGCGTGACGATCGACGAGCTCAAGTAGAGAGCTACGCGGAATATTTCGTTACTTTAACTCCAGTCTGCATTTTACCCCTGGTCTGCAATCCGCTGTCTGCATTTTGCACGCACCGGTTTGAAGAGCTTCCCCACTACGCGTTATCGAAAAGTCCACCAACCTGATTGATTCTGAGTTGCACAGACATAATCTCGCATTTATCTTAACACTAACTGGTTCACAAAAACAGTCACTTTGTAATGACTGGTATTTGGAAACCACAAAGGCGTTGAAAAAAAATAGGTCGGCAATGCGTAGATGTATGGCTTACTTGACGACGTGGAGGCGCTCGAAATAAATCCGATCGTGTTAGAATTTGGCTACACAATTTGTGCAAGCCACCCAAAAATTATTGGGGCGATTTGTCCTTTTGGATTTCGACTTTTCGACTGCTCGGGCATCTTTCACTTTCGATTCAAATTTGTTGGACATAAGGCCGCTATGGTAATCAAAATTAAATCCATTTATTGACTAAAACTGTGCCCATGCGCACAGGCGGAAAATCAAATATGGCTGCTGCAAACTATTTTATTGATCAGGCGCGTAGCGTGGTCATTTTTTCAAGTACGCACAAGTACATGATCTAGAAACCTGAGTAAACTGAGCGAAAATACTCCGTTCTTTATTTCTTGTTCGAAATAGTTGTGTGAATACAAGCATGCGCTCAGCAGCGTTTTTCGTTTTATAGTACAGTTATCATTTATAAGAAAAGAGCGAGGCGTCTTTCTTTATGCTGTGCAAACTGATCGAGCACACTCTCAACATTGATTTCTTTTTCCTTGTGGATGTGCAATATTGCTGACGATGAAAGGCGATCGTCGGTCATCGTGTTTCGTAGTGGCGTCTTCAACCTTTTCATCGAACTAAAGCTGCGCTCAGCAGCGTATGCCGACACAGGATACGTCAAGAGCGTTTTTACTGCTACATAGATTGCTGGGTAGAATGCAGGATTAGCTACGTGTAGAGTTTCTACCAACGTCTGCGGGAGAGGATCGGTTGGCTCCCTGATAGACCAGCGGTGCCCCCATCTGTTCACTTCGAGTTTGAACTCTTCTAAATCGATGGCCATGTCACCACCATAGTGCTCATGGATCGACTTCGATTTTTCCTCCATCCACTGGCCAAGCTTTCCTATAAGCAAGAACAGTAATCTGAGATCCATGTGCTAAACCACTGAGTGGTCAAATGAACATGATCCACAAAATTCTTATAACCAATGCAATATCATTTACCTGGGATATGGAGCTGAGCCTGGAAGCCTGGTAGTGGCACCACGAGCTTTTCATTGATCTCTGTGACGAGGTGATCTAGAAATGGCAAATACATTGCCCTTTTCCAATATGCTAATGGGGTATTTGCTGGAACGTTGTTCCGATGTTGTTGCCTTCCTGCCGTTCTTGGCGATGATGGATCAATGCCATAATCCGAGGCGATTTCAATAGCCTTTTCCATCAAGGCCTCCCAAACAGCATCGTCATTTCGCTCGGCATTCAGAACAGAGGAGCAGGTTTTTGCTTCTTCAGAGGCTTGAATCAAGTCGAGATCAGGGCTCTGGGTACACAAAAATGGTTTTGATTCTTAGTGATGTGGTAAATGTAAAAATCAAGGATATACTACGATATCATTTGATTACTCACTTGAAGGTATACCGACAGCTTGTTAGTATATTCAAAAATATGCTGGAGCACAACAAGAGTAATAATGAGTCCCATTTCAGAATAGACGAGTGGAGCGCTCTGGCCTTGCAATCACCTTCCTCGCTTAGCTGGTCTAACGTGTCGATTATAACCTAAAAATGAACACTGATGGATAAGAAAAATGTTCCATTGTATTCAGCTCATAGAAGATGGGCTATCATTCAGATTACGAATATCAATTAATACCTTGAAAGCTTCGACGAAAACTGACAGGCAATCTGCTCTGGAGGCCCAGCGCATTTCACAAAGCAGCTTCAGCTTTGAGCGTCTTCCCATTTCTTCTCTAGCAACCGGATTGTCTCCAAGTTGTTCCTTAAATACCAACAAACGTTTTACAGAGAACTTAAAGACCAACGTAACTTCTTGCATGGTATCCATGATGTTTCTCACAAGTCGAAACTTTGATGCATGGACAATACAGAGGTTTAAGACGTGAGGTCGACAGTGGACATAAACAGCATTTGGATTTACTTGACGAATCCGTGTTTGCACACCACTCACGTGCCCACTCATCACACTGGCACCATCATATCCTTGGGCTCTCATATAATTCACTGAAAGACCAACGCTCTGGATGGTCTCTAGAAATTTTGTTGTGAGTTCCTCAGCATTGGTTCCTTTGTCTGCATGTACAAAAGTAGGGAATTCTTCACGTATGAAATGTTTCGCGTCCTCTTTCCTGCTAACAAAACGTATACAAATAGAAATTTGCTCTTTATTTGTGACATCAGTCGACTCATCAGCAATCAACGCATAAATGACAGATCTCTTGCAATTGTCAATGATGCCATTGAGAATCTGCTTTGGACTTCTATACTTGGAAATCCCAGGTGCGTTTTCTAGGTGGTCACGCAGAACTGAGTTTTCTTTCGCCAATACAGACAGCATCGCCATAAAATTGCTATCTTCCTCTTGGTGACCTCTGATAGCTATGTTTTGCTTCCCCATTGACTTTTTAAGTTTGCTTCATATCGAGGAATAGCGATTAAATCTCAGAGAGAGCATACTAATGGGATCAAGACTGGTGGACATTGCGAAAATAAGTATGATGTACCTTCTGTATCTTGCTGTAAAACTGTAGTTAACTGAGATAGATCTGAAGTTGTGGTTTCAGCTGGGCTGTCATCGCAGACTGCACTGTCATTGTCAGCCGAGGGTCTGATGGCTCTTGACGGGGTACTTTACTGACCCATGTATCAAGAGACTCAAGATTTAGCTGCAGCCTTCCTCTTTCTACTTTCCTCTTCTCTCCCGCTCATAACGTATTACACGAAAAACTAATTTTGCATCTTCGTGCGTTAGCAGACGAGTCTGTCAAAAATCGTGAGATCGCTCCCTTGTCATTGGCCGGAAGTCGATAGATAGATAGATCGTTTATTAAAAGAACACCTCGCAGTCTGAGGACTGAATTACGTGTAAAATGTACAAAAACAGATTTTTAATTAAGATAATGATAAAGATCTATAATAATACAAGTATACAAAACTAATAAAATTATATCACTTAACCTTGTGTTAAAAAGAAAATATACATACATAAACATATTTATTCACATTCTAAGGCTATGGCTAACAATAAAAGATTTTTTTAAGGCACTCCGTTTTGTACACTGGCACATTGAACTTCCTATTCCTGCGCAGCTGCCTATGGTGATCAGCTTTGGGTGGGAGCAGACCATCGAGCTTGTGATTAATGTCAAGAACAATGTCATTAAAAAGATCAAAAGATAGTGACGCTCGCCTGTCGTACAGAGAGGGGATGCCTGCCTCTTTGAGCGCGCTGTTGTAGTTTGCGTAAGGCGGAAAAATAACACGCAAGGCGCGCTTCTGAATACGCGTCCAGCTCCTCAGATAAATAGGACGGAAGGCTGAAATGAAATACTTGACATGCGTATTCTAAGACCGATCTTATGGTACTACAATAAAATAAGACAAGATCACTCGCACAGATACCAGTTCGTTTAAGTTGTCTCAGGAAGTACAATCGCTTGGCAGCCTTTGAGGTTATATTAAAGATGTGATCGTTCCATTTGAAATCATTACTTTTGGAAAACAAAACCATCGAATTCAACTAGCCCTGGAGGATGAGTTGGAGGAGATCTCATAAAACACGACTGCAGCTCCTTGCGTTTGGATGTGTTCAGCTGCAGGCGGTTATCCTCAGACCAGGTGCTAATAAAGTCGACAGCTTGCTGAAGTGCACATTGTTTGGGTGGTGGTACTATTTCCGAAACAGTGGTGTCATCGGCGAATTTCCACATAGCAAATGACCCATCAGGTTCGTCTAATTAGCCTAGCATGCATAAAGCAAGCGCTGGACTTGAGATCTAAAAATCATTTCAGGATCGCTTGACTTTTCTTAATCGACATACGATGGTTTAGCTAGGATTCTTTGATTCGACAATTTTTAGAAAAATCTCAGACTGCCGGCCATTTAGTGTTTTTAACACGTTGCCCGGTAACCGGCCATAAAGCCACAGCGATAGGTTGTCCTTTAACTTAACTCGCAATTCACCTGCAATGTTTTCGCGTAGTTATATATATATATTTTATTTAGAAAAACATGAAACGAAAATTGATATTCTAATACGGTAATCTGTGATCAGCACGATGGAAAAAGCGATACTATATGATTCAAATAACAATAGGTTCAACTTTTGTTCGCGCTCTTTATCCATGGAGACCCCTTAATTAGTATAGGAAATCGCACGACCTCGAGTACAATTCGGGTTTAATAGGTACCAGTGATTTTGGAAGTTCTCAAAATTGCACGAGCCTTAAGGCGAGTGCAATTTGAGAACTTTCAAAATCAACTCGTACCTATTAATCCCGAATTGTACGAGAAGGTCGTGCGATTTTTTATTTATAGTACATTCAAAATTACGAACTTACGTGCCGTTGTCGTGGAGACTTAATAGGTACTCCTACGGAGTACTATTCAGTGTTATTAATTGTACTGCTCTCGACCAATCAGAATTGAGTAATTTAGTTGAGTGTACTATAAAGAAGTAAATATTTCATTAAAAAAATAAAACTCCTCGAGGGCTCACCACAGTTGTTTCTTGAATTTATTAGCAAATCAGAAAATACAGATATAGGATTGAAAAAGTGGTAAATATGGGAAAAAAAACACCTCTCGTTTTACGCATTTAAATTATTAAAAAAAATAAGAATTGCGTTTTTTTCGTTTCTTATTTGGTTTTATGATTGATTACGTCCACAAATTAAAAGTTAAATGTAAGCTGATGGAACTTAAATTATGTTTATTTTAATTGTCATTGTGTTTATCCTTAGGGTATAATTAAGAGTGCAAATAAACTCTTACTATAAACTTTAATTTCATAATAGTGAAGGTTCGCTTCGAGTCGAGATTTCTTCAGTGCCACAGTTTGCTCACAAATTGTCAGTGGTGCTTCGTACATGCAGCAACAGATTAAAAAATCCTCCATGCCTTGCGTTACGTGTGACGTCATTTTGTCATCTGTACCAATCAGCGGGCGCGAATTTTGACAGTAAAATACATTTTGTGTATAGCATCAGTACTGTGGCTAGTTACTTAGAACGCTTTCCCTATAGATTAGAGTTGCGCCGTTGAAAAGGTTGTCGATACCAAAGCCTGAACTTGTAGCAGCACTCATACTAGTAAGTGGTCAATGCCAAGTAGCAGACAGCTTTTGTTTGGACGTAAGTAGGAGAAAACGACGCCATTTTTTTTGCACGTGATTTACGTGTCTAGACCCATGGTAAAGGGTCAGTTTTGGAAGGCCCTAAGGGGCTTCATACGGAGCCAGTGGTGGGTGACGTTACACGTGGAACAGGCGCAACAAAAGTCTCAGAAGAGACAGTCGCAAAAATCGAGAAAAATGAAAGTGTCAGTTTTGGATGACCCTTACGTGCGAGGGCGCCGTAAGATACTACACTAGCTAGTGCTTACACATACAAGTATTTGGTTTCTTTTCTTTCACACGTTAAGCCACATTTTTGGGGGCCTAGTATCAATCGGTTTTCTTTCCATTGTTCTGGTAACTTGGCTCTTCCTTTATTGAAACATACTCCCTCTAATAAGGGTGAAACATTTTTTTCCTCAGTGGGTCCTTTCTCACCCTTACTCGATACCATTGAGCAATGTGGAAAATGGCTTAATGCGGTGGTTCATATGTGTGTCTATCTTTGTTCTGCAAAGGAGCAAATACTTTCATACCAGTGATACTGTTATACGCGTATAAGACTATTTACTCTGGCTTCTTGTGGAGCAGCCATTGTTTCTTCTGATCTAACCACATATATCTTCCTTTCTTAATTCATTCCTTTTGGTTAATATTTAATCTTGGATTATTGCTATGGTACTTAATTGGTGAAATCTATCATTCTAGACATCTTCTTCGCATTTCAAAGGACTGTTGTATCCGTCTAAACTCGCATGCATTACAATCTCCACAACTGTTTTTGAGATCATCTTTCCATAACGATTTCACACCTGGACCAGCTAGGCTTGTGATAGAAAACAGAAACTGGCTTCAAAGAAACAATCTCGCCTCAGATACTTATCCTACAGGCTTTACCGAATTGTCTTTGAACTGAATGCACCCCGGTCTTCACTTTCAATCAACGCAATACTTCGGTACCACATTCGTAACCTAAAACAAGATGGCTGGCCAATGATTAGATATAGGAATAGTCAGTGTCAAAATAGAATCGATCACCCAAGTAGAGCAATTGGTTGAAACCCAAGGGCTACTTATTTTACAAGTATATATATATCTAAGTGGATTTGTTAAAACGTGCTTGCAATAAAAAGCCTTGTTTCAGGATGGTTTTTCTTGGTGAAAACACTCTCCAAAGTAGCCAATATAAAGACTAGGAGTGCAAATGTTGCTGTTTTCTCTTCTCTTCCTCTCTTTTTCCCAGCTCTGTCTCAACAATTGGGTGACTTTGGTTGCACCGGCGCGGTTGACGGGTCCGTGGGAATTAAGCATGCCGCGATTTGGCCTAATTTTGGTCAAAACCCTTCAATTTTCGATAGGCACCTTGTCGGAAATGCACTCAGATATAGACATGCGTTAACTGCCCTTCTACAACTGCACGAGTAAGCGTACGTTTGGCAAGATTCAACAAGATCCAGTTTTATTTACAAAGAGTGCTTTAAACAACAAATTCAGTCAGGGCAAAAAGTAGAATTTGGGTCCCCGGCCCTAAGAGCCTGCTACGAAATCAGGAGATCAGGGGTATTCACGAATATGAAATATTTGCCTGCGAATAGAATTTTTATGCTTTTCCCCGTTTGTATTTCGGTAATGTTATGTTGTGTTATTCTCACGGATTGCGTGACAACATCCGGTTGAGTGCTGAGGGGCCATGAATAATTCAATGAGATCACACCCCTTTTGAGGCTATGATGCACTTTGATTTATGTCACACAATCGAGACGACATTCACTTCTGCTACTCATAGTGATAAGAAGTGATTTTTCATGCGTTCCGTCCCTTCCCTTTCCTCTTGGCGTTCACTTTGGGCGTGTTTTGGGCCCTCACCTTTTCTGGGACAGGAAAAGTTTTCCAGTGGAAGTTTAAGTTAAGTTGGAAATTATTAAAGATTTTATTAAAGCGGCTAAGGGCCTTTGTTCAGAGCCAATTTACTCCAACCTCAGTTGAGTGTGATAATTGTCTTCAGGCCCAGTAAAACAAGCTTAAGGATATGCAGCACTAGTTTTTAAGTTGTGGTTTTGAAAAGGGAGGAAAGCGTAAATCTCCTATTTTCTGAGACAGGCCTCAATTTTCCTAATATATTTAGGAGGTCAAATTTCTTAGACGTTCCTAAGACGTCTTAAATTCAAAGTTAGATGGGGGAAGCCATATTGTTTTGCTTTCAAGCTCTACGGCGTGAACGCGTATTATTCCGTGACCGTTCCAATCTTCTAGAGTTGTAAAATGAAAATCTGCTAGAGCAAGATCGTTTCTCGATCCCCTGGAGGAAACTGTGGTCAAACAGAATTTATCAAGAAAAAGCTTGGAGAAATCCACACGTAGCTCAAATGGAAATTTGGGTGTCCCTACGACAGGGAGCTCTCAGTGTATGGTTTAAGTCACCCTCCAATTTCGCGATGCATTAAGTATAAATTCCAACATTGTTTGATAACAACTGGGCAACTAAGTGCGATTATTTATATGCGATATTTGAATAAATTTAAAGTGCACCTAACCCCAAAATACTTTTTTCGCTAAAACAAATCTTTGCACCTGTTGGAAAAGCATTGCGCTGTTTTTTGTTCTTTTTTGCCAACGGTTGGCTATTTATAGGCTTCCAAAGTTACAAAAAATAAGCATCATTTGGTACATGACCGAGTGAGAAGGGGCGTGGGTCTATCTTGAATTGACGTCACAAACTGATTCGCATGCATGTTTACAAAGACTTAATGCGATGCAAATCAGTTTGTGACGTCAATTCAAGAATAGACCCACGCCCCTTCTCACTCGGTCATGTACCAAATGATGCTTATTTTTTCGTAAGTTTGGAAGCCTATAAATAGCCAACCGTTGGCAAAAAAGAACAAAAAACAGCGCAATACTTTTCCAACAGGTGCAAAGATTTGTTTAAGCGAAAAATGTATTTTGAGGTTAGGTGCACTTTAATTGGCTTGCAGGTGCTAATCGATAATTTCTCGAGATCATTGAAGTTAGGAGACGTCTAAGTTACGCTTTTTTACGATGTGCATAAGACATCATTCGTGAAAAGCAGTTATATTAGGACTTATTTTTAAAAACAAACCGGTTTTGCTGACTTTTAAAATGTATTTATAATTTATGAATTAAGTTCGACACGGCAGTAGCACGACGTTTGAAAGCAAGTCGTGCTACTGTCGAATTTAATTCGATCAATTGAGTTCGAAACGGCAGTAGCACGAACTGTTTGAAACGGGCCTTAGTTAGGATTTCGTGAATACAACCCCAGAACTCCATGATATCTATAAAATGAAAGTCCACAGAGACTACGATGGTTGCGTCAACAGGTTTATTCAAACTACAATTTTAGTACTTGCATTTGTCTACAACTGGGTTTAAAAACTCCTTCCCAAGTTACGGTTCTCTCCCGCAAAAAAATTGAACAGTACTTTTTCATCACAATTTTCAACTGGGTAATTTCTAATAAAGCCCGACTGAAACGAATCCCTAAAGTATCAAAAACTAATTCCTAGTAAATGGCTTAAAAAACAATACTAGAAACAGTCTAGCATTTTTCTAAAGCTAAACTCTAACAAATTCCGTCCGAAACGATCTAAAGTATCAAAAACTAATTCCGAGTAAATGGCTTAAAAACAATACTAGAAACTCTAGGAGTATTTTTCGTAAGCTAATCTCTAACAAATCCCGAAACGATCTGAAGTATTAAAAACTAATTCCTAGTTAATGGCTTAAAAAAACTGTACTAGAAACACTAGTATTTTTTCCTCCTTGTTGTCTTCTTGGCTTTTCCTCAGGCCTTTACTTGGCCAGCCGGCTCGGCAGCTTGGAATAGTGAGCTTCGGCAATCTCATACAACTTGACCATCTTGTAATCTTTGTCATGGCTCAAAATCTCAATGCGGTGGTCCACAAAGTGATATTTTGGCATCCTGATTCCTTGGCTGTCCTTCGCTCTGCAAAAGAGCAAACGAAATCGAATCAGTGACTCTGCACTGGGCGCATTGAAACGTCTAACAGATAAAATACTGTTTCAAGCTAGAATGTCATAAAAACGCCTAGCAATGATTGAATTTTTGTTACCAGCTTCTTAAAAAAGACCGTTTTCCGTCCTAGATAAGGTTATTTCACTCGGTAGTTATAAGTAATAACCTCTTGCCTTTGCTATCAAAAGGATCTTCTATCACCAAGCAATCGGAGCTAAGGTCATCGATTTTCTCTCACATGGCCGATCACTAAGAATTATTTGTCTTGAAAGAATTTCGTCGTTTATTCCTTATCCCGAGTCGTCAATAACTTTAACACATAAAAGCTTACTTGTACATAGTTTTAAAGTCACATTGGTAATGGCCACCTCCTTCAAGCAACAGAGTTCTGCTAACATCACCCTTCAGCACCCCATCACGCTCATACATGTTCTCAGTGGATGGCTCCCATTTCAGAGTCTTCTTCTGCATAACTGGGCCATTGGGGGGAAAGTTCTTACCATCAAAACGAATTTTATACTCAAAACAGTCGCCTTTCAGGCTATTGAAAGAGAAGTGAGACAAAGAAACAAAACAAAAACAAACTCAGCTTTAACAGGCAAATAATTAAAGGGCATAGTTAACAGCTGAATTTCACAGGAACGTGTACATTAAGATGCAAGACATAGGCGGACCCAGGAGTTTTCTTAGGAGGGGTGCACCGCTAAGGAATGTCGCAACTGGCGAGTGACGTAAACAGATTTGAAAAGGGAATAACGAAGAAGAAGGTATATGACTAGGCAATGGCACAATGTGAAGTGCTGAGAATACATAGCAAACGGTAAGGCAGAGCTTATCCTCAAAATATCACTGCCGAATAACCATTCCTACGGCGTTTAACATAAATTCGACAATTTCGTCTCATGTTTTACTTC
This sequence comes from Galaxea fascicularis, assembly GCA_948470475.1. Classification (NCBI taxonomy): domain Eukaryota; kingdom Metazoa; phylum Cnidaria; class Anthozoa; order Scleractinia; family Euphylliidae; genus Galaxea; species Galaxea fascicularis. Next base: position 6,872,701 of record OX419339.1, read on the forward strand.
AAAAACAATAAACCACATTTAGTTTTTCTTTTTCTTTTTCTTTTTCTGTTGCAGAGTACTAGTTATATTAGAAAGCCGCAGGTCGTCTCAACGGGGGATGTGCAACTTTTGTACCCCTCCCCTAGATCCGCCTCAGTAAGAACCCCACAACAGGCGAGCAAAGTTACCAAAAGCAACTGTTTTCATTTCCTTCCTTCTGGCTATGCAAAGAGAGAACCACTTACGAAATAAACCTTAAACCCCCGTTCAAAATCTTGCACGATGATTGACACTTTCAACTGAAGGAATTAGAACGCAAGCCGGCAAAATAAGAAAGTTACAACGTATACAGTGAATATACTCCAAAATCTAATCATGAAGGATAGGACCTTAAGTGAGCCAATAATAAAATTGGAACTAATTACATTTCTTTTTTCAAAACTCGAACGCAGTGCTACATTTTTCTCTGCAGAAGGCATCAGTTATGCATCTTGCTAACCTTACGTCTGTATTGACGGTACACATGCCCCCGTCTTCAAAATTCATGGTTCTTTCCCATGTATACCCTTTAGGAAAAGTCTGCTTGAAATAGTCTGGAATATCTGATGGGTATTTGGTGAATGCCCTGTTGCCGTACTGGAACGCTGTTGTCAAGATATCGTAAGCGAAACGCAGAGGTCCGCCTTCAACGACTTCCAGGTCTATAACCTGTGTTCCCCTATAACAGAAAAAAACGGGAAACAAAAAGCGTAAATAAACGTAATGTTCAGATACAATGCAGATCTATCTTTTCCCCCGGAAGTTTTGAAAGAGGAATCTACTCCGCTGAAATCAATATGACTAAACAGTTCTAAAATTCTAATGAGAATTCTCTTGGTGCGACAGCATTCCGTTCCTAGGATTGATAGCTCCAATTTAGCGACAAAATACTTGGTTTTGACATGGTGACTGACATGGGGGCTGTCTTTTAATCACTTTAGAATAAAGATGAGTCATATAAAGAGTAAACGTCGTTGACCAAACGGCAAAGCAGTGACTCCTAAGGCGGCATAATACCAAGCTTAGGGGAAAGAAAGTACCTTAGAACAAGGCGGGTTTCACGTGTTTTACTGGAAATGAAAAAGTTCAATTACAAGACACAGTTCTTTGTACAATTTCTAGGCAAGGATAAAACAACTTCTAAAATCTTGAAATAGACTTTCTTGTTATGTTCCCAGGTCCTAAAGATATACCATTTCAGACGATTTCTCATTGCTAAATTAAATCTCGCTCACTCAGAAAACCCAGAAAAAGAAAAAACGATTCAACATTGGTTCACAATGATTCAATCTTTTAAAACTCTAGTTTACTCACTCGTAAGGTTTTCCTTCTCCTTCTCCAGTGATCACGAAATTTTGCCCGTTTACACAGCCTTCCATACGCAGCTTGATCTTCATCGTTTGTTTAACCACATCCTAAGGCATAAAATTGGAATAAATCTGAGATAGAATCAAGAATAAGCAATAGAGTAAATTCATTAGGGAAAACAAAGTAACAACCCACCCTGTACGGTACTTACCATGATGCTAGAAGTAAAGTAAGATCTATATCAACCTTGCAGTTCTTGCTTGTTCTTGATCACCAAGGTGAATGGGACCTCAGCTCTGAGGAGTGCTTCTTTTAACTTCAATGTCACACCCGAAATACCCTCGAACCAATCACGAGTCGACAGTAACCTTATGTAACAAAGCGACATGATATATATATATATATATATATAAATCTATTTTGATAACGGCAGCCTTTGATGTTTCAGGTATGCCATTATCATGCTGCTCCAGTGCTCAAGCAGTGAAGAAGGGAGCCCCGCCACTACATTGATTGATAAAAATGAATAAAAATTTCATCAAATAAATGAACGTGTGTCTTTCCAGGACGTATATCGTAAAGTTTACTCGAATAAGCGCCGCCCCCGAATAAGGGCTTATTCGAATATTTCCATAAGACGATGATAATAATAATAGTAATAATAATAATAATAATAATGCGGTTCTAAGCCAGCAATGGGAATTTATTTTCATCAATAGTGATGTTTTTCAGTTTAAAGTACCGCCTGCCGGTTGGCTCAGTGGTAGAGCACCGGAGTGCTGTGCGGGAGGTCGGGGATTCAAGCCCAGGCCGGACCAACACTCAAGGTCTTTAAATAACTGAGAGAAAATGCTACCTTTGTAATGACATCTGCAAATAGTTAGACTTTCTAGTCTTCTCGGATACTGGTGTGGGACGTTAAAGAACCCACACACTTCTCGGAAAGAGTAGTCCCCGGTGTGATGGTCTGTAACTTATTCTGTTCTGGGGGCATCTGTGTTGATCCTACTATTCATTCAAATAAGATTGTAAACTGCGTGGCTGCAATTTGCACCTAAAAAGCAGTCTGGCAAAGTCCCCCAAAAAGTGTTGTAAAGCGCTTTGAGCCCTTTGGGTAAAAGCGCTATATAAATCCTCATCATTATCATTATCATTAAAGTTAGTATATCTCGACGCTCTTTCATTCAGTTCTCACTTCACAATCTTCGTGTTCTGTTAGCTTCAAGTCGGTAAGCCATGAAAAAATACTCATTGTATTATCAAAATGTTTTGTCTTTGCGGGATAAGCCTTTTAATTAAATAGAGAGGCGCCCATTCGAGTAACTATGGTACTTAATAAAAAGATCGCGTGGTTTGAACTTACAGTAAATAACATGAAAGTGACGCCGGCTTCGTGTGATATCAGTTAAAAACTGACTTATGTAATAACCTATAAAAACTTGAAGATTTAAGTGAAATTTAAGTAAGTAAGTAACTTTATTTAGCCAGGATAGCCCATTTAGCTACGAGACTGATATTCAAAGGGGTCCTGGGAAGTCGGTTCAGTCAGTTCTTCTCTGACCCGAGCTGTTGAACATAACTACGTTTATCGCGTAACGAGACTAATTCCATCCTACAGCGTAAACGGGATTGACTGGAAGTATTTCTGGAATGCCAAATGACCTTGGCTCACGACGAAAGGTCAGCCAACCTAGGTTTTTATTCGGCTCCTGTAAACTTATTTTTCGAGAACACAAAGAATGAAATTTCAAAGACGGCGAGATAAAGAGCCTTACTGTGTCAAACGTCGCGCTCCTGCCGTGTTGAACTAAATTGAATTTGATCCGACAGTGGCACGACTATAGCACAGGAGTGGTTTCAAACGTCGAATTTAATTCAGTCAAGTTAAAAAATGTTGCTGTAAACATGCGTCAAACCATAACAAACTGGTTTTACTGACTTTTAGAATGTATTTATACTTTATGAATTCAGTTCGGCACGGCAGTAGTACGACGTTTGAAACCATGCCGTGCCACTGCCATGTAGCACGACAGACCTTGTCGAACGACGAAGTCATAACCGAGGTCGGAAGAAAATGGAAACGTTCTGCTAATTCCGCGGCCTAATCAGGAGTTTGAAATTATTTAATTCCTAATTTTGACATAGGCCTTATTCATAAAATATGACTTTTCTCTGACCATTTCGATTAACAGCATGAAACATTCAATATATGGATGCTGCTGGCAAGATTAAAAACTAATTATTTTTCACCAAATATATAGTTGAGTAAACAACGAAATACAAACGTGTTCCAAACTAAAATGTGTTTTTCCAAAGTTTAAAAATTCGTTAAGAAATGCCCATTTAGAACGGAAAATAGACAAAATTTGTGGGTAAACAGTAAAATCCAACCGCAACTAATTTCTTTTTGGAGCAAATAATTGCAAATCATCCAAAATTAATATTGCACATGTGTGTTCAAAACACAACAATTTGTTCCGAATCAAATGCTACATTTAAATTCTGCAGGTGAAAGTAACAGTCTTTTGACAGACACTAAAATCAACTGATAAAATTGCAGTTTATAACATGGCAGACTTAACTAACTAAAAAAATTAGCCACAAAACTGTAGTGCAATTTGATTAAAATCAACTCCCAAGGAAGCCAAAAATTTGTAGAGCAAAATTGTCGGATGAAATAATGATAAGTGGGAAGGGTGCAGAAATTCTGCATCCAGCCCTGTTACTAAATTCAGAGCAAAACCAAAAAGTCACCAGACAGGCAGGGCGCAAAAATTTTGCGCTCTGACTCATTAATAAATTCAGAGCAAAACAATACAAATGACAAGACAGGCAGGGCGCAAAAATTTTGCGCTCTGACCCATTAATAAATTCAGAGCAAAACCGAAAAATCACCAGACAGGTAGGGCGCAAAAATTTTGCACTTCGTCCCATTAACAAATTCAGAGCAAAACAATAAAAATCACAAGACAGGCAGGGCGCAAAAATTTTGCGCTCTGACCCATTAATAAATTCAGTGCAAAACCGAAAAATTGCCAGACAGGCAGGGCGCAAAAATTTTGCGCTCTGACCATTAATAAATTCAGAGCAAAACAATAAAAATCACAAGACAGGCAGGATGCAAAAATTTTGCGCTCTGACCATTAATAAATTCAGAGCAAAACAATAAAAATCACAATCACAAGACAGGCCTGCAGGGCGCAAAAATTTTGCACTCTGACCCATTAACAAATTCAGAGCAAAACAAATAAAATCACAAGATTGCAGGATGCAAAAATTTTGCACCCTCACCCATTTACAAATTCAGAGCCAAACAAAAAAAATTATAAGACACATTTTGCACCCTGCGCTATTAATAAATTCAGAGCAAAAACAAAGAATCACAAGATGTGGGCAGGGTGCAAAAACTCTACATGGTGCTTGGTGATCAACTTTAGCCTAAGATAGTCCAATTAACCCTGAAACCAATAAGAGTACAAAAATTCTGCATCCTGAACACAAATAAAATATCAAATAAATATCTCAAGATGTCCTTGTTGATGAACAGACCGAATACGACCATACAATAAACCAACCATCACTTTGCTCACTGAAAAAAAAGAGGGTGAACATATGAGGCACAATAGCCAAGCAACCTTTCAAAGGAAAATCTTCATAAACTCCCTTGGCCATGGAAAATATAGTACTGTATACTTATAATGTTTAATAAATAAGTTTATCAAAGATTTTCATAAAAGCCAGACAAAATACTTCAAATAATCACGACATTCCCAAAAAATAAGAAACAAGCGCTTAACGGGGAAACAACACATAAGCTTAAATGAAATGCTTACTAACAGAAAAACACACTGCACGTCGGATTTCAATTACTCGAGAAGCTACTATCTATGTCATTGTTTTGCCGCTAGAAAGTTAAATCAACCCTGCAAATAACACGAACTTTTCAAACCACGACCTCTCCCAAAACGCTTCGGTGAAATTTATCAAGATTTTCCTGGCCTTTTAAACTTAAATACTTTCGGCTAGATGCCTGATCCGAGTTAATGTTGGCAGCAGCTTCATTCCATCGGTGATCTCAAAGGAATGAAGGACGATGCAATCCTTTGGGAGCATTTCGGTCCAAGGATCATTTGACCGCGGAGTGTTTTGAGGAGTCCACTTTCCTCTGTACGTTCCCTTCCAATAATGAATTGGGAATTCATTTGCAGATAGCTCTTTAGCAACTCCAATAACTGGCTCCTTATCCCAGTTCGACAATAACACTGCAACAAATTAAACGCACCAACTTTAAGTTCGTCCAAAAATCCGTCGATGTAATCCGCTGGATTTTCGCGTTCCCTTGGGCCTTGATATCTTCCAGTATAAATCTATCAAGGAATTAATACTCAACTGAGAATAATTGGCAGGTGACTTCTATTTCTTTTCGGGTTGTGTATCCAGTAACGAACAGAAAGAAATAGGCTAAATTATGGTCAGCGGTACAATACCATTCTGCACTTACGCTCCACCTAAGCAACGTGAGGCTTACACGATGAAAGGGAGACCCTGGTTTGTATAGAAAGGAAATAATGTCAAGCGGGTGCCGAGTACAACACCAATAAGCAAATACAAGACTGTGTCACCTAAAGTACAGTAATAATGGTCGCTTCCGTGGTGGATTTTGTGCTCTCCCGTAGAAATAATTATAGTGCTCAGTGCTGTAGCCTTGTAGAAACTTTTCCCTTTTCATTTCTATGTGTGTAGATTAACTTAAACTTAACTGCTATTTTCACAAAGAATCATGGTTGACCTTAATCTTAAACCTCATTAGGATGTTCTACATTGACTGGCTTCTGTAATGTGAAATTAAATTTGTATTCATTGAGAAATGACGATTCATAAACTGAAGAAGTCACATTATTTTAACCTAAAAAATGAGGAATAAATAAAGCTGTTGTTGTTGTTGTATGATAATTAACACTTAATGACTGGCCGCGAGCCGGATAAATTTTGTTTCCTGAGAATCTCACTGTTTCTCGAGTTAATAAACTCTAGTTAATAAACTGTTTTGCTTTGTTTTACTTCTGATATTTTGCTTTCGTGAGCTGACGGAAATACTTTAAATTGCAAGTCACCGAAACAAGCCCGCGTCGCAAACAGTAAACATACCGCCTGTAGACACTGATTTCTCGGTTTTCACCAAGGTCTCGAGTGACTAGTGTGGCCGCATTGCAGTCCAGTTCATGGCGATAACTAATTAACAAATTAATTTCCTGTTCAACTAAACCACCCATGTACATGTGAGCCAGGCGTTTCCTGTAGATTAAAAGCTATTAAATTAGCTGGGTTGTCCACTACACTTGTTCATGACATAGCCACGCAACAACGTTTGTGAGTTTAAAATCTATGAGAACCGACGGGTCTGTTTTACAGGCCACACTCCTACGGTCAAAGAAGCCCAACAGTTTCTCCTGGCCCTAATCACTATCCAAATGTTTGGCTAAAGTTACCAATCGATAAGAAACAGCGACCTGTACCTGTGGATTCTGACCTGAGAAATCGCGAACTGTCAAAGCGTACCACTAGGCACTAGGTAGCGTAGTAACAACATTTCAGATAATTGACCTTTTCTCGGTTTCCGGCTTACGCCACCTTGGTTTTGGAGACAAACTCCGCCACGGAGGCTGGATTTGGACAGCGAAAATGTATTTTAAAAGACATTTGCACTGAGATTACTTTCATGGAATGTATAAAGAACAGATTCTGGCTACAACGACCGTGAACGCGAATTTTTTACGGTTTCATACGTGACCTTCTAACCAAACTTGCCGCGAAATTAGACTAAGCAACATGAAACCATTTATAATTCCAATTTACGGGTGAATTAATGGCCTAATTTTCTGTTGAATCAAACACTTCCAGAGATTCGTCATGCTCTTCTAAAATGCAATAGAATAAGTAGGACTAATCAGTTCGAAAACGAGCAAGACTGAACCGCGTTGTATCATATATGAAAAATAATTTGTCTTGCAAACATAGCACTAGCTGTAGAACTCTTTAGGTTTCTAAATTTCTTATACCCAGGATATGAAGACCCGTGTGCTAAGTTGCCTTCTAGATATTTAACAATTATTCACCGAAGTGGAGGTGAATAGTACTTTGCTGCTCACCTCCAAGTTAACCAGTCAGAACGCGCGAAAAGCACTATTCGCTTGTGTGGTATATACTTAAAGCATATATATAAAAAGCTATGTGCCACCCCAAACTGAGTATGGTTTTTGAGCCGTTTTGAAACTTAATTGCGGTACAACGAAACTATTGGGGAAATTTGTAATCTCAACGACAGTTCTGAAAACTGGTGCTGAAAATTGCAAATTTTGATCTTGGAGAAACAGGCGGCACACCCCTACCAAGAATTCCGAGGAGTACCCCTCCGGAGGGGGGGGGGATGACTTGAACAAGCGACTTACCGCCGCTGTGGTTCACACAATCATTGTCCTTTAAGCTACCGATGCTACCAAACGTTGCATCGAATACCTCGATTTCTTCTCCTTCAGATTCTGTTTACAACGTATCATGTTTAGAAACGAAAAGAGAGAACCACAGCAACGATTATTAATGACGTGTGCAGATTGCGTGATAACAACTGCTTGGGCTGACTTGGACATAAAGGAAAGAAATGTAACGAAGCTAAATACAAATACATGCAATGTTCTTACCAATGTCTTTAATTCCTTCCGATGTATTCCAAGCGCTGTCGCATGATGAGTCAAATACTTCTATGTCTAGATTGTCGGGACAGAAATATCGCATTAAAAAAGCCATGTTTGTCCATTAAATTCTCTGTCATGACAATGGTTCCCTTCCTTTATACATCTCTCACTCACCATCTTTTGATTCATCATCTCTGATCTCAACTCGATGACGCTTAATAGGCGTACTTTGGAAGAGGGCATCTTCTCTTCGTGCTTTCAAAGGAGCCAAAAACAAAGTTTCGTCAATTGCAGATGCATCCATTTCAGGTACAGGAACGTGCCCCTTTGAAACTGATCTATCTTGTCAAATGATTAATAAAAAATGCAAACCGAAATTTCGCGGTTAAGTAAAAAGAGCCATAGTTCTTGCTTAATCGTCCAATCAGATTCGTTTATACTAACGGTTAGCATTTAAAACTCTAACCTATTAATCGAGCCAGTTTCGATTGCGTGCCTGGATTGCGTGTATCTAAATCACACGACTTCAGAGTTGTACATTTACATTGTACTTTACTCGGAAAGCCTTTACTATCTGTGCAGAAGCTTGACTTATAACATGTCGTCGACATCACTATGGTGTATTAAAAAAATCAACGGAAAGGCGAAAGTCTATAAAAATTCGGCGCCACTAAAACGAAAGACGGTACAGAATATGATTACCTTGTCTCGATAAGTTCCGCATATCACTCCCAGAGCAAAAAGACGTTAATTAAGGTGAGTTTAATATAATATCCTTCTATTGTACAGGGCTGCATGGAGTACCTGAGGTATTTCTAGTACATCTGATCTTGTAACGTATGTCAGTTTATTTTTTTTAGACAAAAGACAAGTTGTCACATGTTGCACATGCATGCGTAGAGCTCGTCACGGAACAAAAAGTTAGGTCAACAAAATTTTATTCTTGCACGAAGAAAGACCTTAATTCATTTGCGTCCATTGCCCCTTAGGTCCCTTAGATACGAGAATACTGCTATGTTGCCACTGAGACTACACTCAACAAGTTAAGTTAAAAAGGCTATGACTCATTAAGTTCAGCACAACGCTGTTCCACGGCATATCAAGGCACGGTCTGTTATCAAATTACCTATGACCTACGAGTGAGCCGACCGGTTGGCTCAGTTGGTAGAGTGCCGGACTACCGTGCGGGAGGTCGTGGGTTCAAAGCCCCGGCCGGACCAACACTCAGGGTCTTTAAATAACTGAGGAGAAAGTGCTTCCTTTGCAATGACATCTACAAATGGTTAGACTTTCTAGTCTTCTCGGATAAGGACGATAAGCCGGAGGTCCCGTCTCACAACTCTTCACAATTAACACTCTGTGGGACGTTAAAGAACCACTAGGGACGTAACGAACCCTGGCTGTGACCACCCCTAGTGCTGACCTTGGAGAGGGCCACAAGTTTATTAGTTGCTTCAACTATTCCGTGCCACCCTCTTTAAATAAAGTGTATTAGTGGCTATAAAATCGACAGAGTAACCGGATAGATTTAATCCGGAGGTCACTAGTTCGATTCCCACCTAGGTCATAAATGTTTTTTCCTTTGTGTCGCGTGGTTCCTTGATTCCCGGGCTAACGCTCAATAGGTTTTACGGCGTATCTTAGGCAGTCAATTTTCACATCAGAATTCTCACGTTTTTCTATGACTGCTGTGATGGCTAAGCTCAAATAAATCATCTGCGAAAAACTTAACGCGCTCTCACTGTAGAATGAATATCGAACTTGTCCAATCGTATCCTGTGTCCAGCAAAAAAAGAGCACTAAAGTCCGTCACAGTTATTTTCACAGTTGGAAGTCAAAACAGTTTACTTTGCGGCTACATGTGGGGAAACGGAAAGGGAAGCCACACTGAGCATTTAATGTGTGTTCTTATGAATGTATTTTATTGTTGTTCTTGTTTAGGTAGAGAGATGTAGATCACAACTTGACCTTGGACTCTCTGCAACCAACTTCTTCTTGGAGGGACAGTTGCTCTCGTATTTTGTACAAAGATGTAAGATAGGCAGGGGTCGCACTGTGGCCTTTTTTTATGTCGCGTCATATGTTGTCCCACAAATATGTCGCGACATTTACGCCCCGACACGGGAGTCTTGGAGGTCGCACGTGTGAGACATAAATGATATTTGAAACCGGACTGTCAACTCTTAATATTTCATGCGCGAAAAGAGCGCCAAATACAATTAGTAGACATGAGGCTGGTGCTAGTTTTTTTTAGCAACATTTCTTCAATCTCTGTTTAATTTGTTCAATGTACAAAACCTTATTGGTTTGTACGTATTGTGCAACATTCACCAACGGCAAATGACGGCTGCGAGGTCGAAGGCTGCGAGTCTTGAGAAAACATCTGCGAGCTAAAGGGTAAAAACAAGCCATCCCCATACTGAGAATAATCAGGTGAATAGTGCGAATTTGATCTTAAGGTTCTTCAGACATAGTTATGGCAGGTCGCCACAAAAGGGTCGCACTTGTCGCAGGCACGCGATGACAGATTTTATGTCCAATGTAAACACCAAAAGCGTTAGTGCGACCCCTGCCATGATTATTTCACCTCCTTGCAATTCATAACTATGTAAAAGACCAATGGGGCGTCGGCGATGCATTAATGTCTAGTGATAGTGATAATTGTGGTATTGCTAATTACCATAGTGTCTGTGCAGTGCACTCCATTAAGTAATCAATTTTGTAACACTTCAGCTCAGTGTAATGAAAAAATTATTTTTAAAGATATTCATGTTTTAGGGATCACATCCTCAACCAGTCTTTTTCTGGTATTTCTGGTATGCGCCAGATGTTGCTATTGGCAGTGCTTTTAAAGATATTATTTTGAATTCAAAGGAGACAATTGAAAATGACTTAGAAAGCCGTTTTTGGCATAACCGGCTCCTGTATTTTTTTTGTTTTCTTTTGTTTTAAAATGTTCACTTTTTGCTGTTCTTTTTGTTATTGGGGAGATTGGACAGAATTGCTGCACACCGGCATTTTTTGCATTAGATCGTATCAACAGTCTTCATTTAAGTGACCGTGCATATCTGTCACATAAAAAAATCTTATTGTATGTTATATTATGCTACTAAGGAGGCCATAATTCTGCACTAGTTGATAATTAGTCAATCTTTCAAGGTGGAAAAATTGTGCATTGTTATTGCATCAAACTTTTTCACCAGACACTCATTTTACAGGAAAGCGCACATCCTACTTGGCAACAAGCAAGCCATTTTTTTTCACAGAGAGAGCTCGTTACATAGGCAGTGCGCTACTTCCGAAAATTGTCGCCATGCAGAATTTTTGCATGGTGAAGTTATGGCAACTTATGACATTTGCCAGTGGACAGTCAGCATGCAGAATTTTTGCGTTGTGAGAGAACTGACATAGCCTGTGGACAAAACTCCTTGGTTATTCAGTATGCAAAAGTTTTGCACAGTGAGCTCAGTGGTCAGTCAGCATGCAGAATTTTTGCGTGCTGAAAGAACTGACATAGCCTGTGGACAAAACTCCTTGGGTATTCAGTATGGAAAATTTTTGCACAGTGAGCTCAGTGGACAGTCAGCATGCAGAATTTTTGCGTGGTGAGAGAACTCGCATAGCCTGTGGACAAAACTCCTTGGTTATTCAGTATGAAACATTTTTGCACAGTGAGCTCAGTGGACAGTCAGCATGCAGAATTTTTGCATGGTGAACAGAATTCAAGATATAGCCGGTGTATTTCTCCAATGTGCGAGCTAGTCATATAAAATACAAACTCAGGAGATAATCAGAACCCGAAAACGATGCCTTCTCGGCTGATGGTTAATTTTACACAACTTACTCTACCTTTTTAAATGGATTGTTGAAATAAAGGCGTTTCTAACTAAAAAAACAAAAAGGCAGCAAAAATATGTAGTTTTACCCTGACTCCAGTTGACACTCCGACAGATTTCCCATGTTTTTAAAGGAAAATACCAATTTTGGAAAAACACATTTTAGTTTGGAACACGTTTACAACGAAATGCAAAACTCGAGAGATTCCCTTGCTTTGTTCTTCTCGAATCCAATCGATCACCCTACCTGCCCTGTAGCAATCTTAGTCATTTCGTGAAATTAATGGAACGTTGTGTTCATCATTTGTAAGACTAGGTGAAACCAATTTATTTCGCACCTAGTCAAAAACCCAATTGATGGCTCTCTCAGGGGAGGTAATTGATCGCAAATTCACCCCAATTTCAATCTGCACAGTGACATTACACGTGATCAGAGAGGGAATAGGGAAGCCTTATGTAATATATCAAACACGAGAGACAGTGTTTCATCGGGATATCCAAACACCGAGAAGAGAGTTGAAAATACGACGCGCAGCGGAGTATTTTTGACGGAATTCGTGGTTTAAAAATCGATGAGTAACCAGGGGGCATAATTGTAAAGTTAAAAAGACGTTCTCTGGTTAAAAAGTTTAAAAACACGAGCTTTCGATTGCCAGTCTGCAATCTTTAAAAGTGAGATGTAAAAAGCGAAGGTAAAGATATATATGTACAAAAAGGTGAGAAAATGAAGAACAAATATGAATAAATACAATGATACAAAGGAAATACTTGTGTGATAATAAAATGCTAAAATCATAGAAAAGATTACAATAGGCAACAAGAATTTGCGTCTCGCAAATCAAGACCTCCACCAGATCGGCAAATGAACATTGTTTATAAAATCCCTTGCGCGGACTGCACATGGAACTACATCGGACAAACGGGTAGATGCTTACACACTAGAAAAAAGGAACACATACGAAACACCAAAGTTTTTAAAAGTGGTTCCAATATTGCCAGCCATGCGTGGCTCGAAGGTCACACTATTGATTTTGAGAATGCACGCATCATCGACAGAGGCAATTCACGCGTAAGGAAAACGCTGATATCCTGGCACACTGCAACTACAAGCCAGGCAGACAATAACTCAAGGCAAGACAATACTCAATTTTATTGTGAATTTTAAGTGAATTTTAAGTAAGTAAGTAACTTTATTTAGCCAGGATAGCCCATTTAGCTACGAGACTGGTATTCAAACGGGCCCTGGGAAGTCGGTTCAGTCAGTTCTTCTCTGACCCGAGCTGTTGAACATAACTACGTTTATCGCGTAACGAGACTAATTCCATCCTACAGCGTAAACGGGATTGACTGGAAGTATTTCTGGAATGCCAAATGACCTTGGCTCACGACGAAAGGTCAGCCAACCTAGGTTTTTATTCGGCTCCTGTAAACTTATTTTTCGAGAACACAAAGAATGAAATTTCAAAGACGGCGAGATAAAGAGCCTTACTGTTTCAAACGTCGCGCTCCTGCCGTGTTGAACTAAATTGAATTTGATCCGACAGTGGCACGACTATAGCACAGGAGTGGTTTCAAACGTCGAATTTAATTCAGTCAAGTTAAAAAATGTTGCTGTAAACATGCGTCAAACCATAACAAACTGGTTTTACTGACTTTTAGAATGTATTTATACTTTATGAATTCAGTTCGGCACGGCTGTAGTACGACGTTTGAAACCATGCCGTGCCACTGCCATGTAGCACGACAGACCTTGTCGAACGACGAAGTCATAACCGAGGTCGGAAGAAAATGGAAACGTTCTGCTAATTCCGCGGCCTAATCAGGAGTTTGAAATTATTTAATTCCTAATTTTGACATAGGCCTTATTCATAAAATATGACTTTTCTCTGACCATTTCGATTAACAGCATGAAACATTCAATATATGGATGCTGCTGGCAAGATTAAAAACTAATTATTTTTCACCAAATATATAGTTGAGTAAACAACGAAATACAACGAAATGCAAAACTCGAGAGATTCCCTTGCTTTGTTCTTCTCGAATCCAATCGATCACCCTACCTGCCCTGTAGCAATCTTAGTCATTTCGTGAAATTAATGGAACGTTGTGTTCATCATTTGTAAGACTAGGTGAAACCAATTTATTTCGCACCTAGTCAAAAACCCAATTGATGGCTCTCTCAGGGGAGGTAATTGATCGCAAATTCACCCCAATTTCAATCTGCACAGTGACATTACACGTGATCAGAGAGGGAATAGGGAAGCCTTATGTAATATATCAAACACGAGAGACAGTGTTTCATCGGGATATCCAAACACCGAGAAGAGAGTTGAAAATACGACGCGCAGCGGAGTATTTTTGACGGAATTCGTGGTTTAAAAATCGATGAGTAACCAGGGGGCATAATTGTAAAGTTAAAAAGACGTTCTCTGGTTAAAAAGTTTAAAAACACGAGCTTTCGATTGCCAGTCTGCAATCTTTAAAAGTGAGATGTAAAAAGCGAAGGTAAAGATATATATGTACAAAAAGGTGAGAAAATGAAGAACAAATATGAATAAATACAATGATACAAAGGAAATACTTGTGTGATAATAAAATGCTAAAATCATAGAAAAGATTACAATAGGCAACAAGAATTTGCGTCTCGCAAATCAAGACCTCCACCAGATCGGCAAATGAACATTGTTTATAAAATCCCTTGCGCGGACTGCACATGGAACTACATCGGACAAACGGGTAGATGCTTACACACTAGAAAAAAGGAACACATACGAAACACCAAAGTTTTTAAAAGTGGTTCCAATATTGCCAGCCATGCGTGGCTCGAAGGTCACACTATTGATTTTGAGAATGCACGCATCATCGACAGAGGCAATTCACGCGTAAGGAAAACGCTGATATCCTGGCACACTGCAACTACAAGCCAGGCAGACAATAACTCAAGGCAAGACAATACTCAATTTTATTGTGAATTTTAAGTGAATTTTAAGTAAGTAAGTAAGTAACTTTATTTAGCCAGGATAGCCCATTTAGCTACGAGACTGGTATTCAAACGGGCCCTGGGAAGTCGGTTCAGTCAGTTCTTCTCTGACCCGAGCTGTTGAACATAACTACGTTTATCGCGTAACGAGACTAATTCCATCCTACAGCGTAAACGGGATTGACTGGAAGTATTTCTGGAATGCCAAATGACCTTGGCTCACGACGAAAGGTCAGCCAACCTAGGTTTTTATTCGGCTCCTGTAAACTTATTTTTCGAGAACACAAAGAATGAAATTTCAAAGACGGCGAGATAAAGAGCCTTACTGTGTCAAACGTCGCGCTCCTGCCGTGTTGAACTAAATTGAATTTGATCCGACAGTGGCACGACTATAGCACAGGAGTGGTTTCAAACGTCGAATTTAATTCAGTCAAGTTAAAAAATGTTGCTGTAAACATGCGTCAAACCATAACAAACTGGTTTTACTGACTTTTAGAATGTATTTATACTTTATGAATTCAGTTCGGCACGGCAGTAGTACGACGTTTGAAACCATGCCGTGCCACTGCCATGTAGCACGACAGACCTTGTCGAACGACGAAGTCATAACCGAGGTCGGAAGAAAATGGAAACGTTCTGCTAATTCCGCGGCCTAATCAGGAGTTTGAAATTATTTAATTCCTAATTTTGACATAGGCCTTATTCATAAAATATGACTTTTCTCTGACCATTTCGATTAACAGCATGAAACATTCAATATATGGATGCTGCTGGCAAGATTAAAAACTAATTATTTTTCACCAAATATATAGTTGAGTAAACAACGAAATACAACGAAATGCAAAACTCGAGAGATTCCCTTGCTTTGTTCTTCTCGAATCCAATCGATCACCCTACCTGCCCTGTAGCAATCTTAGTCATTTCGTGAAATTAATGGAACGTTGTGTTCATCATTTGTAAGACTAGGTGAAACCAATTTATTTCGCACCTAGTCAAAAACCCAATTGATGGCTCTCTCAGGGGAGGTAATTGATCGCAAATTCACCCCAATTTCAATCTGCACAGTGACATTACACGTGATCAGAGAGGGAATAGGGAAGCCTTATGTAATATATCAAACACGAGAGACAGTGTTTCATCGGGATATCCAAACACCGAGAAGAGAGTTGAAAATACGACGCGCAGCGGAGTATTTTTGACGGAATTCGTGGTTTAAAAATCGATGAGTAACCAGGGGGCATAATTGTAAAGTTAAAAAGACGTTCTCTGGTTAAAAAGTTTAAAAACACGAGCTTTCGATTGCCAGTCTGCAATCTTTAAAAGTGAGATGTAAAAAGCGAAGGTAAAGATATATATGTACAAAAAGGTGAGAAAATGAAGAACAAATATGAATAAATACAATGATACAAAGGAAATACTTGTGTGATAATAAAATGCTAAAATCATAGAAAAGATTACAATAGGCAACAAGAATTTGCGTCTCGCAAATCAAGACCTCCACCAGATCGGCAAATGAACATTGTTTATAAAATCCCTTGCGCGGACTGCACATGGAACTACATCGGACAAACGGGTAGATGCTTACACACTAGAAAAAAGGAACACATACGAAACACCAAAGTTTTTAAAAGTGGTTCCAATATTGCCAGCCATGCGTGGCTCGAAGGTCACACTATTGATTTTGAGAATGCACGCATCATCGACAGAGGCAATTCACGCGTAAGGAAAACGCTGATATCCTGGCACACTGCAACTACAAGCCAGGCAGACAATAACTCAAGGCAAGACAATACTCAATTTTATTGTGAATTTTAACCCTTTGCATACTAAGGGGGGGTGGGTTTTTTTAAAGAAAATACAAGCCCTGTGACTAATAATGCTTGCCAAGCGAAGACATTACACAGAAACCTCATAACACCATATATATTTATAAAGAGCATAAAATTCTTGTTCTTATAAGATTAACAAATTATGGGATATATGAAAACACGTGACATCATCCGTGCATAATTTGCATAATTATGCAAATTTTCAAAAGACAATAAAATATCAATTGTTAAGAAGAGAAAAATTCCATCAATATCCATCTTGTTGTAACAAATGATCTCTCACAAGGTAGAATTCAAAAGATAAAAGACTGCAAAGGTGTCTCTCTAGTAAACAGTTTACAAATCAGTACTTATATAAGCTGCAAGGTTTCCTCTGGAAAGATAAATTTTGAAAATTTTGACAAGAGAAACAGTTGCAGTAAATCTCAATCAACTCATTCATAGCATGTAATATTTTGTACATTTCATTTGAGCACTCATCAACAGCCTCTAACAAAGTCTAATTTCGCAGTGATCTCCTTCTGCCCCTCTGCAATGGCCTCCCTACTCCCTCCTTGAGTCGTCTGGGGCCATTGTAACGGTCGTCATCAAAGTAATAATTCTGTAATGTGTGGTACCTCTTAAAACAAGGGTCCAGACACATTCTAACTCCACAAACAGCACAGGTGTATACAGTCTTCACTTCTTGAATGTGGACCTTACATGTGGATCTAGTGTCATGACTTATAAGGTGATGGAAATGGTCACGGTTGAACCTGATGTCAGGGATAGCAACTGGGATCTGATGCAATCCTGTGTCTCTCCTGAAGCATTTGCCTTCAACTAATGTCTTAAGCACTGACTTCCTGAACTCAAGACTGCTGATACTGGTATGTTCAGGAGATTTACAATGCAAAATGTGTGCATTTGACATACACACTTCTATCATGTAGAAAAACACCTTGTAATACCACACCACTCCCCTCATGAGGGGCATATGCAACAGCCCTTTGGTCTGACAAATCTACCCACCCATATAGGCATTATAGAAGTCAATTACACCTGGCCGAGCAAAGTCCTTCTTTTCCCAATTCCCATTGACTTTAACAGAGCGCTGGACAATGCTGTGGTCAGTTTCACTTGTGGGAGTGGTAGCCAAAACACTGACTGGTTTTCGGTCACGCCATGTCACACACGTCACGTTTCCCTTTTGCCTAAACAAACTGTCCCCCCTTTTGAGCTGTTTGACTTTCCTTTCTTTAGCACCACAAATTTCTCTTGGTAGGCCTGACCTATTGGATCTAACTGTTCCTCAAACAAAGCCACTGAAGTGTAGAAGTTGTCGATGAAGACATAATATCCCTTGTCTAAATAGGGTTCAATGACTGACATAACTGCTCTTCTACCCAAATCTCTCTGGACTGCATTACCTTCCTTACCAGTATAAACCTTCCTGTTCAACAAATAGCCACTACTGGATTCTGCAAGAGTAAAGGTCTTGATTCCAAATCTCCCCAGCTTTATTGGAATGAACTGTCGGAAGTGCACTTTTCCTTTGAACTTGATCAAAGTTTCATCAATGGCAAGCTGCCTGTTAGGCTTATACACTTGCTGAAACTTAGGTATTACCAAGTCAAGGAATGGCTGAATCTTGTACAACTTATTGTAATCAGCTGAGTCAGCCCTGGGTGCCTGGGTGTTGTTTGCAAAGTGCAGGTATCGCAAAATCTGGAGGAACCTATCCCTGGGCATTATGCTAGGGAAAAATGGAGAATTTAGAGAAGGATCTGTGCTCCAATAGGAGCTAAGGTTTGGTTTAGTGACTAAACCCACGTTTAGATACAGGCTGACCCAAGCCTTCATTTCATCTAATGTGACCGGATACCACACAGAATGTTCTTCAGGCCCCCTTTTCTGTTCTGCATATAAATTAGTTTGTTCAACAAGCAACTGCCATACCTCTTCAGTGAAGAACAGTGAAAAGAAATCCAGGCAAGATCGCAGGTTTTCATAATCAACATTTATTCCAACCTCTTCTTGAAATTCTACATCTTCCCTACGATTGATTTCCTCAGACCAGTCGCTTTCCTCCACATCGTCATCCATTTCCTCGTCCGTTTCCTCGTCAGATGTGCGTTCGTCAGAATCCTCTTGGCTGGATCGCGACTCATCTGAGTAAAACTCGTCCTCAGAGACTCGGTGCTCCGTAAAATGTGCCAGAGGCAACTCGTCTTCATCAACGAACTGAATATTTACACCGCTTCGACCATTTCTGGGGTCAGAATCTAACGAAGCATCATTTCTAGCAGCCGCCATTTTTAAATCGCGCACGTAAACACTGT
>OX419339.1:6894184-6966684 GCA_948470475.1 Galaxea fascicularis
CGCGGCCTAATCAGGAGTTTGAAATTATTTAGTTCTTAATTTTGATACAAGCCTTATTCATGAAAACAGTGATAAACTATGACTTTTCTCTGACCATTTCGATTAACAGCATGAAACATTCAATATATGGATGCTGCTGGCAAGATTAGAAACTAATTATTTTTTACCAAATATAAAGTTGAGTAAACAACGAAAAACATCAAAGTATGCAAAGCTCGAAAGATTCCCTTGCTTTGTTCTACTTGAAGCCAATCAAACACCCTACCCGCCCTGAATAATTTCAGTCTAGAGTTCTTGCTCCTGATTTTCTTTGTTTTCCCTTTTCGTGCCCACTGATATTTTCTTAGCTTGTGTAACGCCTTCTATACTTCGAGTTCATTGCTTTAACATTCATTTTAAATCTCGAGGAGTTTTGGTTTTAACGTTGCTTCATCATTTATAAGACTAGGTGAAACTAATTTTTTCTCCCACCTGATCAAAAAGCCAACTTGCATGTGATGGCCCTGCCGTCAGGGGAGGTAATTGATCTGAGATTCATCCCAATCTCAATTGGCAGAATGACATTACACGTGATCGAAGGAGAGAGAATAGGGAAGCCTTATGAGTAAGTAAAATATGGGCGGCCGTCACCGCCAAAAATACAAGACTATCAAACGGCACAGACCAAACACAAATGGTTTAGTGAAGATTTACGAAGTGGAATAAATGATTTTGAAATGATACTATCCCAGTACAAGTAGTTAGGTGTTCAAGTGTGAAATGGTTTACTCAAACAGTAAATGATTTAGACAGTTTAGAAATGGTTTGCTCGCCGATGTCAAAACAGATCAGACTACAAATCCATCTGTCTGACGATATGTCGAATGAGCAGGTCTGGCGACAAGCGATGGAGTCTGTTTCAACACGGTTTAATTAAAAGTTGAATGGTTAGAGAAAATGACAAGCTGGGTTCAAAGCCCCGGCCGGACCAACACTCAGGGTCTTTAAATAACTGAAGAGAAAGTACTTCATTTGCAATGACACCTGCAAATGGTTACTACACTTTCTAGTCTTCTCGGATAAAGACGATAAACCGGAGGTCCCGTCTCACATTTCTCCCGACAATTAATTCTGTGGAACGTTAAAGAACTACTAGGGACGTAACGAACCCCTGGCTGTGATCGCCCCTAGCGCAGACCTTGGGGCAGCTATTATTGTAAACTGCACTGTGCAATCTGGCAAAAAGTCCCCAAAAAGTATTATAAGTTAGTCTTGAAAAACCCCTGGCGAAAGGCTAAAAAATGTATTGTATTGTATTGTATTGTATTGTTGCCCTGAATAAATTTGCTGTTTATTCGAGGCATAAAATTAATGTGCAAACAGAATTACTGTGGAAACATCTGCCCCTGGGGTTAGCGGCGCTGAAGAAGCTGTAGAATAAGAAGCGGTACAAACGGTGCAGTCAAGTAGAGATTCTTCCTTGTGCCCACTTTGTTGTTCGGTTTGAAAGAACAACGTCCACTTGTTAATCATCATGCTTTACTGTAGAATGATTATACCCATGATTCCTTGTACAAGGTTGTTCGAGCTTGTAAGTCGGCCATGTTGTCATAATACATCCTAGTTGAATCGATGACCTCTGTTGCCTTATTACACATTCACGAACTGCATGTGATTCTGATCACGTGTATAAGTAAACAACAAAAGAGTGGACGATTTTAAATAAACAGTAATAACTGATATCCAAGACAAAAATTGCACCTTGTATACAAGATAAAATCCAAAAACTAATGGTGTGGAGAAGGTTACACGCGTAAAGCTGCTTGACAAACCAAAACCACATCTCACTTACCCTTCCAGGAGTTGTTCGCTCAAGGAAACAGGGAGTCGCTTCAAAAATTCTTGGTATGGATGCGTGACTTAATCGTTTCTTAGCTTTCTTTATGTGGACTTTACGGGTAAAACAGTCATTTATGAATTGAAGTTTTCGCGATGTGGCTGTACAAAGCTTTTTGACAAGCCATAAAGGAGAAGTAGGAGAAGTATGTATCAAAAATCCCAATTCAGTATTGGACACTTGATCACAGGCTTGTACTTCACTGTACCTGGTTGAAGGCGGTGTTTTTAGTATATGAACTCAAGAAAAGCATTTTTCAGATATCTCACGTCTCGACAATTCCATGACTGAAGTACCCACGTTTGTTTGACGGGATGTGAATATGACGTCACATCCTGCCACTCCAAACTAGAGCAAACTCTCTCATTGTACTCGACCATATTTGAATTAAATGGAAAGCCCCGATTGAAATAAAACTTGGCGTCATGAGTATTGCTTACTTCTACTTTACAAACTGAAAACAAAAAGGAAATTCAAAACTTGAACAAAGTAGCGCTTTCTGAGTGTTGACCAAGATGCTAAATTTTGTTCTTCGGAAACGTTCTCAAAGGCAACAAAACGTATAAGTCCCATGGCTAAGGGGCAAACTGAGAATTTTGGAAGAATCTTTATTGGCTGATAGTAATCTGGATTAACACAAACTTCGTTTATGGGTCAGCCTATACCTGTTTTGAGCAATATCTGTGCTCCTTTGGAGTAATCGTACTTCTGGTCAAGTCAATTTTGTTCTTGCCGCTGTTGTCAGGGAAACTTACCAGAGTTAGGTTTACCATGGTAAACTGAAAATTGGGGGTCACACTCGCGGTGTTGTTAACCATGGTATACTTAGGAATGAGTTTACCATGGTTAACGTTCTCCAGTGTGACCTCGACCAGTGAGGTCTAATACAGTCATATGAATAAACAAACTTCTCATGTCGCGATCTGCGTTCTTTTATTGAATGAAAAGTGGAGGCCGGGAAATGCGAGTCCAACACGTCCAGGATGTCATTTTACTGCCATAAATATTACGCCGTAAAATTCACGACCTAATCCTTGGGCATCTAATTTTAAAACGTCTGGTGAACGTCAGCTAGACGTGTATGGTGGCCTATCGCTATCACTCGAAATTTGCCAAAGATTTTACGATAAAAACTTTTAAAATGAACAGACTTTTTAATGAAAACGTAAAACAAAAGATAAGTAATACTTAAGTCAAACGTTTATACATTGAAAGTCAAAAATAAAATGAAACAAAAATAAACTTAAATTGCCTACCCCTGCGCTTTTTGCTTTTCCTTTGGAGCCCACCAATACAATAATAATAAAATCAGTCTTTTATTTCCAGCACCATAATATTTAAATCAGTCTTCTCATTTCCAGCTACTGCCTTGCGCGACAAATCAGCGCGTTTCCATTGTAACATCAGTTATAAACCAAATACTCACCGAGATCTAATTTCGCCAGAAACTGCCTGATAAGGGGTTCCTGGTATGATAAAAACTAACTCACCTAGTATATGGATCAGATGGAAACCACAACCGTACTGCAAATATGCAGCCGGCAGAACAAAAGAGATATAAACATTTTCCCTTCACCTTAAATCCACTCCTACGTGGATGTGTCTCAATATTGATTATATTTAACTGGAAATAAAACCTCTTCGATACAAATGATATATACATTCCAGAGTTGTTAATGTATACATGCACTGTTAATTGCACAAAAATAAGTAAATACTCGAATCTGGACAGAGAAAGCTCCTGTCACATACGACAACTTCTGGTAAGGGAAATGTAAAAACCAGAACGAAATTATGAGTAATGGAAAACTAGCAAGTATGAAAAATTCCCAAGCTATCATTTAGCAAAGTCGCTACAATGTACAATTAAATAAAAACACAATTTGTGTATTGTACGACAGTTTATAAACATGCAGGTCATTTAGTAATGCGTTATAGGGAGGTTCGTTAAATCGAGGTTCCTCTATTGACCGGCAAGTATACCGCAGCCGGCCACCAATCAAGAAGACTATTAGCAAACTGCCCTGTATTTCTAAGATTACAACTAACTTTGGATGATGAAAACAAAACTAGGGAAAATAAAAAACTAGCAAATACGACAAATTTCAAAACCTAGCTAGAAGAGGATTAGGTCGTGAATTTCACGGCGTAATATTTATGACAGTAAATGACATCCCGAACGTGTTGGAGGTGTTTGTACGTCCAAAGGTGCTCAAAGTGTTTTGAGCAGCAATGAACGCCATATATCACAGTATATCAAACGTGATCTGTTTGAAGAGCGGTCAGTATAAAACACAGATTGCGGACTGCAGACTGCAGACCGGGGATAAAGAGTCGCAATCACGAGGGAAGTTTTTAACGGGTGTTACTAAAACGAGTAACAGAGTAACGAGTAACGGAGTAACGAGAAAACGAGTAACGGCTAAAATCTCGAGGGGTTAATTTTTTTTGGACATTACTAAAAACACTAAAATAACAGAAAAGAAGTAACAAGTTAATACGTAAAGAATATATGTACATATTTTGTCTCTCTCTTTTTAATCTTCCTTATATTCGCGCCATTTTTATCACTTGGCTGAGCTTTTCTCGTGGACACGTCACTCTTTCCGTACAGCACGCACTGCGCAAAATGGCGGGATTAAACAAGAGGTTTCGTGCCGTTTTCACTCTTGCTTTTGCTCTTGCATTTTTGTAGTTTAAACATAGAATCTACCCTTTATTGGCTTTTCTCGTGGTAGAGTAAATTCAACTGAGAAGATCGATATTGATCTCACAGAAAAAAGGGTTTGTTGCATTGGTTCTCACCAACATCGCAAATTTTGTAATACTCCGGTCAATGCAAGCTGGTAGCCATTCGATGGTTACAAATGAGACTGTATCTCGTATTTTAAAAGATGCCAGTTCACACAGCAGTTCAGTGTTGGAGTTCATGCCACGAAGAAAACCACGTGAGTCGTGCTGTGATCGACGTGTTGACACAGTTTTCACAATGCCTTGATCTTTTCGTGAGTACTTTGATTCTGCTTTTTCGCCTTGCACCGCAATGTAACAGCGGTATCCTTCGTTTGGATTATATTGCAGAATTCCTTTCAACCTATGGTAATTATTTTTTACGAGAATACGCGGCAAGCGGTTGGGTGGGTATTTTAAGCTTGTCCAAGCTACTCCAATTTTGATGCGTGGCACGTGTTATTTAGTAGCTAGGGGCTGTGCAAATGTACACGCCAATCCTGAACGGAATTTTTGGTTGGAGATTTTTGCTTACCATTTGTACAAACCGTCAACCAACCGGTTTTCCCATGTCAATGGTAAACAACCCCAGCATTGGAGCGCTTACCATTTGAATGGGATTTTCGGTAGTTTTTTTCTGTAAAAATGGAACTGCACTTTTTCGCACTAAGGAAACGGAACAGATTGGACTGTGTCATTTGTTCGGAAGTTTTGAATGCCAGTGGGCCGGGTTCTGGGTACGTATCAACAAGAAACATGGCGGCTGAACTTCCTGTCGTGTTTGACGTTTTAGCGGACGACTTGGAAAATGATTTTTTTTTTTTGAGAAGAAGAAGAACACCTTTATTTTAGCAAACGATAACAACGTATTCTCTGGATGAATTTAAAGATCATTCTCGTAAACAGAGGGCAACATGTAAAATTGTAGTGAGGGATGTCACAGCTATGGGAAATATACCAGCTGGAAACCCATTCGGAAGACATGTTATCGACCCAAGGAAGCAAATTTTAATTTACCAGCGATCAGCATCCACGGGATTTTCCCGCGATGTAGCTCAGAAGCAAGCTGGAAGCGTGAATCATGCAAGTAAAAGAAAAACACAAGTACCGAAGACAAAACTCGACTCTTTCTCACCTGCAGGGAACTTGCAGTTATGTTCTAAAACGTCCGCCGATGAGAAGAGACACATAGTGAGTCGATAAACGTTTTGGAAATCTGCCGCCATCTGTCAGATCTTTAGTATTCTTCTCGGAAGTTTTTCCGTGAAGAGCTTGTCAGTGGTAAGTGTGGACAAGTGGTATAGAAATTTCCGGCCGAGAATTCTGGTAAAAGCGAAAAAAAGGGAATACCTCGTAAGGTATTACCTTTTTTCCGAAAACATTCTACCGGAATAAACCGTTCCATTTGAATTCTCCCCGGAATCACCAAAAATTTCATTCAAATGGTAAGCGCTCTCGCGTATCTCAACTTGTCTCGTTGGTGATGAATTGAAAGAGATTTTGCATCTTCAAATGGGAATTCGGGAAAAAATCCGAGTCCCAGATAAGATTTGAACCCACGGCCCTCCTAGTACGGATGCTCTAACCACTGAGCTAAGTACTGAAACTCTTGTGGCGAGCACGGGTGAAATGTGGGTATAGACTACGACTGCATCACGCAGTCACATAGTCAGTCCTTTCAAATCGATCACATTAAATCGACCTGTACCTTCCTTTAAATCGATTAGACGCCTTTCAAATCGAACACCTTAAATCGATCACATTGGTTTAGCCTGCACGCAGGCGGTCGGATGTTCGAAAAAACCGGAATTCGTAACCCGGCCCAGACCTAGCCGCGCGAATCCAAGATGGCGACCTCATTACGAACTCCGGTTTTTTCGACTATCCAACCGCCTGCGTGCAGGCTAACATTAGCTCGATTTCTACTTCCCATTAAATCGATTAGATACGTTTCAAATCGAACACATTAAATCGATCACTTCACTTTCAAATCAAACACATTTAAATCGAATCGACTACATATATCTCAAGATGCCTTGTTGGTATTCTGTATCCGCTGAAAAGTAATGGGCGCGCACTCTTCCGTTTTGCGCGTGGAACGATTGGACCGAAGAAGGTAAAGTTGATGTGTATTTCAGGTGTATAAAACAATTTAGAAAGTATATCTGATCAAGTTAATTCGTTACGAGAACCTGCTCAACAGTATAAACGCGCCATACAACATTGCTACATCAAAGTTCGTCAGGTTTTATTTATCGACTTCTTTGTCGCTTTACCGTAGATGACTTGTTGCAAAGAACAAATAACCGAAAATATTGCCCCATGTAAGGTAATCCGGATTCCGGAATCCAAGAAATTTTTGCTTGTGGAATTATGAATCCTGGGCTCTGGAATCTGGAATCCAAATCTCGGAATCCGGAATCCAGTACCTGGAATCCGAAATCCACAGCATGGAATTTAGAATCCAAGACTGTCTCGGATTACCTTACATGGGGCGCAAAATAGCAGAAAAAAGCGCAACACTCGTGCGTGCATGCGTGTGGTCGACCATTTTAGAACTCATTCCAGTCCCTTCGCGGAAAATGACCGTTTGAAGCCGGAATTTTTCCTTTGTCGTCGTGTGGCAAAGAAACGAGTACGGTGACCCCCTTTTTTTTATTGGTGTACATGTTATTTACTCATAATAGGTATACGGAAAACATATTTTAAGAAGAAAAAAGTTGGGTAGTAAAAAAGTATTTGTGTATAAATGACGTCAGTAATGCTCCGCATTTGGAGCTAGGGAGGAGTTCGAGATTATGAGAGAGTGGTCCAATTTCCTTACGTTATTTGCAACATCGGGCAATTTAAAACCACTTTACTGAGAGATTATAGTCCAGAAAGACGAATAAGCCCTAGTTTTCAGTAATATTCATGATTTTTGCTCTGTAATAACAGTTTTTTTTCCCGGTTGATCAAGTCTCGAACATTTCTCGCGCAGAAACACTTAGAATAGCATTTTCTTTTTTGAAAGGTCTTCTTTCATTCCTGAGATATTAAAGTTTTTGCTTAAACATTGATTACGTCATCAGTGGTTCAAGTAAGAAGATAAATCATAAAATTGATAATATCTTTGGAATTATTTGAGTTATCCCATTCAAACTTGGCACTTTAATTGATTCCAAGATGGTCCTAAGACTTGAAATATGCTGTATGATTAAAGAAACAAAGGATTATTAATATCTCTTCTGTTAACTGCAACGGGAAAAAAAACCGTTAGCCTTAAAATAGCTAGAATTTTAGCCGTTAACCTTATAAGTCACCACCCCATTGAGTCCCTCATAGAATACAGGGCCACTTAATTACATACCACGGCATAACAATAGTGTCCATTGTTGTATGCTTCGTTCTAGAAAAGCCTCCAACACTTGTAAACGAGGTGGACCAAAGTGACCCTGTAATTCTATATTTTCGAATGATAAGACTAAAGTTGCCTTTAATCAAATTGCACAAACTAATGGTTAGCATATGGAATTAAATGAAATCGAAACTAGAACACACCATGCGCATAACGAACTAAACAGTCAATACCTGCTCTAGGTTACTTTAGAACAAAAGCATTTATTTCTTTCAAAGAATATATATTTTTACTATTTACAGTTTCAATGTTAGAAGATTTGTTGCCAGGAGGTACGTGTTTCCAGGCCAAGAGTTTCGTTCACCGTGCCTACAATCCTCTGTAGCATATCGTGACTGCGAGGGTTTGCGCATCATAAATGTGTAACCGGGCATTGCTTACTTCTGTTCTGGAAATGCAGTTTTTCCCATTTTTCTCCTTCTCAGCCATTACAACAATGCGTGGAATTTCTGCAGATTTCGTTTCTCCTAGCCGGGTACACAGTATCCGCCAAAAAATCTTAGCTTTCCGTAGAGGTATTTAGTAAACTCAATTCTAAAAGCTTTAATGCGAGTGTTGGAATAAATTTCAATAGAAATGGTACATGTATATGGTCGAGTTTCACTTTCAAAAATGTGTATGTCATTTGTCGCGCTCACGAATTTTGTAACTTTGATCTTTAAAAAAACTGATTAACCCTAAGCTCAAAACTTTAAATTTTCATTTATTGCCCCTACAAATTTAGTGGGGAGAAGTTGTTGAAATATCAAGCAAATTCATCTTGTGCGATCCTGTTCTTAATTCTCGTGGCCCTGTTTTATAAACCTCTGATATTCCAAGAAGAAATAAAAAGATCTAGCAAGCAGATTATTTTCCCTAACAGTGACCAGCATCAGGTTTCTCCGTACAATATCACTATTTGATTAAGCATGCAGGTTTGGAGAATAAATGGTACGATCAACAAATGTCATCTTGCTATGTTTAACCAAATTCCTTCAACTGACACCACACAAAAATTAAGAAAAAAAGTTGAAAGAGTACGCAGGTTGATATCAGAAGAAATTATGGGGGGTTAAAGAAATTGGTTGTAATAGTAAATGTAGCAAGAACTTCACGCCTGAATAAAATAATTGATCCTGGTTTTTGGTAGTCGAGTGTACCCAACAAAGTTAATGATGTGTATTCGTTTTAGTTTTAGTGCGCAAGTCGCTCGGTATTTCTAGGGCCAAGACAGTCTCTCTCTTTGAGCTTTCTCTGTTCCATTGTTTACACTCCTGCCTGTTGAGCGCAATGAGCTAAAAAGAACAAAAGAGTAAAATTAAGTACACTAAAAATTTGAAATTGTATACATTGCGGACACCTCGTTAGCACAGTTATGTTTCCCACTGTTGGCTAATCCTTGTACCGGCGACTTCGCAGGGCGAAGTAACTAGGCCCCACGGCAAATTTGCGGTAAGAAGTGGGCAAAGTGATCGGGCCTTATCTGGCCCCGGGGCAAATTTTCCGGTCGAAGTGACTTCAGGAGTCCCCTCGCAAATTTGTTGGAACCCTGGTAATTTCCAATAGTGGAAGGCTTGTAGAGGGATTAAAACAACAATGACAACAAAAGGTACTGTCAGTACTGTTAATACAGACAAACGATGTGCTGCACGGCGCACACTAAAAAGAGAGGGATAGTACTTCGGATTCGCTTTCAACAATCTTATCTTGTGTTTCGCGCTTGTTAATTATACACGAACTCCCTCCCTTCCATCCCAGATACCAACTCAAGCAAGCCAAACAAACGCTGAATTGCCTATGCTGATCAGAATTGAGAAAACCTTCAACTTGTCTTACATCAAGAGTAACTCAGGTCTACTGACAAATCAGTTCTAGGTTGACGACAAAATAACCCTGTGCTAAGAGGAGCTCACTTCAGAGACTTTGGAACGAACTAACCAATGGTAATAGCATCTTAGCTTGGGGCCTGGTTTCCCTTAACTGACCTTACAGTTTTTAAAATGGTCACAGTTAAAGGAGCACTGTCATGGTATTTCGGTCCACTGTAAGATGCTAAAAAATATCTTTCAATCAGGAAAGACTCAAAACTAATGAAGCAGTATACTTACTCAGGACTGTGTTACTGCAACGAGACTAAATACCGTCTTCTTCTGTTGCGGATGGCAAGGATGAGAATGGAGCATTCTGTAAAATTTAACTGCCTATTTTATTAGGGTGAGGAGGGTGGGTCCGAGAATTTTACTCACCCAGAAACATCGACACGTCATCTGTGCGATCAGCATTGCGCAGTCTCCCCGTGATCTCTTCGTTACGAACGATGGGAAGGAAAAGCTGAATAAACTCAGGCGAGTATGGGGGAGCTATCATTTCTAAGACCTGGAGAGAGCAATGACCAGAATTCCAAATTTAGCGTGGACTTTGATTACAAACAACAACGAAGATTCTAAAAGATTTTCACCTGTCAATTTGATTACAAATTTCTGATCTACAGCTTATGAGCCTACCTTTGTCATATCAAAAGCTTTCGTTGGTTCTCAGAAAGATTCTCAACGCACAAAATGAAAATAAATTTTCTGCTAAGTAAGTAAACCAGCTTTCAAACCTTAACAATTTCACTCCCACAATCTCAATTTGAATTCTCTTCCCTGTCTGCCACACATTGCTTATAACGTTAGTTCTGATCATTTGGTGTTAAATCAAACAGTATCCCCAATTGATTATTTCTTTATTCTCCTCACCTGTCTGACACAGCAGTGATACTGAGGAGAAACTGGTTATTGGTCACTTATTTGTCTTCTTTTCATAATATTCCCTGCTGAGAATCGCGTTTTGATTTTTGGTGAATTTTTTGGTGGCGTCTGAGTAACAAGTGATCTGGATGCTTATCAGCATACAGCAGTGAAAGACGTTCGCAGTTTTTAATAACAGGTCAAGAGGAACCTCACTTACCTCAGTCACAAAGTGTCTTATGAGTGAGTTATCTGTGTTTTGTTTCTCCAGGCAGCTGTTTATGTAACTGATCACAGCCACTACATATCCTCTGCTTAGCAGATGAATCATGCGGTCTAACACTGTTTTCTTGAATTCAAGCTGAAGTTAAAACAAAGAAGAAAACAGGACGGTTTTCAATGAAGTCTTCCCATCACGCTGAGCGCAACAACGACGGCAGGCTCGGATAAGAGAACACAGAATCCTCGGCTGGGTTATACGGAACAAATTCTATAAAAATGGAAGAAATGCAGATAGAAAGAAAGACAGTCTGAGTTCAAACACCAGCTTACATTGCCAAAGTGGTTTTGAAGGAGGACAAGAAGAGGATGTCTGCAACTAAGGAAAATGTTTTTTGTCTATCCAGATGGCCAAACGTATTTTCTTGCAGCAGAGGAAAGCAAGATTAGTCGAAGGCAAGGAATGTTTGACTCCAAGTTGAGAACAAGAAGCTTAAACAAAGAATACCGTTTAGTAAACGCACTCAGAAGAGCGAAACTAGTTGTTTGCGACCGAAAGACGGTTTTGACACTCAGAGTGCAAAGAGTGAAAGAATTGAGTGGAAGCAAAGTGCGTAATCAGCGAAGAAAAAAGGCAGTCGACTGTATCAGCGTTTGCAGGATTTGCCACAGGTAAACCAGTCGTCGCCAGCTAAACACCACTTCAGCAAGGTAAGAAAGTACTTCCCTAACATAGCAGCTTTAAACAGTAAAATTAATGATACCGAGAAAGGGAGGTCTTGAAAGAAGCGTCACACAGCAAACAGAGGCTGTTGACGTACCAGCACATGAATGTGAGGAGGCGCAAGATACTGGCAACTTTCAAGTAACGTCACAACAGCTACTTAAGACAGTAACAAAAGCATCAACAACAAAGGCATGGCAAACGGATGTTTGCAAAGAAGCCACATTAACAACCTCAGGCTTCAAGAAGGCAGATAAAAACAGATCCACAGAAAGGGGAAATGACAGCTTTCCAGCAGCAAAAGATCAGCCCGTTAAAACAACACCAAACGTGCATATAAAAAGGTCGTCAAAAGAATCAATAGAAGATTAATGCGGTTTCATTCAAAGAGTTTCTCCTCTCTTAGAGAATGTTATTCACCGGCGTTTGGTCGCAGATGATCCACCGATCAGACTTCCACAACAAGACAAGCTCGTTGACAGCGCTCCAGAGAGTACCATGACAAAAATTGATTGCGATGGAGTTTCAATCGGTGGTGCTCACATTGAAAAATACCCAAGCTGCTGCGCTAGACACATGAAAGATGCAGAAATAACCGCAGGGTTACATCAATCAGACCACTGTCCGGTGGGTCATCAACCAGACGGTAAGACCCCAGAGAAATTAACACTCAACGGCACTCCTGGATAACTCAGCAAGAAACCCAGAACGAGAAGGAAGCAAATTCTTCAAAGTATAGACAGGAACAAATTAAGCGTTCCAGGCTGCCTTTTGCTAGTCTAGAGTTCCAAGGAGAATGAACATCGAAAATCTGGGATGCCTGTGTTTTAGGACCGTTAAATGAAGGTAGACTTCTGGTTTGGGAAAAAACTGTTACAGAGTTGCCACCGTGAAGAGACAATGGCTGGTGAACGTCGATCTACAAAATAAATGTGGAATTCAGAGTATTTGATTCCGTGAGTCTCCATGAATACCTGTCTAACCTTTTCCAGTCCTAGCATCCATAACTACAAGGACCAGTTTCCTTCTACCTAGTGATTGGTAAAAGGAGATAGGAAGGGGTAGGGATGGGGGAGGTAATCGATCCTATTACTCATTTCCATTTGTTGTACAAAATCTAAAACGTTCGTTTTAGTTACTGGATTTGAACAATACCCGTAACTTGTGGATTAAATTAAGAGATACCCAGACTGTGATAGAGGATTATCAAAAGATTTGACACTCTGTAAAAGACTGCGAGGTGTGAGAGACAGGCCTCTGCGATGCCGTTTCAATTGTGATATCTGCAGCTGTTGCTTACCTCCACCAAGGTGTCCAAAGGTGTTGGAGACTCAAACAACCGGATCAGCACATTTAGAACAAGTCTGTGTTGAAGGGCGTGACAGGAACTGATCTGAAAGGAAATAGAAGTAAATAAGTGTCCAAAGAGTGAAACAAAGGGTGAGAGAGAGGGTTGAGGGCCTGGATAGTGGGATAGTGAGGGTTTAGCAAAAATGCAACAACAACATCAACTGACTGATTCAGCGAGTGAGACAGGAACTATAGAAAGGTGATGACCGGTGATAACCTGGGAGATCAAAATTTAAATTCTCATGTGTTACCCCTACACATTTCAAATAGATGGTGAGAAGTTCAAATATTTGTATTATAAAGCATTGATATTACAAGGAGAAATTTGATGCTGATCACTCTTAAGGTTGAAAGGGTGAAGAAGTCAAAGGTTCTTTAACATTTACCACAAATTCGCGGAAATTCCGGTTGGGATGTAAATGGTATACGTTTTTTTGGTTCGTCCTGATGGAAAATTCCCGGTACAAACGGGAGTTCTGAAAAGGCAGTCCTGTTTTCCCGTTTGGGACGTTCCCAATGGAAATTCGTTTACCATTTACAAGTTTCCCATGTTTCGTACTAGTTTCAGGCCTAGACTAGAACCAAGTTTAGCGCGATGCGGCAAAACGGACATTTTGTCAAATGGTAAACGACACGTACCGTTCTTTCCGCACGGAAATTCCCAACTGAAATTTCCGGATTTTTTTTCTACATGGTAAACAATTAAAGTGTATGGGAGGTGAAAAGAAGAGGTGGTAAAGTGGGAAGAGATAGAAATGGAGAAACTGCATGATTCAATATTTGGTTAATGGCCAATGTCTCAAGATAAAAATAAAAGGAGGCAGATTCTGTTTTACCTGCAGTGCAACTTACCTCATCAAGTAAAGCCAGGTGGACAGGTGTTGAGTCGGTAAGGAGCTTAAAGAACGATGGGTCACAGACTGTACAATCTACCCACTTAAGCAGACCCATTGCTACCACAGGGAACCTGGAAAAAAAGTGGAATATCCAAGCGCTTAAGCAAAAGGTTCCTGACTGTAAAACTCCAACTTTGCTGATTTTATAACATATTCTTGTATTGACTGACGACTGTCACGGTAATTGTGCATTCACTTCACTTTTGCATTGTTATGCTTGTTTAAATGGTAGAGAGTACGACAAAGGTAAAGTAATTTTTTCAGACTAAGTGGCCACAAGTTCACCTCCCCAAGCGAAAAAAGCTGGTCACACTTTCTTAGCCAACTAAAAGCATAACATAGTCAACAGTGATTTGGTAGCATGATTTCCTGTATTTGATATGTCTACTTATATCTACTCTGATTTCTGAGAGGCTTCTTGCAGTGAGAAAACATAGATCACTTCATGGTTGGTGAGCGCGTATGATTTTTTTTCACGAGTTGTGAAGAATAAAATAAATGAGCGAGGAATGAGCGAGTGAGTTTTATTCTTCACAACGAGTGAATAAATATCGTGCAAGTAATTTGTTTATTATATAAGTAATGAGATTTACTCTAAAGAAAACACTGTCAATTGACTGCAAAAGATCAACGAGCCGCGAACACAAGGTCAGTTTTATTTTGAGCTAACTCAGTGTACAAGACGCCTCAAATGCTGAATTAGAAACTAAGACAAAAAATTCAGGACTTCTTTACGCAATTGTAAAAATTGCGATCACAACTGCGACGATCATTCTTCATTTGATTTAAAATCTGCAGTTCACATATTATTTCTTTCATATGCATCATTCACTTACATATCTTTTACGGGAACATATGAGCCCAAAACGTCAGTGGCTTCATAGCTCAGTTGGTAGAGCATCGCACCGGAATCGCGAGGTCACGGGTTCAAGCCCCGTTGTAAGTCCTGAATTTTTTTCAGGCTTCTTTACGCAATTGTAAAAATTGCGATCACAACCGCGACGATCATTCTTCATTTGATTCTGTAAAGCTTTGTTTAGGAGGGTGTGTTTTCGTTTTCTTGGCCTTTGAATTCCTCCAATGAACGAAGATTCTTTAACACTTGAACAGCTTTAACAAGACGCCACGGCTTAGGAATAACGACTCAGTGAAGCTGTTTTGTTCGTTCATCATTGGCCTGGGAAAACCGATACACGGTACGATATTTTTCACTGGTGAAAAATTTCGTCTGCGGCCTGTGATTGGTCATACGATGTTTTTTTCACTAGTGAGGAAAATCGTCCGACCAATCAGATTCGTTCTAGTAACTGACGGACCAATTATTTTATTTGACACCTCTGTTAAGAGTAAATCTCAGTAATTATATAATAATAAGTCTTATTTCAAATGTGGGAACAACAAAACATTGGAATCAAACCTACAGCGGATTCAGGTTGAGCGTTTAATGACGTCAGTTACCGCGTTCGTTATCACGGTTGATTGGTTGCGTTGCGAGGCAAATTGCCAGACATTGCTAGGCGGGGATGATAGTGTTCTGTCAGAGAAGAGACAGAACGCTATCATCCCCGCCTAGCAAAGTCTGACAATTTGCCTCGCAACGCAACCAATTAACCGTGATAACGAACGCGATAACTGACGTCCGTTAAACGCTCGACCTGAATCCGCTGTAGAACCTTCAGTGTAAGGGATGGATTCTCTAACCACTAAGCAACTCGTGAAGAGAGCTTAAAGGTCATCAATTTTACAAGAACCTGTGGTAAATGATGGCAGTTTGTTTGCCACGAATTTCCTAAGATGTTATGTTACCTTATGCACTGGAACAGGACACCCACTTCAGCCAACAACTGAGAGCCTTTCTTGGTTTCTTGCACACAAAGTGTGTGTATTTTGTCCAGAGCCTGTGAAGTTGTTTTAAGTTCATCTCTGTTAAGCATTGCCCGTTCATTCTGCAAAACACAACAGCTAAATGAGTAAAAAGGTTATGCATTTTTTTAAAGTTATAGAACATACCAGATCTTTAACTAACCTAGTGGATCAAAGTTACTGTAAAGCATTTTGAGCCTTGGATAAAGTGCTATAAAAGTATTTATTACTAAATATTACTTTTGTGATAATAATTACTACTATTAACATTAATAATAATTATTAATAATTACCAATAATCATTTATATTCTTACTATTATTAAATTGCTGTTAATAATGTGAACACATACATATTTCAGCAAAAAGGTGTTTTTAGGCTAATGCTTATTACCAACAGCCTGGAAAGAGCTCTAAATCTTCAGATACATGTACAGGGGTAAATGTTGAAGAAAGCAAAAAGGTTGCCATCAGGGTGACATAAAATCATCTCAAGAACCAACATTTTATGCAATCCTCTAAAAATTTCACATGAGATAGGTATTGCTTGCTTCCAATTCTGGCTAAAAGTGTTGTGGTATGAAAGCTTACCTCAATCCAACTCTCATGGACAGATGCAGCATAAGCCAGCAAGTAAACATATTTGAATTTGTGCTCTGGATTTAAATGCTGACCGGGTTTGAATAATGATTCCAGAAGGAGTTCTACGACATAAAAATCATGTTTGCTTCTATTAAAAAACAAACTCTGCAAAAAATGAAAGAGAGAGTGAATAATCAAGCACTATAGGGGCTATACCAGAGGACATGTTCATGTCACCATAACTGATGTCTGTTTTCTAAGATGTTTTGCTATCTGATGGAAATAAACTGAAGCTACAGAATGTAAATGAGGGGTAGCTGTTGGCTAATAATTACATAACAATATTTGTAATAGCCACTCACCCAGAAACTGTGGCACTCTGATGAGAGCACACGGAGGAGGTTGGGAACTACTGAACAACTTGTACAGCTGCAGGAGATGAAAAAAGTGCAACAAATATTACATTACCTTGTCATCTTGAAACAGATGGGCCAAACAGGGTATTGGTGAGAAGTTTTTATTTCCAAAATTAATACCCTGTTAACCAAACAGATAATGATTAGCTTTGAAAGAAACAGGATATATCACTAGACAAAGATGCCATCCAACACAACGAAAATGAAAACTGGCTAAATCTGACCACTTTGTTTCTTAAAAAGTGCTTATCATGAATGCTACTGCAGCTGTACGTGCATGCACAGTTAAAGATTTCTGCAAATCCCATCTAGTTAGTTTTTTTATTCTAATG
Organism: Galaxea fascicularis; assembly: GCA_948470475.1. NCBI lineage: Eukaryota > Metazoa > Cnidaria > Anthozoa > Scleractinia > Euphylliidae > Galaxea > Galaxea fascicularis. The sequence goes on from OX419339.1 coordinate 6,911,276, forward strand.
GCAGAATTATGCACAAGAAGTACAGTCTGACATAATTACTATTAACCAGCACAGCTACTTGGCTTCAAAATCAACTCACCACTGTGATATCTCCAGGGTTTAGTGCGTTTTTCCCAAGCATGGATGAGAGAGCTGAGTACGCTCTGGGAAATGCTGCTGCACCATTCAATGATAGTGTGATCTCTGTCACTTCATGACCACTGGAAAGAAATAAGCTATGTTATGCCATGTGATAGATCTATGCCACCTCATAACCAGAGAAAGCCTGTAGCTCTCCAGCCACAACAACAACAACAACAATCTTTATTTGTACTCCTTCTTGCTCAAAAGATAATTACAACAATGAAAATATTGAAGATAAAAATTTGGAGTGCTGACTGCCTGGAATAACCATAGGGGCTAGCGGAGCCAGGAAGCCAGCCACGGTCTGTGATTGAAGAATGAAACAACAGATGATACAACACAAACAACACCCATAGCCCTGGTAACAAAAGAAACTACAGGTCATAGGGACCAATGAAAATAGAGGTCTGGAAGAGCTACTGCATGACCACTGGAAGGGATATTTAAAGTTATGTTAATTTACTGTTTTGGCTATATATTGTCAAGGCCATTAGTGAAGGTAAAAAGGTCTACAAGGTAAATCTTAATAATATCACCTTTGAACAGCTCTTTTTTGAAGTTCTTGACTAAGTCTTGTTAATTTATTCCCTCCATCCGTATTTCGAGCAATGTGATTCAACAAACACTGAGCATACAGGTACGTGTGTTGCCCATAGCACACCATTTTCTGTTCAAAAAACAGGTGGTGGGTAGGTGAGGGATAATTTAAAGACAGCTAGTTTACAAGACTAATCTACAATGAGCAGGAGTGAACAAACTGAGTAAAAAGAACATCTTTCATGATAAACTGTGTATACTGAAAAGCTACAATCTCTGTCAAAACAAATGAAAAATTTGAGCCCCCTCCCCCCATTTCAGTAATGAAAAAACAGTGCTTTCAATAGGACCCTGCACCTGCCGGAGCTCTGGCAGGCATTCTGTTGAAAGTCAACTGGCATTTTACCGCATTCAAGACACAAATTCAGCAACTGTTGAAATTCTCCTGAGCTGCTCATATTACTCCGGTGGGTGCTGTTCCGAGGTAGCCACCTACTTCAAATCTTATTGAAAGCACTGAAAAAAGGTGCATATTGGTTTGTCCACAAACTCATTATTGATTTCTGTCCAAGATTGTGGTTTGCAATAAATTTATTCTAACAGTTTTTGTCAAGTGTCAAACATCTTGTAGCCATTGTCACAAAATAATGAAAGCAACAAATCTGGTTACAACATCATCAGCTTTTCCAGAATGTTTTTAAAAAATGGCTTTATTTGCCTTAGTATAAGATGCATGTACAGTAAACCCCTTAGTAGAGTGTTATTTGATTGGCACTGTGTAACCTGACTAGCAAGGGCTAGAGATGAGAAATATGCCGTATTACATGGTGGTAGTAATATGGAGTTTAATTTAGAATTTTGGTAGTAGAAAGGCCAAATGATTACCAATTGGCTCTTTGAGAAGGAAGATGGTGAGGAGAGGATGCAGGAGTTTTTACACTTCAATCCCTGGATGCAAAAGAAACCAGTCATTAAATTTAAGCAAAATGACAGCTTGGTTGATTATGTTTCTGCTGCTTTCAATCAGTTATTTTAAAAACATACTGAAAACTCTGGCAGGTTGCTGTCAATTGTCTGCTCTCCTTCTTCTAAAAAGGCACAAGCTGAAGTCTTGAGTACACGAGAAAACACTTCAATCTGATGACAAGCCGTTGATACACTGGTTATCTCTCCCTGATAACCAGCATCAGAAATAAGCTGAAAACAAAATATACAAGGTATCCTGTCAGCTAAGCAGGTGTGATAGAGTGAACTTTGTTGCTGCTAACACTGTCTTCTTTAACTTTGTCCAAAACAATTTAGTCATAAGGATAAGAGAATTCTAAGGTTACCTTGATAGTAAAGTTGAGCATCAGGCAGTCTGGATAATGTTCTGCCAGCTTGTAAAACATCGACCTCCAGGTCTGGTGAACAATCATGTCTTCCAACCATGAAGGGGTCTAAAAATATGAAAACAAAAGAAATCCAAACTGTAAACTACAACAGTGCTGTAGTCTTTCTATTATCAAAACTATACTGATAGGCAAACAGCAAAGCACACAGACTGCATTATTTTGTTCATTAAACCTTTTTTTCCACTGTTATACAAGTATATTAGAAGGGCTTGGTGCAAAAGGGACATAAGTGATAATTTGTCCTAAAATCCAAATTTCTCTGAAATCACACAGCTCTCTGTTGGCAAACAGACTGGTAGTTACTTTGGAAACATACTTGAAATCTTTAATCGTGGAAATTGCCACTAGCATAAAAATCTGTAATCTAATCTGGCAATGGAGCAGCCAGTGGTCGCTCAATTACAAGGTGTCAGAACAAATAAAAAATCAAATTAAATTATTGTCAATGTTATATTAGCAGACAATCTTCTCATGAATTCTGGGTACGATGAAGAACTAACAATGTCAGCTGGCAACGCATTCCATAAGGGAATTGATCTTACATAAAAAGCGATCCTTGTTTCTTTGTGGTCTAAATAGACTAGAACTTGAATTTGAATTTGAATTAGCTTGGTAACTGGTAGGATTTTATCTTTCTTCATCATCTGAGTACTTTAATGCACAACTGAACATTTTATGGAATTTGTGCAATATAAACAGCATATCTATTATTAGTATTATCATTAATTATTATTATTATCAATAAGCACATGAATATTGCTAAAAACACATCAAGAAACAGAAACAAAAAGGATCTGGTTAACAGTTAACCTTTCAAAATAAGGAAAATACCAGTAGTTACTGTAATTTACATTGTATAATTGAAATTCGTGTAACACTTTTAATTTAAGTCCCTACCTCTCCTTCAGCAGAAAAGATGGAGTCCGCTTTCTTGGGATCAAAGTGTTTGATTATAAGTGTTTCCAGGTGATTTTCCACCATCTGCTCAACTTCAGATACTTTTGCACCTGCATAAACACATTGTGGAGCACTGTCATTTAAGTGTTGGAAAAAGGCACATACTGTATATGGCAATATAGACACGAGTACATCATATGAGGACATAACAGTTAAACTCATCACCAATAGATGAGTGTGGAGAAGGTGCCTGTAAGGTCTGTGGGGGAGCCGCAAGGACGGGCGAAGGGTAACCATGACAACCCTGTGAGCGGCAACCACCCAAGGACCGTCACACTGAATACACAGTGGAATTATGAATACTTACCAATGCTTACCCAGAGGGAGGGGAGGGACAGGAGCAAAGCTTTTTTCTGCAACTGCACACCCGGCACAACACGAGCAAAATGATTGACATCAACAGGGGAACTGTAAATTTACTGAAGCCCTGCAATACCCTAGAGGCCGCCCCGCCTAACTTAAGGGGGTAGACCACTGGCCAGCATTGCCTTGAGTGTAACCTCGCATAAATTACATTTAGCCCCATTTACTGGAGACAGGCTGCCCTGATGTATAAGGAAGAACCAGAATATATAATATAAATCAGTGGTTAACAATAATAATTATTATTATGAATACATTGGCCTGAGAACATTAGTAAGGAAGATTTATAGGAACAAATAAAAAAAGTTCTGGCAAAAGAAAGTGTTCCTGAAGTGACAGTGTAACACCCCATGAAAAAGTTCTACATATACTTCTACTGCCCATCAAGCTGTGTACACTTGTCGCCATGCTCTAAACATGGATTTAAAAAAATCTGGGTATACAACTGGTTGCAGTTGGAGAAGCCAAAAAAGAATGAGCAACCTTGGTGGCCTATGCTTCAGGAAGACTGGTGACTAATTGTTAAGAAGACAGTAACTGACCGCGTGTTGCGCGTGAGAGAACGCGCGCAAGAGCTAAGATATATTTTTAAATTAATTTTTGTTATTGCGTAAGCAAAGTGAAGCGCCAGGATGACGTGTGCGACTGAACTTTTTTTTGGTGAAGTCTTTCCTTGGAGGATTTTTGTGTGAGCTGTAAGTTTTTCTAGCCGCGTTACCGTTTGGGGGTTTGTTTTGCTTGGCCGATTAAACAAGTTTTGGTTTTCGAACAGCTTTCCGTAATCACTTCCCAACACTAATGGTTATTTATAATTATAGTAGTAAAAAATGTTTTGTCACCTGTTACAATCAACCAATTAGCCAAGAGGTTTGTACTTTGTGCAATTCCAGTATAATTATCGGATAACAGCTTGACCATTTCTTCATGGATTCCTCCTGCTTGGTAATACCTAAATAAATTTTATTAAGCAAAGAGTTCAGCTAAACCTTAAGTAATCAACCACCAAACATGTCAAGCTTAAATAAGAATTATGGCGAATGGGATCAAAACTTCTTTTGTTGTTAGTTCCTAGCTGTGCTAACGTTCCACAAAAGTTGACATGAATGTGGCCCTCACAATATACACAAGTCATGTGACAAGTTAAATCTATGCACCACTTTTGCATATAATGCCGCAAACATATTGGTCATGCACAACGCAAACTGATCATAATAGCTGGTGTTTCCAATTTCCAGTTTGACACATTTTACTAAGTCACCACTCACAAAAGTTTGCAATTTAAAGGCTGTTGATCAGTGTTTCACTCATGTGGCGTAGATTTTGGCAGTGCGTGGAGTTCTGTCAGACAGCGTGGCCGAGAGCAGCTATCATCTAGCTTTCCCCCTCCCCTTATCTTTCCACTGTTTTTCAGTGTGACGGGTGCCTGTTTCTTGTCTCTTGTGCGTGGGGGCTCATGGCTGGGTTGCAGCATTGTGCCAGCCATGGGGGCATTATTCAGTCTAGGGGCTGGCTGCCAAAAGTGGAAGCCCTTGGACATTCCAGGCACCCAACCTCCACTAAGCGATGCAGTTGTTAACTCATATTTAAAAGCTGTTGACATAGCTCTCCCAATCTTCATGTAAATATCCAACTGGGCCAACATTCTCTACAGCTCCATACATGCATTTTGTGACTCAAAATCTCTTTGTTTTTGGAACAGGGTTAGTATGACAGTAATGCATTATAATAATAATAATAATTATTATTATTATTAATGCAAGGGGCTGTGTGGAAATCTTTCCCCGACTGGTTCACCTCCTACCAGCTGGGATTCTTAACCCTCTTGTGTTCATCTTAATTATTTGTTTCATTTATTTGCTTGTCCCCACTAGCCGTTGTACTAAATATACAGCCAAGGGTAAACAAAGGTCGTTTATTTATTTATTTCATTGGAGTTGATCTTCTAGGTCTCCTTGTTTTATCATCAGACAATGTTAAGAGAGAATCCTGTGGTTTGCTCTATTTTGTTTGCCCAGGGATAGCATTCAGCTGAACGTCAACCAGATGTCAAAAAGGCTCGTAATCTTGACAGACACTGACCTCCTCACATTGTTGAAAATATCTGGTTCCATGATAAAATCTTTAGAGGCAAAGTTCTGTATGCATTCCTGGATGACAACTTCATTGTCTCGTTTTTCATCTGATGGACTAAGCTAAATCAAATTTTAATACAAAAGTTAGCAGCGTTACTCGTCCTAGCTAACAGTAACTTTTAAAAGCACTAAACTTACAGCGGCTTCATCCCAACCAACGTCTTCTCCGTAGTCATCCATCTTTTCTACACTACAAAAGTGAACTTATTCTAGACAATTAAGGGCCTCTTTGCGGGAAAACATCATTGTTATAAAAATGGTAACGGAAGTGGCGACCGCCATTTTTTATTTCAACCAGAGGCTTCGAAAGGTACTACATGTAAAACGTACTTAAAATGTTTCCCAGCATTCCACCGGGGTTGCCATTTGATGGCGTCACGTGCATATCATAATTGCATATTATTAAATCCCTTTTGACCAATCAAATGCAACAGTTGCGTAAGAAGTTGGACTTTGCTCGTGCCATGAAGAAGCAGCAATTTTCATAGAAACTACGGAAATTTACGTTTTATTTGTTGTCCTAGTAGTAAGATCTTTTTTTAAAGAACTTGTCAGTCATGAAATTCTGGTCTTCCGAGCATATCTTCAAGTGAGTAGTTTAAACCTTAGTGGTAATTCACTTGTTTTACCACACCATTTTGCTGTCTTCACATGGGGACTTCACGTACGCGTGTCAAATATCGGGAACTCTACTTGAGATTCTGCGATCATTTGCGATTGGTGTACTGTAAATGGAAAAGTTCTAGTTCTGTTGTAATGAAACAACTTGGTCTATACAGTTGTTATATTGATTGGTTCCAAGCTTTCGATCTGACTTGTTGCATATTACGTGGTCGAGTTCACCAAGCTTTACCGTCAACAAAACCTTGCAAGTTTAGCTTTAACTCTGTCGCGTAAACTTCGCACTGTCTTCCTGTCAGAGTAGGACGTAAGCTTAAATTAAGCTTAAGTTTATGCTAACTCGTTCGTACGCTGTCAAGGAAAATAATTTCATTTTTTGTTTTTGTCACTCGTCTGCAAGCTAAGTTACGTAATCGCAAATATTGGAGATCTTTTTTTTTTCTCAGTTTGTTGGTTGTAAGGCTGTAGTCTTTATCTCTTGTCATAGTCCACACGTCAATGGTTGCCAAAACTTGGCAAGTCGTTTTAACTATAGAATTGTTTTCAAAAAAATATTATTTGATATTTGCAACACAACAGTTTTGTTGCTCACTATATGCTAAAGTAAAGGTCAGCACACACGAGGGGACTAGTCCCTGGGACTAATCCCTGCAACAAGCTGCGGGGACAAGTCCCATTGTCTGAACTAGCCACTTTTGACAAAAAAATCTAGTCGCAGGGACCAAACTTTGGTCCCTGCGACTTGTCCCGTGAATTCAAACTGGTTTGAATTTGTGGGACTAGTCCCTGCGACGCACACACGATGGGACTGGTCCCTGCAACCAGTCCCTTCGTGTAAACTCTTCAAGGGACTAGTTGTGGGGACTAATCCCATCGTGCGTGCTGGCCTTAATAATCATTTCAGGTAAATGCAGGTGATAAGAAGAGCACTAACAAGAACAAAAACTCTAGTCAATTTACTGTTCTTGCTTCTCTCACCAAATTCAGCTGTCATCAAGTTCTTGTTTGCTATGTTTCAGTCATTGCTGGGAACGCGTCACTCAAGCAGTATGGAGAAAATATCCAAATGATCTAAATCCAAATGTCAAGACCATGGATGTTTTAGATCGACATGTTGATGAGCAGGGAAGGCTTCACACTACAAGACTTGTTGGCAGTGAGGGTTTCTTGCCTGTGTGGGTGTGCAACATGATTGGAGTTAGCAACCTTTGTTATGCATATGAACACTCTGTTGTTGATCCAAAAGCGAAGACCATGACAATGGGGAGTCGGAACATGACGTTATCAGGCTGGGTGGATGTGGAAGAAAGGGTTACGTACTCCCAACATGAGGATGATGACAAGTGAGTAACAAACTCAGAGGTTTCAAAATGTTTTGGAAGAAGGTGTCAAACTCTGGAAAAGAGTGAGGGCAGCAAGGCCTGAGCTGATTGCTATGACCAGGGAGCAGGGTTGGCGCAGTGGTGAGAGCGCTCGCCTTCCACCAATGTGTCCCGGGTTCGATTCCCGGACTCGGTGTCATAAGTGGGCTGAGTTTGTTGGTTCTCTACTCTGCTCCAAGAGGTTTTTCTCCGGGTACTCCAGTTTTCCCCTCTCCTCAAAAACCAATATTTGATTTAATTTAGAGTTTATTTGATTTACAGTCTCCCCAATTAGTAGAGCACTCGTGTTCAGCTAGAACGATTTGAGACTTAAATAAAGTTATTATTATTATTATTATTATTATTATTACCAGAGTAACCAGCAACATGTAATAACGTGGCCAGTGGAACTCCAGTGGTCACCAACTTCTTTTGAAATCATTGAAACTGCTCCTTGAAGGGAAACATGCCTGCTCTACATGTACCTTAGCACCTGGCCAAACTAGGAAACATTGTTGCAGATGTAAATATTTCCCAGTGTGGCTTCACAGGAAACATTGGTGTAGATGCAAATCTTACCTCACAGACAGAACAAAGTGTTTTTCAATCAGTCAAAAACATTTTTGCCTCTGTGATGGAAATTTTGCTTGCAAAACAAAATGTTTTCCCAGTCTAGCCTCCTGAACAGCAGTCCCAGGGAAAGTGTTTCTGCAACAATGTTTCCCAGTTTAGCCAGGTCCTTAGATGCATGCTACAGGTGCAATGTATCTGTAAAACTTGTGATAGTGGGGAAATTTGGAAGTTTGCATTGACTACCTTTTTGATGTAGCTGAATGCAATTTAGGCAAGGTTAAACTCGAGCCAATGCTGTCACTAGTCTTGCTCATTTGTGCAAGTAATCTGAGTGGTGGGCACCTATGTAATTTGCAGGGATGGATTACATGTGCATGGCCTCGAGGGACACTGCAGATCATCGTTTGCCAATATTTGCCAATTCATTCAGCCGTATGCAAATCTTTCCAGAATAATTCAGCCTTGCTTAGTTCTTTGAGTTTTGTGGACTTTGGTCCTGTTCCCTTTCACCTGTTAGTAGTAAAGGTTGGTAAGTATGGTAAATGGTAAGTTTTGCACTGAATTTCTTTCAGTGTGATGGTGCCTGTTGGCGGCTGCTTGCTGGGGTGGTTCCCACTCACAGGGTTGCCATGGATACCTCCCTGCTGCATCTGAATTGCTTAGGATCCCGCCAACCTCTGTGGCACCAGCTTCCAAGCTCATCAATTGGTTGAGCTTTCACCTTTGGTCACTAAAGTGACCACAGTAATAAATGCATTGCAGTGTTCTTGATAAGTGGGGGGTCTTGGGGCACCCTACAAGGCCAGCTACATGACCTGACAAATTGATAGAAAATTTATAATCTTTTGGTGGGAGCAGGGGAAATTTGACCTGATGGAATTCCTTGTTGATACCCTGCCTTAAAAACATATCTGGAACCCTGCATTATGGTACCGGTAATCATTAATGATTCCTAAAGACTAGCAAATAATTTTGGACTTTTAAAACTTCTTTTTTTGCAGGACCAGACTTACCCAAGATGCTGTAATCAAAGTATTTAGAATCAGTTTTAAGGATTATTGTGAAAGCCTCATTAAGTCCACAATGGCAAGCAATGCATCAAAGGTATGAACTTTTCCTTTGTTGTTTAGTGGCTTTCTTTTGGCCTCAATTGAATAGTTACCTCTTCTCAGTTACTATGTCAGGGCAGTCACTAATATCTGAAGTATTTTGTAATAGTCAGAAATTAACTGGGGACCCTGCCACTGTGGATTCTAACCAATGTGCTGGTTTTGTATCTAAGAACATTAAAGTGCCCATAACAAAACTTTTGTATTTTCTCATATGAATCTAAACATCACCCAATGAACTTCTGTGAAAAAAAAATAATTTGAACAAAACGTGAACTTTTAGTAATTTTTTTTACAAACTTTCAAATTTGCCACCATTTTGGTCTACCATTTACATTAGTCTCCTCTTAGTTCTTCTCTGTTGTGATGTATGTTCATGTGGCTTTAGGTTCTCATCTCTTTCAATCTCTACTGGGGAATCTGACAGATTTTGGATGTCGTCTGGAGATTTAAGCTTACTCTAAATACTGAAGCTTGAGTGAGACGTGTTTTTCACGGGGTCCAGTGTCACAGACTTTGTGACATGGGCCTATCATGTGCCCATGGCCATCTAATCAGTGGGGCAGGTTGACTACATAAAAAAAGATTTTGAAGTTTTTAAGAAATCATTAAAAGTTTTAATTATATTTCTCAGTTAGTATGCATGCTGTAATTGGTCAATTTTGCAGGCTGTACTTTACCATACAGCCTGCTAAATTTGTAAGTTTCCTTTTCCGTGCGCCTGATTAACCTCAGAGATATTATAAATATCTTAGTAACCTCGTTTCTCAGTCCGTACTGTAAGTCACAGATCCTCATTTTTCCCATTGATTTATGGTGTGTGCTCTTCGCTTGAATTGCATTGAAAATATACACCGAAATCGCAATCCCCAAGCAAAATGGCAGCCATCTTTGTTGAGCAAAATAACAGCATCACCACCATAGAAATTCCCTTGAAACTCGCATCTTGGACCTTCGATCAGCACCATCTTCTCAACATCCAATGCTCATTTCATGACTAACGTTCTGCTAAAAACTCGACTTTGTATGTTACATTACCGTGGAAATACGACCGAAAATTTCGATCCCCAAGTCATTTGTCAGTGTAGTGGCATTAGGGTGGTTCCCATTGATTTATGGCCCGTGCGCTTCGCTTGAATTGCATTGAAAATATACACCGAAATCACAATCCCCAAGCGAAATGGCAGCCATCTTTTTTGAGCAAAATAACAGCATCACCACCATAGAAATTCCCTTGAAACTCGCATCTTGGACCTTCAATCAGCACCATCTTCTCAACGTCCAATGCTCATTTCATGACTGATGTTCTGCTAAAAACTCGACTTTGTATGTTACATTACCGTGGAAATACGACCGAAAATTTGGATCCCCAAGTCATTTGTCAGTGTAGTGGCATTAGGGTGGTTCATGTGCCAGAAACTGCTGAAAATTCATTGAAAAAACGTCCAAATTCTCTCTGCCTTTTGACCACCATTTCCCGCTATTTGGTGAATGTGATGGCATTTACTAAGGTAACCAGGCCTTGTTATTGTTTAGGAAGCCTTGAAACCAGTTTTAACCAGTTGAGTTGCCCTAAACTCTTTTTATCATTGAGAACTGGAAAGGTTAGACTATTAAGGATCAAATCACACCAAACAACTCTTGTTAAGGTACAAAATACCTGTTCTGTTTACAGGTTTTGCAATTTGGAAGATATTTTAAGCCATTTTATATAATTCTGATATATTTTATTGAAAAGTGTAAGAATGCTAAGGATTATGGGTAATTATTGATTTTGCAAGAGAAACCCTTAAAAGTTAAAAAAATGTATTTTTGTGAACAGGTTTGTTAATTAGAGCCTATTTTAGTCAATTACATATATTTCTGAGAAATTTTTGTGAGAACTTGTTTTTTATGTGACACAAATGTACCCCTGAAGCTTGCTACAGGTCAGTACGGACCTCGAACTCGGTTAGTAAGAGGTATCTATTTTGTTTGAATCAAAATGTTTTCACGAAGTTCACTGGGTGATGTTTAGATTCATATAAGAAAATATAAAAAACTTTGGTTTAGGCAGGCACCGTTAGCCTTTGATACAAGTCCTGTTTGTTGTAGTCACTCATGATAATCTGTCTACTTCATTACTAGTTTTTTATTACATGTATCCAACAGTGTGTATAGTTGGTTACCGTAAATTTGTTCTTTCTGGAATTTTCCCAGTGATTCATATGTTTTAAGGGTGACCAAATTTTTACCATGTCATGTAATTATATGTAAAATAATTATCTAAACTATCAATGTTGTTGTTTTCAGCTATTATTTGCATGGTCAAAAGGATAAAACTTTCCTGGACTGCTATCATAATGCCAGAATTAACTTTGAGCAGCCTCAAAGTGAATGATAGTTCATGATAGCCAATGATAGTGCATGTGATAGTTGGTTGTTAAACAGTAGCAACTACCACTCACTATGTGCCATTTTGACCAGGACTTAAAAGGCTGGGATCAGCTATCTTACTACTTCCCAATGAATGGGTTGCTCATTCATAAGAATGTGCCTCCACACTTGTCCTCAATTTAAGCAATAGAAAACGTTTTCCGATAAACATGGGAGGGGTTGGGAGAATTCAAGACAGTTATGCAAACCTGAGACGAAGTCGAGGGTTTGCATAACTGTCGAGAATTCTCCCAACCCCTCTCGTGTTTATATCAGGCTATGCAAACACAGGAAAAGAGTTTTCTATTGCTTTTATAAAATAACTTCCTCTAAAAACTACAACACGTCACACGACCATGTTTACATACTCTCTTGCAAACACACCTGTCAGCCAATCAGAGCGCGTGTACTATCTTAGTTATTTTATAAATTATTTTAGTAACATGTCCTTCAATGTGTTATCATTCCAGGGAAGACAAGCCATGGAAATGGTTATTGGGAAGATAAACAAAGAGGTCCAAGACTTGGCAACTAATTTTGAACAAGCTACAAGCAGACTTAACTCTGAATTTGAGCAAGCAACAAGCAGGTTAAACACAGAACTTGAACAAGCCAAACATGGACTAGAACAGGCTAGTTTGTTTCCACAGGCATTCTGTGAAGGTTCCACTTCAAAACCTTCCAGCTGACCTTTGTTTTATCTAGGGACATGTATTAAATTATTCATGGTTGTTCAATTCCAGTGGGATGTGTTGTCATGTATTGAACAGTGTCAGGCGCATTCAAGTTGTGTACTGATGTGAAGTACATGGAGTCATCTTCACCAAACTCTTAAATGAGTGCTAGTCTCCTAATTGCTTGCATCAAAGAAAACTTCCAACACCTTGTCCATGATGCATGCTGGTGCAAACTGCAACAAGAGGTTAAGGACATCATGTGCTTCACACTTTTCCAGGACTATTGTGGAAGAGACTGGCTATTAAAATGCGAAAACTGGCTTCAGATTTAACACAGCGGAGAGTATCAAGATTCTGGTACTCTTGCAGGTTTTCTGCAGAAGAAGTTATGCTGGAATTCTTAAAACTCACATCCAAGAGAATAGTTGAGGCTGATTTACACTGTACAATTTTTGCTTACTTCTGTAGCGCACGCTGCTTGTGCCATACAAAAAATAGTGTATGACACTTGTCATTCAATATTACCTAAACCTATGACTGTTGTATGGTTTTAAAACATAATTCAATCTTAAGTTGTAGGAACATTCACGTGGCACAACTTTGTTCTGTATGCTGTCTCGCATATACCAAGACACGCACGACAGATCGTACCATGTAAATCGGCCCTTAGAAATGTTTCATTAATTTTATGGTTTGTGGTTTAGAAGAGTGAGCCAAAGCATGTTAAGCACTGTCAAATTGTCTCGAGGGCATGAAGACATTAAATAATTAAGAAAACAACTAGCTCACCTGTTTAATTATTGCTGGAGGGTCATTGGTACATGTACTTGACAATGCTATTTATCAAAGAATGTTTTTACAGTGGATGTATCCTAGGATTGATAATTTATTTACCTGGTATTTAACACGGTCAAGTTGATTAAACCTGTTATCACTTTGTTGAACTTGAAGTCTTGTTACATGACATTTGGCAAGATTTCTGCACAGCCCCATACATTATTAATATTTATTTATATTTATTAATATTAATATTTTGTAACTGAAATGCTATTCTTTTTTGGAGCATGGTTAGCATGACAGTAATGCATGTATGGGGCTATGCAGAAATCTTTCCCAACATTTTAGTTGTGCACCTGTCACTATGAACAAAGCCATTTTTATGAGAACTTCCCTGCATCCAAAAAAGATCACTGTTACACGCGATTGCTGTTATCTGGAGGATTGTATTAACCTATTATTAAAGCAAGATTTTAAACATTTTGACAAATACTGTCAAAACTCAGTTGTCAGTGTAATTTCCTTCTCACTGTACTCTGTTCATTTAATGTGAGATCATTAATTTTGGTAGCATTTGTACAAAAATATTTTTTTTTTTGACCGGTTTCCTTAAGGCAGCTTTCAGTTGAGTTTGAAAAGTGAATTGTGTTCACTTTGTTTTGGCTTTGCTTTGTTCTGTGATTGACCAGCAAAACGTATTGTTAGTACCACTTTTTCAACTGATGAGAAACAAAAAAAATTTATGGTAACACCAATAATATTGTGACTTGCATTTGCACATTTTACCGTGGTTTGCGCCAGCTACGTGTACCTGTGCATGTGATTGTTCGGTATTCTGATTGGCACATTGTGCTGTTTGCATCTGCTGTGATTGATCCAAGTAATCAGTTTTGGTTTTATGACATACAACTGGAAACTGCTCTATTCTTACTACCCAGGTTTATTTTGATCAAGTAGTGAATAGGTAGTAAGGAGAAACTACATCTTGGTCAGAGGTTACGTTCTCATCTCATTGTGGAGTTTTTGTATTTATATAATACTGGTTATTTATTTTTGTACACATGAAAAGCCAAGTGGAATCTATTTCTTAAACACCTCAAGGCACATCCCTTCTGATGGTTCCCATTGTCATATTAGTCTTGAACTGCATGAATCATGCTAAACCTAGATATTCTACTCTCAAAGACTCAGGTTTGAATGATACTAAACATGAAAACTCTGTGAACACAAACTCCCATGTCTGTTGTACATTTGGCCAGCTATTGTGCCCAAGATATTTTTCAATTCATGCATTCATTATTTTCCTCATTCAATTTATAATTATTGCCTTCTATGAGCCAGCTCATTTCACAACATTTTCTCTAAAATGTGTGACTACAGTAGCTTGACCTTCATCTTGTGTGGTTGCTAACAAACAAGAAAAACATTGAAAATGGAGACTCCATTCTGCCTCTTCCCACAATAGAATATCACAACCTGAACAGCGTTTCCTATCAAGAAAGAAAGGGAAAAAGTTGTGGAACTAGAGCAAGGGTATCATTAAGGGCCAGGCTAGCTCCAAACATAAGACAGGGCTAACAGTTGAAACATACCATGTAAATCCGCCTTAACCCTTTAACGCAACTTCTTGTAATTATCGTTCGCCGGCGAACGATGAAATTAAATGCCAGTCATGAAAACAATATAATTGATTTCAATTTGATCATACCTTCTCAATAATGACAAGACATAGGTCTTTCAAAAAAGTCACAATGTGACAGAGAACAGTTAAAATTAGGTAATTGTGTGGAGATTAAGTTATTGCTATTGCCTATTTCGAAATGTCGCTAATTCAGGGTAAGAAATAATACAACTTCAAAGAAGCCTAACTTGCAAACAATTTCATGGATTCGACTAAAACTTGGTCACTTGGACTGTTGCACATAGTTATAACATATTTGGGCCCTAAAACGCTCCTAGCTTGTATTTCCTTGATTTTATAAATAAAAAAAATGTAATTTGATATGTTAAAATCAAGAAAAATGTCAATTAATGACGTCATAACTCCACAGAAATTCATCTGTCAACCAAAAACATATCGAATATGGAAACATTGTTGTGTGCCTTGAATAACGATATATAGTTTTGTATGCTTCCAATTCTTTGTTATGCTGTCAATATCAGTGACAACTAGGAACCTAAGAAAAGCCCACAAATAAATAAACGTTAAAGGGTTAAGAATCCCTGTACAGTGGTTAATTTCAAGTAAGATCTAAAAACATTTGCCTGAATGTGAAAACTACCTACCATCCTGCTCAAACTGCTTGTGAGGAGCAGTGGCCACTGCTCAGGAGGTGGCATCGGCTATCCAGTTAACAAAGAACATTGCCACCATTTTGAAAGTACAGACAGCAGAGACCCTCCTTTCAATCAATTTCCTTCTATTTCCTTTCTTATTAAAGGATCGATTCATAGACTAACCAAGTCTGTAGTGTATGGCTATACATACAAACCCCACCTCCTCTTTGGAAGAGGTTTAAGACCACCTGTGTTGGTGTTTTATCATTCTTGATGGTTAACTTGTCATGTCTTTTCAAAGATAAAGTGATGACATTCTAGAAAATTGTGTCAAACCAATAAATTAGACTCAATAAAGGTTATAGTACAAGTTTTATTAGGACAAAATGTGGTCTATAATTTCTATAAAATATCTGAATTTTTCTTTATTTAGGCTGCTAAAAGGAAGGAAGGAATCTTGTATATCAATTATTATTTTAATATGTACAGTACTGGGCCAAGCTGCTCAAAGCATGGTTAGCACTAACCCCAGATAAATACCATGACAACCTATAGGTTAAAATACAGCTTAACCAATGGTTAGCGGTCACCATGCTTCAAACAACTCAGTGGGACATTTACAAAGCCACGTTGTTTGGTAGCATGAAATCTTGTCCACTGTTAAGTCTTTGACTGCCTTTCTTTTATCTGCTGATACTCTTCGATTTCCTTTGGAAAGTGCTTTGACATTTCATCTACCAAGAGTGACTTGAAATTCTAAACACCAAAAAATGAGGATGTAATGACAATGATCAGCATGAGGGCATGTGTCAAAAGCTGTCCACATCTTCCACTTACATGCTGCTTACACAATAAATCATTAATCAACTAACAAACTCCTTTATACACATAAAGCCATTTGTGTTTAGCACCAACACCAAAACCAGTGCTCTCGCTAATTAAGCCTGGATAACAGTGCTCTGCCTTGTCCCTATACCTGGGGATCTGGGAAAAATTGTTCAAAAGCAGGTTGCAAACTAAATTGAGGTGAAATCATGCTACACACAGGAGAAACTTTGACCCCCAATTATTTCTGTTGTTTGGTGTCAACAAAGAGTAGTCAGTGCTAATCTCTACCTAGTGCTAATGTGCTGGTTAATGCTACCCTCTACCTAGTGCTAATGTGCTAGTCAATGCTACCCTCTACCTCATGCTAATGTGCAAGTCAATGCTACCCTCTACCTCATGCTAATGTGCTAGTCAATGCTACCCTCTACCTCATACTAATGTGCTAGTCAATGCTACCCTCTACCTAGTGCTAATGTGCTAGTCAATGCTACCCTCTACCTCATGCTAATGTGCAAGTCAATGCTACCCTCTACCTCATACTAATGTGCTAGTTACTGCTAATCTCTACCTAATGAGATAAATCCCCAACCTTGGGTTAAATCCAAAAGCCAGCAAGAAAATGAAAGGCTCAGTGATCTACAACACTGCACAGGACTAAAAGGAAACTTGAGGAACCAAAAGGCCAGAAAGTCAAAATTTACATGGGACTGAGGCCTTCTGTTGATCAGTTGTCACTTATCCTCTTTGGGTATAGAGCAGTTAATCAGATTAGCCTTCATATTTCTGAAGGAATTAGCTTTTCTGGGTAGGTTTAGTTTTGGGATTTTAATGATGAAGAAGACAGAAACAAGAAATATTGCACAGAGATCAACAAAACATTTTCAGCTGCACATCACAATGCTTAAGAAAAGTTAACATGCAGTACATCTGAAAAACCAAGGGCATCTAACTACAGGAACTAAAGAAAATTATGAAAACGTAGAAGTTATTTGAAGCCAAATTCCCTACCTAGTGTTCTATCCTTTCATTTGCAACAACTGGGATTTAATTTACCGGATCAGTTTTATTTCAGAAACTCCAAAAAGGGAAAAAAACACTACAATATGTTACCTTGTAGGCATCTATTTTGCCATTTACTTGCTGGTTTTTCTCAAGTGCTTTTTCAAGACAATCTTTTGTATACAGCTGAGGGTTTCTCCCTTGATCAATATATCTACAAACAAACAATATTTCCAATTTAAGATCACTTCATGGTGTTCCAGAAAAGAGTGAGTTCTTAGGCCAAATCCCGAGAAAACTGGCTTCCTGACCTGACACACCAAGTTGTTGAGTAATAAAAATTGGGAAGACCCATGTCTGCTGACCCCTTAAAAAATTGTGTAACCCCTAACTCTGAAAGTTATTTGGGACAACATCAAACCAAATTAATGTATGTTTGGGCTTTTCTATGCAACTGCAGGGCTGTCATTCAGGGATGGGAGCCAGGGATTTTCTTTATTGTTATGTTGATAGATTGTGCTCAGCATATTGACTGTGTCATGACAGCTATTTCTTTGCCTGTTTCAAAATGAGTGATAACCCTGCACATGTGTCTTCTGTTAGCACTACTACGCTTCCCAGTTGAGCGCGGCACCACGCAAGTTTCCACACAAAGTTTTGATGTCAAAACTTTGACATTTCTGATGGCAACGAGAATGTATCCGATGGAAACAAAGCGAGTAGAGCGGAGTCTGTGCAGAAAGCTTTTCTGCGCCTTGTTTCCATTGGATACATTCTCATTGCCATCGGAAACGTCAAAGTTTTGACGTCAAAACTTTGTGTGGAAACTTTCGTGATGTCGCGCTCAAGTGGGAAGCGTAGCATCAGCTGTTAGTATAATAGTTTGCACAATATCAATGTACACTTACTCAAACACTTCTAGTGGAACTTCCACGTCCTGCACATGAGTTTTACACTTTTCAATTTCCCTCATGTTGTCTATCATTGCATTTCTTGAAATAAAAGAAAATTAAAGTAATTTAATGTAAGATTGCAATAATTAATAATATTAAATAGCACTTATTGAGATAACTAACTGGCACAAGAAAATCACCTTTTCACATCTATTTTTAAATTCATAACATGTGCATGTATATTTTAGATTGTTACGTTATGCTATGTTATGTTACAAATGTACCTAGATAAATTTATTTCTATTCCAAAATGTTATGTGAGTGATGTATATGAAATGAATCATATATTCAAGAGTTTACTGCTGTCCACCCTGGTCCCAGGACTCCTTTTAAGTAAACCTGCTGATCAGGGACTTTGTTTTAAGTTGGCCATGTTTTGTGTTTCAGCATGCTTCGAACAATTTTTAGACTTATCGGCTAAGTGTTTTGCCTTGTTGAGTTCTCGTAAGTATTTTTGCTTCACTTGCCATCATTAGTTGCACTGTTTCGTGATTTCCTGTATCTCATTGTATTGTAGAATGGTTCCTTCATCGCTGACATTAAAATAATCTATGTTCATTGAGGAAGCTATTTCTTCATATATGAACTGCGGAAATGGAATCAAATGAAGACTGATCCTTGCAGTTGTGAACACAATTATATGCAATTGCGTAAAAAAGACTGAAAAAAAATTCAGGACTTCAAAGGGATTTGAACCTGTGACCTCACAATACTGGTGCGATGCTCTAACCAAATGAGCTATGAAGCTACTGACATTGGGAGCAGATCAATAATTGTGGGGGAGCAATTTCAGAAAATTATACCCGGCCACTTCTGACCACTATTGTCTTCTTGTTGCGGCATCGTTTGAAGAACGAGACAGATAACAATACTCACTATTCACATGCAAATAAGTGGCCGGGTTGAAAGTGATGAATGTGAGTGATGTAAATGAAATGAATCATTTATGAACTGCGGAATTGGGATCAAATGAAGACTGATCCTCGCAGTTGTGAACGCAATCATATGCAACTGCGTAAAGAAGCCTACAAAGAAATTCAGGACTTCAACGGGATTTAAACCCCGTTGAAGTCCTGAACTTTTTTTGCCATTCCTATTTGTTCAAGAGAGCGTTAATTCATCGCCTTTAGAAGGTACATTTTTAATAAAACTATCGACGCAGCAATTTAAACACAGAGTCAATCACTCGCAATCCTGTGGTAAACAGAACAGTTCCACTCTTCGTAGTGGGATCTATTCAGTTCATAAAAACAATCATCAAGAAGTTTACTATGGCAGAAGAAATCAATCAAACAGACACCCCAGAAAGGAAGGATATTGATCTGCGTTTCACTCGCCTCAGTTTGCGGGACTCATCTTGAAACTTTAAAGCTTACATTTTCTGATTTAGAACTCCTTGGCTTCCAGGTTGAAAGTCGCTCACAATTATCCCTATCTGGCGAGTAGTCTCTACAAACTGCTCGATTGTTTGTCCCAGTAGCTCAAACCTTTCAGGAACTTTGTCATCCACCATCTTGGAATTTCCAGTCGTGAGAGCGCTCGGAAGTTCGGGAATGCCAAAACCAGGCGGTAGGGGAGGTGGGAAGGGGTGTACAGTCGGTTTTTTATCAGTTGCTTGATCCAGTGCAGTGGATAAGTTTGTTATTCTAGTTCAGTTTTATCTTAATTACAAAATTAAAAACTCAAATAATTTAATAGGGGACAGCATCGTTACTTTTAAGATGAAAATATATACATGCCTGTTTCAGATGAGCAGTGGCATCTTGAGAGGGAGGGGAGTGAGGGGCTACACTTCGTGGTACAGGGGAAGAGCCGGATCGGTGCTTTATTCCATCTTACACATTTTCGTAATTAAATTCATAACTCCACAGGTTGGTTTCAGAACTCTTAGTCGAGGCACTATCCTTTACTGACAGGAGGCCGGTCTTCTTCCTCTTCAGTTTCTACTGGACCAAGTTGCTCGAAGCATGGTTAGCGTTAACCCATGTTATTATACATTGGTGTCACCAGCTCGATTTTGATTGGCTATAAGCACGCAGCTAATTCTTGCTAGCTCTGTTTCTCTTACGTCATACCTACAGACCATAGTTTTTATATATGTGGAATTGACGTCATACCTACAGACAATAGTTTTATGCATGCAGAAGTGACGTCAACTAATACACTGACCAGCAGTTTGATCAGTTTTGTTATGGCGGAGTCACCAGTGCAGCTCAGGAATATGCATAATAGAACAATTATTGGATTTGGTTTTCGCATGATAGCGATAATTATCAAGGCCTCAGTTTGTGTTATCCGCCTCAGCCTTCGGCTTGGGCAGATAACACAAACTTTGGCCTTGATAATTATCGCTATCATGCTCAACCTCATCCAATAATTGTTAATTAAATACCATGACAATGTATAGGTTTTAATGTAACTTAACCAATGGTTAGCACTAACCATGCTTTTTAATCAAGCAACTGTGCCCAGTTGGTAGCCAACCTCGTTCCCAGGGTCTCTCTTCTTCCTGTCCCCTGGGAACAAGGTTGATAACAAGAAAATTGCCTCTGGGCAAAGCTGCAGAAAAAAATATTGCCAAAAGAATGTATTACTATCAGAAACAGTATGATTAACATTCAGAATCTCTCATTAACTGATTACAAATCCATTGTTGCCCCAGAAATTCTGAAGATTTGGTTATCAAGGATTGTGACCATAAGTAACAACCTTGACTTTACTTGTGGCCTTAAGTTCATTCCATTGTGCAATACAATCAAAATTGCCCTTATTGCCCCAGCTTCATCCCAGAAGGCAAGGTGAAATAAGATGCAACTCCCAATCTAGTTGTCAGGTTATGAATAGAGACAGAAAAATAATCTCAGAGAACAACGCAAGTTAAACCAGTGACTCACAATGTAATCGTGTGTCCCAGCCCAGCACAACAATCATAGGAAGATGATCGTGATGGTGTAGTTAGGCTACCACTTGAGAATGAGCCAATGCCATTAAACAGATGTGCTACTTGTAGCATTTCATATGTAGTGTTATTGGCAGCACCCAGTAGGCTGATATTATAATAATACTACCAAGGAAAATAACTAGTAAGTGAAAATGGTACTCTGGTGAAAGGCTTGTAAGACAAACAAGAGTATTTGTAGTGCAGCTACTAGAAAAAGACAGAAGAAACTTCTTGAAAGATTTAAGCAAAGTTTATTTCACAGGTTATAAAACATCACATGTAGATGACTACAGTGTAGTCTAACAGCACAAAACAGTCAACAGTGCTTGCAGGCTAAAGAAATGATAAAAGCTCCCAGTTGTGCTTGAGGAAACAAAACAAGATTTGGTTGATGCAATAGTTTAATACATAATACAGCAATGGACTTTAGACTGTGAACATTGCATCACAACCTTGATTTGAGAATGTTTGAAAGCTTAATGCGGGTGGTTTTGCCCAAAAAATTGTCAGGAGGTCAGATGTGAAATTTCTGCCAAACGACAGTCATGTTGGTTTCTCTAGGCCACCCTTAGACATTTACAAGGAAAGTAGCTTAAATATAATAATGAATCATTGTCTTGTCTCTATACAATCAACTTTTAATCCGATACGTGCAAAGAAATTATGTTGGTGATCTAACTACAAAGAAAATAAGGTGGTAATAAGTCTGGGAAACAACAAAAGAGACTGTTAAATGAAGACCTGAATTAACCTTGATAAGGTAAAACACAGCCACATGGATGGCTAATCACCTCGTGAAAATAGTGGTTGTTGCAGATGATGTCATACATATTTCATCGGATCTCTGCCATTACAAAACAGAAGTGTTTTAATCTATGAGTATATTGTTAGAACCTCACCATTATTAGTCCCTCACCACAAGTTAAAATTCTGCTTAAGTATTTGTTCTGATACTGAACTCTTTCAGAATGAAAAGGGGTAAATATCTCCACACAAATTCATAATCTTAGTTCTTACTCACGCATATGTTAACCAAATAATGCAACAGATGATAGAGAAATAATTTTGAAGAACCTTTCAAGGTGCTATCCTTAATGGTAGTACCAGAGTTAAAGTTGTATCCTACTAACTGGAAAAAACATAAGGGGCAAATCCCACTTCCTCACTACATTGAAGGCCAAATTTACTCTAGTCACACCAGATGTTATGCTACAAAGAATGCCCAAAAAAGCAGAAACAAGTTTACTGTCACCAGTTAACGAAATCAAAGCTAAACAAACTGCTAATTGGATTCTGATAAGAAAATATACACTTTGAAAGGGAAGAAAGACCTTTTAGAAATATTACATCAGAAAGTTACTAATAGCGTGACCTCCAGTTTCTATGGCCACAAAAACTAAGTATGAATGAGTACATTATTTTGATAGATTCCACTTTTCTTTTCGTTGTGGTAGTCATGAAAACAAGCTAAAGCACCTAACAATCCAAACAAAAGCATATTTATGCGATGCCTCCAAGTCAAATCTTCTACCCAAGATCAGCAGCTTAAAAAGATCAAACTTCATGCGCACATCAACGGTCCCACTGTCTTTTCACATCAGGATATGTGACAGGTCTCCCGCCATATCTGTCATCGTAACCACTAGGTGGGTAGCTGCGAGCTGAGTAGTATTCGGATCTTGAATAGTCATTGTCATAAGAACTGTAATAGCCGTATCCCGAACCGCCTGAGCCTCGGCTGTTGTACGGAGGAGGGTATGGCGCTCCTCGGTAGTAATCACGTTGGTCATAGGGATGGTACCGGCTACCTCCTTCGGGCCCGTATCCCCGTTCATAGCCCCTGCGAGGTGGCCCACGAGCGTATCCTGGTCTGTCGCGATCCCTAGAGTGAGGAGGTCCTCTGCCTCCTCCTCCACCTCTTCCAGTTTTGTGTGGAGTCGTTGAGAGTAATACTCTTATGACGTTACCTTTCAGCTCGGATTCGTGAAGCGCTTTGATGGCGTTTTCGGCGTCTTCTTTATTCTCGAAGTGGACAAAACCATAGTTTCTTTTTATCGCATGCTCCACAACTGGCCCATATTTTTCGAACGCTTCCTTTAAATCGTCCTCAGTGCAGCTGTCCGGGACATTTCCAACAAACAACTTGGTGGGCATCGTTAAGTTAAAGCCCCAAAAACGTCAAACTCGACAGAAAACGAAGAAAGTTTGACGGAAAGCTTGGACGTAACACTGACAAGATGGCCGTCCACGCGGTCGTGAGGAGTCATGCGCATGCTTAAGAGTCTCGACAACGCAGTTGATTGCGAGCTATTTCCGACATATCCCGAAGATTACCGATGCTTTCCCCGTTTTCACTGTTTTTTGGCAGGAAATGGCTACCCCTTTCTTCCTTGGATTTGATTCGAGTACCCAACAATTAAAAGCAATAGCTATCGACAGGGACTTGAATGTGGTGACAGAAGCTTCAGTCCACTTTGACAACGATTTACCAGAGTTCAAAACCCATGGTGGAGTGCACAGACACGAGAACAACCTGACCGTCACAGCGCCGACTTTAATGTGGGTGAAGGCATTCGACCTTGTTTTAGACAGACTACGAGAAAACGGTTGCGATTTTGGGTCTGTCACTTGTCTTTCTGGAACTGGACAACAACATGGTAGTGTTTATTGGAAGAAAGGAACAAGGGAAACATTGAGAAACTTTCAAAGGGGAAGGACTCTTTTTGAACAACTTGAGGTAAATTTGGCTCTCGACTTACCGTAATTAATTATGCTATCTGCACCTTCTGTCCATCCTTTCTAGTTGTTTAAATTTTCAAACTTTTATACCAAAATGATTATTTGTTTTGAGAGCGAATGGTCCCACTGTTGGCTCATTAATATTAAAAAATAATATCTGGGATCTGTGTTGTACAACTGCAGCATGCATGTTGGGTGACAGGGAGTGGCCCTGCCTCTGTGTAGATGTACAGAAAGAGAAGACTGTAACAGATGTAGAGTGTAACCCATGTAATTTCTAATGCAATAGAGGTATTGGAAAGACCAATTTCCACAACAAAGGTGGTATGCACCAGTCCGTGGAAACCCCCATCCCCCAATCCCAGTCAAAGGTGGGAGAATTAATTGGTAGAGAATCCAGGCAAAAAGCATCAATTCCCCATCCCTCTCTTCCCTACCCAACAGGCATGAACATCTGATGCCATATTATTGTCATTATTATAACATCTTCGGCTGGATAATGCTATAGCCTTGCATACAGTAGGCGCACCCGAAGTTCAAGTGGCAGTCAAAACCGTGCTATCCTGTCAATCACTTGCTGTTTTCATCAGAACCACCCGAATCCCGCTGAGCATGAATGGAATCATGCTTGGATTGATTTTTAACCAATTGAAAAGATACAATGAAACATTTTCCTATAAACTTGATAAAAACATTGACATTGCCCTATTTCATTTCTCCTCTCTCAATGATTGTAATCAGTTCAAGAATTCTGGGTGTGATGAAAGATCCATGCCAGGCCTTGAGGGCAAAAGAGAAACAAAACCTTTGAAGTCACTTTACTGTTCAGAAAATTTTAAAACCATCGTTTAAAACCAGCGTAATTTCTTCAATATCCCCTGAAACGGTAAGTCTCTACTACAACAAGAGCCTTACGAGGGTTAATGGGAGGCAAATCCACAATGTAAGTTAACGTTGCTGTTGCAGTAAGTTTATAAACTGTAAAAGTTGAAGTAACCTTTTAGTGAAGCATTCCTTGAGCTTTGCGCTGGTTTCCTTAGTACTGATATAAACTTCAAATATTTAAAAAGGGCAGTTGGGAAAGAAGTTTGAAAACAAAACTTGCATTAATGTTATTGTCACAAGACAAGACTGAAAATAAATGATTGAAGAAAAAAGTAATTGTGTGAGCTTACTACTCTCAAGTAAGTTAAACAAAATAGTAATCAAACAATGGGATCTATCATATGATCATAAAACAATGTTTTTATTTTAAAACAAACAGGATAATTCCTTTGAAGATAGTAAAACCTCGTTGTCCTCTTCTATCTCGTATGATGCTCTTCAACATGCTTTGTGGATTGCTGTGAGAACGCTATCACATGAGGGTTCTCCACCGAAAAATACTGCTTCCAGCTGATCAATAAAATGTCCTTGTTTCACAAAGAGCCTTCCTTGGAAGTATGATGTAATCTCACAACAGACAACTTGGCATTACCGTGAATTGTGCAGAGCAAGCTCCAATACTTTTAAAACCAAGCTTGTTGTGGTGCAAGAATCACCAAACAAGTACACATGGAAAACAAAATTATCACGGCAAGACTGCTTCCATTCCATTTCCGGCCAATGAGAAAATTATTTCTCTCATAATCCTATCATCCCAAAAAGTTTCAATTATGGAGAAATGCATTTAGGATTTTGACAACAACCATAGCTGTCATTCCTTGAACGCAGTAGCAAAAAAAGTTGAAATGGACTTTGATGACAACAATAATTCAAAGTAATCCAACCCCCTCAAAAAGGCAAGAGACATTCTTCTTCTTGATGGAATGTTTTTCCATATAGTTAATGCACATCCATGAACAAAGCCAAGTCAAAAGAAGATGATGTGAAGTTTCTCGTGAAAATGTAAGCTCAAGTTACCTCCGCCGGTGAGTTTCTTCACAGTTGAATCAGATAAAAAAACATCACTTGAAAGACAATGTTTTAATAATCAATCCTGGATGAATAAATCTAATCAAGTCCCAAAAGTGTATATATAACCACTAAAAGGCTGCAACAACAGTTGAAGTAAATGAAGGTGTTGATCTTGAAGAAACAGTGTTTAAAACAGCATGTTGATACCTGAGTGGAAGAAAGCTAAGACCAGCAAAATGCAGCATTGTTCTTTATTTTGGAGCTAACCAATCAGGGAGCACAAATTCCGTGACATCAGGATAGCACAGTTCGATAGCACAGTTCGACGATCTGTTTACAAGGAGAGAGTAATAATTACTCTCTTCTTGCATACAGATCGAGCCTCCAAATTTTGAATTAACCGACCAAAATTCAGAGAAATGTACTTCAATGCTGATGTTCTAGCCAGACATTTATTGCAAGTGAAACTATTAAAACCTGACCTGTGTTACTTACGGACTGTCTCTGCAATTGACACAAAGCAACTTTCCACTTGGCACATGAATAGAAGCAGATTCAAAAGATTATTATTCCCATTTTTTCCTGACTCTTGTCCAGGACCAGGGGGTGGGACTGGGTGTTTTCGTTGACTGGTATTTTATAAATAATATTGATGGGAGCTACAGTAGACTAATACAGCCAAATGGTGGGACAAACCTATTTGTCCTGCCTCACTGGACAGAAGTATCTCAGTTTAAATCTAAAAGTAAATCTCCGAGTCTTCTCTGCAGCAAAGAGGAATACGATAAAAGTATTTCTTTCAACAACACTTCAGTCATTTCAAACACATGAAAATTTTTAACACACTCCATGCGCTGTCACCACAAACTTAAATTTTGAGGTTAGACTAGTTTTGATTTAACATGATGCACATAAAAGAAGTGTCAGTTCTTTGAACAAAATTGCAGTAGAGGTTGAACTCTTTCCAAAGAAAATAAGGAAGAATGATGGCAAGCAAGGATTCACTTGGGCCAATGTAAGTTATAATGGGTAATGCAGAGAATTTATGAGAGCTACTGTACTGTCAATAATTATTTATGTAGTTACTGCAATGTTCATTGAGAGGCAGACACAACATTCCTTGAGCATTCACTGAGGATTTGAAGTTTCAGCTTTGACACAGCAGACTCAATTTCTGGCACTTCTCTTGATTTGGTAGGTTCCAGAAGTGGTATATTCTTTCTTTGGCAAATTCTGAATAATGTTTTCTGTTAATTGTTATGTTTGATGTAGGACTCTTTTGCCATTGCTGATTCTCCCATCTGGATGGACTCGAGTACAGGGAAACAATGTCGTGCCTTGGAGAAGGCAGTGGGTGGAGCACAAAGTTTGAGTAACATCACAGGATCCACTGCTTATGAACGCTTTACAGGAAATCAAATTGCCAAAATATACCAAACAAAGTGTGATGCATACAATGCTTGCGAAAGGATTTCTCTAGTCAGCAGCTTCGCAGCAAGTCTTTTTGTTGGTGACTATGCACCCATTGATATCAGTGATGGATCTGGCATGAATCTGATGAATATTTATAATAAAAGTTGGGAGGACAAATGTCTTGAGGTTAGCTGCCTTTGAAAATGATTATTAAATAATGGACTGTAAATTATATGTTTTAACTGAGGTACTGAAAGGGGGGCAGGGGCGTATGCAAAAAGTAGGTAGGATTTTCAGACATCAATGCTCTTTTTCTGTCAGTATCCAGGGAAAATCTGTGACCGTTCATGGCAACCCTGTCTAGTTTCTTCATTTTACTTAATTTGCGCATGTGTCAGTAAAACTAAGGCAAGTTTGGATCACTGTGGTATAGTGTTGTTTTGAAGGGACATGTGAATTGGTAACATGAAATGACAATTTTTATTATTGGGACTGCTTGAATAGTAATAATTATTTACATGCACACATCAAGGACTTGGTGTCCACAGGCTTCAAACGCTTCTGGTCTGCTCATACATGTCTGTAAACCCAGCAGTTAAATGTGATGTCTTTGATAAGATATTGTTGTATCTTCCATGTCATATTGAGAATTGGAACCACCACTCTTCTGATGTCTGCTGAATCTGTTGTCTTACTGACAGTAGCAATTTGTGATGTGCGGGAATGCAGTGAAACAAAATAGGAGGAGTTTCAGAGCTTTAGGCATGCTGAGTGGTCTTATTTTTACCCAGCATGTAAGCTGGATAAGGCATGACACTTGCCAAAGATAAGTTTAATGGTTTTAACATCTTGTAAAACCCAAGATATATGTGAATTTTAGACCTTTACACAGTGTCCTTATCACTCTACTTGCAGGCTTGTGCACCCAGCCTGAAAGAGAAGCTTGGTGAACTTGTCCCCTCATATGAACTAATTGGATCCATATCACAATATATGGTGGAGCAGTATGGTTTCAATCCTGACTGCAAAGTTGTTGCATTTACAGGGGATAATCCTGCCTCCCTAGCTGGAATGAGGCTGGAAGAGGGCGATATTGCCTTGAGTCTTGGAACAAGTGACACTCTGATGTTGTGTTTCAAAACTCCCAAGCCTGCCCTAGAGGGGCACATATTTGTCAATCCAGTTGAAGGTATTATAATTATGTTCCAGCTGTTCAATGCTCTATCATTACATTAGGTTGTTTAATGCACTTTTCCTGTTGTTTCCAAAACTCCTTTTGCTTCTGGATGGCATTGATAAAGTTACTGTGAATGTATACAATTTTGGTTGGCTTCAAGTCAGTGTATTCAACAGTTAGGTAAGATGCACGTATATAGCAATACTTTCTCTTCATATTTTTCCTTAGAAAATGCTTATATGGCTCTTCTTTGTTTCAAAAATGGCTCCCTCACAAGAGAATCAATAAGGGACTCATCTGCTGGTGGCTCCTGGGAGGCATTTGAAAAGGCTCTTGAGAGGACCAATCCTGGAAATGGTGGAAATATTGGGATCTATTTTGAGGCCACTGAGATAACACCTTTTG
Source organism: Galaxea fascicularis (assembly GCA_948470475.1). Classification (NCBI taxonomy): domain Eukaryota; kingdom Metazoa; phylum Cnidaria; class Anthozoa; order Scleractinia; family Euphylliidae; genus Galaxea; species Galaxea fascicularis. The sequence goes on from OX419339.1 coordinate 6,939,943, forward strand.
CTGTAGGAATCCATCGGTTTAATGAGAAGGGTGAAAGAGTGGATTCATTTCCAAAGGATGTGGAAGTTAGAGCACTCATTGAAGGGCAATTTATGGCAAAGAGAGCTCATGCAGAAGCACTGGGGTATACTCTAGGTAAGGAATTGGTGAATACGGTCTTAAGACTTTAGAAGTGCACAGCTGTCAGTAAAGACTAGAAAGCTGTAACAGTGGCTTCAGCAAAGTACTCTTGGTTTAAACTTGATATGACAGCTGATATTGACTTTGTCTATAGCTGCCTTTTGCTCTCAACTGGCTGTTTCTGCCCATGCACAAACTGAAGTTAATGGTTAGCTCAATTAGTTGTTGCATTCCCCAGCATTCTTTCTTTCAAAGCTTTTTCCAGGAGCGTTTTTTTTGCACTTTGTATTGAGCATGATACTGTCTCTTTTTGGCAGCCAAGTTAATATTAAATTATTAGCTGCATATGCGTGTGATGCAGCAATCAATGAGTTTTCTTGTAGGATCATCTCATTACCAGTACCTTGTCTACAACTTACTTCACCACTTGCACAAGTTATTCCCTGCATTCAGTTCAGTCTCGGTGGAAGGTTGTTGAGGGGACAAGTGTTGCTGGCACCAACCCTACAGTCCCACACTGAAGCGATGTCAGGGTCGTTTAGCTTGGGCAAGCAACATTGGCCATGGCCACTTCCCCTTGTAGTCTGCGAGCAGTCTCTGTTTTGCTCTAAAATCTGTGGAACAAACGCAATATATGAGCAGAGAATCTGTGAGCTGGTAGTTTCAGGGCCACCTGTTACGAATAAAAAGAGGGACTGCAAGGGTTTCATACAGCATTTCTGAATCCGGGTGACAGTTTGACAGTTCACATCATCTACGCCCACCCTGCCTTGAGCAGGTTTCAAAATCCATTGAAGCAATCACAGACAAGTTTTTCGGCGCAAAGATGCGATGAGCGATTCTATGCCAAAGAAACCAGTAATATTGTAAAGCCATCTGTTTTGGATTTATGAGGTTTATGTAGATGTTTGTATAAGAAAAAGCACCTCTGGTGAACTTTCACAAGATCTGTAAACAGCCCAAAACATCGTACATCAACTACATCAGCACAGAAAATATTTTTGTCTCCTCTCAAGGGGGAGAAGAAACGCATTCTCTGGACTCTATTTCTGAGCAACAGAATAGCTTTGGTAAATACGGCTTCACCGAAACTTGTCGGTAAAATGGTGAAAACATCTTTCCTTTTCAAGAAGAGCAAGTATGGCCTCTTCCTGTTCCATTTTATCATAAGTTATTGTCCTTGCATTGTACAGTGTAAAACGGCAGCCATTGGTTGATTAGTGTTGATTAATGTTGGTGACAGGTATGTGTCATCGTTTCATAGACTACCGACCAATCAAAACACTCTGTCACGAGAGTACCAGTATTCAGAAATGCCATTTGAAACCCTTGCAGTCCCTCTTTTCACTCTTGACAGGCACTAGACTCGATATAATGATTGGCTTAAGACTTAATCACAGCCCCAAAGTGAATGCTTAACATTGAAAGCAGGTGGCTTCCTTTTTAATGCAATGTCATTCCTTGTAAAGAACTTCCAAGCAGGGAGTCAGGCTGGCATAACAAAAAAGAAGTTATGATCTTCACTGATGCCTTGTTATCTTTGACAGCAATCTACTCCTTGGCCCCTTAATTACAGTCAGTGAGAACTGGGCAGTCGTTTGAGCTCAGTTTAACACTAGTTATGTTGAACTTATTTTTGTAGACCACAATACACGCATACTAGCCACTGGAGGTGCCTCCTCAAATCCTGCCATACTTCAAGTAATAGCTGATGTGTTTAATGCTCCAGTCTACACCATAAAAGATACTGCCAACTCTGCTTGTCTAGGATGTGCTTATCGAGCAAAGCATGGGTTGGAGAGAGAATCTACTGGTGTTAGTTTTAAGGATGTGGTCAGTGGTGCTTCCCCATACAATATGGTTGCAGACCCTCACTTTGAAGCTGCAAAGATATACAATCCCCTCACAGCTAGATACAAAGAGTTGGAAGACAGCATTGTGGATGGCGGCCATCAACCATCCAAAAAACCTAAACTGGATGATTGAAAATAACTTTTTATATTCAAATTCTGGTATTAGTGCTGACAGTTTCAATAATTATGCTAGCCCAGTAATCAGTAATTTAAATAAGGGATACAGAAATTTGAATTTGCAGATAGTATATTATTGAGAAAGTTTAACAAAAACCTTTATTTGTACCAGTCAACAATAATATTAATAAATAACAAGTGATACAAATGTCATGCCTATAAAAGCTCAAATGACAAAATTATGAAATAAATTCATTTGTTTCATCTGCTAAGAAATTCATTAGAACTGTGTACTAATAGTGCTGAATAATATTATTATTAGTCAGCATGGCTTTGATTGTGATAAGACATACTGTTTGGCTTGTGTAATATGGAGTAATTTATTATGAGTGATTATTGAGTGAATAGAATGTCTTCAAATGAAGTATTCAAAGAAACTCTTTTCTCTGATGCAGAAGATTTATTCTGGACAGTGCAAATAGGTCAAGAATAAAAAGCCATGGTGTACTTCAGGGTTGTCAGAAAGCACCAGTAACTGGCCATATCGCTGCCTACTTTCCTAGTTTTGCTGGCTACGATTCACCAGTAAAAAGAGAAAATGTAAGGAGAAAATGGAGTTCTTACCCCCTGAGTGCCGTCCACTTTCCTAGATTCTCCTTCTACTTAAAATCTTTTTGACAACCCTGCTTCTACTGCCCATATAAATATATTAAATATAAATACCAAATTTGGGTCTTTACCTCTTAAATAACACCTTAATACTACCAACCTTTGAATTTGAACCTGAACAAGTTAACATAAAACATTACTCAATTTGAATTTTCTTTCACATCTAACTGAATTTGCGAAAAAGGTACCCACACTTAAATAGCCTTTTTTCATGTAGTTTTTTCTCATTCAAGTAGCCATATAAAGACTAGAAGTGTATCTTTTCTTCGTCCTCTCTACCTCAATTCTTGCAAAAATTTCCTTCGGTGTGGCTGATGGGCTTGTCTGAATCATAAATGTCTCATTTTGGCCTGAATCTGGTCAAATGGCTGCAACTTTAAATAGGCACCTTTTTGCAAATCCAGTTAGACTTACATATTTTTTGCTTTGTTGTACAGGGTAAGTCACAAAACAGCCAGGTGTTGTAGGTTTGAACTGTAGAGGGTTGATTTTAGTGCATTGGATTGTTTTTGGTTCATGAAAAACACACATGCTCTCAGTTGTTCAAATTAATTACCATTCAATAAAGATATTCACCCTCAAGTTTTGAGTTGAACGTTTCTTCACCTTGAACTTAAAATTAAATTTTTAAGTTGAAGTTTTCAAAAACACCCTCACATAGCAAAATAAAAACCTCAGTGTATTGGTTTTTATTTCTTGACAGGAGCCTTCCTGTTCTTGATGATTGAAATGATCGCCTGAAGTTGCACTTCGACTCAAATATATTATTAATATATTGAAACAGCAAAGAGATATAAGACGTATAAAATAATATGCAATCAAATATGTTACCAGGACCTTCAAGAAATTAACTTCAGTGGAAAGCTAGTTTCTGTTTAGGATCTGAAAGTAGTTTCATTAAAATGCAGTGTCCAGGTATCAGTTTCTCAACACCAAACCCACCCATGTACAGTGCAGCTCAGATATATTCAAACTACGCATACGCATATCATACGAGCGTATTTTGCGTATATGAGTATGTCAATACACGCACAATGCGCGTATATACACGGACATATGCACGTATATACAGAGCCATGTAGACTGCATGGGCTAAATGGCTCAATAGCTGTCACTTTGCTGTCACCGTCTCTCAATCTGCCATTCACCTGCTGCCACATCAAAGTAAAGCATGAAGATGGTACGCCCCACACCACTAATTGCATGCTTTACTGTGACCTCTGGCTCACCATAATGCCCCTGAAAGGCTAGAGTGAGGTTCACTGCAACAGGGGCATCTTCTGAAAGGACCACATTGTGAGGGAACTTGATGACGAATGGCTCTTGTGAGAGGTCAAATTTGGAACCAAGGGTTGGTAGTTCAACCTTAACTTCTTTAAGGAAAGAGTAAGGGTTCTTTTTTGTGGAAGGATCAAGTCCTTGAATTGCAAGAGAATCTGATTGGACATCTAGTGCAAAACAGCGTTTCAGCTTGAATGATGGGATTTCAAGGCCCAGTTGCTTCATTACTCCCACAATCAGAGTATCAATCTTGGAATGAATCTCCAAGGCACACTTTTTGTTCAGGGGAGTTTTCTGAAGATTCACAATTACAACTTTTGCCCCTCTTTTAATCATATCCCCAGGTATATTAGCTGCAGGATATACCCTAAGGCTAGATCCCAACACTATGCAGAGGTCAGCCAATTTTGCATTTTCAAAACCCTTTTCCAGCTCATCTTCTGGAAGGTCTTCATTAAAGTTGATAATAGAATCTACCAAAGGCCCTCCACACTGGCGATTGTCGCAGCGGCGTCCTGTGAGGTGGTCATGTACTGTACGAGCTGTCCGAGTCCTTAAGTCCCTCATGTACTTCATGCCACATTTAAGGCATTTTTCCATGTTTGTGTTACCATGCAGCTCCGCCAAGAAATTTGGATCTAGCCCAGACCTCCGGTGCAGGCCGTCAGTGTTCTGGCTAACAACAAATTTTATCAGGCCCTCCTCCTGCAGCTTTAGGATGGCCATATGTGATGGTGAGGGCACTGCTTGCAGAATGGATTGTGTCTTTTTCTGTTGCGATGGTAACTTTACTCCTCTGGCCTTACGTTCCCAGACTCCTGGTCCAGTGGGTAGTACTGTGTTAATTCCACTGCGAAAATCTGGTATCCCTGTACTTGTGCTTATCCCTGCCCCAGTGAAGACAATGCAGTGCCGACTTTCTCTGATCCATCGAACCAGGTGATCAATTTTTTCTGCCAGCACTTCCTCTGTATCAAAATACTCTTTCTTTTCAAATTCACTGGAGATATTATTGCTTGGTCTCGGCTTTGACCTGGAGCTTGTGGCAGGGGACTTAAAGTTTGATCCTTGTGGCTTTGCTTTAGATTTACCATCAGGTTTAGCATCTTTCTTGACTGGTACCTTGTCTTTTATTGCAGGTGCTTTTTTGTATTCATCCTGAAGAGCTCTTTGGTTCTTTTGAGCTTTAGCAAACAGTGCTTCAGTGGTTGATCCAGGTGGGGATTTTGGTTTGACGTTTGATGCCATAATTCACTATCACACACCTGAGAAATAATAAAAATATAATTTCCCTCAATGTTACCACTATTCCTGCCCATGGAACCCATGAATACGATGAACAGGTGACGTGACATTTCAAGGGTTCAACTGACATACTGGGGTTGGATTGTCAAGCCCCCTTGTGCTAAATTACAGACATTTCCGACAAATTCTAACAGCTTGAGATTTGAGCTTTTGAATTTCACTTGCTACGGATTTAAACTGCAAGCAAATTCACTGAACATGCACAACAGCTGCAAATCATGCCACAGGCTGCCCAAACATACACTACGTTATGCTTTCTTGTACGACTTCTGTTTCACCCTTCATTAGACCTTCAAAGGGTGAAACAGCGCAGGGATCATGTAAGAAACACAAGAACGTAAAAGAGGCGAGTCTTCTTTATTCATTTTATTGAAAAAGTTAAAATTTGCCTTCATTTAACATTCACAAATCTCAATATTTTATTTCTCATACAACGTCTCAAATTTTCGGTCAACGGTTGCTTTGTAACTAGCCTGAGTATCAGTCGTTTCTAGGGTGGGGAAGGCAAAAAGAGTGAGAAAGCGAAGGAAGAAACGCCTGACATAAACAGCTTCTCAGAAGCCTTCCACCCTTCTGTGACCCCCAGACAGCGCATGTTATAATTAGCCAATCAAAATCAGTTCCGGTAACTGACATGTGTCATGAGAGTAAACTTTAATATGGCATCTGTAACCCCTGCGCTGGAAGCTTGACTTCCGGTTGACTCACGTGACGTTTCTTATTGTCTTTCGACCAATTAGCGTAACATCCAGAATCTGGATGTTGGACACGAGCGAATCAATGGGGACCTTCAGATTTGAGTACGAGTACGAGATCGAGTACAAGTACAAATTTCTAATTTCAAACCAGTCACCTCTCTGAACGCTCACTCTTCCTTGTTGCTTATCAGCAGATTAGGAGATTGTAGAAACAAGATTGATGTGACTGGTGATCATCTAAAGCACGCAAACAAGACTTAAAAAGTCGTACTCGTACTCAATCTCATACTCGTACTCAAATCTGAAGGTCCCTAATGGCTTTATATCAGGCCCTTCTCCTCTTCCTTCCCCTTGTCCCCGCTTCCCCGATAGGGCCTGATTCTCAGGCTACTGTGTAATGCGATACCTGCCTGCTCGAAGTACGCAGAGTACACCCTTTCATCATAACTTACGCTTGGAAGACCTGTGAACAGCTTACATGATGTGCGGCAGGATGAACAATAATACAAAACTCGAGACTTTTTAAAACCTTGAAGGCTAAACACCACCTCAATGGAGTGTACAACGTGTGCCAAAGGAAACTGATTAAGCTAAACTTGTATGCATTACATGTAAAGCAACGTTATGCTTATATTAGGGATGGCGAATGGTAGGCAGTACATGTTTTAACATATTATGCTATTAATGCAGTATATATACTGTAACATTTTAAGCCACTAACTACGGTCGGTATGCTATTTACTGGCCTAAAATGTTACCCATATACCGACTAACAAGTTAAGCCGTTAGTTACTGGCCTAAAATGTTGCAGTATGTAATGAGTGTGGCTACAAATTAAGCCGTTAGTTATTGGCCTAAAATCTTACAGTATGTAATAAGTGTGGTTCCAAATTAAGCCGTTAGTTATCGGCTTAAAATGTTACAGTATGTAATAAGTGTGGTTCTAAATTAAGCCGTTAGTTATTGGCCTAAAATCTTACAGTATGTAAAAAGTGTGGTTCCAAATTAAGCCGTTAGTTACTGGCCTAAAATGTTACAGTATGTAAGTGTGGTTATAAATTAAGCCGTTAGTTACTGGCCTAAAATGTTACAGTATGTAATAAGTGTGGTTCTAAATTAAGCCGTTAGTTATTGGCTTAAAAATGTTACAGTATGTAATAAGTGTGGTTCTAAATAACGCCGTTAGTTATTGGCCTAAAATGTTACAGTATGTAATAAGTGTGGTTCTAAATTAAGCCGTTAGTTATTGGCTTAAAATGTTACAGTATGTAATAAGTGTGGTTCTAAATTAAGCCGTTAGTTATTGGCCTAAAATGTTACAGTATGAAATAAGTGTGGTTCTAAATTAAGCCGTTAGTTATTGGCTTAAAAATGTTACAGTATGTAATAAGTGTGGTTCTAAATAACGCCGTTAGTTATTGGCCTAAAATGTTACAGTATGTATTAAATGTGGTTCCAAATTAAGCCGTTAGTTATTGGCCTAAAATGTTACAGTATGTAATAAGTGTGGTTCCAAATTAAGCCGTTAGTTGTTGGCTTAAAATGTTACAGTATGTAATAAGTGTGGTTCTAAATTAAGCCGTTAGTTACTGGCCTAAAATGTTACAGTATGTAATAAGTGTGGTTCCAAATTAAGCCGTTAGTTGTTGGCTTAAAATGTTACAGTATGAAATAAGTGTGGTTCTAAATTAAGCCGTTAGTTGTTGGCTTAAAATGTTACAGTATGTAATAAGTGTGGTTCTAAATTAAGCCATTAGTTATTGGCTTAAAATGTTACAGTATGTAATAAGTGTGGTTCCAAATTAAGCCGTTAGTTATTGGCCTAAAATGGTACAGTATGTATTAAATGTGGTTCCAAATTAAGCCGTTAGTTATTGGCCTAAAATGTTACAGTATGTAATAAGTGTGGTTCCAAATTAAGCCGTTAGTTGTTGGCTTAAAATGTTACAGTATGTAATAAGTGTGGTTCTAAATTAAGCCGTTAGTTACTGGCCTAAAATGTTACAGTATGTAATAAGTGTGGTTCTAAATTAAGCCGTTAGTTGTTGGCTTAAAATGTTACAGTATGTAATAAGTGTGGTTCTAAATTAAGCCGTTAGTTGTTGGCTTAAAATGTTACAGTATGTAATAAGTGTGGTTCTAAATTAAGCCGTTAGTTATTGGCTTAAAATGTTACAGTATGTAATAAGTGTGGTTCTAAATTAAGCCGTTAGTTATTGGCCTAAAATGTTACAGTATGTAATAAGTGTGGTTCTAAATTATGCCGTTAGTTATTGGCTTAAAAATGTTACAGTATGTAATAAGTGTGGTTCTAAATAACGCCGTTAGTTATTGGCCTAAAATGTTACAGTATGTATTAAATGTGGTTCCAAATTAAGCCGTTAGTTATTGGCCTAAAATGTTACAGTATGTAATAAGTGTGGTTCCAAATTAAGCCGTTAGTTGTTGGCTTAAAATGTTACAGTATGTAATAAGTGTGGTTCTAAATTAAGCCGTTAGTTACTGGCCTAAAATGTTACAGTATGTAATAAGTGTGGTTCCAAATTAAGCCGTTAGTTGTTGGCTTAAAATGTTACAGTATGTAATAAGTGTGGTTCTAAATTAAGCCGTTAGTTATTGGCTTAAAATGTTACAGTATGTAATAAGTGTGGTTCTAAATTAAGCCGTTAGTTATTGGCCTAAAATGTTACAGTATGTAATAAGTGTGGTTCTAAATTAAGCCGTTAGTTATTGGCTTAAAATGTTGCAGTATGTAATAAGTGTGGTTCCAAATTAAGCCGTTAGTTATTGGCTTAAAATGTTACAGTATGTAATAAGTGTGGTTCTAAATTAAGCCGTTAGTTACTGGCCTAAAATGTTACAGTATGTAATAAGTGTGGTTCCAAATTAAGCCGTTAGTTATTGGCTTAAAATGTTACAGTATGTAATAAGTGTGGTTCTAAATTAAGCCGTTAGTTATTGGCTTAAAATGTTGCAGTATGTAATAAGTGTGGTTCCAAATTAAGCCGTTAGGTATTGGCTTAAAATGTTACAGTATGTAATAAGTGTGGTTCTAAATTAAGCCGTTAGTTACTGGCCTAAAATGTTACAGTATGTTATAAGTGTGGTTCCAAATTAAGCCGTTAGCTATTGGCGTAAAGTGTTGTATTGTGTGTTGTTGTGGTTATTGGGCTATCATAGCGACATCTATGATGAAATCCGTAATCTGAAGATCCCGATTTTGTTTCTAATTTTGAAAGTATGCTTGCTTGGCACCTTACCTTACTGTTCTACACCATCGTGTTGGACTCAATGTGTTGTGCGCCGTAGATGTGGAAAGCTGACCTTAGTTTTACAGGGGGTTTAATCACCTTTCAAGTGGCCTCACATCGCCACAAAACACAAAACATAGCGGAAAAACACACTCATGCTTTTTGGTATTTTCTACACTGAAGATCAACGTGAACATGATGTTTTCAGCTTAGAACAACCTCGGGCTTCCTTTTTCTTTTTCTCCTATTTTGTACACCAATGATGCTGTAATTAAGTAACTAAGTTCCCGGTTTGTGAGAATCATCCTGGCCTATTTGCCAGTACGAACTGTGGGACTGCTTGAGTTCACTCTACAGCGAGCCATGAACATTTTAATATTTTGTCTAATTACTTTCTTAATTAACACACTGTAATAATAAGCTTTTCACCGCGTTTTTAAACCGTTTCCGAAATGAGATCACGTTCCGACAAGCTTGTAATTGATAGCACGCTACAAGTCAACTATTACAGGTAACGAACGAAGACCAGTACGCGCGGTGATTGGTATTGAAACACCTCTCGGCTGGTTTTGCATTGACTTAGATTCAGTTAATCATTAAATCTAGATTGAAACGTGACAAAGTTAGTTCAACCCGGGAATCGGCGCTAATCCGTCAAAGGATACTGAAAGGTTACCGCCCTTTGAATAGAAACTGGCCTCGACCAATCACTGCGTCGCATGTAGCTTCGCGCAAGATATAAGTAGCACAGTTTGTACAAAAGTAGGAGAAAGTTAGAGTGTTAATTGACGGCCAAGCGGTTAAGTACTGCTTAATAAACGAGCGACAGTGTCTTATCGGGTTATAAAACTACGAGGCGAAAATCTCTAGAGAATATGCGAGCTTGTTTGTTTAGCGAACTTGGGCGATAATTTTTGGTTTAGCGTACTAGTGTGATATTTTTAATTTCCTGTTGCACAAATGGATTTGAAGATGCAAGCACGCATGACGTGGCCGGTCGCCTTGGGAATTATTGTAAGAGTTTTCATTGTGTGGTTTTGGGACTGCATGACCAATTCATGACACATCAAAATTCACATGGCCTCGAACCGGAGGTTTCTTGAGCTAAAAAGCGCGGTGGAATGAAGAGCAAATTCTTATTTAAAGAACATCAACGTCAGACTGAAATCAAATGCCGCCCGCAGACTTTTAAGTTTGACAGTGTTTTACCAGGGTGTAAAACACGAGCACGTGACCAAATAGACGTGATAGGTTGTTGAGCTCATGAATTAGTAGTGACTGTTTTAAGACCTATTAAAACCTCACTTCACTGAAACCAAAGGCTGTTCTGGCGAACTTTTTCCATCAGAAGTTAATTCCCCAAAAGAGACAAGTACTAACAATAAATAATGGAAACTTCTAAGACAGGATTGAGCAGGGCAAGACTTAAGAGAGAGCGAAAAATAAAGAACGCGATACTAACAATCCTATGTATGACACCTCCAACATAGTAACTTTACTTAATTGAAACTATATTTAGTGCAACTTACAGTGCATGGATAATATCGCAAAGCGAGGGGGTTGGGAAGCCACTTTACAACTAAGTAATAAACACTACATAAGAAGTGTGATTGTCTCTTTCTTGCTTGGGAGGACTATGAACGGTTTAATTTACCCGAGTCAATTATAGTAAACAGTTATTACCCAATGAATTTCCCTCTACCCTGTATAGCACTTTTACACATACTATGAGGAGTCAGGGTTATGAACACAACTCCACAAAACTGGAAAAGAAATTGGAATAGTATACTGACTCTAATTGTTTTGATTAACACCCCGCCATTACCCTCAAAGCACCCAAACTACTGAAACCTTTCATTTCGCTCGTGTTAAGCAAGCATTCTTTCGAATCTTCAGATTACGGATGTCGACACAGATGTCGTTATAATAGGCCAATAACTAACGGCTTAATTTGGAACCACACTTATTACATACTGTAACATTTTAAGCCAATAACTAACGACTTAATTTAGAACCACACTTATTACATACTGTAACATTTTAGGCCAATAACTAACGGCTTAATTTAGAACCACACTTATTACATACTGTAACATTTTAGGCCAATAACTAACGGCATAATTTAGAACCACACTTATTACATACTGTAACATTTTAAGCCAGTAACTAACGGCTTAATTTAGAACCACACTTATTACATACTGCAACATTTTAAGCCAATAACTAACGGCTTAATTTGGAACCACATTTAATACATACTGTAACATATTAAGCCAGTAACTAACGGCTTAATTTGGAACCACACTTATTACATACTGTAACATTTTAAGCCAATAACTAACGGCTTAATTTAGAACCACACTTATTACATACTGTAACATTTTAAGCCAATAACTAACGACTTAATTTAGAACCACACTTATTACATACTGTAACATTTTAGGCCAATAACTAACGGCTTAATTTAGAACCACACTTATTACATACTGTAACATTTTAGGCCAATAACTAACGGCTTAATTTAGAACCACACTTATTACATACTGCAACATTTTAAGCCAATAACTAACGGCTTAATTTGGAACCACATTTAATACATACTGTAACATTTTAAGCCAGTAACTAACGGCTTAATTTGGAACCACACTTATTACATACTGTAACATTTTAAGCCAATAACTAACGGCTTAATTTAGAACCACACTTATTGCATACTGTAACATTTTAGGCCAATAACTAACGGCTTAATTTAGAACCACACTTATTACATACTGTAACATTTTAAGCCAATAACTAGCGGCTTAATTTGGAACCACACTTATTACATACTGTAACATTTTAAGCCAGTAACTAACGGCTTAACTTGCTAGTCGGTATATATGTGTAATATTTTAGGCCAGTAATAGCATACCGACCGTAGTTAGTGGCTTAAAATGTTGCAGTATATATACTGTGATAACAGCATATTAAGCCGTTATCTAAACGCCCCGAATGGTAAAATCCGAGACCGATGTTTGAAGACCAAACATGCCAGACTTCGAGACCAAAATAAATGCACTATAGACGGGATTTCGAGACTCTTCGCAAAGGCTGTCGAGATTTCGAGATCAGATGAAATGTTTACGAGACCGAAGATTTTGGAGGCACTAAGTCTGCCACCCCTCATATATATTCCAAGTTGCAGAGCAGCCGAAGATCCACCTGCGAAGATTCGATCGAGTATAAAAATTATTATTCCAACTCAACGCAAAACAGATACTCGACATCATGTTATTCATATAGTACTGCAGAAGTTGTTTGAACTTCACTGTAACGATGGAGATCAGCAGCAAACGAAATGCAAAATTCTTGAAATCGACCACAATTTTCCGATTTAACACACACACACACAATATACAAACAGCTAGGATGCTTACCTGGTTGGAAAAAACTTTTCTACTTCGAAGAATGTTCACATAATTATTATTGATGCTCAGTGCAGTTTCTCTGATATGCAAACGAGTAAAGATTTTGGAGACTGGAGCGAACATCAACCCTAAAAATAGAATCCGGCATAAATGAGGTGAGCCCTGGAGGTGGGCCAGAGCTGTTTCTGGCCGGGTAAGACCTCAAAGACCCCCCCTCAAACCCCAAAACTTGAAAACGAGGACCCCCGATTTTTTTTTTTTTTACAGTGACGTCTCAACTAAAAGCAATGTATATTTGTACTCTCATTTTCAGTCCTGTATTTTATAGAGAGAAGGGGTGAGGGTTGATAATTTTAAACTTTTTTTTCCACACAAGAGAATTTTTTCTTTTATATTAAATAATAATTGTTTACTTTTCATTTTTTCAACCTACCGTTCTCTGTTATACCTCCCCCTCCACCCCAAAAAATGGTATTTTAATTGGGAGGGGAGATGGGGGTTGAGAGTAAAGTCTCAATTAAATGGTGTATTGTGTATACTCGTATTATAAGTGTATATAAGGCATTCCTTTTAGATTTTCCACTCACCGATGTTATACCCTCTTCCCCTGTTCTTTTCTGAGGGAAAGGGATGGGCTAAATGCCCTTATTCCTCATCTCCGAGAAAGGTCATTTCTGAGGGGAGAGTGTGGGATTGAGGATCAAGTCTTGATTTGAAAGAGCCAGGAGACACCTAATTTTTCATTTTCAGTTTTCTTTAAATTGTGCACCGTGTATACTTGTATTAGTGAGTAGTAAGTTCTCTCTCCTTTTTTTTAATACCCTCTTTTACGTTCTTATGGCATCCGGGTACCCAGTGTCTGAACACCACCATTTTCTGCCGGTGCCCAGGCCCTAGTTCTCGGGTACCAAGTGTGAACGCAGCCTTAGTTCCCAAAATCTTTTCGCCCTTAAGACCCTAAGATCAAAATTTAAAATCTTATTTGTTGCCCCTAAACATTTCCCAAAGAAGTGATTGGCAGAAATTGTTAAAATATCAAGCAAATTCATCTTTTGTGATCCTGTCCTTATATTTTAATTCTCATGATCACTGTTTTATAAAGCATTGATATTACTTGTAAGGAGAAATTTGATGCTGATCACTCTTAGGGTTTAAAGGCCGGGTTAAAAAGCATTTATTTTTCAACCAAAGGCTGTGATTACAAAAGAGTTTGTACTCCAGACCATGCCATTAAAATATTAATGTTATCTTTTCATCAAGGGTTGGATCACAAGTAGCCAGCCTTGGAGCTGCATATTAAATACTTATAATTACAGAGTTATACCCTAAGCATTCAACAACTTAATCTTCAGACCAAACTAATTTTAGTTAGAACTTCTGCAGCGACCACTGTCCTGTGGACAGTTCATACTCTACACAAAATATAGCCTTCCCAGGACATTTCACTGAATCACTGAACGAGAAGTTTGGTTCACCATAATGACCTTGGAAACCCAACTCTACATCCGTGATCAGTGGATTATCTGCTGATATACCCAGCATGCTCTTAAAATGCATTTCCATTGGCTCCTTTGAAAGCACTTCCTCAGCAATGATCTGCCGTTTCCCTTTGATGTCCTGAGACACACGCATGGACACTTGCTTGAAGAAGGAATAAGGTGTGTCACACACTAGGTCAAGGCCTTGGATCATGATTTTATTTTGGCTTGTTTCAACAGTAAAGCGACGTCTCACTCTGAAAGGTGGAATCTCCAAACCAAGCCTCTCCAAAAGCCCTTTCATAACTGCATCTATCTGACTGTGTATCTCCAGAGAGCAGTAAGGACTGAGGGGTGTCTTTTGCAGATTGCAGATTACCAATTTCTGTTTACGTCGGACTGCAACAGCAGGAATATCAGCAGCTGGATTGACACGGAGGCTGGAGCCAAGTGCAATAATCAAGTCAGACCTCTTGGCTTGCCGATAAGACTCTTCTAGTTCATAAGTAGGAAGAGTCTCCCCAAAGTTTATGATGGAGTCCACCAACACGCCACGGCAGTTGGGATTATCACAGAATCTACCAGTCTGGTGGTCATGAACAAACTTGGCAGTGCGAACATTGAAGTCTCTTAAATACTTAGCACCACAGGTGGTGCACCTCTCCAGGTTGGTATTTCCATGAAGTTCTGCAAGCTCATGACTGGGGATACCACTACGTAGGTGGAGACCATCTACATTTTGACTCACAGTGAACTTCACCAGCCCCTCCTTGTGTAGCTTTACGATAGCCATATGGGAAGGTGATGGTATTGCTTTCAACATGTTAACAAGAAAGGATGCTCCAGGTTTGAGAGGTGCGCCTTTAGCTTGCAGCTCCCATACACCAGGCCCCGTTTTGAGCACAGTGTTCATTCCACTGCGGAAATCAGGGATGCCAGTACTTGTGCTTATTCCAGCACCCGTGAACATGATGCAATGCTTACTCTCCTTCACCCACTTTGTGAGAAGATCAATCTTTTTCTCCAGCTCTTCTTCACTGTCAAAGAACTCCTTTTTCTCTTCTTCCTCTTTAATGTCGTGATGATTCCTTCCAGTAGTGGGGATTGGTTTTGGGATGCCATCACTGGGTTTCTCTGATGGTGGTTTTACTTGAGCAGAACCTAAAATTCACAACACATTTGACTTTTGCTGCTGTGGAATGGTCAGAGATGTGAATTTCAATGCCCATCATGTTTATGGGTTAGTCAGGATACTGAAAATTTCCCAGTTGCCAGAGGATTTTCAATCTACATAAAAAAAGGCCTACCCCTAATGTAACATCACCATATCAATGTCAATATGTGATTAAGTGTGGTGGAAGTTTCTCAAAATAATGATGACAATTTCTACACTTTCATCAAATGAAAATAATTAATGATTTAGTTTTATGGCATTTGAGACTCACAAGTAGAGAATCACAGGTGGATAGATGACAGCTGATACAAAATTATTAGCTCTTTATTACCTACTCAGACATTTGGTATTGAATATACAGCATTATTTTACTGTTACTATTCGTCTCTAAGTTTACTATATTTATCCACTGATACCTGTTTTAAGAAATAAATTCAGGCCTGTAGTGCCTGTGGCAAAATTAAAAGACAAAACTCTTTCTTTAAGTGTTTCTTCCTTCCAAGAGAGACTGTCTCACTTCTCACTTTAAGGGGCTAACTCAACACACTATAAATCAATTTTTCTTCATAGGTGACTGATATAATCCTGCAGATTATAGTTTGCCTCAAAATCCAATTATAATCAATTCTTATAAAAAGAACAGTTTACTGAGTGCAACGTTGCCTTTAGTGACTACCTGCATTACTGTCCTCATCGGCACCTGGTTTTGCTTTGTGCTTCCCCTTGGGTGTAATTTTTATGCTGTCTACAAGGGCTCTTGCCATCTTCTCCAAATCTCTTGCTGTTCTTTCTTGGTTTTCCTTCAGCTTCCGCTCTGTAGTCGGGAATACACCTTCCCTCACAACTTTTTCACAGACAATCTTTTGTGTTTCTCCCTCCTTTTCCCAGTGAACTACAAACTGAAAGTGTTCAGGAACAGCCTCTGGAAAAGATACTGGATGCTTTGTGGGCTCATCACCAAGTAAACAGACTTCAATGTTGCTTGACTGGTGAAGGTACAGAGATTCAAACTGCGAGTGTTGCAATATGTTTATGGTGAGGTCGGTGGTACTGTCAGCCATTAGAGTGGGAATCTGGAATATTCAAATTAAAAATTAAACATTGTAATGCCTGTCTGTGAAGGGTTTTCTTCTTTCCTCAAAAAAGCTAAATTTGAGTCTCCAGCAGCATGTTTATCCTTCGTGCTGGCTCTCACTCTAATCTTGTGGACCATTAGTGGGGCAACTTAGGACATCCAAAGTTTGATTCCAATTCAAGAGCAAGACAGGGGAACTTTGCTTTACCCTTCTTCAAAGTATCAAGATCAGGACAAGACCTCAGCAAACTGACCCATTATTTCATTCTGTAAGGGATATATATATGACCAATTTTAAATTCCCAGTACTAAATATATGGCAATCTACACAGCACATTTTTTTATAATGTCACCCTCAAAGATCTCAGGAGAAAAGATCATCTTAACCTTGGAAGTGAACCAGGGAATGGGGAAGAGGGGGGGGGGGGGTGTTGTGGGAGGACTGCTGAAATACTCAGGAGACAAGGAATGAAAAGAGTTATTGGGCAGTTCCAGAAAATATCTATACCGCCCCCATCGGAAGTAAATGCAAATTCCAAGGGGGAGGGGGAGGCAAAAGTATGAAAATCAAGCTAAATTGGCATTTCCAGAGGGGTCGGGATGCAAACCAAAAAACCTTCTGTGGAGGGGGAGGGAGTATGGATATTTTTTAGGGAGCTTTAGCAAAGAGGACGGCAACGGGAACGCCACAAAACAATAGGCTTAATGAGCAAAACCAATCGCTCTGCAAGTGCGTTTTACAGTTTTGTACATTTCTTTGCCGTCCTCTGCAAAACAACAACGTGAAATGACCAAATTTTAGGTTTTCACGAGAACGTGAGCGCATGACGGTAAATTTCTGTTTTTTTTTTCTTACTTTAATGCCGTTTATAGAAATTTAGACCCTAGCCAGTTCCTCAGCATTTTCCAGGTTAAACAAATTGAGATCATCGCGAAAGAGTTAGAAATCGAGAAGTAATAGTTTAAAATGACGTTTTCGTTGCCGTCGCCGTCGTCGCTGCTATAAAAGCTAGTGAACAATGCTTAAAAGGGGCTCTGTCGAATAATACCAAAATAATCCCCACATCATCATCCCGTACATAAAATCTTGTTTTGCGAACGCTGCAATACTGCAGGAAAAATTCGTCTCCACCCCCGCTCCTCCTCCTCGACGTTTTTAACATTTATATTTGTCTCATTCTTTTCACTTCTTACCTGACCACCTTCAAGTAAATTCAGCACCACTTTTTTGCACGATACGAGCTCAAGTAACCCTGAAAGGAGTGAATTTTTGACGTCCAGAACCAAGTTGTTGCAGTCCTCTACAAGAACTTTCGCAGCTTTCTCGAGTAAACTGGCATGGCAATCTGTGCAGTCCTTCAGAAACAACAAAGCACCTTTTGCTTCGGTTTTTAGCTCAAACTCTTCACCTTTTCTGTTGCTAATCGTATGAACTGGTCTTTGAGCTAACTTGAACACTGCTTGGAGATTTGAAAAAGCCATGGCTTCCAAGACTTTCGATATATTATTGCACCGCCTCGAAGGATCGATCGCACGACCAGATAACAGAGACAAGCTTGTTAAAATAAACTATTTTCCATCCACTGCAAATTTCAGAGAAAAGACGCGCTGATTCTGCAAAATTATTTCTGAAGGTTACTTTTGTTTCCTTAAAAGGAGTAGCATGTTTTTAGCCGGATATCAAAACTGGAAACTGGAAGCAGTATTTTTAGTTCGGACGTAGCCTGCGTGGCCGGCGTAATCGGGAAAGGGGAAGGGGAGCGAGGGAGGCGAGAAAAAGTGAGGGGGATTAGGGAGAGGAGAGAGTTCCCTCTCTCCTCTCCCCAATCCCCCTCATTTTTCTCGCCTCCCTCGCTCCCCTTCCCCTTTCCCGATTACGCCGGCCACGCAGGCTAGTTCGGACGTCATTTGAGGGCCGACAGGCACGGCCGCTAAGCATCCGGTATATACACAGGCAACCCACACACACTGTGTGACCGTTTGTAATCTGGGTAGGCCGCCAAATCGGGGTCCCGTTTGTTTGTAGCTTCGAGAGGATTTATGTATTCTTGGTTTTCACTCACGTGACCTCTATCATGACGACGGTTGCTATCCGCCATGTTGGAGCCCATCCAAATGTAAACAAATGCCCTTCGATGTGAGATCGTGGTCGAATGTTGAGATGGTTCTCTGCATTATTCCTGACTGTGGGAATAGAACTGGTCGAGATCAAGGAGTGGGATTTTATCGTATACCAGCAGTCGTTACCAATAAAGGAGAATTTGAGGAAAAGCTAACTGCCGAGAGGAGAAAAGAGTGGATCAAAGCGATTAGTCGCGGCGATACGGAGGAAAAGCAAGTTCTTGAAAGCGAACGTGTGTGTGGCAAACATTTTGTCAGTGGGAAGCCAGCTCCTTATTGGAATAGGTACCATGAGGATTGGATACCGACTCTAAATCTCGGAAAGAAGAAATATGGCCCTAAAGTCGATATTAAAGCCAATGCACAGAGGACAGAGAGGGCAAAGAAGCGAGAACAACTTGCGATCGCTCGCCAAGAACGCGAAGTGGAAGAGAAGCGGCAAAAGCTTAATGAAAGCAGCCTTCCTGTTGCTGAGATTGACTTTGGCGAGCCAAGCACTTCGACCGAGGAAATTCAAAATGAAGGGACCGAAGGATTTAGCGGTGAAACATTTTCTGTGACTCAAACCGAAGAGCTTTGTGAAGGAGAAGAAATCGCACCGGAAGTAGGTGTAAAGGACGCCGAATGCCAAATTAACCCTGACACAAAGGAGGGATGGTGCCAAACCGCGGAGTTTGAATATATGTTTCAGAAAAACAAGTACCAAGCACCAGGTAAAGATTTCTTTGATTCGGATGATAAAGTCCGTTTTTACACAGGCCTCCCTTCAATGGAAGTGCTGATGGTTGTCTTCGATCATGTTTCCCCACATGTAACTCGACAAACACAGTCGCTGGATCGATTTCAAGAGTTTATGATTGTACTCATGAAACTACGATTAAATGCACCGCTACAGGATCTTGCCTACCGATTTTCGGTGTCAGTGTCCACCATTTCAAGAGTATTTTATCATTGGATTGTGGTGATGGATTCGAGATTATTTCGCTTTATTTACTGGCCAAACAGAGACCAACTTTGGAGGACTATGCCCCAGTGCTTTCAGTATGCATTTGGGAAGAAAACCACCGTGATCATTGATTGCTTCGAGGTTTTCATTGAAAAGCCTTCCAACTTGCTGGCCAGGGCACAGACTTTCTCAAGTTACAAGCATCACAATACCATCAAGGTTCTAGTAGGGATAACTCCACAGGGAACTATCTCTTTTGTCTCAGAAGCCTGGGGAGGTCGTGTCTCAGATAAGTTTTTAACTGAGAACTGTGGTTTTCTGGAAAAGCTTATCCCAGGGGATATGGTTATGGCAGATAGAGGATTCACCATCACTGAATCTGTTGGATTTAGACAAGCCAAGCTTGTAATCCCAGCTTTCACAAGGGGAAAGGCTCAGCTAGACCCAGTGGATGTAGAGGAGACAAGAGGCATAGCCAACGTTAGAATCCACGTGGAACGTGTTATTGGACTACTAAGACGAAAGTATACTATTTTGGAAGGAACTCTGCCAACTGACTTTCTGATTTGCAATCATGAAAACTCTGACCGTCGTATTCCATTGGTGGATCACATGATAAGAGTTTGTGCTGCTCTTGTTAACTTTTGTCCTCCAATTGTTCCATTTGATTGAATTTGATGTCATACATGTATTTTTGTATCTGTCCTAGAATGTATTCATAACCACCTCCCCTCTCCAATGGAAGCTTGGTTTAATTTGTAGCCCAACCCATTGGATTATATGGCCACACATATTAAACTTAATCCAGTCCCCTTCCATGGTTGAAGCACTGTTATTTTCTTTGATGGGGAAATTGCTACTGATATAATAATGATGTGGAAACCCAGCTCGTTGTAAAGGTAACAGGGATTTTTTCTACCTAAGAATGTGTATTTAATATCTGTTTTGTGTTTATTTTGGAGCAAAATGTTGTTATCCTGCTTTGAAGGGGGCAGGTTAAGATTGCAGATTTAACGAACTGTGAACTAACATGGATACAGCTATGCTATTTTCAGAGACAAGAACATCATTTTAGGGGTGGATCATTTTTTATCTATAAAATTCAAATATAACTCAAATCTATTTAAATGTTAGCCTTGTGTGAGTGATTGAATATTTAACTTATTTCAAGCTTTGCCATGTGGAAAGATTCACTTTAAACAGGTTTTGTTACTAGGTGCATACATATGAAATGGAAAACAGTAATTACAATAAGATACAAGTGTTCATACTATTCATTTAAATTTTAAGCAATATAGTGCTTCTTATTGGACCATAGTGATACTGTTTACTAGCCCCTTGATTTGTGTTGTCCTCTTTCATCAAACGACACAAGCTTTTTTTTGTAATTAAAGATTGCCTTAGACTGCCGCTCCCAAGCCACCCTCCTCTAAGGCTGTCGGAAAGTTTGATCAACACTAGTCCAATCAAAGAAACACTATGCTTACACTGTCAACCAAGCCAATGAGTACAAGTAATTTAATCTAGTTATTAGGAATATACATGTAAATTGATATTTATCGATCGTTTATTGCGACAGTGCTGTTTTGTATGGTCAATGCTCTTTGATGAAATGAATTGAGCGCTCTATGAAAGATATGTATATATATAAATACTTGTATTCTGGGTAGAATGTATTTCGCAGAGCGCTCAATTCATTTAATTGAGGAGCATTGACCATACAAAACAGCACTGTCTTAATAAACGATCAATGATTAATCCTGAGGCCTGAAGTCCTGTGAAGTTATTAACATATATCCATACTGTCTAGTGATGTGGTTTACACACCTGATTTTGAGGGCCTTACTCTTTGTCATGTTTAAGTGTTACTCGAGACAATAAAATGTTATTTTGTAAAGAAAATCTACATGTCTGATACAGTTTGCTGTTTTTTTTCTCTTTGAACTGTCTGAAAAGTATCTGAGATTCCTTGCATTTAAAATGAAGGAAACAAGCTCATTCTTCCATTTCTAAGACATGCAGCTAAATGAGGCCTCATTTTCAATATATCAAAATTTACAAATGTTGGATCTTCTCCAAATACTAGGCAGGTAGAAAATGCAATTGCAAAAACCCCACAGTCACTGCCATTCCTTTGTTGCTGCACTGGCATAGGATTGAGAGCTTCCAATCTCCCCCCTAGCAAATCATTTGCCTGTTCCTCTATTTCCTGGCTTAAAACAGAGTCATAAAGGCTGTCATAGAGGTTGACATGTCCTGGCAGACATCCAACTGAGCTGATACACACCCAGTGGCTGTTACCAGTGTGTAGAATTTGCACAAATTCACTACTGACAACGTCAAAATTTCTAACTCGACCAAGTGTAGGCCGCTGAAAGCCGTCAATTGCTGCATTCTCAAGCTGTAGTAAAACTTGAGCTTGCTGAATAATGTCACAGTCTAGCCATCCAGTAGGACTAGTAATTAGATCAAAATGCGAGTCTGTCATCTTTGCAAAGGCACCAGTCTTATCAGTTTCACCCTCACAAACTTTTGTGATAACAACGTCAACGTCCTCATCACTACTATCAGCACCGGAGGAAGAAGAACAAGTGGTAGCTGGAACAGGAATAGATTTTTTGCATGTAGAACATTTCCAAGTTGTTCTGTGGTTGTTGGGCATTCTTTTCAAATTTAAACAAGGCAGGTGAAAAAACTTTCCATTTTTGCAGCCTTGTCCATGACACTCTACTAACTTGTCTGTGGGTAAGGGCTTTGACTTGCAGATGCAGATGCTGTCACACTTCATAGCTGCTTGATTTGGTACAGCATGTGATACCGTTCTAGTACCTCCTCTCTTCTTAAACTGAGGAAGTCTGCAACAATGAGGGCAGTACCATGTCTTCGGCATTTTCACAGAAGTAAGAGATAGACAGGAAGGGTGAAACCCTTTATAAGGGCATTCCTCATTACTGCATAAAATACTCTCTTCATCTCTTTTCATTCGACAGAAACAGATGGCATCCTCATCTGGTAATTTAACTGGCACTGTGCAACGTCGAGTATACCATCGCCCCAAAATCTCAGGGAGAATGCATATTGTCCAAAATATTTCTAATTTAGGGAGCACACGGTTCCAATGTTCAATGTCAGGGTATATGCGTTGAACTACTAAATGAATGTTTTTCATTTTATCAATAGCACATACCACAAAGTCACAATATTTGACATTTGGCACTGAGAAGAGTTGCTGCTGCACTTGAAAGTAGTAGCTGTGAGTTTTCTTTAGTTGGAAGTGCCCATTTACTTTTTCTAAGCAGGAATTCTTCTGCTGAATGTAGTCCTCAAAATTACCATCTTTGATGATGAAAGGGCACTTCACTTCCCCACACCCATTCCCGCAACAGCTACAAGACACAAGGAAATCAGGTGTGGCATGGAGAAATGTTTTCCCTTTGTTTATAAATAATCCACACTCCTTTACCTCAAAGTTAGCATGGTTTGCTTTGACAGCCGCTTCATATGCCTTTATGGCATCACTCTCTTGCTTTTGACCATGCCTGACTGCTTTAGTATTGACCTTATAAAGGCTTGGGTAACAAATTGTCCTAATCAAGGACTGGGAGGGTTGTGCAAGGTTTGTGTGAAATGCTGCACTGCTAACAGATGCACCAATTCTGCCAGCACGATGTCTATAAAATCCGGAACCGTTTGCCTGGGTTCGTGAGTTAATTTCCACTTTGTTTATGTGGTCCTCAGAAATATTTAATGTGATATTAGTACACAATTTAAGTAGCTCCGGGTACTGAAGATCAAGATTTTTAGTCTGAAATAATTCTGAAATGGTCGGTAGTGTGCGGCTTTCATCGATAAACTGATCGGCATAAGGATCAATCAAGCTTAGGGCAACAGCTTTGTTACGACAATTATTCAGTTTGGCATAGACCTCCTCCATTTCTCTATCTGATGGCGAAGTCGAACCAAATTGTCGTCCAGGGCGTTGTTCTACGGTATTTGTTTCCTTATTCTCCCCAGCATTTTGAGGTAATGCCTCAATTTGCTGATCCAATGTGGTTTTTAGCTTTTGGGCAGACGAAAAGTTGATATCCTTTGCTCTTGCGTATGGTACTTCGTTCACATACGTCGGTAAAACCCACGTACATTTCACTTGAGTACAGGCGAGCTTTCCTTGGATCCGTGTTATGGCTTCGATGTAAAACAGTGCACTCGCTACATGGGAGCAGGTTTCACCTAGTCCTGCTTTGCAATCTAAACAATGCGCCGAGATAATGGTTCCATCTTTCTCTGTGATGATCCAAATATTCACTAGAGGATCTCTCATGCTCTGCGAATGTCGCACTTTAGCCACTACAACATACTTGTCCGCGATTTCCTTTCCATTAACTGACGCGACAAAGCCAGAAACCATTTGATTGTATGCCTGAAGACTTTTGAAAGCCTTAAATTGCTTATTCGTGTAATGGCTTGTCTCTAGAACTAAGTACGAGAGCAAGTCGGAGACTTCTATTGGAGGCAAGCATTCTGGACTTAACTGCTCGCTCGGCAAAGCCGCCGGATCTACTCCCACCACAGAAATCTTCTTCAAATATCGTTCTTTTATGTGGTTTTCTAGGCCCTTGGCATAGCTTGAAAGCACCGGTATCTTTTGCAGAATATCCTCTGGAGATTCTGGATTCTCGCCTTTGAAATTATCCATAAAAGTTAAATTAATTGCACGCGAACGCTTCGTCCTACATAGAAATGGCTTACATTTGCATAAAATATGAGCTCTCACATGGGCTCCAACATGGCGGGTGCCTAATTTGCATAAATGTGTGACGTCAGCTGAAAACACCGCGATGAACATTTACATATAAGCTCAAAACAATGTATTTTTACCTGATATGTTGTGTAACACATACCTCATTGTCGTTCTTGTAGCTAAAAACGTTTTAGCGATTTTATGAATTTTGCGTTGGACACTCTGTAAGTATAGAGTGCAATACAGAGAACTGAACATGCGCATTTCTGACAAGAACGCTTCGACGCAGATTGTAAATCCTCGACAAGAATTCCAGTTGAGATAAAAGTTCATAGGCCTTTTGACTCTTTTGCGTGCCCTAGAACTGATAGACTTTTCCACGGTTTTTGACGCCATCTTATTAACTTGGGAGCAAACGCAGCTAAAATGATTA
This sequence comes from Galaxea fascicularis, assembly GCA_948470475.1. Taxonomy (NCBI): domain Eukaryota; kingdom Metazoa; phylum Cnidaria; class Anthozoa; order Scleractinia; family Euphylliidae; genus Galaxea; species Galaxea fascicularis. The sequence continues at coordinate 6,964,612 of OX419339.1, forward strand.
CGGTAAATGTACTGGTTGTATGGGATTTTTGCCGACTTTAAACCGCTAAGGTGGATTTCCAGCATTCGCTACTTGCTTGAATAGTTTTATTGGTATCTTTCATCCAACAGAAAGTTAGGGTGCGACGACGTGATTTGAATTATTTCACAAAAATCTTAAAAATTCGTTTACGGCTGTTGTAGGTTGAATCTGCATACTTCATGAAAATAATTTCAGTATAAATGTTCTTAAAAAGACATTTTAGCCGTGGAAAATCCGCCTCTTTGTAGCGGCGTTACTACGGTTCAAAGTTGGCCAAGACCCCATACATTTACTGTAATTTTAGCTGCGTCTTCCCCCGTCAACATGGCGTCAAAAACCGTGGAAAGATCTTTTGGCACAGAACTGAAACGCTTCCCAGTTTCAGACACGAACGGTGCAGAGTAGAATCTACAAGTCTGACAAATATTTTCTGCTGTTGAGCAGTTGGCTCAGCAGTTGGCGTGTGCATACTTGATGCAAACTCTCCCGGATTATCCGGGAGTCATACAGAGCGTATGTCCCAGACTCTCGTACGGGTGACCAAATCCCCCGAATACCAAAATCTAAGTTTTAACCCGCATATTTTCCTAAAATCCGAACCATCCGGCTTCTTATGCTTAAATTTTTAGCGAGTTCCTGGCTTCGATTTTGTTGTCATAATTCATTTCGTTGCAGGCTGATGTTTCTAACACAGAAATACACTGACTTTTGATCCTCTTCAGTTGTTACTACTAAATAAGCGACAGTCTGACTGGATGAGCGTTCAACCATTTGCAACTAATTAAAGTTCCTGAGAGATAGACTCACGCTTTCAAGGATCGAGGGAAATATCACTTTGGGGGAAGGGGTCAACGTTATTGAAGGAATGTTCTGGAGAGTTGGTCAGATTTGGAGGATCGGGTAGGGGGGTTGGTCAGATTTGGAGGGTGGGGTAGGGGGGTTGGTCAGATTTGGAGGGTGGGGTAGGAAGGTTGGCGCAGAAGAAAAAATCTCCAGATTTGAAATCTCCAGACCGAGGTTGGCATCTCTGCGTAAGTTTTCGGCGGAGTTGCGCCAGGGTTCACCGACAACATGTTACCCAAGTCTTTCTAATCTTACACCTTCGCCGTTGGTCGCTCTGGTCTGACATGCGCCGTCGGTGTGCGAGACTGGTAGTTGCCGTATTTTTTCGATTTAATGCCGGACCCCGATTAAACGCCGAGTGAAAACTAATAATTTTACAGTAAACGCCGGGGACGTTTGATCCAGGAAAGGCGTTGTGCTTGCACGGGAAGAAGGATGTTGGCGAACTTGCCTATTTTGAGCTCAAAACTTTTTCCAATTGAACCCATCTCCTTGCTATGTGCTTGCTTGTTCATGTTCTGCTTGCTTTGGTAATAACCATTTTCGGTGACTTGGGGACAGTTTGTCGGGACGGGACGAAGGGAATAATCGTTCCGTCCCAAGAAACTGCCTCTAGGTCTCGGAGAATAGTTAACAATTATTCACCGAAGTGGAGGTCAAACATCCAAATATCCACCACCGCTTTCTACAACACTGAGATCAATCATTGTTTTACTATATACAGGGGTGAATCTAGGGGGAGGGTTGAGGGGCTTGCAACCCCTTCTTTGGGAAGTTTTCCAACTTTTTCAGGCTACCCTTGGCTGTCCCTCTTTAATCGCAAAATTAATAGTATAAATTTGTTTCAAACGCGACTGATCGCCGATTGAGTGATTGTTAATTTAGAGGAAAACCATACATTTGGCGACTGATTTAGTCAACGCCAGCTCGAAAGATGGCGTCGAAGCTCCGATCATTACAAGAAGACTGTAGGTAATCGATTTTCTGGCGAAGATCGTCGCACCAGCCATTGTGTGCTTTGTCTAGTACCACCGATTATAGTTATTAAGGCACTGCAGCTACATGATGAACAAGAAAACATATACTGGAAGAAAGACATTCCATTTCCAAAATCGCTTGGAGATATGAGCTGTATATATGGGAAACACTCAGGCATTCAACAGATAGTGAGCTTCCAAACAACCTTTTACTAGCACTCTGTGCTCGCGA
>OX419339.1:6971684-6979184 GCA_948470475.1 Galaxea fascicularis
GTTAAACTTGTTGCCCAAGTTTAACATTGGCGTCAAATATAAACCCGGAAATCAGGAACTTGTTGATGAACATTTGAAAATCATTTTTTATATTTGTGATGTTTCTTTTATTTCATTTTCTTTTATACATGACTCCACAAGCAGCAGCACTTTTACACTATTGGGTTGAAACAAAGATTATTATTGTTATTATATTATTCACAATGGCAAAACTTTATTTAAGAATATCAATATGAATAACAATACCATTCACCATTTACAAGGATAAATAAACAATAGTCTCCATTTCATGCGAAAATATGCACGGATATTTGTCAACTGACATTATCTGTTCCGAGAAACAAACAGTTTTCTGAGAGCATAGCTCAAGGAAAACTGTGAGCATCGAGGAACAGTTAATGTCCAAGGAAAAATATCCGTGCATATTTTCAAGCCAAATGGGGAACTATTGTCTTTATTATCCTTAAAATATTTTTTCGCAACATGCACGGTTTTGAAAATTGGGGAATATCCTCGGATATTCCCCAGTATTTGGTCACGTGATGCATTTAGACCAATCGCCTGCGAGCGAAAATATTTGATGGATTATAAATACTGATAAAAATGTAAAAACAAAATTTCATTAATTATAATAATTATTTCTACTGAAGGACTCCTGTTCTACTACCATTAGCATTATAATCTTTACAGCGACTTTTTACAAAGCTAAAGAAAGTTATTATTATTATTATTATTTAAATGGACAGTTCTCTGTTGAAACTATAAGTACATGTAATAATGGAACCAGTAAACCCTTTCCATTTGTTTATTTATCCTAACATTTGCCTAAAGTCGGGTATGTAGCAACCACTATGTGATATAAGCACTTATTGTAATTGGTATTGGATAAGCTTGACAGAAAATAAAGAAATTTGTTTCTTCATCTTGTTGAAGTTTGCCTGTTTCTGTTTGGACTATCTTTTCTTCTGAAATGCCATGAGTATCTTGTAACCGTGACAGTATAGAAGCACCTCTTTCAACAAAAGACTTGTCTAAGTTTGAAAGAAAGTAATAAAATTTTTTGGTGTTTGTTGTTGTAGTTGACTAAAATACCAAGGTTAACATGTGCCCACAATTGAGGTTTATGTTAACCATACTGGTATATAAGCACCTCTTACATTGAAACAAACGTGAGTACATTTGAAAGAAGTTAGTGAAATTTGTTGATGTTTCTTGGCGTCCTTTGCTTGTTTATGCACTGGCCATGTTTTGTAATCAAAACACCATGGTTAACATATGCCCACAATTTGGGTATATGATAACCATCATGATATTTGGGAACTTCAAACAAGGATTGCATACGCTTCCGAGAATTAAGGACATTTGCTGATTCATCTCGTTGTAGCGATCGTCGTAGTTCGCTCGTTTGTGCAGTGACTTGATTTAGGATTGCTTAAAAAATACCATGGTTAACGTATGCCCATAATTTGGGTATATGGTAACCATTATGATATTTAAGAACTTCTTCCAACACTTATTGCATACGCTTTCCAGAAATTAATTATCTGGTTGTAGGGATCGTCGTAGTTCGCATGTTTATGTAGTGACTCGATTTAGTATTGCTAAAAAACTACCATGGTTAACGTATGCCCATAATTTGGGTATATGGAAACCATTGTGATATAATTATAAGCACTTTTCGCAACAAGCACATTAAATAGTAAGCTTGAGAGAGAAAGTTGTTGAATTATGTCACTGTAGTTCGCTTGTTCAGGTATTGACTACTTTTGTTACGAAATACCATGGTTAACGTATGCCCATAATTTGGGTATATGATAACCATTATGATATTTAAGAACTTCTTTCAACAAGCATTGCATACGCTTTCCAGAAATTAATTATCTCGTTGTAGCGATCGTCGTAGTTCGCATGTTTATGTAGTGACTCGATTTAGTATTGCTAAAAAACTACCATGGTTAACGTATGCCCATAATTTGGGTATATGGAAACCATTGTGATATAATTATAAGCACTTTTCGCAACAAGCACATTAAATAGTAAGCTTGAGAGAGAAAGTTGTTGAATTATGTCACTGTAGTTCGCTTGTTCAGGTATTGACTACTTTTGTTACGAAATACCATGGTTAACGTATGCCCATAATTTGGGTATATGATAACCATTATGATATTTAAGAACTTCTTTCAACAAGCATTGCATACGCTTTCCAGAAATTAATTATCTCGTTGTAGCGATCGTCGTAGTTCGCTCGTTTATGTAGTGACTTGATTAAGTATTGCTAAAAGACTACCATGGTTAACGTATGCCCATAATTTGGGTATATAGTAACCATTGTGATATATAAGCACTTTTTGCAACATGCATATCGTAAGCTTGAGAGAGAATAAAGAAAGTTGTTGAATTATCTCACCGTAGTTTGCTTGTTTGTGTATTGACTAGATTTATTGTTACAAAATACCATGGTTAACGTATGCCCATGATTTGGGTATATGGTAACCATTGTGATATTTTTGAAAGACCTTCTTGCAACAGGCGTTTCCTAGGTTCTTTGCACATATTTCGATAATTTCACCGCCAAACGTAGTTAGCATCTGCTGTTGAATACATTACTTACCTCAAATACGGTAGCCTTGTGATTTACGCATCTCTAGCATATTGTAACACATGCTAGCCTGTAGTGCACCTATATCAATGTTAAGCTGCAGGGGAGGGGGGGGGGAAGGGGCAGGGCATAGGCGGGGTATTTGACGTGGCAGAAGCTTTGGGTCATTGCGGCTTGTGGGTCGGGACATTTGACTTACCGTTAGTGGGGAATTTGTACTCTTTTGCGAACCATGATAACATCCCCGGAGTTGGGTATTTGAACAGAAAAAACGAAGCGAGGTCGAACCCCCCGGCTATGCCCGGCGTTTCCTACACCCCCCCCCCCCCGTCTTCTGCTGCTTGACATTGATAGGTGCATAATGCCTTTTTAAATTACATTAATTTGTTTTTTTGCGGAGTTCCAATAATGATTTAATCTCTTAATTGTAATTATAGCCGTGGTAATAGCGCAAAAGGGGTTTCTGGTCTAAGCGTGTTCTTTACTTCGCGCAGTTAAATGAGATAGACAGTGTTGTATTTATGTACACTATTTGTCATCTTTCCTGAAAATAGCGATGCTTTCGGCAGGGTTGCTTACGTTAATTCGGCCAAGGCTAAGCCCTCGCATGGATTGGTTGTCTATTCTTCCACAAAAGGTATCCATTTATGGACAGGTTAGCCTTGAATAAAAGTGCATATTCGTGTGAATTTAAGGTTACATTTAACCCTTATGAAGCGTTCATCCTTGCAGAACAGCCAACTGACGGCAGGTTGCCCGATTTATACACCTTTAAGCAACAAACGACGATAATGACAGGTTAGACTAATTATACATCACCCAACAAATACGAAAGAATACAAATAGATGACCGTCAAACGCCATCGGCCCAATATATTCCGTGCCATACTATGGTACATCTTACTGATATAGTGATTGTTTAATAGAGTTGAAGACAATAGAAAATAATAGGTTGGGACCTCCGAAAACGTGTCCGCGATCGCTTAATGTACTGGTGGCCGCTTAATCAATCATGGGAAACGCCGGGACTTTGGTAAGTAACCACCAAAATTAGGGTGGCCAACGGATTCGCCGTGAAAGTTTCTCATGACAGCAACATGAGAACATGATGTCCTAAATCATTTCCGACTGATCAGGATTCATATTGTTTACCATATTTCCCATTACATGTACATTATTTTAAACCCAAATTAAACACTTAATTATAAACAATACAAAAAAGGTGAACTGTGATACTGTGCCGTATCGCAAGCGTGTGCAATGCTTGTTGGAAGAAGTTCCCAAATGCCATAATGGTTACCATTTACCCAACTTAAGGGCATACGTTAACTTAACTTATGGTGACCATGGTATTTTGTAACAATAAAAATACTCAATACATAAACAAGCGACCTGCAGTGAGATAAATCAACAACTTTCTTCATTCTCTCCCAAGCTTACTATTTATTAATATGCTTGTTGCGAGAAGTGCTTATATATCACAATGGTTACCATAATCATATACCCAAATTATGGGCATACGTTAACCATGGTATTTTTTAACAATACTAAATCAAGTCACTACATAAACGAGAGAACTACGACGATCCCTACAACAGGATAAATCAACAAATGTCTTTCAATTCTCGGAAGAGTATGCAATGATTGTTGGAAGAAGTTCCTAAATCGATACCTTCTGGATACCTTTTGTGGAAGAATAGACAACCATTCCATGCGAGGGTTTAGCCTTGGCCGAATTAACGTAAGGAACCCTGCCGAAAGCATCGCTATTTTCAGGAAAGATGACAAGTGATTTAATAGTGTACATAAACACAACACTGTCTATCTCATTTAATTGCGCGCGCGAAGTAAAGAACACGCTCAGACCAGAAACCCCTTTTGCGCTATTACCATAGCTGATTACAATTAAGAGATTAAATCATTATTGGAACTCCGCAAAAAAACAAATTAATGTAATTTAAAAAGGCATTATGCACCTATCAATGTCAAGCAGCAGAAGACGGGGGGGGGGGGTGTAGGAAACGCCGGGCATAGCCGGGGGGTTCGACCTCGCTTCGTTTTTTCTGTTCAAATACCCAACTCCGGGGATGTTATCATGGTTCGCAAAAGAGTACAAATTCCCCACTAACGGTAAGTCAAATGTCCCGACCCACAAGCCGCAATGACCCAAAGCTTCTGCCACGTCAAATACCCCGCCTATGCCCTGCCCCTTCCCCCCCCCCCCTCCCCTGCAGCTTAACATTGATATAGGTGCACTACAGGCTAGCATGTGTTACAATATGCTAGAGATGCGTAAATCACAAGGCTACCGTATTTGAGGTAAGTAATGTATTCAACAGCAGATGCTAACTACGTTTGGCGGTGAAATTATCGAAATATGTGCAAAGAACCTAGGAAACGCCTGTTGCAAGAAGGTCTTTCAAAAATATCACAATGGTTACCATATACCCAAATCATGGGCATACGTTAACCATGGTATTTTGTAACAATAAATCTAGTCAATACACAAACAAGCAAACTACGGTGAGATAATTCAACAACTTTCTTTATTCTCTCTCAAGCTTACGATATGCATGTTGCAAAAAGTGCTTATATATCACAATGGTTACTATATACCCAAATTATGGGCATACGTTAACCATGGTAGTCTTTTAGCAATACTTAATCAAGTCACTACATAAACGAGCGAACTACGACGATCGCTACAACGAGATAATTAATTTCTGGAAAGCGTATGCAATGCTTGTTGAAAGAAGTTCTTAAATATCATAATGGTTATCATATACCCAAATTATGGGCATACGTTAACCATGGTATTTCGTAACAAAAGTAGTCAATACCTGAACAAGCGAACTACAGTGACATAATTCAACAACTTTCTCTCTCAAGCTTACTATTTAATGTGCTTGTTGCGAAAAGTGCTTATAATTATATCACAATGGTTTCCATATACCCAAATTATGGGCATACGTTAACCATGGTAGTTTTTTAGCAATACTAAATCGAGTCACTACATAAACATGCGAACTACGACGATCGCTACAACGAGATAATTAATTTCTGGAAAGCGTATGCAATGCTTGTTGAAAGAAGTTCTTAAATATCATAATGGTTATCATATACCCAAATTATGGGCATACGTTAACCATGGTATTTCGTAACAAAAGTAGTCAATACCTGAACAAGCGAACTACAGTGACATAATTCAACAACTTTCTCTCTCAAGCTTACTATTTAATGTGCTTGTTGCGAAAAGTGCTTATAATTATATCACAATGGTTTCCATATACCCAAATTATGGGCATACGTTAACCATGGTAGTTTTTTAGCAATACTAAATCGAGTCACTACATAAACATGCGAACTACGACGATCCCTACAACCAGATAATTAATTTCTGGAAAGCGTATGCAATAAGTGTTGGAAGAAGTTCTTAAATATCATAATGGTTACCATATACCCAAATTATGGGCATACGTTAACCATGGTATTTTTTAAGCAATCCTAAATCAAGTCACTGCACAAACGAGCGAACTACGACGATCGCTACAACGAGATGAATCAGCAAATGTCCTTAATTCTCGGAAGCGTATGCAATCCTTGTTTGAAGTTCCCAAATATCATGATGGTTATCATATACCCAAATTGTGGGCATATGTTAACCATGGTGTTTTGATTACAAAACATGGCCAGTGCATAAACAAGCAAAGGACGCCAAGAAACATCAACAAATTTCACTAACTTCTTTCAAATGTACTCACGTTTGTTTCAATGTAAGAGGTGCTTATATACCAGTATGGTTAACATAAACCTCAATTGTGGGCACATGTTAACCTTGGTATTTTAGTCAACTACAACAACAAACACCAAAAAATTTTATTACTTTCTTTCAAACTTAGACAAGTCTTTTGTTGAAAGAGGTGCTTCTATACTGTCACGGTTACAAGATACTCATGGCATTTCAGAAGAAAAGATAGTCCAAACAGAAACAGGCAAACTTCAACAAGATGAAGAAACAAATTTCTTTATTTTCTGTCAAGCTTATCCAATACCAATTACAATAAGTGCTTATATCACATAGTGGTTGCTACATACCCGACTTTAGGCAAATGTTAGGATAAATAAACAAATGGAAAGGGTTTACTGGTTCCATTATTACATGTACTTATAGTTTCAACAGAGAACTGTCCATTTAAATAATAATAATAATAATAACTTTCTTTAGCTTTGTAAAAAGTCGCTGTAAAGATTATAATGCTAATGGTAGTAGAACAGGAGTCCTTCAGTAGAAATAATTATTATAATTAATGAAATTTTGTTTTTACATTTTTATCAGTATTTATAATCCATCAAATATTTTCGCTCGCAGGCGATTGGTCTAAATGCATCACGTGACCAAATACTGGGGAATATCCGAGGATATTCCCCAATTTTCAAAACCGTGCATGTTGCGAAAAAATATTTTAAGGATAATAAAGACAATAGTTCCCCATTTGGCTTGAAAATATGCACGGATATTTTTCCTTGGACATTAACTGTTCCTCGATGCTCACAGTTTTCCTTGAGCTATGCTCTCAGAAAACTGTTTGTTTCTCGGAACAGATAATGTCAGTTGACAAATATCCGTGCATATTTTCGCATGAAATGGAGACTATTGTTTATTTATCCTTGTAAATGGTGAATGGTATTGTTATTCATATTGATATTCTTAAATAAAGTTTTGCCATTGTGAATAATATAATAACAATAATAATCTTTGTTTCAACCCAATAGTGTAAAAGTGCTGCTGCTTGTGGAGTCATGTATAAAAGAAAATGAAATAAAAGAAACATCACAAATATAAAAAATGATTTTCAAATGTTCATCAACAAGTTCCTGATTTCCGGGTTTATATTTGACGC
>OX419339.1:6984184-6986684 GCA_948470475.1 Galaxea fascicularis
TTGGCACTTTTGTGGTGCAAGGAATTCTGACAAGCTAGAGTAGGTTAATAAGCTGGTGCTTTGCTTAGTTCTAGGGGACATATCAAGTTCTTATTCAGTTTTACTCAGTAATCTCAATTTATGGTATCACTAAAGGATAAGAGAGTCCAGAACATGTTTACTATGGTTCACAAAGGCCTATCCAATATGGCTCCTGGGTATAATTGTTACATGTACATCACTCTTCCATGAGCACACTCCTAGTCCATATAACCCACATGTAAGGGGAAAAAGGAAACTACGGGTTCCAGTGGTTAGGACCACAACTTATTTGGCCTGCACTCTTGACCTGATATTCTTCATCAGACACTGTAAGAATGTCAGACACCCTGGCTATGTTTGAGCATGGCATTAGGAGTTATGTTCTTGTGTGACTCTCTAGTTTTCCTTTTCTTTTCTGTTCTTTCACACTACTATAGGTGTTGTGTCCAAGTACAGATGAGGTGTCTGTTATATGAAATACATAATTTTTTTATTTTTATTTGTAAAGTTCCACTTTGTATGTATGTAATAGTCGACTTAGTTTTTCTCATTTTAGCTTTGCATTTTGAAACGAAAGAATTTTTTTACAAATAAATTATTCTGGTACAGTACCGCTCAAAAGTAAGTTACCACCGTCGCGCTACGCGAGTTGCTGTAAGTAAAATTGTTTGAAGCTCTTGCGCGATCTTAACTGACCTATTGTTAACTGTAACAATTAGTTTATTTCCTGTATGTTTGTTCTGAAAAGCCCATGGTAAAGAAACTAAGACTGATTTGGAAAACTCATATGTTTACCTCAATAAACGCTCTGAATAAACAGGTCAGTACAGTTGATAAGAAGACAGATGGTCAAAATGGTCTTCTGACAAGTATTGAGAACAGCATCAATACTGTAACTTAACCGAAGATATTTTCAACTTGTTTCACTTTGACAGTACTGTTTAGTATATTTGTTAGCTTTCTCAAACTGTGCTCGTTGCATAGGATTGCTTATTTCGATCAAGTTAGGGTTGAGTTTGTTTACTTATTACTGAACGTGCATTGTTTATAAACGCTCTGAATAAACAGGTCAGTACAGTTGATAAGAAGACAGACGGTCAAAATGTTCTGCTGACAAGGATTGAGTGACTTTTCTTTCATGCAAAGCTTGCTTGATTTGTTTTGATTGAATGTTTTTGCGGTTATGCAAATCTCTTATCCGTGTGTCTTGCGCTTGATTTTATTTTGCATGAATTTTTATTTTAGAAAACCAGACCATTCTACCGACAACAACAGACTCGAAAAATTCCTGCTAATGCGCTAGCAGGGTACACCAAACAACGATCATTCGCAACAAAGATCAACAAACAAGGGTCATTCAATCTCTTATCTGTGGATGGATTTTACTTCACACAAATTTTAGAAAACTTGATCATTCTACTGATCAACGCCAGACTCAAACGTTTAAGCTTCTTGTGCGCCCGTGTCTATGAATATTGTATGTACGTAAAAGGTTTCAAATTACACATGCCAATATTTTTGTGTTTATGCAAATCTCTTATCTGTGGACGGATTTGTTTGTCTGACGCTTGATTTTACTTCGCACAAATTTTATAAAACTTGATCATTCTACCCATCAAGGGTGTCGGTAAAATGCCGACTCAGGGCTGGGGCCGGGGCCGGGGCCGGGGCCGGGGCCGGGGCCAGGGTGTTAGCTTTAAAAAAAAAAACAAAAGTAAAAAAAGGAACATAAATTAAAATAAATTAAACTAAAATAATAAATAAACAAACAAACAAATAACTAAGTAAATAAATAGATGAATAAATAAATAAATATCAACAAATACGTTTGTTGTACGACCGCTGCACCATAAACTGCAAAACCCCAGGTCAAGCTTCGCCTGATCGAAATGGCGGAAAGCAAGGGCATATCAGTAAGTTGAAGACATTTTGATTCAATTTTGTGCCTTACAACTTGAAGACCTGTCGACACTATGACTGGGTGTTTTATCTTTAAAAGGAGAGAACAGAATTACACTGTTGTCTATAGCTAGTGCCATGTCTTCGGAATTTATTTCACTACCTTTATGAATCGTGCTGCATTGTGTGTTGGTCAACTTTGTGTGCACAGCTGTGTACAGTATGTGGTCCTTGGTCCGCGAGTAAAAGTTGTAATCTCGAACATTTACCTGCAACACATAACGAGCTGAAATTTTCCCTGAAGATAGCTTTTATGTTTCTTGCAATAATCTTAAAGTGGCAAGTTCCAAACAGTGACAGTTTCCTCGTAAATCGAAAAATGGTGACTGTGCTCACAGGCCCTTGGTCCTCACGAGAATGAGAATTTTGGCAAATTTTATTTATTCTTTATTTTCCTTGATATCTAAGCTACAGTCTCAATGGGAGTCACTGCAAGTGTAAAATAAATCTGTTTTCTTTTTGGACGACAGTCTCCCACACAAGCCCCGTTCGAAAACATGAATAAAGATGTCAAAATTAT
>OX419339.1:6991684-7019184 GCA_948470475.1 Galaxea fascicularis
ACAACCTTGATGTCACGCATGCTTCCTGTCCAATCATCCGCCTTTTTTTAGGAAGCCCTGGGGACGAAATTGGTAAAACAATTCCAACCCAGTCTTCTCAACGCAAAGAATATACTGCGTTGCACATGTACTTGAATTACCCACTTCCCACCATTGCCTTTCTGTATCATTGTCTATGCAAGAAGTTCTATCAACTGTTCTTGAAAGTTGATACCAATTTATTGATAACCACATGAATCTTCACCATCAGTTGGTCATCGATTATTGATTTCATCGACGGGATATGCCAGGGTACATGCAAGACATCTTGGTATCTTTTAGAGCATTTCTTTGCACAAGAAAAGAACTTGGGAAAAAGAACTTTAGAGCAGAAACTATATTGCACTACTCAGTCAGACCTCATTAGTTGTGCTGTTTACATTTTAATGTTGTCTCAGAAAATAGCATGGTGTGCATTTTTAATTTATAAACACTTTTTTTTTAGAAAAAAACGAAAGTAAATAATCTTGTAAATACACGTTGGATTGTATACTAAAACAGCACCTGTTAGTGGACTATCAACTTGTTGACTGACACAATTTTGTCTGACTGATACAGTGTACATTGTTGTTTTAGGAAGGAGGTGATGAAATATTGAGAAATTCTGTGTCCATGTGCATCTTGGTAATCTGGAGCAGCACTTGGAATAGCAAAGGCACAAGGTGCAGAGAAGCATTACCTGGATCTTTTGGTGAGCCAGATTTTAGGATGTTTTGTGGAATGCTTAAGCTTCTCTCAGTGTTGAGCTTAACCAAGTTTAATTATGCTATTTGATTCATTGCTTTTACTTTCCTTAGTGGAGAAGCACTCCAAAGGAAAGGGTTCTTTAACCCTTTAATGCCCAGTAGTGATTAACATGTAACTTCCGACATTGCACAGAAGGTAGGTGACAAGAATAGACAACCAGAGGGTGTTATCTTGATATAACCACAAATTCTCTAGTTGATGTACAAGGAACTGTACATCAGCTAGAAAGGAAAATTAATAATCAGATCTTGGGAGTTAAAGGTCAGTGATGATTCAAAGCAACACCCCTGTTCAGTGGATGGGGCCAGTCTTTTTCTGGGTCCTGAACCCCATTTTTTACCTCCATTAAGGGACACTAACCAAAAGGGATGTGGCTCACCACCAAAGAGGGTTAAGAATAGTGTGTACTAATCACTGTAATTGATAACAGCTTTTAAAGCATCCACCATAGAGTCGAACACTTAGAGACTTACAGTGCATCTACACGTGATAGCAAGTTGTTCAAGTTTCTGAAATACCCAGTGCAGTCTATTTTGTGACTGCAAGTTGTTGAGTTAGAATACCAAGAATGAAAAAACAAAATTAACAAACAATCAACTTGACTCATATGTTTAATCCTCTAGATTCGTAAGTAAATTACAGTGCATGCTTATTACATCTCTTAGGTAGTAATTCATGTCACCAAGCAGCACAGCCATGCCAGCAAGATTGTGACTCCCGACTTACACCTGCATGGCCATCGTTGTAAACGATTGTGAGTGCAGCTCTGATCTCATCAAGTGGAGCGACCCAGGTCCTTCTTACACCACCCTCCTATAAAATAATAAATCAATCAATCAATAAATGATATTAAATATTTTACCCAGGAAGCTCCACTCACCGCAAAGTGGTTTTCAGGGAGGTCCTGCATCCAGATTGAATTGCAATTTGGAAGTGTTGGTTTTTGGGGAGAGGGGAAAACCAGAGTACTCAGAGAAAAACCTCTCGGAGCAGAGTAGAGAACCAACAACAAACTCAACCCACATATGACGTCGAGTCCAGGAATCGAACCGGTGCGACATTGGTGGGAGGCGAGTGCTCTCACCACTGTGCCAACCCTCTCTTGAAATAAGGATCTGGGAGTCTGTTGAGTACTATGACACAGTCATCGTGGCTTGTGTTTGCAGCCATCCAGAACAGGGCATCTTCAAAAGCCTTATTTTTAGCACAGAAAACTCTTGTACGCCCATGTTTAGCTGCACACCAACCGTATTCAAGCCTTCTGCCCATCCAAACACCACCCCCACCCCCTACTAAGCAGTCACCCTTCAGTTGTGATAGTCATTCTGTCGCCTTTCAGTAATCTGAAAACAAATCCTCAAGCAAAAAGGATGGTCAGTATAAATCTTGTGCATAAATAAAAGGTTCTCGTATGCATACTTTTACTGATTGGAAATGGTATGTGAAATGAAAAGCAAGGACATGAAAGAACAAGGGTCAATTGTTTGTTTGTTTGTTTTTTTGCATTAATAAATGCACACCCCATTGACAAAAAATGTTGATTCTTTGTGATTTGTACGCTCTTTTTACTGTCTTACTTCTATAATGAAATGTACGTTTACTCGAAGTAAGCCCCCTCGATGAGTCTTTGCAACTCTTGGGGCAAACTTCTTGTTTGAATATTGTTTAAATAAAAAAAATAAAAAAAAAGGTTCCATTTTCTTTCGACAGCACAAGTTATGGACACTGGCACACAGAAAATGGTGAGGAGCTGTTAATAATGATAATAATAATAATAATAATATTTAATACTTATAGTGGGCTTTTTCTATAAAAATACTCAAAAGCTCATTACAATATTATTAATAAACTAAATTTTAAAAATCAGTAAAATTACCATAATTACAGTATTTACAACAATTCCAGATAGTATATGCCCCTGGCCTTTTCTCAGGCAGATGCCCCTTACTAAGGGGTTTCCATTTTAACTACAGATGCTCTGGAGACAATCCATTACCCAGCCTACAGTCCAAGTTGTCTGCTGAAGCTATCTGTGTAAGTATAGAATCTGTTTCTTTTCTCGTGTCCTTTTCATCAGTTCAGTCAGTTCTCAGAAACAAATGCAGCTGACTAGCAGAACTGGTGTTTATGAACTATACCCACTTCTGTGAGAATGAAACTCCATTTTGATTTGAAGCAGGCAGGAGGGAATTAAAATATTTATATCAGTAGGAATGCAACGAAAAAATTGATTATTGTGTGAACCAGTTTCAGAATATTAAAATAAGTTGCTTTAGCTTTGGCTTTAGTTTAGCATTCTCTTTGAAGAAAAGAAGTTCTGACTCTGTCACCCTCTTTGGTAGGGTGATAGCCTGCAAGCAAGCTCTTCGGGCAGTCTCGCAGCAGGCAGGAAAAGGAGAGCTTGCAGTTTCATCTCTGTAATTTGAATATCCTCCTTCAATTTCCATGTGGCTGAGCTGTCAGATTTTCACCAATCAGTGCAAAGCGCAAATAAATTTGAAATGTAAACAAACATCTGCCAATCAGCATTTTGCATCGAAAGATTCAATGCAGATATTCAAATTACAGAGACGTAGTTGCAAGATCTCCTTTTCCAGCCCCGCCGCCAGACTGCCCCAGAGAGCTTGCTCGCAGGCTAGTAGGGTGACTTGTTTTTACGTACACTTTCCCATAGGAAGCGCAAGTTATGGTATGCGTATTCATGCAAGGGCAGGTAGCTATAAAAAAAATCATGCAAAGAAGAATTGAAGAAAAAAATTTCCTGCAGAGTGAATTGCACTATTGAGCTGACAAACTGTACCTGCCTGAAGGGCACTTTGGCAGCTAATTTATACACAGTATTGATCCCCATTTTTCTGCAATTAGGAAAACACACATTTCCCTTTCTAGCTGATACATTTTGTGTGCAGCAACCCCATCATGGATAAAAGCCCTTGCAGAAAAACCCTTG
The DNA here is from genome assembly GCA_948470475.1 of Galaxea fascicularis. Lineage (NCBI taxonomy): Eukaryota > Metazoa > Cnidaria > Anthozoa > Scleractinia > Euphylliidae > Galaxea > Galaxea fascicularis. The sequence goes on from OX419339.1 coordinate 6,995,421, forward strand.
GCTCAAACGTGATAAAACCATGTGCTTTAAATGGCCATCCTGCTTGATTTGTTTGCACTTTAAAACAAGGACACACCAAGTTTTGAAAGCCTCAACATCATCACAGGAAAGAGTTTACAACTGAAATGTATAAATGAAGATTGTGGGCACAGATATGCACATGCATACCAAACTGTAATGCTTTCTTGCACAAGTTTAATCTTCTGCTATGGTTTAGGGTTATTTATGTTGCAGGTACCAATAAGTATTTAAAAAAACATGTAGAACCGTGATGTTGTGCCTTTTAACTTTGCCACTAAGTACCGACACTTTTCTTCTGCTTTTTAGTCCCAGTGGGGTCGATATTTCATAGCAAAGTTCTCTTGTATCAGTTAGTCAACAGTTCAATGTATCACTGAAAACATTTTTATTTGACCATTTTTTATTTGATACTTATACGTCATAGTGAAGCCTGTCAAGAATTTGCTGCATCTCAATGATGAATTATATGACAAGAGTAATGAACAAATAAAATTTATAATTTCCAAAATGCAATGCAGGGCCATACGAGGCAGTGGCACTTCATGTAAACCATTTTCAACTTGGGAAGTGTCTGAGACCTCAAATGTACTATAAACTTGACTTCAACCTATTAAATAAAATTAACATTTGCATCATTGACCAGAGGTGGATAAATGCCTGGTCTCTGATTGGCCAACATTTACATGTCTGACTATATCATAACAATATTATTCAGTTCTAACAGGATCATAACAAATATCACATACACCGAACAATAACAAAATTAAGTGATTATGACAATGTTTTAATTAATGTGTACTAAATGTAACATTTATAACAAAAACCCATTGGCATGAACTTAATACTAACTAGTTAAAGCATCAAGCAAAAGAAGAAAAACAAATAAACCAAACAAAATGCTAAAAACAAATTCGTGCAGGGGACTTAACCCCCCTCAAAAAAATCCTGCAGAAGCAATGGCCGTGAGAAAAATCATACATACAATCTGAAAAAGTCCTCCCCCTGCACCCACCACTTTTCTAATGGTCCGTCCCTTAAACAAGTTAGTAGAGGTTTCTAAATGTATGTGTTGTCAATTCAAATACATTGCTGTTATGTTTTATGCATTTATTCGTTCAAAATGAACAACGATCCGGTTTCACATTATGACATTATCAGTCTGCAGTGTGAAAACAGTCAAGAAGAATATGCCGACCGATTATTATGATCAAACACGCACAAATTTTGCATTCAAAGTAGGGAGGCTATGTGATTTGAACATAACCTCGAGAAATGTTTGTATATGGAGCACTATAGAAAAATGCGCGAATTTGTTTCTTTATGATTTGTCTGAGGAGCAGCGACTTCCACTCTGAACAGACCCGTGCATGCAAAATATGATGATTTTTCCAATTTTTAAGAGTTGTTTCCCTCAGAGCATTTCACTACCTTTGTTGTCCTCATCCCTGGGAATTTTCCAATTGGTTTAAATGCTCATGCCCGGGGATTGGCCTGGAATGGGACAAAGGCACTGCTGGAATTGAGTGGTACAATTATAAAAGTTCCACACTTTGTACATTTATTGCTGTTTTTGAGTCCCTGCTTCCCGCCAGCCTATGTTAAAACATTGGGGCCATCCATGAACTAATCTTGCTTTTACCTTGAAGACAGAACTGTAACATTTTCATTTCCTTTTAGGTTGTGAAGGAGATGACCAAAGACCCATTGGTGCATTTGGCCCAAGGATGCGAATAAACAAAAGGGTCACCCTTCAGAGAAATTTCATTTTATTCAGAAAGACTGGAAACCAGTCTTTATCTGACCGGGGTTTTGTGGAATAAAATATATATTCGCTTCTTAGCTCCGGAGAGTTATAACGTGTAGACTTTGAACGGTAAAAGCCGACATTAACGCTTGCTTCTTAATTGAGCTACAATGCCAACGTGGAAACAGTTTCTAAAAGATAGTCCTGCTCTCCCATTCAACGTTTTTTCAACTAAAACCCGCAGAGTAAATGGGAGGATATGATGACCAAGCTATACATTAATAATGATTAAACGGCCACAAACCTTATGAAGGGCAACGTGGCCAACCCTCTGTGTCTGAGCAATTTATTTTTACACAGGTAATTGTTAAAGCCTCGTGGGTTGCAGGATTTATTTGTATCATTTATCGTGGTCCGTAGAATCCCACACAAGAATTTTTTATCGTAGAAATTAACACTCGTCGCTAACCTCATATTTTCTATAAATTGGGATTTTCAAGACAGAAAAAGAATACCACCTCGAAAATGACTTGAACAATCGTTCAAAATATAGAGTTGTTGTTGTTAAAAGCGAAAATGGTCGAGAGAGGAAACCTGGGCAAGTATAAAGACGGGGTGGGAATCGCAATGGTTAACCTAGTATTTACGCAAATCGACGTCTTAAAAAAACTCAAGTGGAAAAATAAAAAATACGAAAAATGTCAAAGACGAAAAAGAAAACTCGACAGTATAAGAAGAGCACGAGTAAGTGTAACTCTATCAGAAACTTACGTCGGAAATTGTAAAGCACCCCAAGCAAAAGAACTTAAGCCCTGGGGAGGGCTGGGTGACTTTCTACCCATCTCTCGAACAACTCGAAGTACATCCGGGAAACAGCAAAAATGGCAGGGCTTTTGTCACCACAAATAGTGTTTTCATATCACGTCCTGGTAGTTATGTTGGTTTGCCATGCTAATCCTCTGGGAAATAAACTCTGGTTTAATACTAAATATTTTCTTTTGTGCCGTCACCGCCGACCGCTTAGCTCAGTTCAGGTAGAGCACCAGACTGATGTGCGGGAGGTCGCAGGTTCAGACCATGACCGAACCAAAACCCGGGGTCTTTAAATAACTGAGGAGAAAGTGCTGGCTTTGTGATGACTTCTGCAAATGGTTAGACTTTCTAGCTTTCTCGGATAACGACGTACGATAAACCGGAGGTCCCGTCTTACAGTGCTGGGACGTTAAAGAAACCAGACAATGTTCGGAAAGAGTAGGGAACGTAGTCCCCGGTGTGATCGTCTATAACTTATCCTGTTCTGGGGGCACCTGTGTATCTTACCATTCATTAAGATTGTAAACTGCGAGGCTGCAACTTGCCCCTAAAAAGCAGTCTGGCAAAGTCCCCCATAAAGTCTTGTAAAGCGCTTTGGGATAAAGTGCTATATAAATCTCTCAATGTTAATTATTAAATCAGTATCGCCGTGGACCCTGTGAGAGAAAACATTGAATAATAAAAAAGAGGAAGTCGCATCCTAAAACCTCTTTAAGGAAAAAATTGTTGGTGTTCTTTCAATCCACTTATGCCAATTCAAACCTTGGTGGTGAGAAAGCACCACAAGAGTAGCTCAGTCAAACAAGGAAAGCTCCTTACTAAAAACATAATAGCAACAGCTCTTACAGAAAGAGCACAGGATTTATGTCTATATGTAAATCTTTAAAAACAAAGTTGAGAAATCAATAAAAGCCAGCGTTCCAATTCCTTCCAAATATAAGAACAAATCAGCCTTTTTTTTCTTGAATACACCACTTGCACAAATCCCGTTATACCATCATCATTCATCTTGGGGGGGCATTTGCATTAAAACAATGGGTATCCTGTTTACTAGAGCATAACTCAGTCCCACTTCTCTTGTTTTTATGTAAACAACCCCCCAAAACAGATTGTATTATGGTATTGTCCAAGTTGTGAATATATTAAAAACTTAGCTATTCTATCTCATTAATTCGTCAACTGTCTATAAGCTAAATATGTAAATGAAACAGCACCTAATTAAAGTGAGTGAATTAATGACCACCCAGCAGGGGAGTGGGTGGGACTCCGTCCCACCCACTCCACCTCACCCCCTCCGGTTGGTCCTGTAGGAGAGGGGAGTGGGTGGGACTCCGTCCCACCCACTCCACCTCACCCCCTCCGGTTGGTCCTGTAGGAGAGGGGAGTGGGTGGGACTCCGTCCCACCCACTCCACCTCACCCCCTCCGGTTGGTCCTGTAGGAGAGGGGAGTGGGTGGGACTCCGTCCCACCCACTCCACCTCACCCCCTCCGGTTGGTCCTGTAGGAGAGGGGAGTGGGTGGGACTCCGTCCCACCCACTCCACCTCACCCCCTCCGGTTGGTCCTGTAGGAGAGGGGAGTGGGTGGGACTCCGTCCCACCCACTCCACCTCACCCCCTCCGGTTGGTCCTGTAGGAGAGGGGAGTGGGTGGGACTCCGTCCCACCCACTCCACCTCACCCCCTCCGGTTGGTCCTGTAGGAGAGGGGAGTGGGTGGGACTCCGTCCCACCCACTCCACCTCACCCCCTCCGGTTGGTCCTGTAGGAGAGGGGAGTGGGTGGGACTCCGTCCCACCCACTCCACCTCACCCCCTCCGGTTGGTCCTGTAGGAGAGGGGAGTGGGTGGGACTCCGTCCCACCCACTCCACCTCACCCCCTCCGGTTGGTCCTGTAGGAGAGGGGAGTGGGTGGGACTCCGTCCCACCCACTCCACCTCACCCCCTCCGGTTGGTCCTGTAGGAGAGGGGAGTGGGTGGGACTCCGTCCCACCCACTCCACCTCACCCCCTCCGGTTGGTCCTGTAGGAGAGGGGAGTGGGTGGGACTCCGTCCCACCCACTCCACCTCACCCCCTCCGGTTGGTCCTGTAGGAGAGGGGAGTGGGTGGGACTCCGTCCCACCCACTCCACCTCACCCCCTCCGGTTGGTCCTGTAGGAGAGGGGAGTGGGTGGGACTCCGTCCCACCCACTCCACCTCACCCCCTCCGGTTGGTCCTGTAGGAGAGGGGAGTGGGTGGGACTCCGTCCCACCCACTCCACCTCACCCCCTCCGGTTGGTCCTGTAGGAGAGGGGAGTGGGTGGGACTCCGTCCCACCCACTCCACCTCACCCCCTCCGGTTGGTCCTGTAGGAGAGGGGAGTGGGTGGGACTCCGTCCCACCCACTCCACCTCACCCCCTCCGGTTGGTCCTGTAGGAGAGGGGAGTGGGTGGGACTCCGTCCCACCCACTCCACCTCACCCCCTCCGGTTGGTCCTGTAGGAGAGGGGAGTGGGTGGGACTCCGTCCCACCCACTCCACCTCACCCCCTCCGGTTGGTCCTGTAGGAGAGGGGAGTGGGTGGGACTCCGTCCCACCCACTCCACCTCACCCCCTCCGGTTGGTCCTGTAGGAGAGGGGAGTGGGTGGGACTCCGTCCCACCCACTCCACCTCACCCCCTCCGGTTGGTCCTGTAGGAGAGGGGAGTGGGTGGGACTCCGTCCCACCCACTCCACCTCACCCCCTCCGGTTGGTCCTGTAGGAGAGGGGAGTGGGTGGGACTCCGTCCCACCCACTCCACCTCACCCCCTCCGGTTGGTCCTGTAGGAGAGGGGAGTGGGTGGGACTCCGTCCCACCCACTCCACCTCACCCCCTCCGGTTGGTCCTGTAGGAGAGGGGAGTGGGTGGGACTCCGTCCCACCCACTCCACCTCACCCCCTCCGGTTGGTCCTGTAGGAGAGGGGAGTGGGTGGGACTCCGTCCCACCCACTCCACCTCACCCCCTCCGGTTGGTCCTGTAGGAGAGGGGAGTGGGTGGGACTCCGTCCCACCCACTCCACCTCACCCCCTCCGGTTGGTCCTGTAGGAGAGGGGAGTGGGTGGGACTCCGTCCCACCCACTCCACCTCACCCCCTCCGGTTGGTCCTGTAGGAGAGGGGAGTGGGTGGGTGGGTTCTGTAGCAGAGGGGAGTGGGCTGAGAGGGAAGAGGGTGGCATTGTTTTTTTGCCAGAGGGTGTGGGAGAGACTGCTACAGAACCTACCGGAGGGGTGAGGTTGATTAGTCCCAGTGGAGGGGAGGAGGTGGAATTCCCGGTAGGAGGGGGTTGTGTTGGAGAGGTCAGGTCATGGGACTAAGTTAAATTTTTAAATAGAAAGTCATGGAGACAGAAGACAGGTTGGCCGCATGTTTGGATGCGGTTGTTTTATTTGATGTGATATTTTTTCTTGGTTTTTATTTTGAATGTCTTTCGTTTTAATTGTAGTAGTTGTATTATCATATGTTGTCTTTGTGTTGTCATTTTGTCCCTGCAAATATGCGGTGAGTGTGTTTAAAAGTCTATTTTTTAAAATGATTTTAAGATAAGCTGCAGGATATATATTGGCTTTTTGAGCAGTTAATATTTTCATATTTTCTGTGTTACAATACGATGATACTGTAAAATGTTTGAATCTGTTTCTTGGTATGAACAGCAACCGTACCTTGAAATTGAATTTGGCCGAAACAAAGGAAGCATTGCAGTTTTAACTATCTTTTTTGGCAGTGATATTAGTTTTTCGTAGGCTGTCGAGCGTGTTTTACAACACATTAATCGCTTGTCTTTTAGAAAACGTAAGTTTGTGTTTATTACCTCAATTTTGTAAAATTATTTTTTTACAATGTGATGAAATTGTACCTAACTAAATCTTTTCTAGTTCTTAGTATTAAAATCAAACCTTGACTGAATAGAATTTGGTCATACAATAGTTATTTTTCGGCATCGTTTTATATTATATCAGTCATTTTAAAGGCTATCGAGTGTTTCACAATCCCAAGACTCTTGTTTTAAAATGTCTTTCTTGAAAACAATTTAGCTTAGCTTTTGTTTAGTAAAACGAAAGAAAATGAAGCCAAAAATTGCTGTCTTAACTTAGTTCATTTGAATCTATGTTTTCCTGTCGAGACGAATTTTTTCCTTCGTCTTAGAATTTATTCAGTCCGCTAGTATTTGTGCAGTTTGAGGTGTAACGCACTGCGCATTATAAAAATTGGCGACAAAAGTTATCTCAAATGTGGCTTTCTCGACGAGCACTAACGATGTTATTTGAAAGCTACTACGGATTCAAATTGAAAATGTCCACTTACCGTAATTTGATCTTCAAGAAACTCCATTATAAACATCGCTCGGCAGCACTACAAATTAAAAGTTATCTGTTGCAGTGCTATTCATTCTTAGTCTCTCTCTGCGGTCTCTTTCTCCCCTCCTCTATCCAGACAAGCAAAGCGAAGAATAAGGTAACGGTAACCTTCATTGAATTGTTCTCTTCAGGCTGAAGACAAAACTGATTATCGCAAAAATTACTCGCTATAGCAGAAGTTGAAAGTAAATCGCCTGAAACTCTATTTTGTATGTATTATTGCTGTCTTCAATGCATTTTACACAACTATGACTTACAAGGACGGTAAGAAATAAATCTTTGCAATTTTAACACAGCGAAAGAAGAAACTAATCGCAAAATAAAGACTTTTGCCAAAAAATTTCTCTTTTTTGTTTTAACCGAGTCTAGATTGCAAAAGCAGAACTCGATAGTAACGCACAACTGAGGAAAACCAAACAAATGACACTATATTAATTGGGAAACTATTTGCACCGAAAAAAACTTTTGATGCCAAAGTTCGGTTGCTATCTGTGAAAGGAAATAGCTTTCAGCATAAGTGACAATAAATCCTAATTTCGAATTTCAAATTAAAAGAAAATAAAACGCGCCTTCTACAAACGATGCAGTAGAGTGCCTCTATTTCAATTTCGATTCTTTTCCGATTTTGGCATTTTTCGACTTGGAGGTATGGATTTGGAAGCAAAGTAATTACACTTACAGTTTTACCCTAAGAACATTCCAAGTTGTTTTTTAATTTAGCTGAGTCTAGCGGATTGTGAAAACAGAACTCGATAGGAACGCAAGCCAAGCAGATTAAATGTGAAAATGAAATGATGGATTCGAAGAATTGTTCTCAATTTCATTTTAAAATTTTAAGTTTCGTTGCTGTTCATGCAAAAGAAATAGATTCAAAATTCTTCTACTTAAGATAATATAGAGTGCCTCTATACTAATTTCTTGTCTGATTTCCGCCATTTTTCGGCTTTGGGTATGAATTTGGTGGCACAAATAAATATACTGTACTTCCAGCGTACTTGGCCATATATCAAGTGTTTCTTCATTCATCAGGGCGGCTGCAGACTCTTCATGGTAAGAGCTCTTCAATCAAAGCAGAAATCGGGCTTAAATGCTTGTAGCCAGCCATGTCTAAATTGTATGCACTTTCTTCAACATCTTGGCTTTGCGTAAAATGCATTGTCTTTTGTCAGCCAGGAAACAGCTTGAGTACAACACAGCAACTCCATTGTATCTTGACAAGGTGGCACTGGCGTCCTCGGCTTAATCACTCTTTCCCAGTCAACCTGAAAACAGAACGTGAGCCTTTCAGTTAACTGAACAGTTTATGCTATACCTGTTATATAGATGATAAGCTCTAGAAGGTCAATCAATCGGTCAAATCAATCACAAATAAACAAATTGAAGGGGGTCTTTTCTAACACCTGTAACACGTCCAATTGTGCTTAAAGAAATAAGAATTTTGTAATTATGAGGTCCTGTCTTATTGGGAAAACAAAAGAGTTCTTCAATTAATAACAAATCAAACTGTAGATGGTCGTTTCATTTTCCTTTTTCCAGAATCTCAATAGTTGATTCTAGTTTAGTTAGAACTGATAATTCTCTTTTGAATTCTTTTAGATTTATGACAATATGCAGAAACGCATTTTTTAAAGCGAGTAACAACGGAAGCTCGTTTCCTTAGAACTGAACACAATTCCATGTGACCACGCTATCGATTTTCTCGCGTTTACTGTTTGTATATCACAGCGAGCACCAATTTGCTTTGGCCGGTAAAGTGAGAATTTTTCGACAGGTTTTTTGTAGATACGTTCAGGGAAAGTACTAATTGCGATTTTGTAACAATTAAAAGTGATGTGCACGCTTTATCAAAACAGTGTTTGATAAACAGAACAACAACAACAACAACGTGACAACACAGCGCAAACATCCCCACAAGAATACATGGGCAGGCGCTCAAGTTCCAGCCACAGCCTTGAAACGGTAATTAAAGGTAAGCTTAAGTGTCAAAGTTAGTTTTGCCTGTTAAATTAATTTAAGTGCAAATTGTCATTCTTGTTATATCAATGGAAATGTTTGGTCATTTTTCATTTTTTTTAGTAAAACATTGCTAAACAGCCAAGAGATGTTGCCGACTATATTTGCTTAGAGACAATGTACTAACGTCATGTGAAGAGGTAAAATTTCGTTTTCGCAAAGTTCGGTTCCTAAACGTGGACTTTTTAAATCTCTTCGAAAGTTTCAGAAAACCAGCTCAAACAAAAGTGACACTATCGAATTTAAGCAATACAAAAATTAAGTTATCAGTGCCGGAAAGTGAAAGAACGCATTTTGTAGTTCTGCAGTTTACTCTTGGTTGTTTGTCAACAAATTACCAAGCTTAAGCGCTTAAATTAAAGTTTCAAATGGCTGCGGGAACGTCAGAGCGCAAGATTAACTCAAAATTGAAACGTTTTGCGAAAACAACTGAACGATTTCATTTTGTTTTGATACGTCTCGAGGTATTTTGGTCTAGGACGAATGTTTTCAAATTCTGTATTATAAAACAGCATGATTTATTCCATGAATATTTGTGAGGGTACCAGTATATGTTAATTTTTTACAAACATTTTAAAAACTTTCTTGCATCGGACTGGCTACCTTACTGACCAAATTTCAAAGTGTTGTTCTTGCAAAGAAAAGCAACGCTTTTGCAAGAATTGTTCTGACAGGCAGGTGAAAAGGAAAAAAATTGAAGTGTGACAATATTAAATAAATCGTACCTTGCCAAAGTTAGATGTTTTACCAAACGTTATCCTTGCTTGCTTTATCTGCCACTTGGTCCATCATCTCGGTTCTGTGACTAAAACAAATAAACCAGCATTAGCACGGGTGGGGTGCATCAGAGTGGAAAAACTAATGAAGTCCAAACTGAAATTCTCTTTAGATTATTCAAGGTCAAAGTAAATGGATCAAAATGAGACTCTTTTCGTTCTGTTTGCTTTTATGAAAAAATTTAAGTAATTTTCTAGAATTTTCGTATAACTGATCCTTTCCATGCCAAGTAGCACAAAGGCCTCCTAAGAATTCAGTTTCCAAGGATGTTTCTGTGACCCAGCAAAGACTCTTAGGGACAGGTGGTCAGCCCATCACCCGGCCTCCACCCAACCGTGATGTGTGGGAGTGCAACCACAGCACCGGGTACTACGTCCCCTTCTCTTCGATCAGGTTGTGGGTTCTTCTATGTCCCCCAGCAGTTTTACGTATGGAGATGAGGGCGACAAGGCCAGCCGCTTAAACGTCACTGCCCAATAACGCGATCATCTAAACTGAGGCAGATGTTGAGCACAGCTAGCATGCCCTTACCCAAGACCGTGGTTAGTGATCCGGACAAGAGTTAGACCCGTGACCTTATAAATTGGTGTCGAGAAAAACGCGTGAATTGAATCTAGATCGATAATGGGACACCTAACACGTGATAATCCTATGATGCCATGTTAAAATAAACCTTTGAAAGTGATGAAAGAAACAATCAATAGAAAGAATTCGTGTACATTCAAAGAATCTTCAGCCGTCTTAATAAATAAATGTACTTGTTCCTTTGGTTTGAGAATCGCTATTTCCAGGTGTGTTTTTCATTTCGGCCTGCAATTCAGCAGTAAAGTGTCGTCCATTGAATTTCCGTCCCAATCGAATTAGGCGTTGCATTTTCTTGACGATGAATTGGTCCTTTTACCGAAATTTCCATTATACTGTTATGAAAATGTTCTAACGTTAAGAGAGGAATATAGGAATATTCCAGGTAAACATCAACCTAAATTCCACAATTACCAATGCATGAACAATTTATTCAGAAATTTTTCTCAGTTTTGGGAATAAAATTAACTTTACCGCGCCCGGCAAACCAATTCATACAAATACCAAATCCGAAAGCTTCCCATCATAGTAATTTACTGTTCTCTACCGGTAAACGTTTTATAAAAAATAAATGTTTTTCGAAAGGTTTTCGTTCATCTTGTCCCGATAATACAATAAGCTCACAAGAAAGCAAGGTATTACTTTAATCTTGAAAGTTAGACCTTAGTTTTTCCCTAGCTAGTAGCTAGTAACCATTTCCGAAAACATTTTTTTTCTTTGTATATTTTGAGAGGACTTGTTGCGAAAGTGAAACTCTGCAGCAGCTTACTAAACAAAGAAATGTGAACTAAGCGGATATGCGCTTTGTCTACTTCCAGAAAACGAGACAACTCCGGCCGCAAAAAAGTTATAGTTAGACCACATGTGATTCATTGGAATCGAATATCGGAACTTGATTGTCATGTTCCGAAGAATAACGGAAAATAGTGATCGAGCGAGAGGTGAAGTGTCCGGGAAATAGAACGATATACCTTTTGGTCAAGAGTTTACGATTGTTATCGACTTTCATCGCCGAATTCCATCGGAAAAGTTCGGTCATTCGTACACTGGCAAGATTTGTCCGTAGACAGTGATCCCGTTTCTCCGTAAAAGCAGCGTTTTACAATTAATTCATCTACTGCAAAACATACGGAGGTTACACCATTGCTTATAAGCCATATATGGATCAGCAATATTCTTATTGTTATCTACTTTGCTCTTTGATAACAATTCAAATATTTTTATTCAAGGTTTGTTATCTCTTTTCTACTTTTGGTAACAATAATGATTCAGTTCAATTTCAATTTGTTTTGGATCATCCAATCGATTTTCTATTTCTATGAAAAAAAAATTAAAACGATTCTAACGTTAAGAATAATTCTTTTTAAGCGCCCTCCCTCCTTCCCCCCACAGGTTGCTTTGGCGGTTTGTTGTCGGAAACGATTTTTATGTAGCGACCACCCCAGAACCCAGTTACAAATTCAGGGGAAAATTTCAAACGTATGAGTAATGTTCGAGGCACCTTCCCTCCTTACCCTCAGTAACAAATCGCCCTCGATCCTTTTTACTGGTATATTTAGTTTTATATCGATTTTACGGATCAGCTACATTAATATGAGGTGTTAAAAATCAATTCAGTGACATTCAAAACGTTGGGGACAAATTATCTTAGCGACCTAACAGCCTTCCCCTGACTGGAAAATCTCCTTAAAGTTATATCAGGCCAAAGAAGAAAGCGAGGCAGTGACAAAAGAACTAATTTTTTGATGTTATTGTAATAATAATAATAATAATTATTATTATTAATTATCATTATTACTATCACTATTATTGTTATTATTTGTTCTTCCCCTTCAAGAGCAGGGTTTTAACGTCAGTAAGAGATAGTTTCGCGATGCTGTTAAGTTACGTTATGATTGGCCGATCGATGACATTCCATCAGTATGTGCGTGTGGAGAAAACTTCACAGTAGATCACGCAATGATTTGCAAACGAGGAGGTTTCGTAATCCAACGTCATAACGAGTTGAGAGACCTCGAGGCCGATCTCTTGAGTATGGTGTGTGGTGACGTCGAGGTCGAGCCAGTTCTCTCATCACTGAAAAACAATTCAGTAGAGAGTCCAATAGAGCACAAGACGCAAGATTGGACATTCGGGCGCGTGGCTTCTGGGGTCCCCAGAGCTCGGCATCCTTTGATGTGAAGCTTTGCCACCCTAATGCCGAGTTTTACAGGGACCAGGAGCCGCAGCAGATCTATCACATCCATGAAAACGACAAGAAGCGGTTGTATTCGAGGAGAGTGTTGGATGTTGGGCATGGCTCGTTCACGCCGCTTGTATTTACAACTACTGGAGGGATGGGGAAGGAATGTATAAAGTACCATAGTCGACTGGCTGAGCTGATAGCCGCCAAGAAAGGAGAACAATACTCGCAAACAATTTCCTGGATTCGAGCAAGGACATGCTTTGCACTCCTTCGGTCGGCCCTGGTTTGCCTTCGAGGATCGCGGGTGAAGCGCCGTACTGCGTTTGACTACAACAATTGTGATATTGAAATCGCAGCTGCCGAAGGAGCCATTGACGTTGTTTAGTGTTTGTTTTCTTTTTTTTTTTTTTAGCAGCCTTGTATAGGGTTTTAGTTTTGCTATTCGCCTTTCGCTTTTCTAGTTTTGTGTCTCGAGAATAAAATAATCTAAATAATCGAATTCCAAGAAACAAAGGGACTTGTAATTTTGCATATATCAGTAACAACGTTTTTTTAAAAAGTATAATGCATGAACACTTTTTAACATGAAGTGCAGAATTTGAAAGCGTTTATTGAATTTTTATCTGAAACTTTTCTGTATTTGTTTTCGAAGAATTGTAAATAAAGTTTGCTATTATTATTTGTAAGCATAATTTAACTGCCGCCCGGTTGGCTTAGTTGGTAGAGCACCAGACTGCTGGGCGAGAGAGGGTGGGTCCAAACCCCAGGCTGGATCACAAACCAGGCTTAGGTAGGATCATGCTGGCTGTTTGCTTAACATCTGCTCTTCAGTTCGGATGATCACGTCACTAGGCAGGTAAGCCGTTAGCGTTGTCTCCTTTACCCCCACACGTGAAACTGGAAGGAGACGTGAAAGAACCCACACACCGAACGAAACTGGAGTAGGGCACGTAATCCCATGTTGTGGTCTGTCCCGACGTACATCAGGGCTGGGATAGAGGCGATGAGCTGGACGGCACCCGTCCCCAAGGGCCTCTTTTGGGTCACAGAAACTAGTCCAAGGCGAAATTCAAAACATTTTGTCTATTTGCAAATTTGGCGGAAAAAAGAAAAACCCAAACAGCTTGAAGCACTGCGGGGAGATGCTTGTCTCCACCCTCCAACCGATATAAATTTCAGAAAAACTTCCTAATTCAAATAAACGGAAATTGAACAACTATCTGCTGAATATCACCCATTGAATTGGTTACCAAAGGTTCACCCTTGTTTTTTCAATTAAATTTGAAACCAAAACTGATGTTCTTGTAACCACGTAAGATTTTCGTGGACGCGCAACTTTAGTTTTCTTTCCTGTGACTCAAAATTATATGCCTCCATTTTGTGGTAATTCTAATTACATTACTCCTAACTGAATTGAATAACACGAGTTGGACTTATCTGAATAAGTTGCGCTTGAGTGGCAGAGTGATGGAACATTCTTGGCTTGCGTTCCCCAATCGTCGGTTTATTGTAACCGTTCATATTTTGACCTAAAAGATGAAAACCAATTGATTAGACAATAAGACTGCAGTGCCCAAGGTAAACTCAGACCAGACTATATAAACGGGCCCTAGGGCATCTTAACCACTCCTGATTCAATGGAATTTCCGATGATAGTAGTAAATTTGACGCCGTGTGTTTGTACCAGGATAACAGCACAACGTTGCTGGAATACGGTGCATGTCTCATGCCAAGGAGAGACAGAGGAACAGACAAATAAAAACAATTCTGGTCAAGTCTTACCTTAATTCTGGAACCTAAGGTTTGTAACAAGTGTGTCTTCAGGTTCCACTCATCGTGTAAGTTCTTTCACATCATCACATCTAACGAGAAAGAGAGAAAGAAATTTACCAACATATACTGTGATGCGGATGCGAAATGTTCGCCAGTTTTGCGAAAGAAAATCTTACGTCGTTGACATTATTTAATTTAGATCTCGGAGCTCAACGAAACCAGGTGGAGATCACCTGCATCCTAACAAGATTTAGTGACGATTCAGTCGTACATAGAAATAAGTGTCATGTTCATAAACGAAACTAAAGTCAGTTTCTAACGAGTTCACTCGATGTTGCTTGCAATACCTCGAAAACGAAATATTTTGGAAACGAAATACTCATAGTAAGACCAAATACAACTAATTTCTAGGAGAACTAACCTGCAGACGCCTCTGATCTTTGACGCAGTGCACATCAAGAAGACCTCAAAATGAACTTCAACAGCACATGGCGGACACCGCCAGAAGTAATGGGTGCGCCTTTTGACTCACCTGTTTTTATACCGTATTAAAAATTCATAACGTAAAAGTGTAAAATACTTGGATCGGCCAGGAAACACTGAGCGATTACTTAACATGTTAGCGCAACTCCCTTGTTGGAATTTGTCTCATGTTGCTTCTGGTATCTTTTGTCAGTTGGGAATTCATATTTTGCATGGCAGTGACAAGACCAACACAGGCTACTGAATTACATCCTTTTAGAGAGTGAAAAGTCGTTTCTTTATGAATAAATCAACATAAATAGCGAATGCGTCTTCAGCTTAAAATTAATAATTGACTCTTTCGTTTACGTCGCGTTTTTGCTCCAACTACGGGACAGGCGCTTAATCAGTGAAGAATGGAATTAAGGGAGAAATTTAAAGTTTGGCATGGATTGCAGCAAGTTCAGGCACCTTGAATCTGACTTGAGGTGTGTATGGTGATCCACAGAAAGAAACAAATGAAAATTAGTTTTAACTTTAGCGCCGGTTCCTTCGATCGTCTTTAGAAGGTCATTGCCTGGTTTTATGAAATCTCTCCTTTCCTCATTTTCTTACTCAGGTACCAGACGCTGTCTTTCTTCTTCTTCTCTCAGCTTATGTGGGTAAATAGTCTTCAAGTCTGTGAAGCAATTTATCTTGAAAAAAGGACGAAGGAAGCAAAGAGCTGAAGAAGGGGAAAAAAGAAAAAAAAATCTGACACATAGATAAGTCACGATTCAACAATGTCTTGGCCTTCGGTGTTTTAGAATGCTTTGATACTTCTCACGGTCTTACGATACGATTTGTTGTTTTAATTTATTGAAAACCGAATATAAACTACTATTTTTGACTATTTTTGTGACTATTTTTATGTGCTATTTCATCAGATTTGAACGAAGTACCACCAGATCCTAATGTGGAATGAATGTGCGAAAGTTTTACGATCATTTGAGTTATTGACTGAACGTGATACTAGTGCAATCATAAAGAAATCCACCAAAAAATCATGCAAGTTAGACCCAATGCCAACCCAACTGGTTGTCGACTGTCTTGACCAGTCGCTACCTGTTATAACTACCATCGTTAATTGCTCACTATCCGGCACAAGGTGTTTTCCCTGAAGCGTGGAAGGACGCGCTCGTCAAGCCTCTTCTCAAGAAACCTGGTCTTGGTACTGCTTATAAGAATTTGAGGCCCGTAAGCAATCTGCAGTTTCTATCAAAAGTACCAGAGAAAGCAGTTTTTGACCAATTACATTGTCATCTGGCTGAGAATGATTTGTATCCCCTACTACAATCCGCATACAGAAAGCGATACAGCACGGAAACGGCACTTCTAAAAGTTGTAAATGATATCAAACGAAGAAAAAACGGAATTCTTAGCAATTGAAACTCGACAACAACTAGACAAAGTATCCCTTGATGAAATGACAATTGGACATACTAAAGTTAAAACAACTACTTCAGCGAGGAGCCTTGGAGTATGGTTTGATTGTAACATGCAATTTCACATCAACATAACGAAAATGTGCGCTATGGGACATTTCTATCTATACAACATAAGGAGAATAAGGAAGCATCTCACATATGAGTCAACTCCTGCACTAACACAGGCAACAATAATAGCCCGATTGGATTACTGCAACAGTCTTCTTTATGGATGCTCTGATGGTCAAATTAAAATACTTCAGCGTTTGCAAAATATGGCTGCTAGACTTATATGTAACTCTACACGCTTTTGTTCGTATCACGCCGTCGCTTTTCAAGTTGCACTGGCTACCAGTCAAACTCAGAATTAAATACAAAATTTTATTGGTGACTTCAGTACAAGGCAATACATGGGCTATCATGCCACCTGTTTACATACAAAGTCTAGGTAAGTTCAAGTCAAAAAAAAAATCACGATACAATCTCCGATCTAATGATGAACTTTTATTGGCTCAACCAACTTTTAAATCAAACAAGACAACAGGAGATAGAGCTTTTCAAGTGGCTGCACCCTCTGAATGGAACAAACTTCCAAAATCACTCAGATTAGAGGACGATTTAACTTCTTACCACTGTAAATATTATCATAATCATGATTAGTTATAATTTAAATATTGTAAATAATCTTATTGTTAATTTTAAGCGCCTGAGATCATCTATTTATGGATCATGCGCTATATAAGTACTTTATTATTATTATTATTATTATTATTATTATTAGTTTTTATTTTTTTAATTAACTATTTGATGCTTTTTATAATTTTCATTAGTAATTTATAAAAAAATTATAAATTATTATTATTATTATTATTATTACTGGGGTATTCTTTGAGAGCAATCTGGCTTCGAAGGTTCATGTCTTTGGTAGGGTCTGAAAAAAACTGAATTCTGTCTTAAACGGGATAGGGAAATTAGAGATTTGTGCCTTAAACAGGTGCGAGTAACAAGAACACCACACAAATTAATACCTTTGGTACGGCTGAAAGCCACTCATTGGGCACTATGGCCACATGGTAGCGGGCATTACCTCTTAAATCTACCAAATAAAGTTTGAGCCAGAGCATTAACGATGAAAATATGAAGCTTGTGGGATGTTGCTTGGAGTGAGCTATGCCATGCTGATGAGGCCTAAAAAAGCCGAAGCAGCTGTCCACGGCCGCTAATGCTCGGGCTCAAACTTTACTTGGTAGCGGTGGCCATAGTGCCCAATGACTGGAATGGGTTTCAGCTTACCTAAATTCATTAATTTGTTGTTAAGCAAGAGAGAGAGAGAGAATGCCATCATTGTACCTGAAATGATTCGAGTCTCGGAGGATCTGTAAGTACTTGTTAACGGATTTTCTCCAACAGGCAACAGTTAAATCGTTTTCAATGCAGAAATTATCCTCAAAAACCCACTCTACTGGGGTTTTACTAATAGCGGGCCTCCAGCCCAGCGACCACGGCCCTCGGCACACGGCTCACGCCACGGTCCGCACGCTGCAGCCTGCGACCCAGGGTTGAGGATGCTCTCGAAAATTGGGTTTTAGCAACGGAGTTGATCATTTAAATTGACCAATGTACCGGGATTCTAAAAGCTGACGTTCCAAGCGTTAGCCCTTCGTCAGAGTGAATCAGAGGGAATTGTTTAAATGAAAAGCCTTGAATGCGCGAGAAATAGTTTCAGCGTGAGAGAGTAAGATTGCATTCGTTTGCATGAGTCTCAATGCGTGAGACTTGAGAGCTCTGTTGTTAACTTTGTCAAGACAGGATGAGGCACCTCATCCTCTCTTGACTTTGTTTATTATTCTCCCGGTTTTGTCTGATCATAGACTTCACTGAGACTTTATCAGGGATTCAACATGATTGATAAAAGACGTAGTTTGAACCATTAGTGTAGAACTAGTTATTTGATCTATTTTGCCGCTAATTCCCTGATGACGTCTGTGTTGTCAGACAAAACCAGTCGGATCATAAAGTATTAACAAAGTTGACAAGATCCGTTGCTGTGTGCTACCCACTAGTTTTTAGAAAAAAAAATGCAAACGAAAATATTAAAAAATTGAACAAAATGTCTAAGTTCCACGATTCGTACTTCAAAACAAACAAAATCCGTCAATCCGCCAATCCGTAAAATGTATCCTCAAAATCCGAAACTGAACCGAATAACTTTTTTAGCCAAATCCGTTGATCCGCGAACCAAGTATTCACCCCCGTCATTTTGACATCATGGTAACACGTTTAAAGTGCAAGCAGAAACTATCAGTAGCTTTCCAAGGGGCTGTCACAATTTTTTTGCTTGACCATCCATACACGGCATTCTTGTAAAGGAGGTTTATTAATTTCCTGGGGGTGGGGATAATTTATACATATTTTAATATTTTAGCTTTTTATTACAAGGAATTTGATACTCTTACATAGATTTGACTGAGCTTGTAGTGTTGTCATACCTGACGAATACGCCATATCTAAATAAAGTTATTACTTACTTCCTCACTTACTCACGCTTCGCGCCTTCGCCCTCAACGTCTTGCGCTTCGCGTTCGGCTAAGTAAACGCCGGGTATGCAGGCTAAGAACGCGCATACTGTTTAGAACAACTCCAGCCATGTTAACTCCAGAAAACAGAGGCTGTGCTTGTAAGGATCCCATCCAATGCAGTTGTTGGATCTAACACCTTATTTGTTCAAATGCCTCAATTAGTTTTTCCCTGGGCCCGTTTGCGCGGGAACTTTAGGTCCATATTTGCATGTTGTAGCTACACTTAAAAATGTAATTTTCTGAGGTTTTACACTTGAACCTTGTACGAGACGCAGTGCTCTTAGTTTTCCGCTCTTCAAGTCACCGGCAGTCTGCCAGATAATTTCCTCTAAAGTTTCCTCTTACGCGCCACAACAATGTAAGTGTATTGTATTTTCGATCGGTTTATCGGTTTGTTTACCTTATAGTTTGTACATTTTGTAAGTTATCTTTGTTTGTATGTTTTCAGTTAAAACCTTCTTCGCTTCGTGAGTGACAGTTCCACGACATAGTGAAAAGTGTTTTTTATTGCGTGAATTAGAAGTCCGGCGGTTACAGCAGTAATACGTGTCTCGCGTGGATCCGTGTGGAGTACGTGAACTTAGTTATTTAGTCTACGGCTGCTAGGCCGATATATGCAGGATCAGGAATATCGCCCAGAGCTAGCTTTACGCGCCTGTCCTCAATTTATCTTTGAATGAAACGTTAACCGCCGTTGTTTGAGCTTCGACTGCTCTTTAAGATTGAGCTTCACCACCTCGTTTTCCAGGGCCTGCATTTGCTGATCAACAGCAGCTTAACGCCCGTGTGACGTTAGTTGGTGCAAAGGTACTGGAGAAGAGGATGGAGTTTGCTGGACATTACGTTCGCCGCCCCGGCAGACCTTGCAGCAAGTCCTCTCAAACGTTTGGAATAACTTTTCGATATGGTTGCAGACGTGCCGCATTCTTTCAAAAGAAAACTATTTAGCAATGGAAACCGCCTTAGGCCTGAAGCCAGCAGACAACTCTAACTTCAGAATTCAAATAAATTTTTGTTGCCTAGTGGCGAAGCACTACATCTGGATATGCCGTTCAAAAGAACGGCATCCGACTCAAAACAACTTCTCGTTTTTCCTGAAACATATTCACCGAATGGAAATAAGACACCGCCAAGTAATTTATGGAAATGGAAGCCACTTCTGCCCTCGCTGGATCGAGTCTCCTGAATCCTGAACATGATCCTAAATTCCTAATCCTAAAATCCTAAATTCTTTTGAAAGTATACCTACTAATATAGGGATAAGGAAGTTTTCACCTAAAGGAAAAATTGAATGTATAATTACTAGTCGTAGCTAAAATTTCTGTTTTGACATGCTAGAAAACATGTAATTTAACGTAATTAGAACTGGTTAAGTATTTTCTGTAATGCTTTGTTATGTAATGTAAGTGAAAGTTGTATTGTAATGAAAAAAATGCTTTAACTAAAAACCCACGGGGGCTGAAAATTAAAAAAAAGTCCATAATGGCGGACGCCTCGGGAAAGCCTCAGTACGACTACATGAAAACGAGGCGGGTGAGGATAAAATTCGTAAACAAGTTTAGAGTGTAGCGAGTTTTGTCATTAATCAAACGGTTGTACAACGTCGAAATTCTCTATGAGTGAAATAAAATCTGCACAAAATCGTTATTGCTGTGTACCACTTTGTAAGCAAAAAGGATCGACAGGTCTGATTGGTGAGAAAGTTGGATTTTTTACCATACCTACCGATAAGTACTTGAAGGAGCAATGGCTGCACGCTATCCGAGGAGACCCGGGAAAACATTTTTGGATTACAGATTCTACAACAGTTTGCTCTCTACATTTTACAAAAGAACACCTGAAAAAAAATTGGGTATAAGGCGACTGAATTACGTCGATGGAGCAGTTCCATCAGTTTTTGCGTGGAAAAGGAGCTCATCGAGAAAGAGACCGGCGCCTAAAGTCAGGATTCCTCTCTCGAGTCTAAAGAAGAGTAAAACCCGAACATCCCTGAACATGAGTGCAGCTGAAAGTTCATCGTCAAAAACGTTAGGTATGGATGTAAATAATGCCAGGAGAAATTCGGATTGTACGGAAGAAAATGAATCAAGAATAACAACCAGCGAGACTGGTGTGACATCACCCATTCGGAATAACAGTTTGTCCTACGAAAATCTTCAGAGAAAGGTGGCTGAAATACTGAGAGCATTTACTTGAAGAGAGCTGAACGAGCAACGCTAAACTAGAAGCTGAAGTGGAAAGAGTAAGGGCTCATGCTTTCAAACCTTCAGACAAGTGCAAAAAAAAAAAAAAAAACAGAATGTTAACATTAAGCAATTTTATTTCAGATGAAGACATTGCATTTTACACAGGATTTCCTTCAAATGGCAACATTTACATGTAACTTCTTAAATCTGGGAAATAATGGTCAAAACATTCGCTATTGGCGTTCTGTTCCCATGTGTCATATTACTGTTCCACACAGACTCCACTGAACCACAACGCTTTAATTACTCTAAGTCCTGAGTGTACATTTTGACCATTTTGTTTGAAAACTCTCGGCGGCCACGACAATCTCGTACCTCGAGTCTTCGTTCTTTACTGTGCATGCTGGCTTGACGAAACGAGCGACTCTCGAAAGATCTGTTCGAGGGGCGGTTTTGATTGGTTGTTCAGAAACAATGCAAGTGACCGGAACTAAATAAGACACTCTCTTAGCTTAGCCCTGGTCCCTTATTAGAGCATTTAGAGGTGATACAACCAATACAATCGAGTTAGTTGCTGTCGGTCTGAAGCCAGATTCCACAAAATCTGCGAAGGGTGCCATTAGTTGATAAACTAACGACTTGCCAAAACCGGTTGGCAACACGGCCAGGGCATGCTAGCTTTTTCTCCACAATAACAGTCTTTAGGATCTGCATTTGTTCCTCTTTGAGCGTTACATTTTCTCTTCCCATTACTTGTAAACCGAAATTTACACCTTGTTCTTCTACACGTACATCAGAGTCCAACGACAAGGAAGTCGGCGAACTCACCATGTTTATTGCAGACTGACCAAAGCTACAGGTATGCCCAATTCAACCGGAAGTCCGGTATTTTCGGACTTCAAATGGGATCTTTCCAGCCGGGTCGTTCGGTAGGTACGTCATGTATGGGGACATATATTGTACCGTATACATTAAACGGGTAACGTACACATCCTTACCCATACTTAGCCGTACTTAGACATCCTTACACATCCTTACCCATACTTAGCCATACTTAGACATCCTTACACATCCTTACCCATACTTAGCCGTACTTAGACATCCTTAGCCGTACTTAGCCATCCTTAGCTGTACTTAGACATCCTTAGCTGTACTTAGCCATCCTTAGCCGTACTCAGACATCCTTACACATCCTTAGCTGTACTTAGACATCCTTAGCCGTACTTAGACATCCTTAGCTGCACTTAGGCATCCTTAGCTGTACTTAGACATCCTTAGTGGTACTTAGACATCCTTAGCCGTACTTAAGCATCCTTAGCCTCACTTGGACATCCTTAGCCATACTTAGACATCCTTAGCTGTACTTAGCCATCCTTAGCTGTACTTAGACATCCTTACACATCCTTAGACGTACTTAGCCGTACTTTGACATCCTTACACATCCTTAGCCATACTTAGCCATCCTTACACATCCTTAGCCGTACTTAGACATCCTTACACATCCTTAGATGTACTTACACATCCTTAGCCGTACTTAGCCGTACTTAGACATCCTTACACATCCTTAGATGTACTTACACATCCTTAGCCGTACTTAGCAGTACTTAGCCATCCTTAGCCGTAGTTAGACATCCTTAGCCGTACTTAGCCATACTTAGACATCCTTACACATCCTTAGCCGTACTTAGACATCCTTAGACATCCTTAGCTGTACTTTAGCATCCTTAGCCGTACTTAGACATCCTTAGCAGTACTTAGCCATCCTTAGCAGTACTTAGCCATCCTTAGCCGTACTTAGATATCCTTAGCCGTACTTAGACATTCTTAGCCGTACTTAGACATCCTTAGCTGTACTTAGCCATCCTTAGCAGTACTTAGCCGTACTTAGACATCCTTACACATCCTTAGCTGTACTTAGACATCCTTAGCCGTACTTAGCCGTACTTAGACATCCTTAGCCGTACTTAGCCATCCTTAGCCGTACTTAGCCGTACTTAGACATCCTTAGCCGTACTTAGCCATCCTTAGCCGTACTTAGCCGTACTTAGACATCCTTACACATCCTTAGCTGTACTTAGACATCCTTAGCCGTACTTAGCCATCCTTAGCCGTACTTAGCCGTACTTAGACATCCTTACACATCCTTAGACGTACTTAGACTTCCTTAGCCGTACTTAGACATCCTTAGCCGTACTTAGCCATCCTTAGCCGTACTTAGCCGTACTTAGACATCCTTACACATCCTTAGCTGTACTTAGACATCCTTAGCTGTACTTAGACATCCTTAGCTGTACTTGATCATCCTTAGCCGTACTTAGACATCCTTAGCCACGCTTAGAAGTACTTAGCCATCCTTAGCCGTACTAGCCATCCTTAGCCGTACTTAGACATCCTTAGCCGTACTTAGACATCCTTCCGTACTTAGCCATCCTTAGACGTACTTAGCCATCCTTAGCCGTACTTAGACATCCTTAGCCGTAATTAGCCATCCTTAGCCGTACTTAAACATCCTTAGCTGTACTTAGATATCCTTAGCCGTACTTAGACATCCTTATCCGTACTTAGCCATCCTTAGCCGTACTTAGACATCCTTAGCCGTACTTAGCCATCCTTAGCGGTACTTAGACAGCCTTAGCTGTACTTAGACAGCCTTAGCTGTACTTAAGCATCCTTAGCCGTACTTGGGCATCCTTAGCCGTACTTAGGCATCCTTAGCCGTACTTAGACATCCTTAGCCGTACTTAGCCATCCTTAGCCGTACTTAGCCATCCTTAGCTGTACTTAGAC
>OX419339.1:7029184-7091684 GCA_948470475.1 Galaxea fascicularis
CTAAGTACGGCTAAGGATGCCTAAGTACAGCTAAGGATGCCTAAGTACAGCTAAGGATGTCTAAGGATGTCAAAGTATGGCTAAGTATGCTTAAGTACAGCTAAGGATGTCTAAGTACGGCTAAGGATGTCTAAGTACAGCTAAGAATGTGTAAGGATGTCTAAGTACGGTTAAGTACGGCTAAGTACGGCTAAGGATGTGTAAGGATGTCTAAGTACGGCTAAGAACGGCTAACGATGTGTAAGGATGTCTAAGTACAGCTAAGGATGGCTAAGTACGGCTAAGGATGTCTAAGTACAGCTAAGGATGGCTAAGTACGGGTAAGGATGTCTAAGTACCGCTAAGGATGTCCAAGTACCGCTAAGGATATCTAAGTACAGCTAAGGATGGCTAAGTACATCCTTGTCCAATACTGTCGAACAGATACGACTCGTGAGTGGTTTGACTCTACTCGTACGACTCGTGCGACCCGTACAGGTGGTGAAACAATGCTTTACGGGTCGAACAGTTGGTGAAGTGCATATCATTAGTGAAACAGTTGCCCCAACCCGGTGTACGACCCGTACGACCCGCACGACCCGTACGTGTCGTAAAACAATAGTTCACGGATCGTACAGTTGGTGGAATTCATACATACATACATACATTACATATACTAATGATAAGTGACACAAACATGCTAAGGACAATGTATATTCCTCGTTCTAAAAGCGTAAAAGCCCCAAAGCGCAAAATACAACGTATATTCCTCGTTCTAAAAGCGTGAAAGCCCAAAGCACGGGAACCCAAAAGCGCTACATACTAAAAGTGCTTGTTTATTCCTCGTTGTTTAAGCGTCAGAGCACAAAAACGCTAAACATAAATGTATATTCTTCGTCCTGGTAAAACAATAGTTCACCGACGTCGACCCTACAGTTGGTGAAATACGGAGAAATACTAATGGTAAGTGAGACAAACATGCTAAGGACAATGTATATTCCTCGTTCTAAAAGCGTAAAAGCCCTATAGCGCTTAATACGATGAATATTCGTTCTGAAAGCGTGAGACGAAAAGCGCTATATACAATGCTTTTTTTCAGTCCATATTGTTTAAGCATCACAGCACAGAAACGCTAAACATAAATGTATATTCTTCGTCCTGGTAAAACAATAGTTCACCGACCCTACAGTTGGTGAAATACGGTGAAATACTAATGGTAAGTGAGGCAAACATGCTAAGGACAATGTATATTCCTCGTTCTAAAAGCGTCAAAGCTTCAACTATTCGTTCAACTATTCGTTCTGTAAGCGTGTGACGAAAAGCGCTATATGGAATGTTTACTGTTGGGAGTCCTAAAGCGGGAGAGTCCAATACATCTAATAGATTCTCTTCCTTTTGCACCATATATAACTGAAATCAATACCACGCAACTAATAAAACACAACTAATTCATTGAGACATTGAAAAACAGGAATCCCCTTGGGTGCGTTAAAAATGCGCATGTTTAGATATTCATTAGCATAATTTGTTTACACATTGTCGATATTGTTCGGTTCAATAGTTCGGTTAATGCAACAAAGGACGCGCAGTAGGTCATAATTCAACGGACATAGAGCATCATTACATCACACTCTCTCAGTACGGGTCGCCAACTTGTATATACACCTTAAGTGTCACTAATGATATACACATCACCAACTGTACGACTCGTAAACAATTGTTTCACGACCCGTACCACTCGCACGAGCCGTACGAGTCGGCAACTTGTATATACACCCTAAGTCTCACTAATGACACGCACATCACCAACTGTACGACTCGTAAACAATTGTTTCACGACCCGTACCAGTCGTACGAGCCGTACGAGTCGCCAACTTGTATATACACCCTAAGTCTCACTAATGACACGCACATCACCAACTGTACGACTCGTAAACAATTGTTTCACGACCCGTACCAGTCGCACGAGCCGTACGAGTCGTCAACTTGTATATACACCCTAAGTCTCACTAATGACACGCACATCACCAACTGTACGACTCGTAAACAATTGTTTCACGACCCGTACCAGTCGTACGAGCCGTACGAGTCGTCAACTTGTATATACACCCTAAGTGTCACTAATGATATACACACCACCAACTGTACGACTCGTAAACAATTGTTTCACGACCCGTACCAGTCGTACGAGCCGTACGAGTCGTCAACTTGTATATACACCCTAAGTGTCACTAATGATATACACATCACCAACTGTAATAATAATAATATAATAATAATAATAACAACTTTATTTAAGTCTCAAATCGTTCTAGCTGAACACGAGTGCTCTACTAATTGGGGAGACTGTAAATCAAATAAACTGTAAATTAAATCAAATATTGGTTTTTGAGGAGAGGGGAAAACCGGAGTACCCGGAGAAAAACCTCTCGGAGCAGAGTAGAGAACCAACAAACTCAACCCACTTATGACGCCGAGTCCGGGAATCGAACCCGGGACACATTGGTGGAAGGCGAGCACTCTCACCACTGCGCCAACCCTGCTCCCCGTACGACTCGTAAACAATTGTTTCACGACCCGTACCAGTCGCACGAGCCGTACGAGTCGTCAACTTGTATATACACCCTAAGTGTCACTAATGATATACACATCACCAACTGTACGACTCGTAAACAATTGTTTCACGACCCGTACCAGTCGCACGAGCCGTACGAGTCGTCAACTTGTATATACACCCTAAGTCTCACTAATGACACGCACATCACCAACTGTACGACTCGTAAACAATTGTTTCACGACCCGTACCAGTCGTACGAGCCGTACGAGTCGCCAACTTGTATATACACCCTAAGTGTCACTAATGATATACACATCACCAACTGTACGACTCGTAAACAATTGTTTCACGACCCGTACCAGTCGTACGAGCCGTACGAGTCGTCAACTTGTATATACATCCTAAGTGTCACTAATGATATACACACCACCAACTGTACGACTCGAAAACAATTGTTTCACGACCCTTACGACTCGTACGACCCGTTCTAAAAGCAAGATGCCATTTACGGGTCGTATCAGTTCGTGTATATTGGACAACCCTCGCTAAGTACGGCTAAGGATGTCTAAGTACGGCTAAGGATAGCTAAGTACGGATAAGGATGTCTAAGTACGGCTAAGGATGTCTAAGGGTGTCTAAGTACGGCTAAGGATGCCTAAGTACAGCTAAGGGTATCTAAGTACGGCTAAGGTTGTCTAAGTACGGCTAAGGATGTGTAAGGGTGTCTAAGTACGGCTAAGGATGCCTAAGTACAGCTAAGGATGTCTAAGTACGGCTAAGGATGGCTAAATACGGCTAAGGATGTGTAAGGATGTCTAAGTACGGTTAAGGATGGCTACGTACGGCTAAGGATGTCTAAGTACGGCTAAGAATGTCTAAGTACGGCTAAGGATGTCTAAGGGTGTCTAAGTACGGCTAAGGATGCCTAAGTACAGCTAAGGGTATCTAAGTACGGCTAAGGTTGTCTAAGTACGGCTAAGGTTGTCTAAGTACGGCTAAGGATGTGTAAGGGTGTCTAAGTACGGCTAAGGATGCCTAAGTACAGCTAAGGATGTCTAAGTACAGCTAAGGATGTCTAAGTACGGCTAAGGATGGCTAAGTACGGCTAAGGATGCCTAAGTACAGCTAAGGGTATCTAAGTACGGCTAAGGTTGTCTAAGTACGGCTAAGGTTGTCTAAGTACGGCTAAGGTTGTCTAAGTACGGCTAAGGATGTGTAAGGGTGTCTAAGTACGGCTAAGGATGCCTAAGTACAGCTAAGGATGTCTAAGTACAGCTAAGGATGTCTAAGTACGGCTAAGGATGGCTAAGTACGGCTAAGGATGGCTAAGTACGGCTTAGGATGTGTAAGGATGTCTAAGTACAGCTAAGGATGGCTAAGTACAGCTAAGGATGTCTAAGTACAGCTAAGGATGTCTAAGTACGGCTAAGGATGTCTAAGTATGGCTAAGTATGGGTAAGGATGTGTAAGCATGTCTAAGTACGGCTAAGTACGGCTAAGTATGGGTAAGGATGTGTACGTCACAAGTTAAAGTATACGGTACAATATATGTCCCCATACATGACGTACCTACCCAGTGTGACAGAGCGCGGCTGCGAAGTTCCTCCCTGCGTGAATTATGGAGGTGGAGGAGAATTGTGCAGAGTCGCCGTATGTAGTAGCCTTGTTTAAAGGTTGTTTTTTATAAGTAGTAATTATAAGATTTTGTTTGCTAATTGAAGGCCATTATTGGGGTTTCTAAGGTCCTCAGTTACTTGCTGTAACAAAACGGAATGACACATCTATCGAGCTGTCATTTTGAGGGGTTGGTCTTATTCACGTGCTTCTTCAAAAATGATCATATCATCGCAACGTGCAAACCGTATTAGGACACTCCGGCAGCAAAGGTCCATAATTTATACCCTAATCACTACTAGAGCCAAGTTGTTTAATTAAAACACAATTAACGCTAATCCTAGTTAACTTCTATGGCAACTTAAGGTTTTGATCACAGTTAAATCTGGTTAAATCAGGATTAGTGCTAATCGAGTTTCAAGCAACTCTTCTCGGATGTCAGTTTTCCAAGAGCTATTCACTTGGATATAGAAGTGTCTGCATGAAATTGAGGCAATGGTACCAAACCTAGCATCCTGTACAGACTAACAACCATGTTATCCCATGCTTGTTGAGCACCCACGCAGATAAGTCTGGCACCTGCACTTCATGGCAGTCACAAAAGTCCGCAGCACGTTGCATGGGTTGTTCAGCAAAGAAGAATTGTTACATAGCTGGCATTTTTCCTGCTACAGCATGTCCATTCATTGGCTAGTTCAGGGTCACATGACATTTAACAATGAAATTGTTTCCCGCCAAATGCCATGAGAGGGCAACATTGCAAAAACTATGACGTCAGTGGGAAACAGTCCACTGTTACCTGCAAAATGTTGACTGCTGTTGCATGTGATCAGAGCGTGTAGTTGAAGATGGCCTGATGTTTTCGCTGGAATCTCAGCACGTTTTTCAAAATTTGGTTTTTTTTCTGATTACATCTGTTTTGCTATATAACAAATCACTTAATGACTGGTCCCCTTGGGAACAGTGAATTTTGTTTCCCTCAAGTTTCGATGTTTCCCTTGACTTTGTCTTGGGAAACATTGAGATTCTCGGGAAACAAAATTCACTGTTCTCTGCGGGACCATTAGGTGTTTAGTAAAATCAGTCTAAACTGCAACCATCATCACCATAAACAAAGTCAATTTATTTAATATTCATTTTAATTATTTTCTAGGATGTTGATAGAAAATAAAACTAGTGGTCATGATTGGTCTGGGAGATGGAGCCATGTTCAGAAGCTGTTAATGAGGAGTGGTCCCTTGGCTCATCAGGACTTTGAACCAGGACCTCAGGTACTAAAAGTAGTTATATAGTAAGCCACATTATTCATGCATTTTGATTGGTTCTTACTTATGATCTACTAGAGGACAGATGCACAGATGACATCAACATTAAAACCTTTTTTTTGATCCCTTTGTTTTTTCCCAGTGGCAGAAAGTTTTGAAACTTATTCAATAAGAGGATATTTTACCAGAGTGGTTGAACAAAGACAAAGAAAAAAGTATTGCTGAGGCTGCAGACTTTCCAAAAGCAAGGAGAAGAAAAAAACATGTTTTTTCTTTGTAGAAAATGACTTAAAGTACTTGAGTAGGGTCAGGCGAACACCACTAAATGAAACACAAAATGTTTCTCTATTATATAAAACAAATTCAATTTTGCTGTGGATCTGTTCAGTAATACATCACAGGAGATGTCAAAATGTGATAACAACAACAGTTACACACTGGGCTGTCACCTTATGTGCCACTTTTTTTGTTCATATCACATTTTGACGTCCTTTGTGACCTACTTACTGAACAGACAAAAGGCAACATGGAATCTATTTGTTAAAAACAGACACATGTTGACTTGAATGAAACTTTTAATTACTAAACAGCTGGGGTGTTTTCTAATAAATTTACATAACATCACTTTGAAGAAATTATATTGGGAAGCATCTAATTTTTAATAAATTATTGGAAGCAACAAGCTCTATTAATTTTGATATGACAATCCTTGAATGCTTTGAAACTGAAACTTTCTTAAAAGAAATTGTGACTTTTGTGTCCATTTTTGACTTTGTTTGTCTTTGTTGTAGGTTCTTGAATTTATGCTTGAGACTGCTAAAATTCTGGTGATTGGAGCTGGAGGCTTAGGTTGTGAACTTCTGAAAGATCTTGTGGGTATTTTTGTCTGATCTTTAGAATAGTAATTAATTTTACAGGGGAGTAGGGTTGGCATAGTGGTGAGAGCCCTCACCTTCCAATGTGCCCTGGGTTCGATTCCTGGACTCAGCGTCATAAGTGGGCTGAGTTTAATTTGTTGGTTCTCTAGATCTGCTCTGAGAGGTTTTTCTCTGGGTACTCTGGTTTCCTCCTCTCTCGAAAAATCAACATTGTATTTGATTTGATTTCATTTGAGAATTGTAAAACGAATTTAGAATTGTAAAGATTTCGAATCGTTGTAAAGTGTTATTGAGCTAAAGGGAAATAGTGCTACATAAAATAAAATATTATTATTATTACTCACTTTGTATTGAACAGTATTGACTTCTCACAGATAAAGATTGTACAACACACTGTCGCAACATTCCTTAACTGACTTTTTAAATTCCTGTTTCATACCTTGCTGTGGTGGAACTCTTTTTGCTGTACCTCATGGATACTACCAGTATTGAAGACAAGATCTATATCTAGCATACAACAAGAGATACATATTAAATAATTATGATAATCCAATCTTTTTTCAGGCACTCTCTGGGTTCCGAAATATCGATGTTATTGATATGGACACTATAGATGTATCAAATCTAAATAGACAGTTCCTCTTTAGGTAAGTGCTCATTAAAGTAAAGGAAAGTCTTTGCCCTGTCCATCTGATGGATGAAGCTACTACAAAAATCACCGAACTGTGAAATGGGCCCGGATTTTCGTATCGCTGCCCCGCCCACTTTTATCAATGGCTTCCAAGAATTCTCGGCCTGCGCGTATATGGCTGTTTGTCCTGTATGAAACTGTACTCGTGTGGATCGCGGCCGGTTAAATTTCGCTGCACTTGAGTTTGAATAATATTTCTTCTCAAATCTTCATTTAAGGCTTTACCACGCTCATAAACTCTTCCCGCCATGTTCATATGCGCCATCACTACGCCACAGTGAAATATAATTCCACTGTGGCGCATACACTACATGAGCAGGGCGGGAAAAGTAACGGTAACGGAATTCATCGAAGAAAGTGGGCGGGGCAGTAGAAGAAAGTAGGCGGGGCAGCAATAAGAAAATTCGGGCCCATTTCACAGTTTGGTGATTTTCGTAGTACATGATTTATTTCTAAAATCGTGGAAAAATAAAGGCTGCCTGCTCTTTGACTGCCCCTTGATTGCTGGTTCTCAAGTTTTAAGTAAGAAGTGAAGTGTTGGAATTTTTTAAACCACTCAGGATTATACCATCCACTTCTTCACTTCAAGGGTAACAGCTAAATTGGCAACAGTGGTTTTTGAGAGTTGGTCACAACTTATAGAACTGATGGCTCAACTGTGTGTACCACCATTTCTCCAGTATTCAAGCCTTTGATGGTCCCGTCTTTATAAATACAAAATGTGACTTAAAGTAGTCAGTCACATTTTACATTCTATTTTATTTAACGCTATACACCTTTGCCTCTTGACTCAACTATAGTGTTAACCTTTTTATGAGGTAACTTTATTATCAATCTCTTTTTAATTAACATTTTACAGACCAAAAGATATAGGCAGAGCCAAGGCAGAAGTAGCAGCAGAATTTGTCAACACTCGAGTAGCAGGGTGCAATGTAACACCGTATCCTTATAATTGACTTACTCAACAATATTACAATAACTTATGAATATTAAAGTGAGATATCATCAATATTTAACCATAAAATAGATAGGAAAAATGCCTTCACATTTATTCTCATTCCTGCACGTAGACCCACTTGTGAATTAATGGATAGCATGTACAACCACTTGAAAATTAGTAATATAAAAATAAAAAAATCATCACTTTAACACTTCTCAGTGCTACAAATAATGTGTAAAACTTTTGGATAACCCCCTTTCAATCATATCATGGAGGTGATTTTGTAACAACATTTGATAATAACTAAAATTTCTAAGCATGTTAAATACTTGACAATAAATGCTACAACTAACAGACATTTTAAAAAGATCCAAGATTATGATGCGGATTTTTACAGAGGTTAGTAGAGAATTAGTGGATGGCTTTCTGTAAATTAGTCAACTCTATCCTGAGAGAGCTTGTTTCATTCTTTTCTTGTTACAATGTGTTTTCCGAAAACATCTAGACCAACCCGATGATAGGTCACTGGAAACTGTGAGGGGGTGGGGGATCACAGCAAATGTGTATATCTTTGTTTCAACCCTTTGAATCCTAAGAGTGATCAGCATCAAATTTCTCCTTGTAATATCAATGCTTAATAAAACAGTGGTTGCAAGAATTAAGGACAAGATCACACACAACAAATTTGCTTGATGCTTCAATAATTTCTCCCTACTACTGCAAAAGGAAATGTGCAAGGACAACAGATGAGAATATAAATTTTGATCTTTGGGTTTAAAGGCTTAATTTAATAGGAGTCGCACAGAATTAACAGGAGCATCATTCGGAGAAATTAGGAGTTTCTTGACTTTCTTAGCACCCAGAGCACAGATTAGATTTTTACCATGAGTGATGTACCTGCAGCTCAGCCCAAATCAGTCAACAGATTAAAATTGTTTTAAATCTCACTTACTGTTCAGTGTGTACCACTTTGGTTAACCTGGCGAATTCCGGTGAACAACACCATGTGTCTGCTTTGCCGGAAATGCGACACTTAATAAAACAGAGTGGTCTCTAGAATTAAGGACAAGATCACACACAACAAATTTGCTTGATGCTTCAACAATTTCTCCCTACTACTGCAAAAGGAAATGTGCAGGGGCAACAAATGAGAATATAAATTTAACTACCAGTAACCATGGAAATATACCTTGAATTCAAAAGCTGCGAGGTAAATACAGACATGTTATGATGGTATTGTTAATATTAATTTTGTGTATTGAATTCATTATTTTGGTAGGATTTCATCTCTTAGTTTGTGGACTGGACTCTATTGTGGCAAGGAGATGGATCAATGGAATGGTGGTGTGTGAAATTTGTTAATGTGTTCACTAAGAATATGCCTGTTATCCAATAATAAACTGCAAGAGTGTCAAGGCTGTTGCCTAACAGGAGCCTGGTAGCCTGGGGCAACCGAAGAATAGCTCTGGGTGCCTTAATTTTTCATGGCAACACCTTTCACTTCATATGTTGGGCTCCTAAGTTCTCAACATTTATTTCCAAGGGCTCCTTTAACATTTTCTTAGGCAGCAGCCTTGAAGTGTGTTCATTAATAATGCTCAACAGGTTCCCCTTAATTTAGAGCGTTATTTTAAACTTATTCTGACTGTGATTTTTGACCAAGTGTGTATATTATTATTAGGATCAGTCACTTGAGGTAAAAAGTTGACGGTTTGACTGCTTACTGCTGATGTTTATCAGGCAATGAGGTTGACTGGTTATGCATTCACCAGTAAAATAATGTATGTAGTTGTCAGGGTGTTGATCAATTAATCTTAATCACAAAATTCTAAGCAAGTGGCTAATAGGATACAGGCCCATCTCATTATCATCATTTGCATGGCAGGTACAGTACAATATGCTGTGGTTCAAATTTTTCTTTGATTTAAAAATTTTCAAACCTGGTTAATTCTGATTTTCCTTCGTCTCAGATTGTGTAATGGCTCTTAGACAAAGAAAAACAAAAATTAAACTGGTTTGAAAATTTTTAAACCAAAGAAAAATTTGAACCACAACACAGTTTCATATTAAAAAGCTGTTTTGGTTTGTTGCAGCTTAGTTTATTAGAATACAATGAAGATGGCATACTGGACCAAACGAGTATCTTACCTATGGTGGATGGCGGCACAGAAGGCAAGAAAATAACTATTAATGCAGTTAATATTGACTTTAATGTGGATAAATGCAATATAGGTGAGGTTAAACTCCAGCCAATGCTGCCAGCAGTCTTGCTTATTTGTGCAAGAAATCTGCAGGGTGGGCACCCATAGAATTTGCATTGTTTGCATGGTTAACGTTGGTAAGTGTGATGAATGGTAAGTATTCCACTGAATTTCTTTCAGTGTGACGGTGCCTGTTGACGGCTGCTTGCTGGGATGGTTCCTGCTCAAAGAGTTGTCATGGTTACCTCCCTGCTGTGCCTGAATTGCTTAGGATCCCACCAACTGTTATGGCACCAGCTTGGAAGCTCATCAACTGGTGATGAGTTTAACAAACTTAAATTGTCTTAACAACATGCAAATTCAGTTGTTGGTTCTGCTGGCCACCATAGTTGCCAGAAAATATTTGCTTACCTAAGGGTGTTTTATTTGGCTTTCAGCTAGGAATTCATAAGCTCACTGCATCATATTGTTACCTGCCTATAAATCAAATTGGTACTTCCCAAACTATACTGTCTGGTTACAGAGACAAAAATATATTAATTTTATCAATCAAGATAAATCTCCAATGGAAAACTTTGGAAATGGTATTTCTGAACTCCAAAGAATAAACATTTTCTGGGAGGCATGCTCCCAGCACCCCCCCCCCCCCCCTCCTCCTTAATCCCTTAGTGGTCAGTGCATTGGCGCTCAATGAAAAGTTTCAACATTGCATACTTCATGAAAAGTGCAGGCTATGCCCCTGGCAGTGTTTAATAACATGTAACATGCAGGACATAATCAAAACTTTTGTCATACCTATAACTGATCAAGTGACAACTCAAAGTTCAGTACAGAATACATGGTTGTTATGGGATCGTGTATTGGAAAAATAAATATTGATCAGTTACAGTGTTTTTCAGGTTTTAAAGGCAATGCTCGTGTCATCATTCCTGGTTTAACATCCTGCATCGAGTGTACAATAGACCTTTATCCCCCACAAGTAAGTTAGATTTAATGCATCTGTGTATTCTCTACCTAATATTTTACTTCAAGCATTTTGCAGATGAAATTTGAATTGCTCACTGGTCAATTGTGGCCCTACTGTGTTAACATGGAAGATATGATGGCATGTCTGATTACATCGCACTGGCAAGTTTGAGGAACCCATTTTAAATCAGACTGTAATTAGCATGTTAAGATACAGCCTTTTTTTCCAAAGAATTTTTCCCTCAATGATGTGTTAAGAAATGTGTAAGTGCTGGTACAGTGTATGCACCGAAAAGTGTTTTGAGCCACCTTAATTGCCATTGAGTATAACTTGTATAATTTCTCTGAGTGATATCTTATCTTGCTTTATCAGGTTAATTTCCCATTATGCACAATTGCACACACTCCTCGGATGCCTGAACACTGTGTAGAGTATGCCAAGGTCTTAGTTTGGCCTCAAGAACATCCTTTTGGAGGTATTCTCAGCCACTTGTAACTGTTAATGTTATATTTCCAAAGTACACACTCAGGTTTAAGGCACCTACCATCTGAACTCTTTCCTGGCTCCTGCCTCTCCCACAGTTCACAGTTCACCTATTCCAAAGTGACTGCTCACACTGATAATGGCCTTTATATTAATTTGTAATAGTCAACTTAACCAGAGACTGAAGAAGCTGATCACGAACCAGAGAGAAATCCCCAGAGCCTCCTGTTTTGTAATGATAGTTGTCTTCATTGTTGTTGCTGGTTGCTGCCTGCTGGCTGTTAATTAATAGCAAACCAAATACTGTTGAGCCCAAAATAGTCCTCCTTCAGGCCAAACTAAATGATAAACCCTGAGACAAATTTAATGGTGATTTGTTTGTGGGCCGAAATGAGACCTGAGCTTAAATCTCAATCTTTGAATGTGTCAGTAGCATATTATGTCACTGAACTAGTACAATATTCTGCGAGACAGTATGTAACAGAAGTTGATTGATAATTATGTTGTTGTGTTTCCAGAGGGTGTTCCTGTTGATGGGGATGACCCAGCACATGTTCAGTGGATTTTTGATAAAGCTAAAGAGAGAGCCCACAGTTTTAACATACAAGGGGTTACATACAGGCTCACACAAGGTTAGCTGTGTAGTCTTCAGAAGATCTTTATCCATTTTTTTACTCCACTTTAGTTGTAGAGGCTATCAAGGAAGGCATAATTAAAACAAGAACCTGTTAAATTTATTACTTCTCATAATTTATTTTAAGGTGTTGTCAAGCATATCATTCCTGCTGTGGCATCAACTAATGCTGTGATAGCAGGTAAGGGAATCTTGCATCCCTTAACTTGTAGTTTCAGAACTAATCCAGTTTTGTATTATGTTTTGGACTAATAAGTTCTGTCTGCCTCTCTTCCCGTTACAAGCGACTTGTGCAATGGAAGTGTTCAAATTAGTGTCCAGGTAAGGGTGCAGTGTCTTTATACTCCAAGACAGTTAAATTCAGACCAGGACAGTTTTGACCATAATCTTTTCTGTTGTATTTTATAGATAGCTGCCTAGTTTTCTTAGCCCTTATGGTTTTTATAGGCAGCTAATACCTTACTTTTAAGTATCAAACTCTATGTACCACTTTTTGTTTTTTTTCTTGGTATAAATTAATGTTGTTGTTGTGTTGTCAGAAATAGTGTTAATTAAATGAATTACTTATTTTTGACCAGTTGCTGTAATCCATTAAACAACTATATGGTGTTCAATGACACAGATGGACTGTATACTTACACATTTGAGGCTGAGAAAAAGGTAACTTCAGATCTATGCCATTTTGTATTCAATAATAATACTTTGACAAAACAGGGAGCCCAACCTAGGAGATGTTATATTTTCAAAGACTTTATTCAGGAGATAAAATATTAATTGCTTTGTTTTCATCAACCTAGCATGCTTTATAAAGGGGATCAAAAATATTTATTAATGATAATATTACTAACAATGATAATGATTGAAATGTTTCTAATCTTAGTCTTAAGTTTATGTAATAATTATCAGATAGGTTTACAGCTGTATGTTAAATAATGGACAGATGTTGCTTGGATGTGGGGACTACCAAAGGAAGAGTTAATTAATAATTAACAATAAATATTTTTAGAGGGATCATAACTTTGTTCAGTGCATATTAAGTCACCACACATTCATTCATTTGTTGTTTGTTCATTCACTCGATGAGGATGTATACTATTATTAACCTTAAACCCTAAGAGTGATCAGCATCAAATTTCTCCTTGTATGAAATATATGCACTTTATAAAACAGAGTGGTCTCGAGAATTGATGACAGGATCACACAAGATGATACAGTTTGATATTTTAACAATTTCTTACCACTACATCTATAGGAAATGTGTAGAGGCAACAAATGAGAATTTAAGGTTTAAAGGGTTAAACTATCGTATTTTTAAGCAAATTAAGAACCAGAAGGTTTTGATGGAGCCCATTAACTTGGATAACTGGTTCAAAGATTAGAGCCTGGCTGAAACATAGCAACTGTATCAGAAAGAAAACTGTGATGGCTTGTTTTCCAGGAGGACTGTCCAGCTTGTAGTCAGCGACCTCAAGCACTAACTTTTCCAGAGGATGTCACCCTTCAATCAGTGATTGACTTTTTGGTGGAGAGCCCTACATAGTTAGTACATAAAATAAAATAATTATAAATTATAAATAAAGACAGAAACAAGATGCCTATTGGACCGGTTTTTACTAGGGTTTTTACTAGATTACTGGTAGTACCACTATGTCATGTATCTGTGGTACATATTCACAAATAACTGTACAGTAGTACAGAAGGAATCAGGGAAAAAATGTGGGAATGCTTTTATTTTCCTTCAGATTGCCAGTGTTTCTAGCACATGATCAACAACTGTTCATGCAAATAATCTAACTCCATTTTCCAAAGGACTTTACTCACAGTAGTCAGAGCATGGCTTTATAAACAAGAATTAACCTATTAAGTGCACACAAGAGGTTATACTCCCAACCCTTCAGATAGTGTTAGTTCAATGGATAGAAGTTCAGTTATCAGGAGTCAACTGTATTGTACAGTAGCTTGGATAATTGCATGATATTACCACAGTTTTTTTTAGATTTCTGTCTCTTTTATATATCTGCTTGTCCTACATAGGACATTACAGTTAAAAATAAGTTAAACACTGATGCTTGTTTATTTTTTCTCCAAAAGTCAGATGAAAGCACCTGGTCTCACAACTATGATTGACGGGAAGAACAAAACCCTCTATATTCAGGTAATTTGTTAATTATGAGAGCTTTTCCTGGATAAAGTAAAGTAATTAAAGTAAAGTCCTTTATTTAATACACAATTATCGTTTGAGCACTACATACTTGAGGGGTTGTGTATCTAATTATCTAATTACCTACTGATAAAATGAATAGAATATAAGAAATTAAGTTACTTTGTCACAAATCTGGACTAGATTTTGCCTTTGAATAAAATTGTTTAAAATTACAAGAATCATTAAAATATTCTGAAACACAGCTCCTCTGTAACAAACAGAATTTTTCATGAAATAAGTGGAAAATCTTGCGACAATGGCCTTAATATTATGTCCTCTTACAGACCTGTAAGTTATACCAGAAGGATACTGACTATTACGCCATACAACTAAATCTGAAATCATTGCAGGCATATTATCACTGGCTATGTTATAGATTAGTTTGACAAGACTTTGTTTATACACATCATAAATCGTGTCCCACTGTGTGAGTTCCATAACTTGTACTGATGGTGTGTCTCGTGGGTTAGATTGTGTGCTCCAAGGATTTTGTTTGAAACAAAGAATTCCCATTGTTGTTGTACCAGTATGTGACCTCAGAACTGGAAGTTTTACTGTCATTTCACAATAATTGACCTATTATTGTTATCATTAGGTGCCAGTATATAATTTAATTAATTTTTAAGGTCAATTTTTCAGATTCAGTCAAAATGCCTGAATTTTGCAAACCAGCAGGGGAAAAACATGGAATGTTTTTCTTCAATTTGATTAAAACCTACATTGAAAAAAAACCTTGGGCATTTTGGGCATAACTGAAAAATTGACCTAAAAGGATTAGTTACCATATATAATATAATATGTACAGATTTGCTTGAAACCCTTATTGAGAATAGTGCATTTTGATGAGTCAAAATCCGTGTAAGTTACAGTAATAATTTTTTATCTTTGTAGTCTGTCAAGTCTTTAGAGGAGAGAACACGACAAAATCTACCCAAAAAGTTAAAAGGTATATGCCTTGCATGTTTCATAGAGACCTTCATGGACTACTACAAGATTTTGAACTTTGAACAGTTGGCTGGAAGTGTCAATTTTAATGGAAAACTATCTGGGATTAAAACTAATGCAAAACTTTATTTACAATTATTCTTCGAAAACAAAATTAATACAGAAAGGTTTCAGATAAAAATTCAATAAACGCTCTCAAATTCTGCACTTCATGTTAAAAAGTGTCCATGCATGATACTTTTTAAAACTGGGATTAAAACTGATGTGACGAAATATTTACCCCATAATCAAGCTAAGATGAACCAAGGTGTAGAGGAGTCTGACCTCCCCAGTACCTCAAGGCTCTATGGACCATTAACGTAGTAATGATGGGAAAAGTCAAATGATTGAGAAAATTTTACTGACCAAGATGTAAAACACAACATAATATTGTAACTTCAATACATTTATTTTTCAGACATTGGACTTACTGATGGTCAAGAGATGGTCATAGCAGATTCCACAACCCCCAAACCAATAATTTGCAAGATACACTTTGCATTGGGAATGGAATGAAATGTCTTGTTTATAATATTATGAACACTGATTTGAAACAGCCGGTGTGTGTTTCTTAAAGCTCTGGAAACATTTTGAGCCAGAGAAGCCATTTTTGAAGTTAGTTTGTATCGATTGGTGTTAGCTTTTTTAGTAAACTAACCCAATGTATTTCTCAAACTTATAACATGTTTTCTCAAGAGGTTGTTAACAATATTAAAAATTGAATTTCTGTTAATCAACCTAATGCACGTAAAACGTTTTCAGGGGTTTTGAGAAACATGCTCCAGGTTCTTTTATGTGCAAAGGCATGAAGAAAGTGGCTGATTACTGTGAGGAGGATGCTTCCTTTTGTTAACGCACATGTGTTCTGTGCATGTTAGGATTAGCTGCGAAATGAAAGCTTAGGTTATTTTGTTGTAATGTTCAGGATGCAGGAAAGCAGATCGTTGAAAGAGCTATTTGAAACCAAATTAGGGGTAGCCATGAATTTTGGAAAAGTTCCATTCACTGTCACATTTATTAAATCTTTTTAGAATAATAATTATAACTATATTATTATTGTACAATGTCTTGGATAATTGCATGATTACCACAAGTTTTCTTTTTAGATTCCAACTGCCTTTCTCCTTTCTTAGATGTTTTTCCTGCATAGTCATAAATTGCACAAAAATACCACAGTGTGTGGAGCCATATCCTTGCACTTTTCTAACCAGTCCAGTGCTTGAAAATTAAAAAAAAATCCAGGTTGTCCCTACAAGGCTGTGCTCTAAGAAAAGTAGTTGGGCGCCCCCGATGGCAAAAGTAAGTCACCAGGGGCGACTGGGCGCCGCTAGAGCACAGCCCTGCCCTATTTCAAAAGCAGGATGTAATCACATGGTGGTCAAGTTGATCTTTCATCTTTATTGCTTCCAGAGATGAAACTGTGTTTGTCTCTTAAATTTTCATACCTGGCAATGTTTTGTAAAATTTACAAATTAATTATTATTAACTTCACATTATTGGGCATTAATAATACAAAACTGTCACTTAGGTCTTGTGCTGTCTATTATTAATTTATTTTCTCTGTTTGGCTGGGTTGTCCGTTGTTTATTCCTCGGGCAACCAGCCTCTTAATTTTACCAAAAAATTGGTTGCCGGTAAACATTTTGTTCATCTCGGACGACTACTAACTTCAAGCACTGCTTATTTGCCACTGTTTGAATCCAACACAAAGGAAACCGGAAGGAACCATAACAGTTATAGTTTAATAGCAGTCTTGCTCTGACTGAAATTTCCATCTGGCCAGTTCTTTCAACTTCAGTAAACTACTACTGTAAAACCCATTTGTCAACACTAACATTGAGTTGTGAGTTGTAAATAAAACAAAACATTTTAATTTGTAATTTTGTTGCAGTTGTTTCTTTCTTTGGTAAAAAAGTTTGTCTTAAAACTTTGAGCCACTACATATCCCCAGAAAAACAAACAACCTTCTGTAATTTTGTTTAAAACCTTAACAAAAATGTACCAATAATTTTGTCAGTTGGAAGAACACACCCAAAAAAAAAGAATTGTTTTTTTAAATGTTATACTGACCTGAAAGTGCCATGATTGTTTTTTCACTCCTATCTCTGGGAAATTCAGATTGAAGTATATAATTGAAAAACTAAACATCATTTCTTAATAGATGTCATGGTCATTTGTAATGTAACCCTGGATTTCAAGATGTCACAACCTTTT
Organism: Galaxea fascicularis; assembly: GCA_948470475.1. Classification (NCBI taxonomy): domain Eukaryota; kingdom Metazoa; phylum Cnidaria; class Anthozoa; order Scleractinia; family Euphylliidae; genus Galaxea; species Galaxea fascicularis. Next base: position 7,046,795 of record OX419339.1, read on the forward strand.
CAATAATTCACTTTGGGAAAGAGTGATTGTGTGGGTTGGAGTGGCAACAAACACAATGTGATTGTGGGATTGTTTACTCTATTTCTTGATGTTCCCAACTATTCTGCATATGCTAAATATCTAGACACACAAATAAAATTACATCTAGAATGTTACAGTGAAATGACAGAATGAACATACCGTAAACAATAATTTATTATTCTTAGTGTTCCTTTTAAATTAATACACAATTTCTTCCTGAGACCCTAATGTCACTGGCACACCCCAATAAGGAAGGTTTCCATATGTAGGCTTACAGCGTGATCAAAGTGACATGAGTGATTTCTGCCTCTGACCATAATCTCATTGGCATGCCCCAAAAATGCACCCCACTAGAGATGTAAACTTGTGAGCCAGACTTGTGTCGATACAATCCTGCAAAGTAAGGTTCCCTAGCAAGATGCCACAGATGTATGGGAAATAACTGGCCCCCATGAGTGTGACCACCCAGAACAAGGTCAATCCTATGGCTGTCCAAGGCCAGTTTAGCTACCTTGGGACGGTGGGCCAGAAGAATAGTTGTTGTGCTGTGATCAACTCCCATTAATGCCTTGTTAACATCAGTGCCATGATCTCCTGATCTGAAAATAAAAATTTAGGTTCACTTACATTGTGTTGTGTCAGAAAAAACTGGAATTTTAAGATGGGTGGGAGCATCAAAATAACATAACCCTCCACTGGTGGATAGAACAACAAATCCTCTTTAAAACCACTCAAAAATAAACTAGTTTGCCCCTGGTGGCAACACACAACCTAAAAGCACATCCATGACATTTTTCTTCTATTCATAAAAATCATTTGCGATTTCAAGTTAATAACAACATGGTGTCTCTGAAATACAATTACTTTATTGAAGGGGCTATTCTGAGATAACTTACAAAGGAATAGTAATTACCTTAGTTATAACCATAATAAAGAAACTAAGCTAAAAGAATACATTACAAAATTATTTAAATGCTAAATAGTTCCTGCCTCACACTGATTTTAAAATTACTGTACTTTAAATGACTCACTGTTTTGAGTGTGAAAGTTCTTCTTGAAAAATAGAGTATAAAGTACAAAATATGTACAAATGAAACTAACTTTGTAAACAGTGAAAAGTGCAAGCTTATAGATTGGACTGTTAACTTGGAAAAAGAAAGCTTTCATATTATTATGCAGGCTTGCTATTTGTGGTAAAAGTAACATAGAACTACAGTGAGCAATTTCTGCCTCTGACCATTAAATCTCATTGACATGCCCAAAAAATCCACCCCAGTGCAAACCAGATTAACAGTGTTGATAGCTTTAGATTCCTGTTATTTAAGTAACATTCTCTAACAGGATGCCATAGATGCAAAGGAAATAACTGTCCCCAGTGAGGGTGACCACTGAGTGCAAGGTCAAACCTATGTCTGTCTAAGGCCACGTTTTTTATAGATTGGACAGCTTTGCTTACCTAAGAAATCCACCCTCTATGTCATCTACCCCAGCAAGACAAAGTTTTGCTTCAGGTTTGTTTGGATGTGTTAAAAGAACATGAGAATTATGAAGGGGAGTCACACCAAGATACTCCAGTTCCTTTAACCATGCATCAACATCACCAGTATAGTACTCGTGGTTCCCTTCAAAACAAGACAAGAACACAGAAATTCAGATTTGGGGGTCAAATCATCACTTATGCTCTTATGGTTTGAAGACAGGTTGGTGTAGGATTTGCCACATAAATCACAAATTTTGGGTCTACGAATAAAAAAGGAACATGTATTGCTGACTGGGAAACTGATCATTTCCATGACAATTCAGTCCGGAATAGAAATGAGAAAGTCTGGAATAGATGGGGACTATTGGTGTCTAATCTAGAATGGCATAGCTAGATAAATTTTTGCCATCTGATGGCTATCGAGGCAAGGTATTCAGAGTGGAATTGAGACTCAAAAAACAAGGCAAATTGATATTGAGTGATATAAGTGGCCAGCGGAAATATACAGTGTGTATCAGTTAAAGCCTCTATAAAAGTTCAGAAAACAATAAATAATTAGAAAACACAAGGTTCAGATAACATTTTGTGCATTTGGCTTGATTCCTATTTGCTGGCTCCTGACAGTGGTGACAGTTGATTTGAAATGAAGTTTTGAGCACTCATTGAATGCTGCAACATTCATGCAAAGGAAACTCAGCTTGGTTTTCTTTTTATAGATAAGAAGCTATACAATTCAAGAAAAATTAATCACCTGACTCGTGCTTTCCATTTTGAATTTCACTTGAAAAACTGCATTCCCTGTTCAGGTGATTAATAATCCAACAGAATAGGGTTGCAGAATGCAGTTAAACACTGGTGTACAGTAATAATAATAATTATTATTAAGGGTGGCTCCTGTCAGTGTTCCAGATAACTTTGAAAGTCCAGGGTCACAGAGGATTTCAGGGGACCAATAGATGTGGGTCTTTCAAATGTTCATACCCAATGACTCAATGCATCAGTTTAGGGAGCTAGCTTTCTCGAGTGTTTGACCCAAAAACCCACTCTACAAGGAAACTCCTCTCCTGGGAACAAATGGAAACCCATGCCAGCCTATTGGGAAATCCTTGCATCCAATGCTAGGTGTTTCAACTTTTAAGAAGGTTTTGCAGCAATTTCTGAACATTGCTTTAAACATTTCTGAATGTTTCTTTGATCAGGTGGTACTTACGTGAATGCTGGGTGAGTTCATCTCAGTGTGACTTTCCTCCCAGAGCAAATTTATAATTCCATTATTGTTTACATGCGTGGTTTCATTCAGTGACAAACCAAAACAGTTTGGCACAGGGACAAATTATTTGCTTTTTCAACCTGGGAAGACTTTTCATGGGATTTGTGACCACATTTAACCCTAGGAGGAAGTTTCAAATTTCATCCCAGTGGTGACGATTTGACTGGGATGAAATCATCCCAGGATGAATGAGTTCTGTCATGTAAACAGGTCCTAAGTTACAAAGTTTACCAAAGATGATCCACCCATTTCATGGATTGACACCCATCCATAATATGCCTGAGAGTTGGCAGGAACAGGTTCAGCAGTGAAAAGATCTTACCTGTGACAAAGTATACCCCATATCTTGCTCTCAACTTGAGCAATGGTTTAACTGCCTGACAAATCTGGTACACAGTAGCATCAACCAAGTCTCCAGTTATGGCAATAGCATCTGGATTTAACTTATTTGTTGTCTTCACCACCTTTTCAAGCATAGTCCTACCAACAGTGGGACCAACATGCAAATCTGGTAGCTGCACGATGGTAAATCCATTGAATTCAGTAGGAAGATTTTTAAGTGGTATTCTAACCTTTTTCACCAAAGGCTCCCGAAGTCCATTCTGCAGTGCCACCACTGCGAGTGTGATTGCCATTATCAAAATTGCAATTATTTGAAATCTTGCGTATTGTGTCCTCGAAGAAATTGAGCGACAATGAGGTCTTTGGCTTAAAACGTCAAATATCCACGTGGACAAATCTGAAATTACCGTTGTTGTCGTTAACAAGATCAGCAATCCCAAGCTTGAGTAAGATAACAGAGAAATCCAGTGCGGCTCCATGCCGGAGAATATAAACCCCAAAATTATGCTGAGCTGTGATAAGCTGAGAACTAATACCACAAAAGACAAGAGTGATCTGTTTAGAAATGAAGTGTGATGAGTAAGTGGAGAACACAGTCGAATCCATAAGTATCTTGCTGCGAAAAACATCACTGATTGCACAGTTAGCAAAGCTTGAACAAGAATAAGTTTGTACTTGGTTTTCTCGTTAAGGTTCAAAAAGGAAGTTCCCAAGATGGCCACGATATTTATGCTGAAAATGGCACCAACAACTACAAGACCTCGGTCCATCTTGGACCCCGCATCCGCCATATTATAATAGATTTGAGTCCCAGGGCTAACGCGGCGTGTAACGTATGTGCGTAGCTACTTGATATATACCCCAGTATTCCTTCGTATGTTTGGTGGCCCATCAACCCCATAGCATTTTTGTATAAACTACTATTTCTTTTCCTTTTTCCTTTTTTATTTTCATTTCCATCATGATACCTAGAAAAAGAAAATCAGCCTACTACTAAAGAATTTGCAACCTCTCCTCTCCAAGTGTGGGAGAGGAGTGGTTGCATTTTGGACCATTCAAGAAAGCGAGGTTTTGTAGAGCTTTTTTGTTAGGCTATGGAGAAGTTCGTGTGTCATTTATTCATCATTAGTTAGGGAAGGTCTCTTGAAAGGGTTTAAAACTGATATGATTTTTGTGAGCAGTAAAAAAACTGTCTTTGGGCTGTGATTGGTCATACGGTTTTTTTACCAGTGATAATAATTGTCTAACCAATCAGAGTCGTTCTCGTTATTGATGGACCATTTTTAGTTGTCACCTCTGTATAGAATATATTACAGTACTTATCTAATAATCCACGGTATATCACTGAAAAGCATTGCATAACTAATATGTATAGAAGGGTTTACAGGGGTAAACAGGGGTATACATGTTGAGGGGTATACAGTGGGATACAGTGATATACAAGACTACACAGGGGAATAGAAGGTTATAGAGGGGTAAACATTGGTATACATTGGTATACAATGGTATACAGGAGTAAACAGGGGTAAACACAGGTATACAAGGATTTGCAGGAGTATGCAGGGTTGTACAAAAGTGGAATGGGGTATACGGGGGTATACAGGGGTAAACAGGGGTAAAGAGATGTAAACAGTGGGTATACCTGGGTATACAGGGGTACACAGGAGTATAGAGGTTCATTCAAGGTTATGGAGGGGGTATAAAGGGGTAAACAATGGTATAAGGCGGTGTACATGGGTATACAAGATTATGCAGGGGCATTTATGGGTATACAGGAGTATACAGAAGTATACAGGGGTGAACGTTAGTATACAGGGGTATACAAGGTTATACAGGGGAGTACATGGGTAAACAGAGGTAAACAGGGGTGTACATGGGTATTCAGGCGTATACAAGGGTTTACACACTTGTTTAAGCGACCTGATAAGCATAAGCATAAGGAAATGGAAAATATTCCTTTTCTTATGCTTATGTTTGTTATTCTCGGTTTACAATGCGTGTACTCATGCTTATGTTTCTGCTTACCGGTATGATTATCTCACTGTGTAAACCAGCCTCAATTGGAAAATCGTATAAACAGTTAAACGAAGAATCGTAGGATCGGAATTGTTCGACAGAAGACACTACTATTAGTGTTTTAATACCAAAAAACAACATAGTACAACATTTGATATATTTGAAAGTTTCCTTTTTCTCGCGCCTGATTAATCAACCTCAGAGATATAATAAATATCTTACTGACCTCCTTTTCTCGGTCTGTACTGTAAGTTACTGATCCTCGTTTTTTCCCGCTGATTTATGGCCCGCGCGCTTCGCGCTTGGGCCATAAGCGAAAGGGAAAAACTTACATTGCGGACCTCGAACTCAGTTAGTAAGAGGTATAATTATATACTATTCTCCGGTTTAAAACTTATCGCACAGCTCTCAGTCAAGTATATGAGGTCACTCATACGAGATGGTCAACTACAGGATTATTTAACTGTAAACTATAGGAAAAGACCTTGAAAGATTAGGATTTTACTTTGAGTGAAAAGCAGATGATATTGGGAGTCCGAGTTTATAAAATCATTTAACGACATACCAATGAGAGTTTTATGAAAAATCAGGTAGAACAGTTATGGGGAACTCACGAAATGGTAATCAAACAGTAAACAATCCTAGATTTTATCAAGACTTCAAGTGTTTTTAGACTTTAAGTCTCTTACTGTCATAGCTATTTAATATTGAGCCTGTATTTTATCTAATTTAAATCTTATAATCATATTACTCGTATTATTCTTTTAATATTATTCTTAGATGAAATTCGTTTTAACATGTTTTAAACTGATTTTTAAGACGTATGATCCTCATTCTATATACACGACCCTACAAGCATATGCTTTAAACTTTCATCGTGTTTAAATAAAGGATATGTCTGTATGTATTTATGTGTGTATGTATGTATGTATGTACAGAAAACAGACAGACCAGACTGTACACTTTTGTCGATCCCCGGCTCCTCGCCTCGCTTTGCTCATTAATCGCTCGTTTGTTTGCCCTGAATACCACACAAATTAATGTGTTTAGGTAGGCTAAAAGCCACTCACTGAATGTCCACGTGGTAGCGGGCATTACCCCTTAAACCTGACAAGTAAAGTTTGAGCCCGAGCATTAGCAGCCATGGACAGCTGTTTCGGCCTTCTTAGGTCTCATCAGCATGGCATAGCTAATACCCAGGTTCAAGAAACCACGTGAATAAAACAAACGATGCAAATGTAAAGCCTGTGGGATGTGGCTTCGAGCGACAAGAATACCTCACCAATTAGTGTGTTTAGTTAAGCAAAAAGCTACTCCTTGGGCACTATGGTCACGTCGAAGCCACATCCCTCAAGCTTCCCGTTTGTTTGCTCTGCGGTCTACTAAAGAACTCGCGTTCACTTAAGAACAGTTTATTTGAAACAAGGTATTTTCTTTTCGAACAGTCGGACGACTAAATAAAAATTACATTGAAGATCGTCTGAAAAACCCTGAAGACAACTCATGATTTCTTACCAGACCTTTTGTATCAATATTCTACTGCACCTGTAAACGTCGTTTTCAGTGTTTATGGACACCACTAAAGGGAGGATAACTGTGTGGACTTCAAGATTCCCACGAGCAATCTTAACAATCGAGTGCTAAAATTTGAATTGGTGTAAGAACTTGACAGATCACCATTTTGCGCGAATGCGTCTGAGCAATCACGGTAGTGGCCATGAACAGCAACTACTTTTAACCTCTTTTTGGGGGGAAGGGATTACTTTGCTTTGAACATTTCTAGTTTTTTAAGAAGGAAAACTACGCTACGGGTCCGCTCTCTACAACGGTCTTGCATAGATTTGACCACTTTCAGAACGATTCAGCCAAAGCAGTCAAGTAGATGTAGAGACGGCCTTCGAGTTGATCGTTAACAGCAGTTCCCCTCCCTTGTAGGAGGCCTAAGAAGTGGAACTTACGCTTAATACCAGGGGGTATTTCTGTTGTTCTTAAGAACAGCCAGCTAGGTATACAGGTGATCCCAAAGGACCTACTAAACTGCCTTTTCTATCTCATGAACCTAACTTTGAAGTGTTCTACAAACAAGGGTATTTCCATTCGGTTCGGTTCTTAAATACGTTTGGCTAACGAAATGTGCATTGCTCTACATTTCTGATATTAAGTATATTTTCCTAAATTCGACGGAGAATTGTTTCCATTACAGCTTTTGCTCAGCAAACTGTGTGGCGGTTTCAATCGCTTTCTTGATACAGCCAATGTTAGGCCCAGATCCCTGCGCGGACAAGTCTTTCCCGCCACATCTGCCACCGAGCAGTTCTGATACTGACTTGACCCACTCGTCTGCCTTCAGACCTTGCTGAATAGCTTCCTACAAAGGAAAAATTATCAAAATGAAATTAAGCAAAAATCATTGCAATTCCGGAGCAGTCTCCAAAGAACCTGTCCCTGGTAAAAATTATGCTGCTCGCTGAGAGTGTCTCATGATCAGTAGCACCAAAGAACCTGTCCCTGGTAAAAATTATGCTGCTCGCTGAAAGTGTCCCATGATCAGAAGCACAGGTTTCACATTTACACAGTCTTCCGTGCAGCGTCGCACTTGTTACAAGGCCGAGAAAGTGTCATATCGTACACCAAACATAGACACTGCGAACAGGTCGTACTTTTTTCCTGAGATCGCTGACGTTAAAATTATGGGGATTGCGCAGGTTCCTTTCTTATTCAATTCCTCCGCATCTCTCGCACCTTCGCCGAAATGGTAAAAGAGGGAGACTGCGAGCAGTTTAAAAAACACAAGGATAACAAACAAACCTTGGGAACTTGAGCCAAACATATAACCGTCTCATTTTCCTCATCTACACTGAATAACAGAGCAGCTGTTTTGGGGGCAAGACTCTTGAACTGCTTCAGAGCTGCATCAAGAATCTACAGCGAGGAAAGATTATGGTAAGAACAGGGCAACAACACGTTACAGCGAAACGAATATTTTTCAAATACCAAAATCGTACACTGAACTGCGGGTGAAAGACAAGATGTGAGAGATCATTTGAGTTGTGAATATGGTACTTCAGCGGTAGCGAAATGAAAGCCTAAACAATTCAGACTTTTGTAGGAGTCGAACCCATGAACCCCTCTGATACTCGGTTTAATTCGTTGGTTCGTAGTTAACCCGTGAATGTCGGGTAAAAACGTACGCCTGTTTACATGGAGGGAGGGTGCCCTGGCTAAGCGAGCTACGCTGGTAGAGCCAACTTCTCCTACGTTTCTTTAGAAAATGCATTGAGGCGTTTACATACTAGACAGGGTAACCCGCCTTCCCGGGGCGCCCTGTCTGCCTGCCCGGGGCACCCTTCTAGGCGAGCAGCTTTTTGCCATGTAAACTGCTCGCGCCGAGGCACTCGGCTAGCCGAGACGAGAAGACCGCTCTATTCAGCGTTACATTCCAAGGCAGCTTTTAATGTTTTCTACCTCTAGTGGCTACGCTCAATTAATAGAGTCCAAAATAATAGCCTTAGACACTGAAAAGCGGCCGTTAGCGGAACGAGTGATAAAAAATTAAAACTTGCCGCCAAAACGATTCTTTTGTCCGCCATCTTGTTTGTTATGCTTAGCGGCAGCTCAAAAGATAGCCCACTGACCATCCCGCTTAGGTGAGTTGCATGTAAAGGCGGGCTATGTTTTAACCTTCCTAGCCGGGTAGCCCGGATAGACGGGGCATCCTCCCTCTATGTAAACAGGCCCTTAATAATGTAGCCCTTATCAACGGTAGCGCGTCGTTGTCAGGCGAATCTAATACCTTTTTATTTGATCCAGCGTCAAACACATCAACAACAAACGATCTGTTGTTATCTGCTTCAATCATGGCCTTTACTTTATCCACCACCTGAAAGGAAATTCAGCAGTTTTTAAGATTCTTGAGTAAGAATAATAATACAATTGAGAAAATGACTCTGATTGGCCAAAAAGGAGTGTATTTTGAGCTAACACAGTGCAGAAAAGTGTAACACGAGTGTAAGTTACAACGAAGATTTCCGAAGGTAAAACGAAGAAACTCGAAGACTGTCGGAGGCCAACCGACGTAATTTGAAGACCGGCGAAGATCGTAAGAAACCTTCCGAAGATTACCGAAGGCACACGAAACCTTCCGAAGATTTCCGAAGATCCCCTGAATACTTCCAAAGATTTTCGAAGATAACCTGAATACTTAAGATTATACTGAATACTGAAGATTTCTCAAGATTTCCAAATATTTCCGAAGGTCCTCCGAAGATTTCCGACAATCTCCGGAGATCTCTAAGATGACTCAAAAGACCACAAATTATTCGTGCTTTTTTATTCCAAATTGCACTCGAAATCATATGATTACCTATACAACAAGTAATTAAACTCGCATATCCAAACACTTTTTCATGCTCAGCAGTTGACGACTCCACAGTTTCTCCCTGTTTTTTTTTATGCAATATCAATCCCGCTTGGCACCGGTTGCATAGTTCCCGCGCTTTGCACGCACAGCGTGCATCCATTGAATATGTTCGTGCGGTTTGTACCCACAGTGTACATTGGTTGAATATTTTACCACCCTCTGCACTCACTGCTCACAGCAGTAGGTTATTTTCACGTGCTTACCATGCACTGCGTGCATCGATTGGTTATGTTCCCTCATTTTATACCTACTGCGTGCTACGATGGAATTTGCAATGACTACGCGTATCGGTTGAACACTCTCCCGCGCTTTGCACCAACAGAGTGCATTCGTCAAACATTCCCCCACACTTCACGCCCATTGACGGAGTGCATCAGTTCGCACCCGCTGACTACATCGGTTGGACATTTTCCCGCGCTTTGCAGCCACTGACTGCATCAGTTGAACATTTTCCCGCGCTTCGCACCTATTGACTACATCAGTTGAATATTTTCCCTCGCTTCGCACCAATTGACTGCATCAGTTGAACATTTTCCCGTGCTTTGCACCAATTGACTGCATCAGTTAAACATTTTCCCTCGCTTTGCAGCCACTGACTGCATCAGTTGAACATTTTCTCGCACTTTGCACCCACTGACTGCATCAGTTGAACATTTTCCAGTGCTTTGCATCCACTGACTGCCTGGGTTGAACAGTTTCCAGTGCTTTGCATCCACTGCATTGTGGTTTACTTGCAATGATTTAACAACAGTAAGTCAATTATTCACTTAACTTACCTGTTGCATCATGGCGTTCTTCATTGCCTTTTCAGTGTCGTCCACTAGTTTCTTAACAGCCTTGAGCTTTGTCCTCATTTCGTCTTTACGCCAAGCTGAGATCACTGCAGCACTGATATCCTACCATAAGAGATTAACACTATGTTATTCTAGCTTTTCTTTCGCTAAATGTATGAAGTTCGGCAGCTCGTTCTAGTTGGATTGTAACTTTTTAAGTTACATTCATTAATCTTCAAACCAGAGCAGCATCAAACCTGTCTGATTGTCCACCTGGTTCTACTGTGAACCTGAATTTACCTTATTGTTCTAGTTGCTTTGATTGAGGGGGATGAGATATAACGAAGATACGAGGACAAAATAGAGCCACAACGTCTAAAGTTGGAGTTTCAACATAAGGAAGCTTCACCAAAGACAACGGCAACGAAAACTTCTTCGGAAATAACTTTGTTATAGAATCTTCAGACTTTTTCAAATTAGTGTAAAATACGGGAAAACTATCACCCATACTTTACTCTTACCTCAGTGAGTCTAGCGATTTCCTGTGAAGTTTCCTTGATTTTCAATCCGCCGTCCTTCATCTTTTGCTGCACCAGATTCTGTATGTTTTCCACTTGTTCCTCAAGTGAACTGCATTTCTTCTCAGCCTTGAGCGCCTCAGGGCCTGTCAGAGCCACAATCCTTCTGATTCCTTTAGAAATGGCTTCCTCTGATACAAGGACGAACGATTTCATGTGCCCAGTGCGCTGCAAATGCCTGGTGTAATCAAGTACACGCAATAACAGATTTTTTTAATAGCAAAAATGAAATCGAGCGAACCGAAGCTCTAATGAACCCGCCGCGAAATCCACTCACAGTAGTCAAGCGACTCGCGATACCTTTTTTTTGCGCATTATTTCAGCGAAATATGACAACGTATGGATCATTACCTCAAAGCTTATTTTAACCTATATGTTTTACCCCAATCAACAGATCTTCTTGGTGATCCTATCCTCAGATACGATCAATTTTCAAATCAACAACGGTTCACTCAGTGTATACGGGAGAAAGTTTTACGAACTATATCCATCGTTTACAATAAGTTTGAGTTGATTTTCGCTTCGAGGAGAGTCTGTGTCGACACAAGATTCACTGTCATCAGTACAAAATGTCAGCTGTTGACATCATTAATGTACTTTTCCGTCTTAGATCGAGTTTGATTGATCCCCGGCGTTAACAGAAGTATCAACAAACTTGCTCGGCTAGAGCAAGACATTTCAGAACCATTTTGTCTATCGGTCGCTCGAAAAAATCTAATATGAGGGATTCCCAGGAAAGTCTTTTGTTGTCAATCGAACAAAATCTTAAGAGAAAAAGATTTGGCCGTTGCCCAAAAAATGACACCGAAACCCCGTTAGTTCAGACTTCGTAATCTCTTAACATGGAGAAAGAATCTATATTCCTTTTTAGTTTAAACCCAGCAGATTTTTCACAAGAATTAGGAAGGAGCAAGAGGCCTAGGGACAGGCGACAGCGTTCCCACGGCTTTCCGCATTTGAGAGAGCCTCACGATTGTTTGCATCTCGTTCCAAACTCCTTCAAGCCCTAATGCGATTTTACAGATTCCCTTCTTGTGAAGCGTTCTGTTGATTCATCGTTCAAAGCAGCATTGCGAACTACTGCGAAGTCTACAATCACAACATAAAACCGTTGAACTGTTACTAACGTTCCACCACAAAATTCCACGGAGTACTTGTAGCCAGCCTGGGGGTCTTCTTGTAGGTCATCAAAGGCGGAACCGATCGAAAGCACGCGAACTGGATCAGGGTAAACCTAATAAAAAACAAATACTATGCAAACAAATCAATCAATCAAGGAATGAAAGAACGATTTAATATACGACCGACCGACCGAATGAACGATTGAGAGAATGGCAGTAAAAATGAGGACCAGTCAATTTTCCTGACAAGCTATCACTGAAATGGGTCTTGAAACCAGGGGACATGTAACCCAACGGACAGTGAAAGTGCTTCTTAGTCAATTTGTTTGTTTTCCTGCCAATAATCCAGTTTCAATTTTCCCTTTTCAGAATCTCATTGCAAAAACCCTTCGTTCTAAGTCGCACGTCAAAGAAACATCCCAGCACAGCTGTGGATGCGGCTTTGACGTTCAAATAGCTTATTTAACCAAAAATATAACGCGAACACATAGTTGAACTCTCCTCGCGATAAAATGAGTCTGATTAACACGCACCTCTTCAAAAATCGCCCTGAGACCTTGAATGTCCTTCGCCATAGCTAGAGGCACCTCTTTCGCAAACACAGACATGTTCCTTGAAACTATGTCCTGACTCGTCAGTTCAGTGTTTTTGATCTGCTCCACTGTCATTGCTCCCTGTAAGAGAGATCAGCATCAAATTTCTCCTTGTAATATCAACGACTTATAAAACAGAGTGGTCACGAGAATTAAGAACAGGATCACACGATGAATTTTCTTGATATTTTAACAACTTCTCTCTGCTACTTCTATAGGAAATGAGTGGAGGCAACAAATGAGAATTGAATTTTTGATCTTAGGGTTAAGCTGTAAAAATTGAAAAGAACCTCATAATCGTACAACTTATTGTTCTTTCATTTGAATGCTTCCACTCGAGATTTTATCACAAGATGAAAGTTAAAACAAGTACAGACACCGCATCTGATGCTTAATGGCGGCACAGCAGGGAAGTTTCGGTCACTGACTATGGATTTCGATTAATGAAACATTTTAATGCTCAAACAAAAAATATTGTGACCCCAGTATCTCTCGTACGTTTATGGAGTAATTAACAATTAGTTCTGAAAGAGGAGTTATAAACTTGAACTCAAGGTTATTAATAGAAAAGAAAATAATAAATTGCCCACAAATAACTGGGATCTAACAAAACCTTAGCGGTGAAATCAAATCTGAGTTTGTCTGGAGCTACAAGAGAGCCTCTCTGATCAGCTTCACCCAGTTCTTTCCTCAGAGAGAAGTTCAACACATGAGTAGCTGTGTGATTGTTCATAGTAACTCTCCGCCGTTGCTGAAAATAAATAAACACAAAGGTATTATCAGTTGTAGAATTTTATTACTGTTGCCACGCGAGAGGCGGAAAAGATGTCATCTTACGTAAAAGAAGCATGAGATGTAGACTCAGTAGCCTACGCAGCAAGTGTTTTCGTGGCTCGAAATTTGGTTGCGCCTCATTTCCCACGCAGCTTTCCAACACTGAACCCCACGGAAACTTGATCCGCAGGCTGCAGATTCCATATCTTTTACAAAAACAGAAAGAGAGAGAGAGAGAGCATTTTTTTTAGGATCCCGATTCGTCAAAACTTAAAACCTTAAGCTTTTAAACCTTGTGATGACAGGAAACACACTTGAACTCTAGACATGTCGAAAGTCTTTAAACCCTTTAACCCCCAAGACTGACCAATGTTTAATTTCTCCTAAAAGTAATGGTACTTAATCAAACATAAAGGTTGTGAGAAAAAAGGAAGTGATCAACAAGTAACAAAGGTCTTGATTGTTTAACAAATTCTTCTGATCATTACCATAAAACATGTATGGAGGCGAGTGGGGAGAGTATACATTCTGATATTAGAGTTTTAAAGATTTAACACCAAATCAGTTTGTCGCACCAGTGTGATAATTAGACCATCGGTACCTGGAGCCTATGTGCAAACGTGTTTTTGTGTGAACTGAAATGCAGTCCAAAGAGTATTTCTCTCCGTCCTTAAACAACGTTCTGCCTGTAAATTCAAACTCATTAGGGAGAAATCTAGCGCTACCCAGTTTTCGAACCATGTTTTGTTTCCCTTAGAGATATAAGAAACAAGGATTTTACCGTGCAAGAGTTTTTCCGGGTTCTGAGGTCGAATTTAAAATATTAGTAGCAAGCAGGAAGACAGCGGAGAGGGAAGAGCTTTCTATAGCTATCTATTTTGACTTTTACCCTTGTCCTTACAGCGAATTTCAAAATGATTAATCCTTTTAAACTGTGCGCATGAACGTACCTCATCTATCTGGCATTTCATCTGGTCTCCGACTCTCAGGGTCCCTTCGATCGCTCCTACATGAAGTACATAACCTCCATGGACCTGAACATTGGTGACGGAAAATTCTACTTCCTATAACAGAACAATGAAGATAGACAAGATGGCACATGAAGAGACTAGAAAAGTAAAAAGGTTAAAAAGGAAAATCTGATGATCAGTGGTAACTGTTGCTGAACAGCAACTACTATTTGTGTTAAAGGAGGTTAAAGGGGGTAGTTTCTAAAGAAACTGTGGTGCTGCGTCGGTGGGGAAGTAGTACACAAAGATTTTGGTATTATCAACAGAGTTGATAGATGTAAATTGACCACCGTACAGGGATTCTAAAAGCTGACGTTTCGAGCGCTAGCCCTTCGTTAGTTTGTTAAGAAACTGTGGAGCTGCGTCGGTGGGGGAAGAACGCACGAAAATTTGGTTATCAACTGAGTTGATAATGTAAATTGGCTACCGTGAAGAGATTCAAAAGGCTGATGTTCCAAGCGCTAGTCCTTCGTCAGAGCGAATCTGATGAATCTGAATCTAAATCTGAATTTGTTTATGTGGCCTGATAGAAACACAAGAGCGAATTTGGAAATCTAAAGTATTCTTCATTTCCTTACTAAGGTAATCAGTGTTGAAAGCAGACTTGTACCATTTTCCCTGGCTTGAAATTTACCATGCTACAAGTTTCGACTCAAAATCTTTGTTGTGATAAAAATTTTCAGAGACAAATTTCCAATGAACTATTCTCGCTTTCTTCCCAAAACTGACTTGCGTAATGCTTGGCTTTATCAAAATGGAATAAGAAATCTGTCCCAACAGGAAAAGCTGTTTAACGAGAAAAGCCATAATTACTTTGGAAAGAGAACTGAGCTGCTGATCAAAAAATGAACCAATACTTACTTCATCGCCTTCCTTGGTCATGAATCCCTGGTCATAAATCTGCCCACCTTGCTCAGCATAAAAGCAAGTTCGATCCAGAACGACTCCACAGTGACTGCCACTTGTCACTTCCCTAACAAACTCCTTCTGAAAGATTATTGCTTTCACTGTACCCACCACTGGTTCAAACGCTTCAAAAAAACAAGACACAAAAGTGGTTTCACTACAAGCTGTTACAGGTGGAGCCCTGATTCCTTTCAACTAAGTTTCTTTCCTTGCATGATATGGCTCCTAGTGTGAAACGGAGGCATGATGGCCGAGTGGCTTAGGGCGCTGACCACTAGCTGGTGTTGTTCTGGCTAAGTGCCTGGTTCAACTCCTTGGTCACCCTTGTAAATAGCCAAATGGTTTGCCTCCCGCCAGTTGGCATTCTTATCACGCTACGTTTATTTGTATTTGCTCAGCCCCACTAGCCTTTGTGCTAATTAAACTGCCAAGGGTAAATAAAGGTCTTATTTTTAATTTAAGCGTGAGTGAGTATAAATTGGAGCGGAAGTCAGCGCTTTGCACTCACTGACTCCTGCTAGCCCCAATATCCAACCACTTGCGCTTCGTGCTTGCGCACAAGATTGGTGATCGAAAGAAAGAGGGACCACTAGCAGTCTAGCTAATGACTTTTTATTTCAACTTAGCAAAAACAAATCCATGTATCGATACTATGCAGGCGAGAGGTGTTTGAACTCATTTTATGCATCACAGACGCCAGATACATAAGTAGATGGACTATTATGGTGAGTTAATCACCATAACATTTTAGAAACTCTCTTCTTTTTCAGTGAAAGGAACACTCAAGACTTGTATCAATCAGTTTAGGCTTCTAAATTTCATTCCCTTATCCACAATCCAGACTATATTCCTGCCACTTGCAGTTTCATTCACAAGTAACTCAATGGAATTGTCCCCTTCATCACACATACAGGAATACCTGAGGCTTTCACCAACAAATTCAAATACTTGAACCACACCCCCTGGTCTTTCAAATCTACTGTAATGCTAAAACATACAAAGAGTCCATCTCACTGCATTAGAACCCAGAAATCACCTGAGCTTTCGTCTTGCTTTCTGGCCACTAATTTACATACCACTGCATAACAATAGTGTCCATTGATATGTGCTTCGTTCTAACAAAGCCTCTGACACCTGTAAACAAGGTGGACCAAAGTGGCCCTGTAATCTGTAGTTGCTCCCCAATTTGGCCTATAAACCAAGCAGATTTCATTAGGAATACCACTCACCATAACTGCCTTCTTCATCAGATGTGTATTTATACTTGGGACTCTCATCCGTTGGTTCAAGATTGAATTCCTTCTGAAGCTTGTTGATGGCATGTACATCAAGGGTGATTGTAACATCATTTCCGGAGCCTTTGCCTCTTGCAATTTCCTGTGATATGTCACCAAAACAGTGCATCATTACAAAGCCCCATAGTTTCTACATAATTAATAATGTAACACTAAAACATATAAGGAGTCCATCTCACTGCATTAGAATCCAGAAATCACCTGAGCTTTCTTCTTGCTTTCTTCATACACTCCCATATCCACAGTCAGTCCTCTTTCCTCTGCCATTAGTTGCGTTAAGTCCACAGGGAACCCATAAGTATCATACAGACGCCAGGCCACATCTCCAGGGATCTGCTTGTCTGTTAGTTTGCTGACTGTCCTGTCAAACAGCTTTCTTCCTCTGGCCAGAGTTTTCAGAAATTGTGTCTCTTCTTCATTGATTGTATCCATGACCTGTAACATTTCCATTGTTACACGAGAAATACTTTATAGTATGCTTACAGTTCATGAAAGCAATCCAAAGACAATTATTTTGGATTTCCTTTTTTTGTTTGTTTGTTTCTTTAAAAGAATTATAATTTTGATCAAAGTAAATCCTCTACAAAGGGAGGAAAGAACGATGTCATTCAAGAGTGTAAGATCCCTGGGCGCTAGTTCGTTTGTTTTATTTTTAGTAGCCTGTTCGTTAGTGTTTTATTGTTTGCGTGTCACACCTTCGTTCCGAGTTGTTTTTGCAGTTCATCGCAATTTACACCTTTATTTTAGTTTCGTCGAGTTGTGCATGTAATTACAGTGTTTGCCATATATAAGCCTTAGTTTTCTTGTTTTTGGGGCATAGCAGTTTTTCCTTGGCAGTGGACGCGCTACGCGCGAGTTTCTATTTTTCCAATAGCACGTGTAGTGAAGTTCTCGCAGTTTATCCTGCAGTTGTTTTTTAGTAGCCGCAACAATGTAAGTATAGTCTTTATCGTCGTTTCTTGTTAGCTGTATTTCGTTGGCAGTCGGTGCAATTCTTTTTATTCATGTTGTAACTTTTAGTTCGTTTATCTTTTAGTTTCAACCTACGGTTTATTGTCAGTATCGTCGAGTTGAGAAGGTTTATCGGCAGTTATAAAGAGGAATGGTGGCCTTATTAGAGAGGGAAAAGACATTAGAAGCACGGGCTTATTACGAAATTTAGAGTCAGTACTCCATCCTTATGCCTTCAAGGCACTGTTGAGTTTTTTACTTATGACAACGATTATAGCACAGAAAATAAGCAAGAAAATTACACCCTGAGGACAACTTTACCTGTTGTGGATCTTTTGACACTTCAGGAAAGAATTCACCCTTAGAGGTAATAAAAAAGAAAAGAAGGTAAAAACCTTAATAAAGAGGGTAGTTTCTTAAGAAACTGTGGTGCTGCATGGGTGGAGGAGCTGTACTCAGGAATTTGGTTTTATCCACGGAGTCGATAGTTGACAATGTAAATTGATCACTGTACAGGGATTCTTTAAAGCTTACATTTCAAGTGTTGGCCCTTCATCAGAGCTCTGACAAAGGGCTAATGCTCAAAACATTTCAAGTAATGTTTTGGCATGAGTAGAGGTTTGGGCTGGGAAATAGCCAAAGCCCCTTTCAAATTTAATAATTTGGTTGAGTGATAAGCCTTCAAAAGTAGCTACCGGTAGTAATTTGTTGAAAGCAAAATTAGTATGGAAGTAAAAGATATGCATACCACAAATACTAACTCACCAGAGAATCAACTGCTACTGATACCAAGGAAGCAACGAATCCTGGAGGACTGTTGAGTTTTTCTGTCGCAAAGCGGACGCATCTTCTCAAGATTCGTCTTAAAACGTAACTATGAACCAAATTTAAATAGTAATTCTTTTTAGTAAATCACAGTCAACATGTCTTCAGCTGAACTGTAAGTCCAGTGTACTTGCATAATACTAGATATTCAGTAAAACATAATAATTATTGGTCACAGAGCAGGATAAAACGTGGCAAACAAGAGGAAGGAGCAGGGAACCTTGTCAAAAGTAGCCAGCAGCTGACAAACTTTGTATTTCTAGCCACCTACTCTACTAGAAGCTAGAATATTCCTCTTATTCTTTGGTCCTAGTTTAGTATAAGATGCCACAATAGACACCTACTTCAACAATAAAGTCACCTATTTCTGAAAACCCTGTCAGTTAATACCAAAAATTAATGCCCAGCAGTGCAATCAATCTTTTCAGCATACCCTGTCTAGTCAATTGACATTTCTTATCATTTCATTTCCGGACAGTGATCACAAGAGGAGAAAGAATGCTTGGGTGATGAGTTAGAAAAATACAGTCAAACCTCCAACAGAGGTGTATGGTATGTATAAAGGTTCTTAACATAGAGTTTTGCAGGGAAATTGCCAGGAATGTTTATCTCACCCTCTGCCAGTGTTGTCAGGTTTGCCACCATCTGTGATAGCCATCGTTAGTGTCCTGATGTGGTCTGCAACAACCCTGTAAGCCATGTCAATTCCATCAGTGTCTTCAGTGCCCACAAGACCCTGGTATGGCCTGACTCCTGTGCCCTGTGAGGCAATAGACAAATACAGTCTTGAAATTGTCGCCTTGTATGGGGCAGGGTTGAGGATCTGGTGACGTCAGTGTTGTAGGTCAAAATGAAATGGGTCATTTCCAAGTTCGCTTGAGCCTCTATTTCAAAGCGAGTCAAAGTGCGAGAGTTTTGTGATGGTAATAAGTTCAGCGTTCCATACAAGCAAAAACTCATTTTCATCGCAAAGACTTCGCACTTAGACTCACTTTGAAATAGAGGCTCAAGCGATCTCGAAAATGGCCTATTCAGGTTGAAATGAACGTAAACAGTTTCTTCGGATTTTTTCGGATTTATGTTATTGCTTTTCTTTTATTATTTTTCTATTTTTTCTGGGCAAATTAGCCAAACTTGTTGCTAGAGGTCTAACCAAACTCATTGAACCTGAGGGTAAATAAAGAGATGGCATGTATGATCATGTATGATCAAGCTAGGTTGAAATCATTTTAACCCACAGTTCATTTTGACCTACAACATCTGCATCACCATGCTTTCTGGACAACCTTGGAAAAAAAATGTTCATGATGCTTAGCTGGTATTTACATAAATTTATAAATTTAGGTACACTACAATATTTCAAAACCTTTGCTGACCTGATGAAAAGCAAGTTATGTTAATCCTTAAACTGAGCATTATCCAATTCTTTTAGTTTTAAATAAAATATAAATAAAGTTGGGGTCACAAGTACAGTTGTTGGTTCTCAGAAAGGTTCAACAATCTAGACATTTCATCTTCATTGATCATTTCCTTTCTTGATGTCTCATCAAGTAGTCATAATTTTAAGGTAAGGGGATATTTGATGAGGGTCACTGTGATTCTCTTAAAATTAAGCTAAGGTGCAGAAAATTCACATTTTGTCGTTGTCATTCTCATGCTTGTATCTGAAAGAAAAAACACCAAAGGTGTTCATTTATTTCCTGTCGCAAGAAATTGCAGGTGGTACTAAATTTATTTAACAGTAGGGAGGGAGGGGGGTGGGGGGGGGGAGTACAGCAAAAGAAGAGGTTTTAACACTCTTGATTTTGATCCATGTTCTGCTTAGTAACTAGCAGTCATATTGCTTTGATGATTGCACTACATCCTCTAATTGGCTGGCAAAAAGGGCATGAAATAATTTGTGAAGTCCCTATTTGAGTTTATTTTCTCTGCACTGATCCAGGTTGGGCATGTTCATTCTCCAGCTTGTGTCCATTGTTATTGCAAAGCATAATTTATTCAGGTTTGGTCTTACACGTATGACATTCAGTTCAACACTGCCACAATAATTGATGCTAAGAAAACATTTCTCCCTTTTTCTTTTGAAATCCCACCCCCTGAAAATCATTTTTCCTGTCCTCCCTTCTCAGGCCTCTGATAAAAGATCAAACCCCCTTTTTCCAACTTCGCCCTCCACCTCCCCCGCCTCCACTACCACCACCATCCTGTCCTTCACTGAAAAACAACAACTAAGGATGTGTTGTCAGTTATGTTTACCTTGTGAATTGCTTCAAAGAATGGTCGGAAGAGATCAGTGTCGTAGTTTGACATCTTTCCCTGGGTGATGGATGTCAGACGCTCCAAGCCCATTCCAGTGTCCACATGTTTGCTGGGTAAGGATTTAAGACTACCATCTGCTTCCCTTTTAAGTGTGAAAATAAGTGAACATGTATGGTTGATAGAAATGAGCAGTCATTGACTGATCAAGACAGCTGGGTTGGAAATATTATTTTGACTTTAAAAGGCCCTACTGTACAAACAGGGAACAACAGCACTCAGGGAACCTTCTCGGTTGAACCTGTAACACCTGTTACGAGTGTTACTAGGAAGTGTTATGGTTGTAAAGGTGCCTCAATCAGTAGATACCTTCAGCCATGTACTTCAAAGTTATGGCTGAAAATAGCACTGACAGCAATGGCTGTTCACTCTCTATTGAGAACCTGGGACATCTGTGCACTAAGACCAAGAGCTAGGTCATTTCTCACTTAACTTTCCCATTACTATAAATTAGGTAACTTACAGTCATCAACTGCTTTTTTTTTTCCTTACTTATAAAATCTTCGACTCTCTGTAACATTTTATTGTGTTCTGTTTTTTTTTATGTAATTTCTTCAACGAATGTGTGCAGGAGATCAGAGTAATAGTTTGACATCTAACCCTGAGGGATGGATGTGAGACACTCCAAGCCTTCCACTGTCCATATCTTTACCGAGTGGTTAAATTGTACGTACAAAACAAATACTACAGGCAGGCTAAGTCAAATTGTTTTACCAACACATACACTGCACTCCAAGCTCACTTTTTCAAAAAGTCGCCTTTTGGCGACCTTCAATTGTAAAATGGTTGACTTTCACCAGAATTTTAGTCGCCAAATATTTTTTCCACTTGCCATGGCAACCAAAATGGTCGCAGCTTGGAGCGCTAATACAGCTCTCTTGCTGTAGATAAAATAATATACTTGTCAGCTCACTACTTTGTCTTCTCTAATACAATAACAACAGTCCTTATAAAATACAGTTCTTCTTTGGTAACAAATAAGACCAAAATCAAAATGCTGTTACGAATCTACCTGTTGAACTGAATAAACACAAGGTTCCACACTTCAAGGACAGTAGGGTCATCCATGTTCACAAGAGAAGCAGCATCACGCCCACCAATCCGATCATAATGAATCTCACTGCATGGTCCACAAGGTCCGGTTTCACCCATTTCCCAAAAATTGTCCTTCATACCAAATGGAAGCACTCTTTCAGGTGGAAGGCTAAAATTTGTAATTATGAAGTGAGCAAACAATTTTCAAGTGCCTTCATTGTCTATTGCTATCAACTATTCCAACAAAAACCACATGTAGTGACGAGCCCTGATTTGGAGATTCTGAATGGTGCATTGAGATGCTTGCATATTGGCATACACATGTACCAATTCATTATTATTTTTTTCTGCTGCCAGGAGAATGCTCATAGAATAATAATTAATCAAGTTAAAAATGGCTGATTCAATGTTTAAGAAGAAGCTCTGACTGGGGCGTCTGTTATCCCAAGTCGATTCCATTTTTGACGCAAGCCTGCCAAATCCTGAGGTTAATTTGTTACAAGTTTGTCAGCCACTTTAGGACATCATGGCATCAAAACAATGTTAGTCTTTGGAAGAGATGCTACCTTGTTGATGCTACAAGTAGATTGGTAGCTTTTAGTGATTACACATAAAACCCAAATTTCCTACCCCATAGCAAGCCAAAATTGTCTGGTTTCTTCATCAGATTCAAGGTCTTCTGTCCCACCAAAGTATGTAACGTAAAGACGATCTTTAGGCATTCCATACTTTACAGTAAGCAACTCCCATGCAAACTCAATGGCTTCTTTCTAAACACAGTCAAATAAAAGAGATTGAAAATAAGAATATGTACACTAGTTGATCTAGCATGTCACTCTGAAATTTTCCTCAATTTCCTTCATAGGACAGGCAGATATTGCTTCCCAGTTCATTTAATTTTTTTTTTTAATTTTTTCTCCCAGTTCATCTTTTTAATAAACTGAGGGCCAATTTTTTGACACTATTCAGGCTTATCTTATTCCAGCTTATGGGTGCCTGAGAAGTCCTGGGACCTCCACTGTGACCAGTTGGCCCCTAGGCAGTAACACGCTCCCATGGCTGGCAATTCCTGCAACACAGCCACGAGTCCCCATGCCAAGTCATCTGGACACCCATCGCCATCCTGGTTAACTTAGTTAAATTGCATTTAACTGCATTTAGCTGGGCATGACTTTACTTAAAATAATTACAGCAATTATCGCACATAGAGTTTTACAGAGAAAGTTGAAACACATCCGAACCTTGAAGTAGTCTCCAAATGACCAATTTCCCAACATTTCAAAGAATGTATGATGGTATACATCTTTCCCCACATCATCCAAATCATTATGCTTCCCGCCAGCACGGATACACTTCTGGCTGTTAACAGCACGCTTCAATTTAGAGAAATCGCTGTTTGGGTCCACAGTTCCCAAGAAGATTGACTTGTACTGTATAAATTACAAAACAGCAACAAAAAAATGTTATTTTTAACAAGAGATTCAATTATTTTTAACAAAAGATTAATTTTATGTATATTTTGTGGAGATAATTTACTTTTGTTTACATTTCTTAAACCAATTGAATTTTGACACTCCAGTAATGTAGAACATGTTCAACTCGACCTTTTAAACCATTATAGGGGCGATGATGGTGATTCTGAAAGAATGATGCAAAATTCTAGAAGGGGGTATGACAGACAATTTGAGTTTTTCTGTTTTTGTCTTTCTTCTTAGTTTTAACTCAGAAAATGAGGAGATACCATTTGCAAGTTGTAGGTGTGAGGCTGATTTTCAATTCAACAACAACAACAACAACAAATTTATTTATTTTATACCAAAAAATTACAAAATACTTGAGCTGGCAAGTAGCTTAATAGCTATGAGAGGTGGGCTCAAGAGAATAAAGAGAAAAACGAATAACTACAAAAGTTATTAGTTGAAAACACCTAGAAAAACCTTAGTGTTTAGAATAGTGATCACAACAGGTGTAAATGAAATAATGTATAGTACAAGATGGCGAAGTGGTGATAAGTTGTTTACTTGGTATTTAACTTTATGGATGCATTGAATACTTTGGGACATTTAAAAGTAGTCATTCTCAGTTTCAAGAATTCTTGGAAGAACTTTCTCCACTCCTTCACCTCCTGTTAAACATTGTTACGAAAAATGTCATAGCTAAATCCTAGAAGATTCTAGAACTGGAAAATCATTGAGCCGTGACTAAGTTATGTAAGAACTTTCCGGAACATTCTATTCTCATGTAATATACCCAGATTAGAAACTGTGTCATATTACTAAATTTAGCGATGTATAGAAGTTTCTAGAACCCCAAACTGAATGTATAAAACAGCGAGACTTTTATTTAGAAAGGATTTTAAAATGTGAAGAAGCTTAGTGCTATAAATTGAGAAGTCAACCTGTGGAAATAAAACTAGTTTGTTGCTGTTACCGGCGATCCTGAGTTCTGTCTGGGAACAACTCTGCTCTATAAAACGACACTCGTAACATTGGGGGCCTGTCCGGGAGAGTAGAAATTTGTTTGCTGGACTACCGTAACCAGGAAAGGTACAGGACAAGCGTGGCAGAGTTGATTTACGGTTCTGTGTGAACTGAGTTTGTGTAAAAGAAAGTTTTGTTATCCTGTGTGGACATTTCTTGACTGTGTGTCATAAGATATGGAGAAGCTTATCGAGTTAGGCAAAACGTTTGGCTTGGAAGGAGCTGAGTTGCTTTCATTTGTTGAGAAACAACAAGAGGAAGAACGAGAGGAGAAGCGGAGAGAGGAAGAACGAGAGGAGAAACGCCGGAAAGAAGAAGAGGAAAAAGAAGAGCGACGTAGACGCCAAGATGAGGAGCGGGAGGCGCGACGACAAGAGCGAGAAATAAGAAAACTACAAATGGAGGCTGAGCTTCAGAGGCAGAAAGTGGAAATCGAAGAAGCCCAGAGAAGACACGAATTAGAAATGAAACGTTTAGAGTTGGAACAGACCCATCAGGGGCCTGGTACTCAAGCATCTAATAAAGAGGACAGAGCGAAAGCTCCTAAACTGCCTTCCTTCGTGGATGGAAAAGACGACTTGGATGCTTATCTTCAGCGATTTGAGAGATTTGCAACGGTAGCAAAATGGGAGAAATGTGGATGGGCTACCAAGCTGAGTGCTTTACTCTCGGGCCGAGCGTTAGACGTTTACTCCCGCCTTTCGGAAGAAGCAGCTTGTGATTATGACAAGATGAAGGTAGCACTTATGAAAAGGTATGATCTTACGGAGGATGGTTATAGGCGCAAATTTAGGGTCTCGACACCAGAGACTGACGAGAGTCCAGACCAGTTTATTGTACGATTGTCCACTTACCTGATTCGGTGGCTCGAGTTATCAAACACAGAGAAGACCTTTGACGGACTGAAGGACTTGTTTGTTAAAGAACAGTTCATAAATTCATGTCCTAAGGAACTTGCCGTTCACTTGCGTGAACGGGCACCTGAAACTTTAGAGGAGATAGCGAAAATTGCTGACCAATACTTGGAGGCGCATGGAAAGCACGTGTTTAGTCCTGCGCGGGGCAAGACACCTACATCACCGGAGAAGGATGCCAACACGACGCCAGCCAGTGATACAACACCACTGTATTGTTACAGGTGTAATGGTAGAGGCCATAGGTCTGCTAATTGTCCGACCAGGAAATGTTATTTGTGTGGTAGACACGGCCATGAAGCAAGAAATTGTAAATTCAGTGTGTCAAGGTCAGGAGGGCAGAGCAAGAATGGTAACCCGGCGCGGCGAAATCAGGTTAGTGCTGGATGCTTAGTGCAGTCTTCACCCCCACAAGCTACGGCAGAAGATATCCAGGCATGCATTGAGGGTGACCAACTCGTATTAGCCTGTGGTAAGAAAATCCCCTTACTGAGTAGTGCTTGTGTTCAGCCTTTATCCGGAGAAAGGAGTAAAATGCCAGTGGTTAAAGGAAATGTCGGCGACAAGACTGTCGATGTGTTGAGAGATACCGGATGTAGTGGTATCGTAGTGAAAAAAGAGCTTGTCTCGGAAGAACAGTACACAGGTGACTTTAACTGTATGTTGTTAATTGACAATACCGTGAGGAAGGTACCTATTGCTCGAATCACAGTGGACACCCCTTACCTGTCCGGGGAAGTTGACGTGCAGTGCCTTCCTGATGCGATCTATGACTTGATAATCGGCAATGTGCCAGGCGCTCGAGCGGCAGACGATCCGGATCCCAGCTGGCATAAGGCATGTGCGGTCACTACCAGGAGTCAAGCCAAAAAGGAAGGAAAGCTCACACCCCTTAAAGTTGCAAGCGGTCCAAAGAGTGCAATTGTGGATAGAAACGAGCTTGTAAGATTGCAGCGCGAAGATAAAAGCCTGGAGAAATATTGGGACCGAAGAGACATTAATGTCAAAGGAAAGCAGGAGGTGAGCTTTGAAGAAATGGGTGGCGTGTTGTATAGGAGCTACAAGCACCCCTATGTAAACGGTGGTAAACCGATTAGGCAAGTGATGGTACCGACACCTTTACGACGTCAATTGATGGAAGTAGCTCATGAATCCATTATGGGAGGCCATATGGGTGTTAAGAAAACCGCTGACAAGATTCAGAAGGCATTCTACTGGCCAGGTATCCAAGGTGACGTTTCCAGACACTGCAAGTCGTGTGATATCTGCCAGAAGACAGTGAATAAAGGATCTGTTCCAAAGGTGCCACTACAGAAGATGCCGCTAATCGACATGCCTTTCAAACGGGTAGCCATTGACCTCATTGGCCCGATAAGTCCACCAAGTGAAGAAGGTCACCGATACATCCTTACGCTCGTGGATTACGCTACGCGTTACCCCGAAGCCGTGCCTTTGAAGAATATTGACACCGAGACAGTAGCTGAAGCCTTAGTTGATATCTTCAGCCGCCTAGGAATCCCCGAAGAGATTCTAAGTGACTTAGGTACCCAGTTCGTGTCTGACTGCATGAAAGAGGTTGCACGCCTTTTGAGTATTAAGCAGTTAACAACCACACCCTACCACCCTATGTGCAATGGAATGACAGAGAAGTTCAACGGAACTCTGAAGACTATGCTAAAAAGACTGTGCAGCGAGCAGCCAAAACTGTGGCATCGCTACATTAATCCGCTACTGTTTGCCTACCGTGAAGTCGCCCAGGAATCTACCGGATTCTCCCCCTTCGAACTTCTTTACGGGAGAGCTGTAAGAGGTCCCATGTTCATCCTCAAAGAGCTATGGACAAAAGAAGTAGAAGCTCCGGAGGTGAAGAATAGTTACCAATACGTCTTTGAGTTACGAGAAAAGCTGGAGGACACCTTAAAGATTGCCCGTGAAGAATTGCAGAAATCCCAGCAGAAAGGAAAACACTACTATGACCGCAAGACCAAAGTAAGGAAGTTTCAGCCAGGGGATAAGGTTCTTGTGTTGCTGCCGACTGATCAAAACAAGTTGCTGATGCAATGGAAAGGTCCCTACGAAGTTAGCAGTGTAGTAGGTGTCAACGATTACAAGGTGAAAGTAAAAGACAAGCTGAAGGTCTACCATGCTAACCTCTTAAAGGCGTACATCGAGCGAGAAAGGGAGCCGGAAGAGGCCGCAGCTGCAGTCGCTGAGGGACTGGTGACGAGCGTTACCTGCAACGGTGAGCCAAGCGAATTAGAATTGGATGACGATGGTAATAATGACTTCCTAGAGATTGGAGGATATGTGGCGAAGGAATCCATTGCTGATGTTAAAACTGGCCCTGGTCTCAACGACACCGAGCGTGCAGAATTCCTAGATTTAGCGCAAGAGTTTTCAAGCCTGTTCACGGAGGCTCCCGGAACGACGAGCCTTGTTCAGCATCACATCAACCTTACGTCCAATGAGCCCGTTAGGTCTAAGCCTTACCCAGTTCCTTACAGCATGAGAGAATCTCTGAGGAAAGACATAGATGACATGATGAAGATGGGAGTGATTAGAGAGTCTAATTCTCCCTACGCCTCTCCAGTGGTGGTCGTTAAGAAAAGAGATGGTAGCAACAGAGTGTGCGTGGACTACCGAAAGCTCAACAAGCTAACCGTGTTTGATCCCGAGCCCATGCCAGCAGCTGTTGACCTGTTTCAGAAGTTGAAGGGTGACAAGTTCTTTTCGAAGCTTGATCTTAGTAAAGGATATTGGCAAGTTACAATACCGGAAGCAGATATCCTAAAAACGGCCTTTGTTACTCCCGATGGCTTGTATGAGTTTCTGAAGATGCCTTTCGGCATGGTGAATTCTGCAGCTACCCTGAAGCGTGGGATGAAGAAATTGCTCAAAGGTATGAGTAACGTTGAGTTTTACTGGGATGATATCCTGGTCCATTCCCGTACCTGGGAAGAGCACTTTAAGACCCTTCGAGAGTTGTTTAGACGTATAGCTCAGGCTGGCATGACGATTAGACCAAGCAAGTGCATCTTTGGCGTTGACAGCATTGATTTCCTCGGCCATCAGTTGAAGCACGGCTTAATTGGTCTTCATGAGGATAATGTCACTAAGATCAGAAAAGCTCCTAGACCGACAACCAAGAAGCAGGTTCGTTCCTTTTTGGGACTGGCAGGATATTACAGAGATTACATGCCAAACTTTGCAGCTGTTGCGGCACCCCTTTCTGACCTTACGCGAAAGGGTCAACCAAGTAAAGTGGAGTGGGGTCACGCCCAGGAAAAAGCCTATCAAACCATCAAGAATCTTCTTACTAGTGATCCAATCTTACGCCTACCGGATCTTGAAAAGACCTTTGTCCTAAGGACAGATGCTTCAGACTATGGGATCGGTGCAGTTTTGCTCCAAGAGCATGATGGCAAGTTGTTTCCTATCTGTTACGCAAGTAAGAAGCTGAGTGATACAGAGCGTAATTATTCTACAATAGAGAAAGAGTGCCTAGCAGTCGTGTGGGGCATAAAGAGATTTCATATGCATCTATATGGTGTGCGCTTCGTTCTACAAACGGATCACGAGCCTCTCAAGTATATGGACAGTGCAAAGTTCACGAACAACCGACTTATGCGGTGGGCTATGTTTTTACAAAGTTATAACGTGAAAGTGGAAGCTATTAAGGGATCAGACAACATTGGAGCTGATTACCTCAGTCGTGTAGTTGAGTAGACATATTACCGGAATAGCGTAAACTGCCTATCTATATAGACCATTTTTCGTTGTTGTGTAGAAATTTTGCAAATTTCTTCTCAAAGAGGGGGTTATGTTACGAAAAATGTCATAGCTAAATCCTAGAAGATTCTAGAACTGGAAAATCATTGAGCCGTGACTAAGTTATGTAAGAACTTTCCGGAACATTCTATTCTCGTGTAATATACCCAGATTAGAAACTGTGTCATATTACTAAATTTAGCGATGTATAGAAGTTTCTAGAACCCCAAACTGAATGTATAAAACAGCGAGACTTTTATTTAGAAAGGATTTTAAAATGTGAAGAAGCTTAGTGCTATAAATTGAGAAGTCAACCTGTGGAAATAAAACTAGTTTGTTGCTGTTACCGGCGATCCTGAGTTCTGTCTGGGAACAACTCTGCTCTATAAAACGACACTCGTAACAAACATTTTCAGCTGACCAGTGCATAACACTTGGCATATATTCCAATAAAAAACTAAAATTCCAACCATAAAATGGTACAAACATGAAAAGGGAAAACTAAAAAATCTCATTAAATTAATACGACAAAAGACTAATGAAAGATACACAGAAGATGAGGAAACCACTTTTGATAATTATTTTGTCTGGGCTTATAAACCAAATAGAAAGAAAAGGTAAAATGACCCTACAAAGACTTGATCAAGCTTAAAAAATGTAAAGCACATGTCAAACTTATCATCTGGAGCTTTCAGTACCGTTTCCTAACAAGGAAGAAATGCGTGGTTTAGAGGCTCATGGCCACTTTTATTTAACTTTGTAATCTTTTGTGATGGCAAGTTCTTATTTTGTGGATAGTTGAAATAGCTACTAGGAACACATTCCACAAGAACAAGATTAGTAAATAAAAAACTTGCTTACAGTGTGAAAAGCCAAGGTGAAATACCCATGGAGGTACTCGGGTTACATGTATACTGACAAGGATGTGCAAAGCGCTTTTGTGGGGTTCAAATTTGTGATTCAAGGACTTTTAGGGGGTTAGGAATTTTGCAGTGAATTTTGAGTGGACTTTTTTGGGGGATACCAAAACCATAGCCCTAGGTTCTCATTTTTATGTCATACAATCGGATTACCAGCAGTTTGTTTTACAAATGTAAACTACTGTACTTTAATCAACTTTGAGACTTCTGTTTTTAATAGCAGTTTATTCAAAATACTGAGAGCTGAAGTTCAGGTCACATCACAACAGTTATTTAAAACAAAGTGTCTAAATGACGGGCAGCCGGTCAAGGTTGTAAAAACACTAAATGGCCGGCAGTCCGATTCGGGCTCCCTTTCAAGGGCTTTGTTTTCCTTAGAATTGGTAATTCAAGGAGATTTAGTGTGTTTTAGGTTAGGGATTAGGGCTAGGAGTCAAGGAATATGGACGTTTGTTATTAGGCTTGAAGATTTTGACCGGCTGCCAGTCATTTAGACAATTTGTACTTTGATAGTTTATATTAATAAAACTGCATCACGACTGAACTGTATTTCTCGCACAGTAAATGACGAATAATGAGGAGTTAAACATTACGAGGAGTTACCTGACCGTTTAATTTCGAGAGTAATGGTGGAAAATGCAGCAAACTGAGGTAATAAATCGATATTATTAGCTTGAAGTTTTTGTTTTTGCGTATCCAGTTCACGTGCTCTAATTATTACACCATCAACAGAGTCGAGGGTATTGAGTTAAAGCCAGCATAATTATGCATATTAGCATCACTTTGTTCCCAAAGCAGGCTTTTTAGTTCAAGTTAACAATATAAAGGTAGGACAATACCTGGTTCATCCCGGCGTTCGCGAAAAGAAGTGTTGGGTCTTCGTGTGGAATTGTAGACGAAGAGGGGACAAAGGTATGTTCATACTTCTCCACAAAGAAATCTACGAACATCTTCCGCAAATCCTTTGCTGTCAAGTTGGGGTCCATTTTGGAGGAATGAGACAACGTTCTCTTCGAAATGCTCTGAGTGAAAGGGGAGTTCAACAAAGAAATGAAACAATTTACTCGAAAGCACCGGCCAAGAATCATGAAATTTGCAGGAAAATTACTTTCATGGTATTCACCGCTGACCCCTTTCGCTCCATTTTCTCCGCGCACGTGCGTCATGCCTCGCGTGGGCAAGAACGTCATGCTAGCCCACATATAAGGCACTAATACATTACAATACTACATGTATGAATACACCAACTAACAAATGCACCTACCTCCACTAACATGCACATACCTACAATTATACTCACTTCTCTTCATTTGTACTCACGTACATTCACTTATACTCACTTACGTTCATATATACTCACTTGCCTTCAATCATACTCACTTCTCTTCATTTATACTCACTTGCTTGCATTAATACTCACTTGCCTGCATTTATACTCACTTGCTTCCATTTATACTCACTTGCCTGCATTTGTACTCACTTGCTTGCATTTATACTCACTTGCCTGCATTTGTACTCACTTGCTTGCATTTATACTCACTTGCTTGCATTTATACTCACTTGCCTGCATTACTACTCACTTGCCTGCATTTACACTCACTTGCCTGCATTTATACTCACTTGCCTGCATTTATACTCACTTGCCTGCATTACTACTCACTTGCCTGCATTTATACTCACTTGCTTGCATTTATACTCACTTGCCTGCATTTATACTCACTTGCTTGCATTTATACTCACTTGCCTGCATTTATACTCACTTGCCTGCATTTATACTCACTTGCCTGCATTTGTACTCACTTGCCTGCATTTGTACTCACTTGCCTGCATTTATACTCACTTGCCTGCATTTATACTCACTTGCCTGCATTACTACTCACTTGCCTGCATTTATACTCACTTGCCAGCATTAATACTCACTTGCCTGCATTTATACTCACTTGCCTGCATTTATACTCACTTGCCTGCATTTGTACTCACTTGCCTGCATTAATTATACTCACTTGCCTGCACTACTACTCACTTGCCTGCATTTGTACTCACTTGCCTGCATTTATACTCAGTTGCCTGCATTTGTACTCACTTGCCTGCACTACTACTCACTTGCCTGCATTTGTACTCACTTGCCTGCATTTATACTCACTTGCCTGCATTACTACTCACTTGCCTGCATTTATACTCACTTGCTTGCATTTATACTCACTTGCCTGCATTTATACTCACTTGCTTGCATTTATACTCACTTGCTTGCATTTATACTCACTTGCCTGCATTACTACTCACTTGCCTGCATTTGTACTCACTTGCCTGCATTTGTACTCACTTGCCTGCATTTATACTCACTTGCTTGCATTTATACTCACTTGCCTGCATTGATACTCACTTGCCTGCATTTATACTCACTTGCCAGCATTAATACTCACTTGCCTGCATTAATATACTCACTTGCCTGCATTTATACTCACTTGCCTGCATTTATACTCACTTGCCTGCATTTATACTCACTTGCCTGCATTACTACTCACTTGCCTGCATTTATACTCACTTGCTTGCATTTATACTCACTTGCCTGCATTTATACTCACTTGCCTGCATTTATACTCACTTGCTTGCATTTATACTCACTTGCCTGCATTTGTACTCACTTGCCTGCATTTATACTCACTTGCCTGCATTTGTACTCACTTGCCTGCATTTGTACTCA
The DNA here is from genome assembly GCA_948470475.1 of Galaxea fascicularis. NCBI lineage: Eukaryota > Metazoa > Cnidaria > Anthozoa > Scleractinia > Euphylliidae > Galaxea > Galaxea fascicularis. The sequence continues at coordinate 7,079,307 of OX419339.1, forward strand.
CTTGCCTGCATTAATACTCACTTGCCTGCATTTATACTCACTTGCCTGCTTTTATACTCACTTGCCTGCATTTATACTCACTTGCCTGCATTTGTACTCACTTCCCTGCATTAATACTCACTTGCCTGCATTTGTACTCACTTGCCTGCATTACTACTCACTTGCCTGCATTTATACTCACTTGCCTGCATTTGTACTCACTTGCCTGCATTTGTACTCACTTGCCTGCATTAATACTCACTTGCCTGCATTTATACTCACTTGCCTGCATTTATACTCACTTGGCTGCATTTATACTCACTTGCCTGCATTTATACTCACTTGCCTGCATTTGTACTCACTAATGCCTGCATTAATACTCACTTGCCTGCATTTATACTCACTTGCCTGCATTACTACTCACTTGCCTGCATTTATACTCACTTGCCAGCATTAATACTCACTTGCCTGCATTTATACTCACTTGCCTGCATTACTACTCACTTGCCTGCATTTATACTCACTTGCCTGCATTAATACTCACTTGCCTGCATTTATACTCACTTGCCTGCATTACTACTCACTTGCCTGCATTTGTATACTCACTTGCTTGCATTTATACTCACTTGCTTGCATTTATACTCACTTGCCTGCATTTATACTCACTTGCTTGCATTTTTACTCACTTGCCTGCATTTATACTCACTTGCCTGCATTTGTACTCACTTGCTTGCATTTATACTCACTTGCCTGAATTTATGGTCACTTGTTTGGGTTTGTACTCACTTGCTTGCATTTGTACTCACTTAGAATCACTTATACTCACTTGCATTCATTTATACTCACTTACACTCACTTATACTCACTTGCCTTCATTTATATGCAGCTGCCTTCATTTGTACTCACTTACATTCACTTATACTCACTTGCATTCACTCGTACTCACTTACCGTCACTCATACGCAATTTCCTTCACTTTTACTCTTTTACCGTCACTCATACTCATGCACTTTCCGGGCATTTACTTGTACTCACTTACCGTCACTGACAGATACGCAATTTCATTCACTTTTACTCACTTACAGTCACTCATACGCAATTTCATTCACCTTTACTCACTTATCGTCACTCATACTCACTTTCATTCTCTCGCACTCACTTTCTCGCACTGAAACTCACTCTCCTTCACTTGAACTCACTTTGCTTCACTTGTACTCACATACTGTCACTCATACACGCTTCCCTTCACTTGTACTCACTTACAGTCACTCATACGCACTCGAGTCCTTCACTTGTGCTCACTTACAGTCACTCACACGCACTTTCATTCATTTTTACTCACTTACCGTCACTCATACTCACTTTCCTTCACTCGTACTCACTTACCGTCACTCATACGCAATTTCATTCACTTTTACTCACTTATCGTCACTCATACGCAATTTCATTCACTTTTACTCACTTATCGTCACTCATACGCAATTTCATTCACTTATGCTCACTATCCGTCATTCACACGCACTTTCCTTCACTTATGCTCACTTGCCGTCATTCATACGCACTTTCCTTTACTTGTACTTACTCTGCTTCACTTAATTGTACTCACTTTCCTTCAGTTGCGTAAAACTCACTCACTTTCACTCACTTTCCTTCAGTCATACAAACAAATTGGGGTGTCACGATTGTTCTCACAAATTTTATTATCTGGAAATTAATCAGATTTCTACAAACAAATTGGGGTGTCACCGGGCACGTTATGTACTATTTACTATTCCCCCCCCCCCCCCCCCCCGCTCCCATCTCCTAAATTATCTCACAAATTTCGCGTCCTCTCGGGCAGCTCACATCTTTGGAACGGTTAACTTCTACTTTAAATCTGTATTTTTCTTTTTACTATATATTCAAGCAGCCCGCTACCATCGCCGAAAAGATAGACTCTACATAAAAGCTCCCTTATTCTGTTTGAATTTCGTCAAAGAAACGTGAAAGCAACCGCGGTTTGTGTTTATATTTTCACAGTTAAGGGCGTTTCTTTATTTTGCACTTTTTGTCGCCTTTTTCGCGGCATCAGAGGAAGCCGCACAACAGTGACAAGCAACTTGATTTACCACATCAGTGATCACAGAAAACACGACACGATCAATACACTTTTGTAGGTTTTCTTGTCACGTCCGCATCGAGTGATTGAGATACTGTACCCATATAAAGTCTAGAAATCTGCAATCTTCTCGGGTTTACTTAGAATCGGACTTCAGCTTTGCATGAGTAAACACAAGTCCATACAAGTGAGCTAAGTGCAGACGAGTAAACGCAAGTGCGTATATGTGAAGTTAAATGCGTATGAGCGATGCTAAGTGTGTGTAGGTGAGGTAGTTCGTACCTGAAGAGAAACAGTTGATGATAAGTGCAAGTAGGTGGAGGAAAGTGCGTACAGGTGAAGGAAAGAGAGTACAAGTGAAGGAAAGTAATTATTCACATGAGTGACTGTAAGCGAGTACAAGTGAAGGAAAGTGTGCACAAGTGAGGGAAAGTGAGTACAAATGAAGCAAAGTGAGTGCAAGTGAAGGAGTAACTAGTGAAGCAGAGTGATCGAGTCAAGTGAAGCATTAAGTGAATACAAGTGAAGCAATGTGAGTGCAAGTGGAGCAATGAGAGTGCAAGTGAAGTAAAGTGAGTACAGGTGAAGCAAAGTGAGTTCAAGTGAGGCAAAGTGAATACAAGTGAAGTAAAGTGAGTATGAATGAATGCAAGTGAGTATAAGTGAATGTAAGTGAGTACAGATGAAGGCCGGTGAGTATAAATGAAGGCAAGTGAGTATAAGTGAGTATGAATGAATGCAATTAGTGAGTATAAGTGATTATAGGTGAGTAAAAATGAAGGCAAGTGAGTATAAATGAATGCAAGTGAGTATAAGTGAGTGTAAGTGAGTACAAATGAAGGCAAGTGATCATAAGTGAATGTTAGTGACTATAAATGAATGCAAGTGAGTATAAGTGATTGTAAATGAGTACAAATGCAAGCAAGTGAGTATAAATGCAGGCAAGTGAGTATAAATACAAGCAAGTGAGTATCAATGCAGGCAAGTGAGTATTAATGCAGGCAAGTGCGTACAAATGCAGGCAAGTGAGTATAAATGCAGGCAAGTGAGTAGTAATGCAGGCAAGTGAGTACAAATGCAGGCAAGTGAGTATAAATGCAAGCAAGTGAGTAGTAATGCAGGCAAGTGAGTATAAATGTAGGCAAGTGAGTACAAATGCAGGCAAGTGAGTATAAATGCAAGCAAGTGAGTACAAATGCAGACAAGTGAGTATCAATGCAGGCAAGTGAGTATAAATGCAGGCATGAAGTGAGTATAAATGCAGGCAAGTGAGTATAAATGCAGGCAAGTTAGTACAAATACAGGCAAGTGAGTATAAATGCAAGCAAGTGAGTACAAATGCAAGCAAGTAAGTATAAATGCAGGCAAGTGAGTATTAATGCTGGCAAGTGAGTATAAATGCAAGCAAGTGAGTATAAATGCAGGCAAGTGAGTATAAATGCAAGCAAGTGAGTATAAATGCAAGCAAGTGAGTACAAATGCAGGCAAGTGAGTATTAATGCTGGCAAGTGAGTATAAATGCAAGCAAGTGAGTATAAATGCAAGCAAGTGAGTATAAATGCAGGCAAGTGAGTAGTAGTGCAGGCAAGTGAGTATAAATGCAGGCAAGTGAGTATTAATAAAGGCAAGTGAGTATAAATGCAGGCAAGTGAGTATTAATGCAGGCAAGTGAGTATAAATGCAGGCAAGTGAGTATTAATGCAGGCAAGTGAGTATAAATGCAAGCAAGTGAGTATAAATGCAGGCAAGTGAGTACAAATGCAGGCAAGTGAGTAGTAGTGCAGGCAGGTGAGTATAAATGCAGGCAAGTGAGTATAAATGCAGGCAAGTGAGTAGTAATGCAGGCAAGTGAGTATCAATGCAGGCAACTGAGTATAAATGCAGGCAAGTGAGTATAAATGCAGGCAAGTGAGTATAAATGCAGGCAAGTGAGTATTAATGAAGGCAAGTGAGTATAAATGCAAGCAAGTGAGTATAAATGCAGGCAAGTGAGTACAAATGCAGGCAAGTGAGTAGTAGTGCAGGCAAGTGAGTACAAATGCAGGCAACTGAGTATAAATGCAGGCAAGTGAGTATAAATGCAGGCAAGTAAGTAGTAGTGCAGGCAAGTGAGTATAAATGCAGGCAAGTGAGTACAAATGCAGGCAAGTAAGTAGTAGTGCAGGCAAGTGAGTATAAATGCAGGCAACGAAGTGAGTATAAATGCAGGCAAGTGAGTATAAATGCAGGCAAGTAAGTACAAATGCAGGCAAGTGAGTAGTAGTGCAGGCAAGTGAGTATAAATGCAGGCAAGTGAGTATCAATGCAGGCAAGTGAGTACAAATGCAGGCAAGTAAGTAGTAGTGCAGGCAAGTGAGTATAAATGCAGGCAAGTGAGTAGTAGTGCAGGCAAGTGAGTATAAATGCAGGCAAGTGAGTAGTAATGCAGGCAAGTGAGTATTAATGCTGGCAAGTGAGTATAAATGCAGGCAAGTGAGTAGTAATGCAGGCAAGTGAGTATAAATGCAGGCAAGTGAGTACAAATGCAGGCAAGTGAGTACAAATGCAGGCAAGTGAGTATAAATGCAGGCAAGTGAGTACAAATGCAGGCAAGTGAGTATAAATGCAAGCAAGTGAGTATAAATGCAGGCAAGTGAGTATAAATGCAAGCAAGTGAGTATAAATGCAGGCAAGTGAGTAATAATGCAGGCAAGTGAGTAGTAATGCAGGCAAGTGAGTAGTAATGCAGGCAAGTGAGTACAAATGCAGGCAAGTGAGTATAAATGCAGGCAAGTGAGTGTAAATGCAGGCAAGTGAGTAGTAATGCAGGCAAGTGAGTATAAATGCAGGCAAGTGAGTATTAATGCAGGCAAGTGAGTACAAATGCAGGCAAGTGAGTACAAATGCAGGCAAGTGAGTATAAATGCAGGCAAGTGAGTATTAATGCAGGCAAGTGAGTACAAATGCAGGCATAGTGAGTACAAATGCAGGCAAGTGAGTATAAATGCAGGCAAGTGAGTATAAATGCAGGCAAGTGAGTAGTAATGCAGGCAAGTGAGTATAAATGCAGGCAAGTGAGTAGTAATGCAGGCAAGTGAGTATAAATGCAGGCAAGTGAGTATAAATGCAGGCAAGTGAGTATTAATGCAGGGAAGTGAGTACAAATGCAGGCAAGTGAGTATAAATGCAGGCAAGTGAGTATTAATGCAGGCAAGTGAGTATAAATGCAGGCAAGTGAGTATAAATGCAGGCAAGTGAGTATTAATTCAGGCAAGTGAGTACAAATGCAGGCAAGTGAGTACAATTATGCAGGCAAGTGAGTACAAATGCAGGCAAGTGAGTATAAATGCAAGCAAGTGAGTATAAATGCAGGCAAGTGAGTATAAATGCAAGCAAGTGAGTATAAATGCAGGCAAGTGAGTAATAATGCAGGCAAGTGAGTAGTAATGCAGACAAGTGAGTAGTAATGCAGGCAAGTGAGTATAAATGCAGGCAAGTGAGTATTAATGCAGGCAAGTGAGTAGTAATGCAGGCAAGTGAGTATAAATGCAGGCAAGTGAGTATTAATGCTGGCAAGTGAGTATAAATGCAGGCAAGTGAGTAGTAATGCAGGCAAGTGAGTATAAATGCAGGCAAGTGAGTATAAATGCAAGCAAGTGAGTATAAATGCAAGCAAGTGAGTACAAATGCAGGCAAGTGAGTATAAATGCAAGCAAGTGAGTATAAATGCAGGCAAGTGAGTATTAATGCAAGCAAGTGAGTATAAATGCAAGCAAGTGAGTATAAATGAAGAGAAGTGAGTATGATTGAAGGCAAGTGAGTATAATTGTAGGTATGTGCATGTTAGTGGAGGTAGGTGCATTTGTTAGTTGGTGTATACATCCATGTAGTATTGTAATGTATTAGTGCCTTATATGTGGGCTAGCATGACGTTCTTGCCCTCGCGTGGCAAATGTGCTTGCTCGGTTTGCTCACGAAGTGAGGTTGTGGTCCAGGAAGTATATGTTGTCTTAATATAAACTGCACCTGAAATCTTCTAAAATTAAATGTTAGCATTGATTCACATTGCGGTTTCATTTACTGTCTTGAAACTTCAAGGGACCAAACAATCATTTTCTTGACATGCGGTTGAATTCCAGAGATTGAAATCCAGAAAAAACACACAAAACAAAAAGCGCATAAGGTTAGAATCGGACCCTCGCTCCACGGTCCCACTCTTGCCCTCCTTCGCCTTCCGAAAATAGAAAAAAGAAAGGGATACGATCATAAATGGACCCTATTTGAGCTAACGTCACACACTAGGGAAGGAGCCTGTGGATTAGCGTACATCTCGGTGTCAAGTACATAAGCTGGTACGAAATATGAAGCTCAGCTGTTTGAAAGATATACAGCAGAGGATCAACTTGCTTTTCAGATATAATTTTTTCTGGAAAAAAATACAACTAGACGCCAATAGTTTTTTGTTTTGACAGTATTAATAGGGCTTGTTTATTCATTTGACCTAAGATTAATCAGGCGTTAAATGTAAAGCGGGTGTGGTTTTCTAGTTCATTCTCTGAGATCAGTTAATCGACAACGATTACTGAACAAACCCATCATACCGACGACTAGTCAGATAAATGTCACAGCAGTGAGAAGCCTGTAGGGGCTCGCTTTTTACTTCAATATCATGATTTTGACCTAAAATACTTTCTTATAGATTTATCGCCATTTGCTTTTTACGAAGAAGCTCTTAAAGCTTGGCAGGAAGTTAATCAGAAATGCTCATAGCATGGTTATGCTAGAATCATTAGTTACAATTTTAAAGTGGACTGAAATCTCCAAAACAAATGTGTTACATACTGTCTTATATTATATAAGAAATTGCAAAAACCTTATATTTCAATAGAAAGTAATTACATGGAAATGCTTCAGTTGAAAAGATTAAAAATGAACAAATTATTTTTCTTTGTCTAATAAAACTTGATTCTTCAGATAGAAAAAATTACCTCCATTACTGCTTGTGATAAGCTAACGAGTTTGGATACAGTGCGAGCCAGCAAGCCAGAAATCCCTGATCCCAATAACCGCAAGCTACCTAAGGAACTGTAGGCTAACTGCAGTGCTAACTAGGCCAGCCAATGTGTAATTTAGGCTAACCGTAATGGCTTGCATGACTCCCATGACTTGGAGCCATGTGAACCAAGCAAGCAAGAAATCCCTTATCCCATTATAAGGGCAAACCGCAAGCTACCTAAGCTAACTATAGGCCAATTGCTGTGACGTTTAAATTAGGCTAACCAGAGTGTTATTTAGGCCAATCAATGTGTTATTTTAATAGGTTAACCACAGTGGCTCGCTGGCTTGCAGATCATCCGGAATGGTTACATTTTTGCTTGGATTTTGTGAATCACCCCAGGAATGATGAAATCGCTTTGCAACATTTTTTTTCTTGCTTGCAGCAGTGCAAGAATTTTTTTTTCATTCATTAATGATTTTTGCATAAGCGCAGGGCCGTAGGCAGGTTTTTTCATGGGAGGGTGTGATTTGTCCGTGGAAACGGACAAACGGAACCGCCGTAGGTGCGACTCCCTCTAGGGTGGTCCGGGGGCATGCTCCCCCGGAAAAGTTTGAAAATTATGTTGTCTTCAACTGCATTTCGTGCGTTTTGAGGGCAGCATGGTATGGAAAGAGGCAGCTGAAAGCAAACCGTGAATATTACTCAAATTTTCAACTTCAAAACTTTTTTTTTTTGCAAAGAAGTAATAATGTTGGGAATAATGTCACAATTTAAAAGGAACAAAAATAGAAACAAAGTTGCAAATTCGTATTATTCCGAATTAATTGTGACACATTCTCTTTGTGACATTATTCCGTCTAAAGTAGATCGTGATCAATAGTAAACGTAGTGCCCTGTTGATCATCACGATCTTTTAGGAGTGTCCCAAGCTCAAGCCTCCTTGGGTGCTTCTAGCAAACACATCCACTATACTTCTTCAACATCAATGTCTGTTAAGCGGCTTTCACACGACAAACGTAAGGTGGCAAACTCGTGTTGGCAAACTCAAGTTGGCGTGTGTGAAAGACACAGCAGTTGTCAGGCATGTTGGCAAACTGTTGGCGACAAATAGAACTTGTCTCTATTCTCGCCAACTTTTTCACCAACTTTTTCGTGTTGGTAAACTCGTATTTGACGTGTGAACGATTGGAAGCGTGAGTTATTAACTTTAAACCAATCAAAATTCGTGCTCTATTCACGTGATTTGCGTGACACCTCACAAAATGGCGGACGAGCAACAGGACGAAGCGACATTTCATTCATTGATGAAGTACACAATTGTCCGGCTTTGTAGGACATTTAGTCCCCTGCGTATAAAGATAATAATTTTTGAAACCTGCGGCATCTTCTGCGTAAAACTCTTGGGCGAGCGTATTTTACGCGCCAATGCAAGGGGTGGATTTCTGCTTAGGTAGTGTTTTGCTCAAAGATTTATATTTTTCCAACGCGTTCTTCTCCCAATTCTCCGGCGATAAGCATAACATAAAAGCAAGGCACAAGCGGAGTACGGCGACGATTTTGCAAATTGGCGTGTGTTGTGATTTGACGCGTGTTTGACGTGTGAAAGTATGAGTTCGCCAACTCTTTCGAGTTTGCCAGCTTTAGTTTGTCGTGGGAAGGCCGCTTTACTTCACACGACAAACTAAAGTTGATAAACTCGTGATAGTGGATGTGCACGCTGGCTCTGTTGGTGAACTAAAAAGTGGACCTTCGCAGCCTTTGGGAGTCTGAAGCGGTCACATTCAATAACATTAAAAGACAACCATTTGCACGATTTGACAACTATTAGCAGGAATGATCTTTCGTTTGGACAATAATCAACTTCATTAACACCAGTTACTCACTGATAGCTCATTCAGCTCATTTGATCTCATAATATTTCTCATATTGGCTTCGAGTTCGTGGAACGACCTATTTCGAAATGTACGCTGGGCCATTCCATTTATTATCCACACCCCCCTTATGGATGAGGTCACCAAGAATTTACCCCCTAAGAAAAGAAGATCAAAGTGCCGACACAATATCCCCCCCCCCTCAGAAATAAGCCAAATTTTGTGCTTCCCCTCGGAAAAAATCGCAAGATCACAGGATGCCGACTGGCTCACCCCCTCAGAAATGACTTGCCCACCCCCTTCAGAAAATTTCATCCATGGGGGGGGGGGGGGGGGAGGGGTGGATATTAAATGGAATGGCCCGCTCGCCATCATCATTTAGTGTGGGTCTACCGGCGTGTGTGTAGTGGTTTGAGCGTATTGGATACGACACCATTTGCCATAGCTGTAGACATGTCAACCTTTTTTCTCATGAAAATCCGTCGAGGAATCCAATTTAACTCAAATCCACCGTCGACTTGTGCCTTGTAGTGACTTGAAGCTTTCAACAGATACGTAAACAGGTAAGTCAGGTTGATCGTTAACGCTTGCGCAAATACGCCGGACGTGAGCTTTGTGGAAAACAATGGCGGCGACGAAGAACGGACGACATTTTTGAGACTTGGGTCTTCCTGTGGAAGCCCGAGTAAAAATATCCTCTGGCACCGAGACCCAGGGTACGAGACAGGACACGGGCCTTTTTATCATCTGACATGGCCTTATTAGCCAAATACAAAAACAAAGTAAAACAAAGCAAACAAATAGAAGGGAAAAGGAAGTACATCTCTTGAAATCTTGATTGATTTTTTTGACTTGAAATTCAATCCTGACACGCCTTGTAACCTAGTAAACATCATTCTGAGACTGACTCCGCCTAAAATTCCAATAGTGACTTTTTAATCCTGTGGAATCCCTGTGGCCGGACTATTAGTGGCATGTTTATTTCACTGTTTTTCTTTTTATTATTATTTTTAAAGTAAGCTGGGCTGCGACTCGACTAAAGGAAGAAGTTGGTACCGCTTTAAAATGTTAGAACCCGATGGCGGCAAACCGGGTTGGGGTAGTCACCCTTGTCGAAGTTTTTCCCTTTATTATCTTTGACGAGGTTTTGGTTATTTTCTTTGATCAACAAACACAGCTAACCAAAGGAATACGTCATACGTTGAAAGAACCATTGTTGATTTCGACCCCCGTATTGACCTGACAGTATCATATTTGGTTATTTGACGATCTTAAATTAAATTCTCACAGACGTGAGGTTGTTGTCTATTACAACATGACCGCTTTCAAGATTGCGTCTCTTCATCTTGCCTTAATTTCCCTCCTTGCTTTCAGTTGCGCAGCCAAGCAGAACTGTAGCGAGGCTCAATGCAAGGTTCTGCCGGTTGGAGAAAACTTGGCATCAGAATTTCAATCCAAGGCTTCGGAGAAAGGCGTGAGAATGCTTTACTTGAATTTGGAAATTGGAAACGACAGCTACCATCCTCTGGAGTCAAAAGACGTGTTCTTTCCCGAGAGATGGATTTGGGCTGACTCCTTCAAAGAGCCCATGCTACGGCTGCCCTATGACTTCGATATTTTGTCTCTGGGGCTTTTGAATTACCAAGTTAGAAGTATGTCAGTACCACTAGAAGATCATCCCAGCGGATGCCTTGCAAGTTTGAACTCATCGTGTCAGAACTTGGCGGTAGGAGAAGCGCTGTTAAACAATGTGACGAGAGGCAGCTCACGTGATTTATCACAGGAGACGGAAGTGGTGTGTGTTCAAATGATCGAAAAAGTTGGGGATTCGGGGGTCAATTCTGTACAGTACCTCTGCTGCAGCCTTAATACATCTTCGATCAGCTGTGATCTCCGTGTTGAAGGCAGCAACTGGTTCAATGCAATTGCAACCAGTCTCGCAGTGTTATCGATAATATTGTGTCTCTATTACCCCGTGCTTCTTCTTGCTTTGCCAGACTGTATTTTTAATCTTAAGAACGAATGTGAAAAGGAAGACAATCTCATGACAAGCACGAGAAACGAATATGGGCCAATCGGTCACAATACAGAAGAAGACAGCCTGAACATTGACGAAAGTATCGAACTTGCTGTAGATGATGCGAGCCCAATAACTTGTTCAACTCTTTTGCGTTCTTATGTCCAGCGATTGCCAGAGTTACGGATGTCTTTTACTATCAAGTTGGCTTTATTATTGTTTTGGATTAATCCACTCGCTGTTTACCTACAGCTGGGTCTGTACTTTGCATTTAAAATTGAATACCTTAAGAAGCTACCGCCTGGCACAACATTAGGTCTAACCAATTTTACTGCCACCTTTGCGAACCTGAACTCTTTAGGGAATTTCATTACTTTTTCAGCATGGTTTTTAGTCTCCTTGTTGCTAGTTCTGTTTTTAAGACCAAAAGATTTGAGCCTTCAACAGAACCCTCGGAAATTCTTACTTCCGGGTTATCGTGTGATAGTCAGGACTCTGTATAGGCTGACACTCCCCGAAGTTGGGTTACATAATATTGGAGATGCACTGCGTTTTAATTTGAAGGTACTACAACCAACAATGTTGTCATCCTCAGTGTCACTCTTTTTGAGGATGCAAAATTGGGGGCTGAGAAAGCTGTTTTCCTTTGTTACCTGTTCTTTACCCCGTGAGAAGAAGTCAAGAAAGTGCGTTGCCATTTGCATTTTGTGGGTTTTATTGTCAATTTTTCCCGCGCTATTTTTAGGGCTTGCATTTGAGGCATTGTGCTTGCTCTTTAGTTTTGTTATTCTGCCGATTTTTTGTTTATTTTATTTGTCATCTCTATTCTATTTGATAATGATTTGTTTTTTAACAATTATGAGAGAAGTTATGGCTATAAAGAACAAAATTGTCCGTCGCTTGGCATTCGTATTTTTCTGTTTGTGCGCACTGATTTCTGTTGAGTTTTTCTTCGTTATAATATTTTTGTCATGCAGTTTTATTGCTGGAGTCTTAGGATTCACGATCATGGGGTTAGTCCTTAACGCTGAAGCTGTAACTCCTTATGTAGCTTTTTTTATCGTTATCATTACAAATATTGGTCTTTGTTATACTAATTTGCAGAACAGGTACATGGAAGTTAAGGGATTAATTTTGAAATACCGGCCACAGACTGCATGTCAGACAGCAAGCAGAGATCAAAGTACAATTCCTACAAAATTGTTTTGGTTCGTGTGTGATAGAGCGTTTCCACTTAAGACGGAAGTCTGCCTGATGCTTTCCAAAATGACGGCGATTGTAATTTTTTTATTTCTCGTTGTATCGTCAGTTGTTTTCTTCAGAAATACGTACAATATTTCAACAGTGGTCGCGACAATTTACGTGTTTGTGAGTGGGTTTATTCCAGGGCTGTTTTTCGATGGATTAACAAAAGGAAAGAACTTTAGCGGTTGGC
>OX419339.1:7096684-7101684 GCA_948470475.1 Galaxea fascicularis
CCTCCGCAAATGTCATTTATTGCCTAACCTGCACGTTATGCAATAAATTATACATTGGCGAGACAGGAAGACGACTAGGTGACCGATTTCGGGAACACCTTCGCGATGTTGAGAAGAATGACAAGGATGCATCTAAGCCAGTCGCTCGTCATTTTAATCTCCCTAACCACTCCAAACAACACATGGCTGTCTGCGGCCTTTCCCTACATCAAGGTACGACGGAAAGCCGCAAAAATTTGGAACAAAAAATCATCTTCAAAATCGGCACCCTTAATCCCCACGGTATTAACGAACGCTTTTCATTTAACTAATGTATTCCTATTTTCACGTTGCCATGTTACCACCAATAGCGTAGCTCCTACTCCACTATAAAAACTACACACAACCCATAATTCCTCGATTCGCTCTGACGAAGGGCTAGCGCTCGAAACGTCAGCTTTTAGAATCCCTGTACGGTGGTCAATTTACATTTATCAACTCTGTTGATAATACCAAAAATGTTGTATATTACTTCCCCACCGACGCAGCACCACAGTTTCTTTAGAAACTACCCCCTTTATTTATTAGATATGAATGATGATATGGATTAATTATTACATAGAGTTATTTTACTTAAGGCCCATGAAATAGAAGTTAGTGTAATTTCACTATACAAAAAAACATTTACATAGGATTTATTTTATTGTTGCTATTTGTAAGGATTGTAACTTTGAAATTAGTGCCTGTAGACTGAAGTCTGACTTTTGGTGTAAACGAGAAAGGAGTTGAACTTATGTCTTATTATGCTTGTCTGAACACTGCCATTGTAGAAAGTCGATTTCCTTGTTTGAATAAAGTTTATTTGCTGTTTTCAATCAATCGCCAACTATAGTCGACGTGAATAACGCTTCATTGTAATATTTAATAATAAAAGAAACTCGGCATGGGAGGTAAACAGTAGCGACCTTCCTTTTTGGGATGAGCCTACCTTCATCTTTAATGCTAACTTTTGTCAGTAGTAGGTATCTGATATTCGGTCAGTTGATTGCCAGACTAAAAGGCGCGAGTTCGTCTAACTCCAATGATCTACAACAGGCCGCACTTCACCCCTTTACTAGCGAATTCAGTTTCATAGCCAGTGTAGCAGAGATACAATTCATCCATGATCTCATTTTGATCTCTCTACAGTCTTTGACAAAACTGCTTGAGAAAACGAGGCAGCTGGAGTCGGAAAATCCTTCTGTAATTAACATACCTCACCAATACTACTGTAACTGTAACCAGTTCTCTCTTCCCCATCCTATTCAATGTTGAATTTGTAAAAGTTGCTCTTTGCTAGTGAAACCGGTTTAGGAAGCGCAAAAAGGATCGCATTCGAGGAAGGAAGGGCTTTTAAAAACTTTGACCTCACTTGATTCTTGTTTGCATCAAGAAACGCTCTGAAATGCAGTTTTCTCAACAGTTTTATCCACGATTGTAAAAGTAGGGTCAATGGTTGGCACCCCGTCCACATTGTTTCCACTTGGTTTGTGAGGTTTACTAAGTTTTCGTTGGCACATTTTCTTGCATTTTGCAGGCGGCCTAGTTAGGGAATTTGCCAATGACTGAATAGAGCACCCCATGTCTAATCATCATGGATCTAACCTCCGCTTGCGGACACTCCCAGAAGCGACAGAAATTGCCATAAGCGGACACCAAACCGGAATTTATAACCCCCCGAAAGTGGACAAGCTTCGCAGGTGGAAGTGGACACTTTTATGAAGCATCAGACGCTAAAGTTACCTCCCAGAAAGAGACCTGCGGATCATATATACACCAAATTCATACGTAGAATGGAAATAATAGTGAAAGCCGATGTGCTCGATAGCATCTCAGGGTATTTGGCTCATTTTGCTTATTCTTAGGCTGCGTATGATACTAATAGGGAGCTTAAGCACGCGCGTTTTTGAGACGCGAACGGCAACCGGAAGTGAGATGTTTTCCCTTTTAACTTGTCTTCACACAACTATATTTATATCGCTAAGTATCTTTTCACTATTAGAGACCCTAAGTTTAAAAGTCTGGTTGAGACCGCTATCCTGGGGTATGATACTGATAGGGAGCTTAAGCACGCGCGTTTTTGAGACGCGGACGGCTGCCGTTCGCGTCTCAAAAACGCGCGTGCTTAAGCTCCCTAGACGTTTACACTAACACGAGGCTCCGCCTCGTAGGACACCAAGTATTGTACAATCACAATACTTACTCTGTCGTCTGGGCGGAGCAATGTGGGTGGGGGTTCTGTAGAGACTCTGCACCAGTGGGTTATCTCCCACTCATGGACGGCCACTTTTGGTCTTTTTTATTTTGGGTTTCTACCATGTTACAACAACAGTTCTAACCGGCAGCACGTTTCAGTTTGCACAAGTATACGTAGTTCTAAGTTGCAATGCTAGTTTTGATGTAACTGCGATGTGAAGGAATATTAGGATAGATTGAACAAAAGGGGGCATTCTGTGGTTGGAATTTCTGGGGAGGAGAAAATGTGGTAACTTTTCTCTTGAATTTCAGAAACAAAACCTATGCGCTTGTAACCACAAACTTCTCATGGATCAGTGCGCGACAGTATAATTTACATTTCCCGTGCCCCTATTTTGTCTTATTAAATACATAACTCAATGTAAGAACTCAACAACACGTGTATAAGTAGGACCTGTCTGAATTAGCTGGAGCTGGAGTCGCGGAGTGGAACATTCCTTTGCTTCATGTCCCTCAGTCGCGCTCTTTTAATAACTCCTAATTTTGACCTAAAACGATATCCAGACAACCTCGTGCCCAGGGCTTTTTCCCTGGCTTGGGGGCGGGTCGGGAAAAGGGAAAAGGCCCTGGGAACGAGGTTGGATATCCAGAAAGCAATTCGTTAGGCAAGCACAATAAAAATCATGTGTAGCAAGGTCACTTGAACCCTTATTAAACTGCATTTCGCGTGATAGTAATACAATGATTTTGACGCCATGACAGTTACTTTCTTGTTTCGTTTCTCCTTTTCCGGCTTTAGCACGGGTTGATTTCTAGTCCCTGGTAAAATAACTTCGTTTGTGAGCCATTTGGGGTCAGGTTTGTCTATTGCATTGCTCCCTAGTTGATTTGTTGCGCAGGGGTGAGATTCTTGATGGTGTAGCCATCTATTGCGAGTCTGAAAGCGTGGTCCTTTCTTGGGCGGAAATGGAGGCATGCTCCCCCAGAAAATTTTGAGAAATTGAAGTATAGTGGCTCAGACGAGTTTAACGTCTCTAGCAAAAAACAGCCAATAACTCGTTCGCGTTTCAAGCAATCCAAAATCCCTCTGCTTATCTTACGAAGCTATGTTGTGGGATTTTTTGTGAATTTTTTGGGGATTTTGGGGTATGTTTGGAAAATTTTGGGAAATAGGAAAAATTAAAGATTTGATGAACGTTCAAAATTGGAATTGAAAAATAGTAGATGGGCACCAAAAACAGTTACAGACCAACCTGGAGTGCCCTTGTGGGGTATCAACTGTCTGGTGGTGTTTCAAAACATTTTTTTACTGTACAATTCTTTATGAGAGCGAAAGATCGCATTCGTTTACGTGAGTGAGAGCTCTTGCCCAGACCTCCAGTCTTCGTTGGGCAAACGGCTCCCAGGGAAACTAAAACGAGATTGTTGTGGACTTTACACTGGAACACGGTTGGCAAGTAACACGTCCTATGATGGCGGAACGTGAAAAGGAGAGGGTAGTTATTGAAACGAATCTTCCTCTGTTTTCCTTGGAGGAAGTGCAGCGACACAACACGGAGAAAGATGCCTGGATAATACACCGTGGCAAGGTGTACGATGTTAGCGAATTCTTTGAGCGCCATCCCGGTGGTAAGGATGTTTTGCTCGCGTACACGGGTCAGGATGTGACAACACTGATGACTCAAGAAGATATCCACAAACACACAACGTTTGCTTACGGCTGGCTTCGAAAATATCTGATAGGACGTTTAAAGGGCAATGTAAGTAAGACTTTGATTTCACTGTGCAAAGTTGTCCACAGAATTTGATGTACTGTAAATTTAAGCTTACATAACTTAAGCGCAAGTTTCGTTAAAGCTCACTATTTTTTCCTGTAGGCTGTGTTGTAAACCAAACTGTTCCTTTTTTGCATCACCTTCCTTGTTGTTTCGCTGTATCTTACGGAGTCTCACGCTATATCTCTTTCACTTCGTTAAATGCCGTGCTAGTTATAAACTCATTATAAGTTATCTCATTCAACTGCGTGTGATGGATTCAGTGATGCTTAACTGGTCCCTGGAAATTTCTTTATGCTCAACCCGTAAACCTAATTCCTTTATTTGGTTGGCATTTAATTTGAAATCTGGTGCATGTTTGAACGCTGAAGGAGGGAAACAGACACGAGAAGCAGTTTCACTGTCTAAATAAACATATTTTAGCAATGAGAGATTCTAACTGATATACAATAATGCTCGTCATCATTTACATGTCAATCGTAACAGTTGAACAGTTCAATTGAAATATAACCTTATCTGGGCGTATTCAACGCCCTCTGTTTGCATTTTATGAAGTGAAAATATTTTTACAAGAAAAGAGAAAAACTTCCTGTTGCCATCCGCAATTACCTGTCCAGTGTTTACTTTTCACGTGATGTAACATGATCATCAAAATAACACAGCGTTTTGTCAGCCTAATGAATAAAAATAAATTCTCTTAGCATGATAATTTGCAAACTAATTGCTATTACAAGTCGTTTTTGAAATTGCATGTAAGTAACATTTTCTAGTTGAAGGGCATACAAACAAAGTGAATAATGAAATGGTTATTGCAACCACTGCATTCCAATTATGATCTTGGCCCATTTGTTGATCTGATACTGTTGTTTAACAGCCAGGAGACGATACTTTGGTAAATTTATCCTCAGCCTGTCTGAGAGCAGCCCTGCACCATTTGCAATACCTCACAAGATTGGTTGCAAAAAGCAATAGACAATCAATCAAAACAATGGCACCTAGCCCTAAAACAAT
>OX419339.1:7106684-7139184 GCA_948470475.1 Galaxea fascicularis
CTGTTCCCAATGGCAATTGGCCGGAGTCTCTTTGCAGGTGGCTTGTTAGGATACATCAGCTATGATCTCATGCATTATTACCTTCACCACGGTTCTCCTACACCTGGCAGTTATCTTCATCAGCTGAAAAGATACCATGTGTCGCACCATTTTGAAGACCAACAGAAAGGTGAGTTAAATAATGAAAGAATGTTTTAAACTCAAGTCATGCCCCCAAAAGAACTTAACACTTAATACCTTTCACTTAAGGTATCTCAATTCAAAGTTCGATCCACAGACTGGTTTGCTGAAAACACAGACCCCATGGGGGTGGTCTTGGGAAAAGCTAGATCCAGTGTATCTATGGTAATTATACCCTCTGCAATCAGGCTCTGTTTTCATTTTACTAAGTAAATGTGTTAGCAAACTGTCAAAGGCTCTTGTTATATTTTCATTTCATGTTTTCTACAGAAATGAAAATAAAGCAAAACAAAGAAGAGAGTTGTCTCAAGTTACTGAGTGGGGTGTTGCAATACAACTCGCACTCATGTACTGGGTTTAAAATTTCAAGGAACTGAGGGTCTTGCTTTTTGAGATGCTGGGACCCTATGTTTTCAAGTTGATTACCATGTGATCAACATCCATACTCCATAAATTTGCAATGTTAAGGGGCTGGCCTTTGAGCAGAACTTTTTATGAACATGTGGACAGTAACAAATATAATTATTGTAGAATTAAAATAAATTTCAGACTCACAAGACAACTTTATTAAGACATGGCATCATCAGTTAAATGCATTGTGTGACTGAACAATAATTTGTTTTCCATAACTTCATCATGTAATCATTGCCAGCGTACGCACTATGTTGAGTGAGTGAATTTAAATTATGGTGTACACTGTATATAAACAGAGGAAAACACAACAACACATTAAACTAATGATGGCATGAGTCTTGCCATGTCTTTACAAAGTTGTCTTGTGAGACTGAAATTTATTTAAATTATTTTATCATGGCATGGTATATATTTTATTGTCATGATGTTTTGGGTGTAAAATACAATTGTGCAGTGTTCTGTGATTTTTGTTATTATAATTATTATAATTATTATTATAATTATTATTATTATTATTATTATTAATGGCTCTGTATCATTCTTTTTGTTTTGAAAACTTGTAGGTTTTGGGATTTCCAGCAAGCTGTGGGATTATCCATTTGGCACTTTTCCAGACAAACTTGTCAAGGCAGCTTAAGGTCAAGAATCAGAAGTAATAGCAGCAATTGAAAACTATTTTTGAGTGGTAATAGATGGCAACAATACTGTAACAATAGTTTATAACTTAAATATTTATTAGTTAATAACAGTGTTGTCCTTTGAGTTTAAGGGGAAATGACTAAATTATACATGCATCTTTGGTATTTATGGCGCTTTTTAGTGCAAGTTAAACACAGAAGTTAAATTAAACACAACAAGGCTGCTGGAACTGCTGTCAATGTCTCTTATGGTGACATAATAAGACTCCTGCAAATAAAAATGTTCCATGGCTACAGTGCTACCAGTATTCTGTTAAATGTGTGGTTCCAGAAAATACTCCCACACCCATCCCCATTCATATTAATAGTTTTTTTGGGTTGCACCCCCCACTCCACCCCTCCAGAAATTTCAATTTAGTTCCCATACTTTTCTTTTAAAACTTTTGCTTTTGCCACCCCCTCCCCCCTTGGAATTTCCATTGACCCTCTATGGGGGACTGGATAATCAGATAAGGTGTCTCCAATCTCCAGTTGGGTCACTGCATGATTTACACTTATCTTTTTTTTTTAAGAAAAGCAGAAGTTCATGATAACTACATTTATTGCATTATCACTGCTTTAGTGATGAGGGTTCTCATTAGGTCATGAGCCACATTCTTCATTGAGTTCAACACCTGTAAGAAATGTGTAGCATAGCAAGCAACAGGTTACTTCAGGGACCAGTTTCAGCCATAACAGCAAAGATGTAACAAGAGAATCCAGCTGCTATTAATAGGTCTGACTGCTTTATACAGACCATAAGTACAACATTGCTTTCCTTTAGTCAGTATATTAATACCAATCTTGTGGTTCACTGAACCAAATAAAGACACTGTTAATTAGACCAAAATTTCAACTTTGAAAGCAATGGAAATCATAATTGAATTGAACAGGGTAGTAGGGTTTTTTTATAACTCTAATGGTAAGAGTGATTTTTAATTGACTGTCGTAAAAACCCAAACCCAAAGCAATCACAAGAGACGAAAGACAGCACAGTGTTCAAACCAATCAGAATTTAAGTAATTACTGCAACCAGCACTAAGTAAGGGAAAATGTGTGCATGCAACAAGCAATTGGTTTTGGTTTTGCTCCTCATTGGCTGAGAATGTGGCTTGCGTTTTGTCAACTAGTCTCAGAGTGAAGTAAAGTAAAACTGAAGCAAACATGATTGGTTCCTTGACATCGCTGTTGCCCAAGTCTCTGGGCTCATCAAACTGTTTTTAGTTGAGGATAAACTAGTTGGTATGCACACAACAGAATCAACAGATAAAACCCATGACCAAATGCACACACATAGCACAATGGTTGTGACATATTCAGATCTATGATTTGATTTAAAACGTTTTTGAATTTCTGTCCGATTGAATATGGAAACTACATGTGACTAGTTTCCAAGAAACCATCATGCATGCTCAAAAAGGAACCAACAGGATTTTGGCAGAATCTACTTTGCTTCTCTCATTTGTGGAGAAGAGAAAAGGAGACTCTTCTCGCAGGGTGTGTTAGGTTCACCGTCAATTAAAAACCACTCTATTAATTTATATTTAACACATTCGTGAATAATGTTCTGCCTTTAAGCTTGCACTTTATCAGCAAAGTACTATTTTAATAAGGAGAAGAGTAATCTTTGTAGTTTAGTCATAATCATTAGGATCAGCGTACATTTGGTGTGAAGGGAAATGTTATTTACATACAGTGAAACCCCATTAATACGACCACCCTTGGGCCTTGAAAGTTTGGTCTTATTAACAGGGTGGTCGGATTAACAGGGCTTTCAAAATAAGAAAATAAGTGGACTCATGCAGTTTGGGCCACAAAAAAGTGGTCGTAATAACGAGGTGGTTGTATTAACAGGGTGGTTGTATGATGGGGTTCCACTGTAATTTAGAATGAATCGTGTAAAAATAATAAGAATGCCTTAATTAATTTTGTAGACATACATTTATTTACAGCTCATGTACCGTTTGCATCGTCCATTCATTTTGGCAATCATAAATGTCCACAGTTGGGGTAAAAAAATTTGGTTATCAACAGAGGTGGTAAATGTAAATTGACCACCATACAGGTATTCTTAAAGCTTTTAGAATCCTTGTGTGGTGGTCCATTTACATTTATCAACTTGGTTGATAAAATCAAATTTTTGTGAACTCCCCTACCAACACAGCACCACAGTTTCTTTAGAAACTACCCCCTTTATTCACAGTTGGGGTAGCTAAGTATTTGTGCTTTAAACAGCACACCAATGCAATACCAACAATTATTTATAGTTCCTTCGTTTACCGTTTTGTTGATGATTCACAAGTTTGTTGGGTCAGCAAATGCATTGTTGATGACATAAGGCTTTTCTGTCTATTTTATCAAGTACATGTTGATATTTTGATCAAGTGAGGGTAGATTTTAATTTTTAAAAAATTCACGGAGATGTAATTTTTGTAGACTAATTTAAAGTCAATTAATTGTCAATTATTGTGCTTTATAAATTAGCATAAGTTTCCTAATTTGTCTTTATGATGTGTGTATACTCAATTATTTATTCCCTGTCACTGATACGCTAAATTGCTTAGTGATGTTGACTAGGCCTTCTAGAACATAAAATTAACTTTAGTTAGTAATGCTAACAGTGTTCCAGATAGGAGTGGGTTCTTGGGTCAAAAACCAGAGAAAACTGGCTTCCTGACCCCACACACAAAGTTGTTTGGGAAGACCCATGTTCACTGACCCCTTAAAAATCTTCCATGGCCCCCTGGCTCCAAACGCTATTTGGAACACTGGCCAATATATGTATTTTTGGTTTGTTTGGTGGTTCATGGTGGCATACATGTAGTTCAGTTGAGCCTTCTTTGGTAATCCAATTGAAAATATTTAAAATGGTACCCTAACATGCACATGGTGCAAACAAGGAGTGGAGTATGATTGTTTCAAGTAATGTTAAGTTTACAAATCTTCCCAAGTATTACAAGTCTGGACACTCATCTGATTATCAACTAAGCTGCTAGCAGCTAATCAAAATTCTGTAAGAAAATGATCCAGGTAATTAATATTTATAATCAAGAGCAAAAATTCTTATTTTATGAGTTATTTATAGTGCGGGTGTTCTTTCTTTGGCTATTCTCATCACTGACAGTATTACAAACCACATTGAATTACTAGTCCTATGAGCATCATTGCTATAAGGAGAAATTAAACATTGATCACTTTGAGGGGTTAACGGTAAGTAAAGTGCATGTGTATAACCTTTATAGAACTCGGGTTAGAACAAAAACTTACTATTTTTTCTGTGTTAATGCCAGCTATGAGTAGTTAGTCTGTGCCAACATTCTTATTTTTGTTCCGTTTATTCACAGACTGTACCGTGTTTTTGGCTGGAAAGAAATATACGTCAAGGTTATTTCCAAAAATGGAAAAACATAGGCAATTCTGTTTTTATGACAATTGAATGGGATTTAGTTTAAAAGTTGGAGATCATGTTTAACCAAGTTAAGTTAAGTTCTGAGGGACAATAATTATGTAATAACGTACATTATTAATTTAGCAACTTGCAATCTAGTGCTAATTTTGTTGTGCCAAGGAGAAACAAAATGGGTGCTGCTGAGCCATGCATGAGGCGGAGCCACTCACACTTGACTCACTGCTTCACTACTGATGACTTACACTGCAACAAAAAAACTGATAGCCTGCTCGTGAGCTATGTTGTTGGCAGTCTATTTTGAAAAGTTTTCTCATGAGGCTAGGTATTTTGTTCATCAGCAAAGGGGCAAATTTGATTTAGGGAATTGTGCACATGGTTTATTCATATCTGGGAACCCATGTGGTGCAAGTACAAAATAATATTTAACTCAAATTTAATTGATTCAACAAGGTTTATTCCCAACCAAAGTCACTGAAAAGTCCTGTCCAAAAATATAAGAATGCTCCTGATTAAGGATCAGCATCCAGTAATTTTTGCCCTTTTAAGACAACATCAGCACATTTATTGTTTCTCTACTTGTATTAATTTTATTGAGCACTCAAATTTGTTGCTTAATGCTAACAGCACTCAATAAAGACCTTGATGGACTACTGACTGGCTCTCTCTTTATGGGATGGTACTGCTATGTAAGCTAACAAATTAGAAAACTGTTGTTTAGCATAAGGAGCTTTAGGTTAAATTTTCTGTGCATTTTTGTAAAAGCTACCTGGAGTGTGTCATAAAATAATAATTTTATTGACAAAAACAGTAGTGGGGTACCTATCAAAATTTTTGGCAAGGGTGCATTCCTGAACTTCTGAGATCCTTAACTATTCACTGGCCACACCCATTTATTCCTAAACCAAAATGGGGGTGGGGGAGAAAATAAAACAACCTAAAAGGACTGCACATAGACCTCTTTCATAATGGCGGCCAAATAAAATATTCTTTTGTTTTAATGCTGATAAGCCTTTCTAACCTCGCTGCTATGTGCAAAATACAAAAGAATCTTTGCGCTAAAATGAGGCCAGTAAGTCTAATTAATATAGATACAAAAGAACAATATCATCGGCGGCCATTATGAAAGTGGTCTATGCCTCCAAGAAACAGGACTGAATAGTAAATACATTTGTGTTCAGCTTTCCATATATGGAAAAGAATTATTATTCACATGCAAACAAATTAAGTTTGTTTTCATAACAAAAAGTTTTGCACCTATCCTTATTAATTATTTTGCAAACATGGCCTACTTCAACTTCCTAAACTGATTGTCATAAATTTGTTTTGTTTCCCGTTGTCCTGACAGTTAATTACCCGTAACCTAGTCTTGTCTCCAAGTTTCAGGGTACTTTGCACACATCTTGAAGTTACTGTGCTGCTCAAATCATAGCCTGTGGTGCAGCTGGACTTGTCACTCGAGACCTTGGTGAAAACCCGAGAGATGTGTATACTGGCGGTCTGTTCACTGTCTGCGATGCAGGCTAGTCAAATCACTGTCGTGTTTGTGTTTCTTCTTGTGAAACCTTCAGACTATATAACGTTTTTTAGTGCAAGGGCAATGAAAACAAAACGTTTGGGAGAGGTAATCTTCCTGCTTAGAACTAGCCCTGGTTGTTTGAAACATGATAAATTCCAATCCAACAAGGTTCAATTGAAAATGTTTTCAAATGTACTTTTAAAAAACGAAATCCTCAAAATTCTTATCCAAGATAAAATTGAAAATGAAGTTTGCATTTATCATGGTTTGGCTCAATCTTGCTTGGAACAATCAGGTCCAGATTTGCAATCATGAATTTAACAAGCTGAAAGTTCAGTTTTACTAATTTCATGTGTAACTTGTGACAAAACACTACTTCATCATAAACTTTCAAAACTAACAAAAGTAGAGGCATGTTCTGTAATAAAGGTATTTCTGCACAAGCTTGAGTGTTCTAATTTTATTTTTCTGTTCTTTCATCTGGATACAATGGTGGAATAAAATGGGCATTCTTGTGCTGTTTGTACCAACTTTGTAACTATCTGGTAATATTAATCCTTTCTTACATTTTAAGTAAATGAGTAAATACTGGTTCAAGACTTACATGTCATGACTTATATGTAAGTCGTGAACCTATAATTATTATTATGTGCTACTCTACATCTCTTTAGTTTCACTTACTTTAGAATCCCATTGTTTACATGGGATTCAAATTTGTTTTCAGTGGCTGCTGTTTATTGGGTTGATGAAAAAATGGCTTAAGTACACTGTAAATTAACCACGCAGCTGAATTAAGTTTCTGACCCAAGATCACTTTACTCAGTGAACCTATTATGTTTGTATGTACAACAGTATATACCTTTAATAACAATTTTATTTGTAACAAAAAAAACAACTAAATACACCAACAGTTTTTAGTGAATATTTGTCACCAGGCTTAAAAATTATTTAATATTTTATTTTATAAAAAATGCAGTGCAACTACTTGTTTTTTGTAAAATGGTGGTGTCAAACCCCTCCTAGAAAGATTGTTTACAACTGGACCCCACCATCCCACATCCTCACGATCTCTCATTAAAAGTGCATAAAAGAAATAACTCAATGCATTGCATTAGCCTATATACTAGATGTGAATACAGCCATCTCCCATCAGGCTTTTAGCCAGACATTAGAAACTGGCCATCCAGGAGGCATGTTATCCCATAAAAGTATAAGAGATTAAACGAATTTTCCTTGAATTTCATCTAAAAGTGGATGCCCTTAAGGCTAAAGCCTTGCCTCCCATCATTCTCTGCTGCCTATGGTGAGGAAGACAGAAAGGTGGCTGTATTCATAGGCTAGCATTGCATGAACGTTTTAGTTTTGTGTCCTAAAATATCACCATGCAGTTCAGACTACTTGCAGTTGGTACATTACTGTAACATGGTGAAAGTAGCCGGGACAGTCCTCAGGTCATATGGCTTCGGATCTGCCATGTGGTTTTCAACGCTTCAGAATAATATTTCAGGCAGGAAAAACTACTTCGCATGGACAAAAATCATTAACATACGTGCGAGTTTGAAAATCACAAGATAAAGAAATACATCAGCTCTACTTTGCTTGAAAACCTTCCAATCAACAAGAAATAAATTTGAAGAATGCTATTTTCCACGGCCAACAACTCTTCTGTTGTTTTGCAAAACAGACTCCTGACTTCAAACCAAGCACAAGTTTAAGGTTGTAACAACTGCTATGTATTTTGAATCACTGAGTGTGATATAATCATTGTTTATTAGGAAGAGGTGGTGCACTTGGCTCTGGTCCACCACTGTAAGGGGGTGGTGCATAGTTAGGATACCCTCCAGGAGGAGGAGCAAAATAACCGGCCCCCTGGCCTGCCATTGGATATTGTGCTCCAGGGGGTGGTCCATAGGGGCCAGCTATTCCCTGGGGAACTGCAGCAGGATAGCCTGCATAGGGCTGACCATGCATGATACGTCTTTGAAAGAAAAACAGCAGTTTGAAAGTGATGTTTCCCAGGCCTATCTTGGTGACTTCTGGTGTCTCCAGCATGCATGCTAGTTCCCAGCCTCTGTTTCCCATTTCATTTATCATTGGTGTCCAGTCTCCTTTGGCTTTTGTCTCAAAGAAGCCAATCTGAGGGAAGTGAAAAGTTTTACAGATTATTCTGCAATTTCACATTAAGTACCTTCTAAAGTTACTTTATCAAATCATTCCTGAGAAGACACAGGCCATTATTTCTGTCTAACCCAAAGGTTTCATTATAAGCCGGCAGCTGGTGAAATCTGCTGCCTACTTTGTCATAATTTACCTCTCACCGCTGCCTACTTTGTCATAATTTACCTCTCACTGCTGCCTACTTTGTCATAATTTACCTCTCACTGCTGCCTACTTTGTCATAATTTACCTCTCACTGCTTCCTACTTTGTCATAATTTACCTCTCACTGCTGCCTACTTTGTCATAATTTACCTCTCACCACCATGTACTTTGTCGAGATTTTCACTCAGGTCACCACCTACTGTGGTTGGCACAGACAGGTATTCCAACAAATGTTGAAACCTCTGCTTACCAGTGTTTCAGCTAACTTTCAAAGTCCGGTCATGGAAGATTTTTAAGGAGCCAGTAAACATGCATGGGTCTTCTGAATTTTTTTTACTCAAGAACTCAGTGTGTCTTGTCAGGAGCCAGAGCTCTTTCTCAGGTTTGTGACCCAAGAACCTACTGGGAACTCTGCTTACCCAATAACCATGGGTTTAATCCCTACCAGAATAACAACTGAGATCACTTGGAGTGCTCAGAATATGAAAACAGATCTGGTTACAGCCCATATTCTTTGTTGGTTAGAATCAGGGGTGCAAGAAATGACCACATGCAGTAAAAATTGCATTTTGGTTATGTGTGATAGATACTGAAGTTTCTCTCTACCAATTCAGTGTGGTCACAGAATCACTCAAGGTCGCCCTCACTATTGTACAGCAAAGAAGGGGGATTGGGATGATGATTACCTAGTGTGTTATATACTCTAATTCTATCTTAGCCATTGTTATTAATAAGGCATGGAAATACAACTACAACTGGAGACATCTCCAGCACAAAGTGGCAGGCAGGAAGAGTCAACCCCAGCTGAACTGGGTGGGTGGGCGGGTGGCACCAACTGCCCGAAAACAACACTCGACTTTCTTGCTCAAGCATACATGCAAGCTTAATAGAGCTAAATGTTTGAACTTATGTGTCCCAGCAACTAACAAGAAGCAGTTATTCTCTGAGAAATGCTACAAATAACATTCATTTAAAACATACATATTCAATGACTTTGCACAGTTAATATATTCTGGAGTGAGGAGGAAGCCAGAGACGATGACCTTGTTCTGTCTAAATGTCAGACAAAAGCTTACCTTGACAGTATGCTGGTATTCAATAATGGTGCCTTCATATACAGGAGTAGAATCTTGCATTCTGGCATGTTCTTTCTCAAAAAACCACACTGAATTGTGATCCCCAGAAAGGGAAAAATCTGAAATTAAAAAACGTTAAGTGAGGATTAATTTAATAATAATATAGAATTAGAGATTTGTATATAATTCGTATAATCAGGGTTGTTATTTAGCACTCGCCCAATCACAAATGCAAGTGTCAAGCACACTGGGTGAGTGGAAATTGAAGATTACTCGCCCAGTGTGGTGAGTGGAATTTTTACTTTCAGGAAAATAAAATTGTAACTGAATTTGGGACAAAATATAATCTAACCATGAACATACTGGTACTTTTAACATTTGAAAGATTTAGAAACCTGGCATATATACATGCAAATTTCCAGCTTTGTAAATATCTAAAATGTTATGACTTCTGTTTAAGTTATGATTACATGAGGTACCTTATCGTAGTCAGTGATACATTACCATGGATCATTAACAAACTGTGCAACTGAGAACAAGATCTGATGGCAACGATGGCAACAAAAACTCACAACATCATCACAATCATGAAGAATTTTACTCGTAAAGTAAGAGTTGTAAGCTATGTTTATCAATTATTTTGACTTAAGAATTGAAAGTGAAAGTCTGCTGAGCAAGAGACAGAGGCCAAAGAGGAAGTCAACTTCAATGCGAAAAGGATGACAACATCAGGGATGATGATGAGGGAGTGGTGTCTGACTGCGAGTCAGAAATGATTTCGAAAAACTTAATCATCTGTAATCTAGCATTGACAGAGTGGTGCTCACAATAAACACCATCAAAAAACAACGACAATGGCACAGTTGTTTCCTGTACTTTGTTTAATTTGGTTTGACTTGGGTGGGGTGGGGGTGGTATTTTTATAGGTAATCACATGATTTCAAGTGCAATTTGGAATAAATAAGCACGAGTAAATTTTTTCAAAGACCAACAAAATTGTGGTCCTTGCAAAAATTGGAAACCTTTGGAAGTGTTTGGCGATCTTGATCTTTGGAAATCTTTGGAAATCTTCATGTGGTCTTTGGTAATCTTCAGAAGGTTTCATACAATCTTTGGAAATCTTTGGAAGGTTTTGCATGATCTCCGGCGGTCTTCGAAATACATCAGTTGGCCCTCTGCAGTCTTTGAGTTTCTTTGTTTTAACTTTGGAAATCTTTGTTGTAATTTACACTCGTGCTACACTTTTCTGCACTTTGTTAACTAAAAATGCAATTCTTTTTAGGCAATCATAAAACCTGAGAAATTTTTTCAGTGTATTATTAGGCAAGTAAAAAGGTTTTTGAGTGAGTGCAATTTGAACATCACTCACCCAGATGGCGAGTGCTCCCAAATTTAGTTTCAACCCTGATAGTTTTGACTAGACTCAAAGTCTGATATTTGCATTTAAAACCTGACTTCAGGTTTTACACAACTTGCTTTTGTTGTGATTCATGTGTCTATTAAATACCTCCATGACTTCTTTTTCCTTGGTCCCAAAAGATATCTATAAGCTTCCAGCCTCTCTGCAAATGCTGAGCAAAGTGTCCCATCCAATCACAAGTGACTTTGACAAGTTTTCCAGGTCCGAGATACATTATTTTCACAGGAACATTAATTAGCTGGTAAGTATACAGTGTTGGGTTTGGATGCCGAGGCATGTTGAAGAACACATCGCAGCCATAAACTAAAAAAGAAAAAGTGACTGGCCCTTTACAAATAAAATGAACATTAATTTTCAAAACAAAAAAATACCCAAGGTAGATTGATCAATAATTATTCTACCACTGAGCCAAAACTCAGGTGTCATTCGATTCGATTGAATGATTCGATTGCGATTCGCTCTGACGAAGGGCTAGCGCTCAAAACGTCAGCTTTTAGAATCCCTGTACAGTGGTCAATTTACATTAATTTTATCAACTCTGTTGATAATACCAAAATCTTTGTGTCATTTACAGGGCGCTGTTTACTCAACCTTGCAATTCATTCTTCATCAATTCACAGAGAGTTTAAAACAATTCTTTTGTGATTACCTGTAAATGACACCCCTCGAGTTTTGGCTCAGTGGTAGAGCACTGGACTGCTGTGTGGGAGGTTGGGGGTCAAGCCCTGGCCGGACCAATGCTCAGGGTCTTTAAATAACTAAGGAGAAAGTGCTTCCTTTGTAATAACATCTGCAAATGTTAGACTTTCTAGTCTTCTTGGATAAGGACGATAAAACCGGAGATCCCATCTCCAGGGTTCTCAGTAGTAGCTGGCAACCAGCGAATTCCGCCGCCTGTCAAGACGAAAGTAGCTGCCTGCGCTGGCTATGAAATTTGCCTTTGTGTGCCTCTGGGCTGAAGTTTAGCCACCTATAAGTATTTCTGGGTGGTCTGACAAAAAAACTACTGAGAACCCTGCATCTCACAATGCTTCACAAATTGACTCTGTACTGGGACGTAAAAGAACCACTAGGGGCGTAATGAACCGGCTGGCTGTGACCACCCCTAGTGCTCACCTAGAGGGCCATGTGTTAGAAAATTCTCATAGGGTTAACATGTCTATACCCTCTTTAAAACAAAGATATCGTATTGTATCGTATCGTTAATTGAACTGACTTGGATATCAATAACAGTTTACATTTCTTAGTCAAGTAGGCTAATGTTGATGGCTCAGCTGCCTTGAAATCCAAACAGAATTCAAAATAGTTTATAGGCTTTTCATTGGTGAACAGACTACCAATCACAACTTCATGTAACATGTACTATACTGTCTGGTACCTGCTAGGGAAAATTTGAGACTGAGACTTATAATGGTACAAATGAAGCTAAATAAAATGAGCAAAAGCACAAATGGAAGCTAGTGGAAGGCCACCAATATACTGCTTTGTCTTGTTTTACTGTCTTACTCTACTTGCTCAGTTCAATAAGCTGTACCCATAAACTCTGAGACACAAAAATCACCTGAAAATACGAACCCCATCAAAAATGCTTCTGAGATTTCAAGATAAGGCCAAACTTTTCACAAGATACCATTCTATACACCTACTGCTGTAATTGAATGCACTAACCATCACTTTTGCCACCAATTGATGCCAACACTCCAGCGCTTTCCTTCTGCCCTGTTAACTCCACACATACCAAACGACCACCTTGCTTGCAGTATTGAGCAATCTACCATGATTAATAAGTACACATAATACTACATGATATGACAAAGATCTAGAAACTTCAGAAGGCCCTTTAATATTTTCACAAACTAGGCATATTTTTGGTGTCCCTCAGCCTGGACCTGCTGTTAAGTTGCTTTCAAAAACTGATAATAAGCAATTTAATATCAACTGCACTGATTAATAATATTACCATTGATAAGAAGTTGTTCACCACCAATGGCTGAAGGAGACCACCCTGCCACTGACCTGCAACTAACTACCAAATGTACCTCCAACAAAGTACAGTGTCAACACTTATTGAAAGAAAAACTACATGATTATGTATTTCTCAAGATATGCTTCATGATGACATTTCTATGGTGATAATCTCTTATTAGGATTTATCAAAAATCAGTCTTAATAATATCAAAATGATCAATACGTCTATGCATATAGTTGTTGATCATTGTCGTCATCATCATCATCATTATTATTCAATATACTATGATTTTTACATAACTCACAACTGAAATGATCCCTGATTGGTTAGAGACATCATTGTTCCTGCCCGATAGCTGATCTAAAAATCCTGCACGCTCTACAGTATGAATACTTGACTTCACCACAAAAGCTTGCCACGAGTGATACACTGGGACACTAAATAATGATAAAATAATGGAACAATTACGATGATTTTTTGTCATAACAGATGAAGTCACAGTACAGTGAGCCAGTCAGAATTTGACAGAAGGAATGACATGTAGCCAGCACAAAGCACATAAAACCATGAATGGATGAGCAAGTTATGATTAGTTTTGATAATATTGTTTCTTATTGGCTGACAAAGTTGCACAACCTTTTTTTAACCAATCACTGAGTGAAGTAATTTCCATCATACCCATGTGGCCTGGAGAAGATTCCTTGGTAAGGTGTTTCGCTTGCATTCCAACCAGTCTTACCAACCCCTGGTACAGCCTTAAAGGTCTCCAGAATGAATCCCTGTAGGTAAGGTTCACTGAGTTTACCATACTTGCTTGTAACATCAGAGGACACTACTGTCTTTCCACTGACAAGGCCAAGTGTGGCTGCAATACACAAATTGAACAAATTTTAATTTTAGTTAGAAATGCAATGTGCTCCATGTGCCACAAGGCACAATGGGCAGTAAGTATTAAGTAAAAGCTCAGATTCTGTTTTGTAATACTTTCATGTCTTATAAATTTTTTAATAGTATATTACATGATAAATACCTGACTAGTTTTGCTATATGCAGGTAGTTTGTGTTGGTAATTTCATGTTGTTGTTGTCGTTGTAAGTGAGATCATGCTAAATTTTACAACACAACACAAACACACTGTATTACACTGCATTGCAATGCAGTGCCATGTAGTACAGTACAGTGCAGTGCAGTACAGTGCAGCACAGTACAGTGCAATGCAGTGCAGTGCAGTACGGTACAGTCAATGCAATGCACTGCAGTGCAGTACAGTGCAGTACAGTCAGTACAGTACAGTACAGTACAGTGCAGTGCAGTGCAGTGCAGTGCAGTACAGTACAATTACACAAAGAAAGGCTACACTTACTCTGTCCAACAGTGGTGACATCTACAGTAACAAAGTGAAAAGCAAATCTGAGTCCTGGGTAAGGATATGGATCCACAGGAAGTGGAGTATGCTTCCCCTGGGCTGGCTGATTAGACTGCTGAGACTGACTGGTGTCATTACCAGCGATAAAGTTTCCAACTTTCTTCCTGTTGGTGTGGATGAGAAAAGTAACACTGAATTACGTTTTGGGACTAAAGTACCTTATTGTCCTTTACTGCTGATTATTACTGATTATTTCCCAATACCGCTCTTCTGTCACTTGCTCGACCATCATGGCCGACATGGCGAGGATGCAATCTTCTTCTTGTTATCAATGCTCAATTTGTGGATAAACAACGACAGATTTATCAGAGTTATTAATGCATTCTTGTTCGGCGATGACTGGTATGTGTCTGCACAGCGTTGATACAAAAACATGTTGAAAATTTTGTTGTTTCGTGCATTTTCCCACGTTTTTGTTTTTCAATGGTTCAAAAGTCGGGGTTGATCCTTAGGGAAGGTCAGGAGGTATACGCTTTCTACTTCTATTACTAAGCGGAATTCGTCCTGCGTTAACTACTTCCCGACAGAGCTCTTCAAATGTGGCTCGAGTTAGTCAACAATGGCTTTGAAATTCGCATAAACTATACAGCGGAACTGTAGCCTGAAAATAGCCGAGTACGTATACACGATTCAGATTGCCTCGCATAAAGCTAAATGCAGCACCTAAGAGTAACAACTCATCAGACTCTTCAACAAGCTCATTAAAGATTTCGGATTCTTCGGAATCTTCACCAAAGAGCACAACACTCAAGTCCTCCATCTTTGTTTTGCAAAGTACCGCGCGTGAGAATGGGCAATAGGTTTCGTCGATCGGAATGTGTCGTTCCATTTTTCAGCGGTTAGTCCTGAGTTCTCTGACCGGTCAGTTTTGAATAATGGAAAGCACCCAGTGATAACGAACGCGGTAACTGAAGCCATTAAACGCTCAACCTGAATCCGCTGTATTTGTTGTCTTGTCAGAAATTTTTACTTTTGTCATAGTGTAAGAAAAACGGTACATTTAAGAAAAGCTCTTTCGATATTAGTAAGGAAATGGAATGTCGAGGAATGAAAATAATGATTCAGTTCATTAGGCAGCTTTCACGGTTTCTAAAGGTCGTGCGATTTCCTATACAAATCCGCTAAGAAATTCAAGACTTCCCCCTAAAACAGTAATGACTATACAAGGGGTTTCAAAACAAATATCAAAAAAGCATTTATGTATAAGCTTAAATATTGAGCTCAATATGATGTCTCAATCGAAACATCAGCTGCACTTCATGTAGCTTTAGTCGACATTAAAGAGATAGATGACGATCTTATCTGAGTTATGCACAGTTGTGGGTTACCTTAAAGAGTCCATGTTAATTGTCCACCGTTTGTGGATGCGAAACCTCTCAACAATGTACCCTCGCAAACATTACAGCAACCCAAAACAAGAGTCGAAAAACTGACAGGCATTTTCACCCTCTGTACCTAATATCCGTGAAATCAGAAATGATCAGACGAATGGGAACTAAAAAGTAAACCTTTGTCCCAGTTCCTTCTCAACTGTAGGCGATCACTGAACATTCCAGTTGTTCGTTTAGCCTGTAAAGAGGTTTGAAATGGTCCAGTCTTGGCCCTCTGCCTGTTATTTTTTTGTACTTTATTTCTTTTTGTTGTTTCTTTCACAAAGTAAGAAAGTGACAAACGAAAAGGAAAGAACAAAAAATGTAATCTTACGCTCACGTGGGCGTAAAGGTGGATGACAGAGCTATTACAGATTAAACTGGTCATTACGTGGAAAATGTAATGATGAGGAGACTTGCTGGCTAAATATTGACCGGATAAAGGTCGTATAAAACGAGTACAAAGAGTTAAAAGTTAAAAAAAAACTTGTGGTCAGAAATTTATGTATATTAATAGAAACAAATCGGCCCCCAATTCCACAGATGTCTTTGGAAAGGAGATTCAGCATAGTATAGAGCCGGGAACAGATCGGATACTTCTCTTTACTGAAAAACTTTCGCTGTAACCTGCGGTCAGGCGTCCTTCCCTTGTTCTTTGCATGGTGTTTCCAGTTCGCTGAGAACAAAAAAAAAACGCCTGATCGCAGGTTACTTTCGCTGGTCCGCATTGAGCGTCCCGTGCCAGTAACCGTCCTCATCACATTACCCGTCACTTGGTTGTCGCTTAGTGGCTGACGATGAACGAAATCAGGCACCTACTGTCGGATCAAAAGGAAGACGAGGGGGGAGGGGTTGAGTACTTGACAGAATGGTCAAAGGATTTTGAGTTTGAAATTTTCGATTCCGGGATTTTTTTTGGGTAGGAAAATTTGGCGAGTATTTTTTTGTGTGGCTCAGTTGATTTCAGAGTAGGGATGTTTTGCGTATTCGAAATAACCAGAAGCCCGAGATGGGATTTTTTTGTGGGGTTAAGTTTTGATTCTGGTATTTTTTTTTAGTTTTGTTGGAAGCCCTAGGGATTTTTTTGGGTTTTTCCCCCATTCGATCATCTTCGTCACTTGAGTACCCCACCTGAAGTGGTGTTTTCCGCTGTTTCGCACAAACAACAAAAATACACTATTCTGATTGGTTGGCAATAGCAACGGCAATTACGCCCACCCATCAAACGATGCAAATGTTGCGGATAAAATTGGACGAAAAGAGACGAAACTAAAGTTGTGATTCTAGCTTAAGAATGAAATTTTGGGCGTAATTTAATAGAACTGCATTAAAGTAGACATTGCAAGACCTCATAACAATTCGAAGTTTTGTTGTTCATGAGCGAACTATGAAAGACAAATCGCGCGACCTTATCGTACAATTAGTGATAAATAAGCGTTCGTGACTTTGAAAGGTCTCAAATTCCTCTCGCCTTAAATCACTCGTTCTATTTAATCACGAATTATTTGTACTCAAAGTCGTTCAATTTCCTATACTATTTCCTTAGTTGAGGTTGGTAAACTCAGTGAGCTGGCCGGAAGAATACATCTGTTCCACTTCACTGAGTTCTTCAGACTCTCTTAATAAAATTAGACTTGCTCCCGGTATTAACTTCAAAGTATCGACCACGACTTCCAGTTGATGGGAAAGCAGCAGCTCAGTTGTTTGGGGCTTTTCATCAAAGGTTTTTTATCAGCTCCTGGGTTTGAGCCCCATCTCAAGTCGTTTTCCCCCTATAAGCTTTCTTAGCAATCTTCTTTGAACAGTTCATTTTGTGTTTCTGTTTGTATCATCAACTTTGTAGATGGGGCCTCGTTAAAGACAAAGTGGTAGGCTGCCCTTTAGCCCCACTAATTTTCCTTGTTTTGCTGAATTTAAAAAAATATATATTTCAGGTATGGCCGAGAACTTTATGAACAGCGAGTTGCCTAAATATAAAAATTAAATATTCTGGACACCAACCATTATCAGGAGATAAAGTAATATTGAAAACTTATATCGAGCAACAGTTATCAATGAAGGAAGAAAGCTTTTATCAATTTTATCCCTTAAATCTGCCAGCTCAATCCTCTCGCACGGAATCAAACGGTCGTTCTTTGAAAGTTAATTATGCATTAATCATCTGGCAACTGAAACCATATGTCCTTCACGCGAACGTCACATTAATATTTAAAATGTATTACATCGTTGGATTATCCTCTCTGTCAAAGCACCAAACAATGCATTTCAACTGGTCAGCAACAAGTGGATCCAAAGGGAAAAAACCAGCAGTATTGGAAAACGGGTGCAATTGACAACTGAATAAATAATAATTAATCTACCAAGTAGAGATAGCAGAAGTACTTTAATAAACGTCATGTAGCGTTTTGCTGACAAAATCTGATATGATAAGAATTAAAACTTCCAGACAAAATTATCTTGAAATGAAGCTCAGTATGCTACTAGCTGTTGGCCATCTAACGGATGGCAAACTTCCACAGCTGATACTGATCTAAATTTACGCAATTATACAATTAAAATTTACCATCAGCTGTAGGGTAACAAATTAAATTCTTCACAATGTGCCGACTGGGCGTAAACGT
The DNA here is from genome assembly GCA_948470475.1 of Galaxea fascicularis. Lineage (NCBI taxonomy): Eukaryota > Metazoa > Cnidaria > Anthozoa > Scleractinia > Euphylliidae > Galaxea > Galaxea fascicularis. The sequence continues at coordinate 7,125,084 of OX419339.1, forward strand.
CTGCTTTTCTTTTTGGGCGAGTGACCGAAGCAATTCTCGATCATAACTCGTATTCGTTTGATGAAAAAGTCTTGAAATGGTTTCGTGCCATCCGTGAAATTCATATTTTGAATAGCTGAGCTTTTGGAAAACCATAAAGATATCACAAAAAAACTGGATTCTTTTGAAATGAGTCAGCAAAATGAGATGATAGCAACAATTTCCTGTTAACATTTTGTCGCTGATGGGCGTTTCTCCAAAAGTGGAAAATTATCACCGAGTATCAAACCGATTTGCGAAGCCAGGGAGTCTGGCTTCCCCATCACACGGGGAAGCGTTTGGAAATGTTATCTGCACACTCCAGATGTTTTAGAGTGGTTTTTCCTCTCTACTTACATATAACAAAGAACACGCTTGTTACTTTTAGTTACCGAACCGGCTCAGTTTATTATCACCTACAGTTCCCCGTTCGATTTTGAGGGTACAGTAACCAGTGATGAATTACTTCAAGACATTTGTTGTTCTTTTCGTTATAGTTTCTGTCAGTGTTACCTTGACGGAGGCGTGGGGTTTACGTTACGGCGGGAAACGTAAGAGGCACCATTTATACGTGTTTTTAGAAAGCAATCTTTTTTTCTCTCTCCAGTTTATGTCACGGCATCTATTACTGAAGGCCGCTCTTATCCTTATAGAGTCAACGTTTAGCAACTTGTCGAAACGTGCGTTGATAACGTCGGGAACTCAGAGTGTTAATTGGCTGTAGTGCATTTTGTCGTGCGCTAAAAACTGAACCGTACTTGTAGTCCTTTGGTGAATCATTCCCTCAAAGGAAAAAAAGTGGACAGCAGTAGTGTTGTTATGCTTAAGCTCTGAATAGGTTTAAAAAAAAATCAAGTTTCACTATTGAGATCAGAAAGTTATATATGCTAGGTACCTTTTTCGCTCTCGGGCTCCATTTCCTCTCTGAGAGCAATCGAACTTATTTTGGTGAGAGGTTAGCTCCGTATGATGGGGAATTTGAAATGAATCGCAGGCCACCCAGTCGGGCATTTGACCGTGATCGAGTAAAGTTGGCCAACACTGAGTTTGAATGTTAACTTTGAATGTTTTAATAACAAAAAGGCTTTAACCTACATATCTGGAGCATAAGGAATTTGAGGCTCTGTGAAGCCCTAACCGGTGGAGCATTTGGGGAATTTGACCAAAATTGTCTAAAAAGTCAAATGCCCCGGGCTTTGCCCAGGGATGGGCGTTCGTGGATTTGACTGATACATTAAGCACTTGAGCACGATTGTATATAACTGAGCGCTTTGGCCTAGGATTCTTCAAAGGCAAACGTTGTTAAGGTAAACTGTTCTGGGAATTCAAACGGTATCGAACAATTGTGTGATCGCTTGCGACTAGCTAATAATCCTCGGCTAAACACTATCTGAAAACAAGAGTTTTCACTGAGTTCAAATTTATTCAAGAGACCCAACGCAAATTTTACCAGTTAGATTCTTTTAAAGATCCTTTTAAGCATCCATAACGCAGGTTCATTAAGAATCATATTGACTCATCATAAAGGAAAGGTTTGACCTATCATGACAGAATAGTGGAGCGTCAGGAAACCGAAAGTCACTTATTTGATAGCGCTGGACCAAAGCCAGTGCAACAAATACGATCGATGGGAACACGACATTTCACTGAGTACGGATATTTGAGGAAGGATGGCCGAGTGGTTCAGGGCGCTGGATTTTCAATACGGTCACTCGGATTCAAATCCCGCTCTGGCCACTAGCTGGTGTTGTTATGGGTAAGCGCCTGGTTCAACTCCTCAGTCATCCTTGTAAATAGCCAACTGGTCTGCCTCCCGCCAGTTGGGATTCTTGTTTTCATTTGTATTGTTTCTAATAATTGTCCCTGAAAAGCCCCTCTTGGGGAGTGGTCAATTAAGTATGGTATTTTAGGATTTCCCGATATTGATATTGTTAGCGGTGTTACGAGGATGCCGTCTATATGAAGCAGACGACACTACATATTTTGAATTCAGAAAATTGAAGTATTAATTCTTTGCAGGTAGTTACAAAGCCGCGCCCGCTGTGGATTCTTCTGACCCAAATGTGTTTGACGCTGTCATGAAAGCTCGAGGACCCCGTACTGCCGAAGAAGACGACCGAAGACGCCATAAATGAATCTGGCACGTTAACTGATAAAATAAAACATTTGATGATTCAACGATGACCAAAACGGACTAAAAGTGATATCCTCATAATGTGGTGCGAGCTTGCGAACTTGGCTCAAATAAACCGATAAATAAAAATTAACCAGAGCAATGGTTTAAGTTCACTTAGAGCTTAGCTTAGCTAGATGGTGCCGGAGCTCACTGAAGTCAGGATTTCTCGTTTACTTTGCTATGTGGGAAATTTGCGCCACTGCCCCATTCGGACGGAATTTCCCGCGTTATATTATCCTCACGTTATGGTTGGATTATTGCATTACCTTTGTTGTCGTGACTGTGCTAATTCTAACAACCCTCACCGACGCCAAAAATTCAGTATACAATCAAACCTCCCGCAAGCAGAGATCCTATGAGGAGAGAGCATAGATATCCTACTCCTCGGGAAGGTGACTGTTTACTTGTGGTTGAAATTGCCATGGGGGTGCCGGAGAGGGGGGGGGGTGGGTGGAGAGAGAGGAGCATAAGACACAGAAGGCCTTCCTTTCCTACTATCACTTTTATAGGCGCCTATGGCCCTGCGGAAACTCCAGTATTTCTTTACAAGAATTATGGGTCCGTGCTACTTTTTTGACGGGGTCCAGACCCATTTTTTCCGTAGTGTAAACGCGCCTTATGTCACCCATAATCCTGCATGCGGCCCTGCGTGAAATCAGAATGTGAATCAAGTGGCCCCTTGCCGGACGAACCTCTAGTAACGTTTTTCAAAGGAAAATAAAAACACAAAAAAACAAAACAAAATCCAAAGTTGCTTGATTATGAGAGTTTCCAAATGAAATTTCGGTAGGACAGGACGCTGGACGCCATTTAAATTTCCCGCTTTCAGAGTCACAACCATCCAACCAGAAAAACGAAAGATGCAGAGACGAATTTCCGGTTCCGGTATCTAATGAAGGTTGGTTGTTACGAAAATAATAATAGAAAAAAATCAGGGTATTTAGGTAGCATATAAGAAAGGAAAGAAAAGTTTTTGTTTTTACTGCTCGTTATGGTTGAAACCTGAAGTTTATGTATACATGCAACATACAAGGTATATGAAATTTGTCAAACCGGAAGTTTCTCTAAATATGTGTCAAAGTGAGGCTTGGGCTGGATTTTATTTATATTTTGACATCTGGATAGCGCCTTGGAAATTTGTGCTATCGTCTGATTGAGTGGCGGGTCGAGCGGTATCTTTCCGGCTTGCTTCTATTTGACGATCATGCCGAGGTCGTTTCTCGTGAAAAGACGCAAAAGCGAAGATGCAAAATCTGTGATTGCTTCTGGTAAGTAACATGGAAACGTGATTATTTCCTCGAAATACACACGTGTTCTCGAACGATAGATCGCTGTGTTGTTTTCGCGGTTCCTCCCTCGGTGTGTCGATGGGTACAGTTCAGTTCAAATGTCAACACGCCAAGGCAGAGTCTCTATTCTAAATCACCGAGCCGAACGACGTGAAATCGCGGCCTGATTTGCTTTTCAGTTGTGAGGAGAGATTTCTTTAATTAATTCAAGTTTGTTCGAATTGCATACGGTGTCATTATTCGGTTCTGCATTTGTAAAATTATATCACAAACGCACGGAAACCCAGGGAGGCTGCAGCAGCGAGCGAGAAATTTACAGTACATATTTCATTTATTCGAACTCCCGAAGACGAAAATTATATCGGTTTTCTTTGCATCTTTCGGGCTTTCAGGCCTTTAAGAAATCTTCTAGGTCTTTTTCTTATTAGCACTTTTGCAAGTAACAGTAATTTCAGTACACACACACCTGGGAGATGGTTGGCAGATGTTTTGCTAAGTCGCTAGTCCGGGTGGCGATTCTCACAGCCTCAAAAAGGGAATTGACATTGAGAGAAATTTAGCTTTATTTTCGGAGGTTAATAAGATTTTCATCGTCTGCAATCGGTCCTGGTGGTTGATACCTAGCAACTTCAACGCGAAAAGCAATGGAAATGTTGTTTTATGAATTTAGCCATAAATTAAAACGGTTCTGTAAACACATGAAACCTAATGTCACAGCTGTTCTGTGGAGATTGAAACGCGCGACAAAAATACAAACAACCTCACACACACACACACACAAAATAATAAGTCACAGGAAAAGGAGAACATTTCGGAAATTAATGCAAGACCAAGTGGTTAAATTTGTAAAATGCTTAACGAAGATTTTCAAGACAAATGAAATTATCAGTAAGCAGCGCGGGAAATGTTAAATGGAACCCAGGGGTGACCCGCTGTGTCTCCCAACTATTCAATGACATATGCGCCCTTCTATCTGAGATAAAAATGAAAAGTTATGAATTTTAATCAAAGTGGTGAAGAGTTGAGAGTGCATTAGCTTGAAAATTAAAGACAAGAGCCATCTGGTACAGATGATTTACTAAGGGTAACTTAAAATAATAAAATAAAAAAATCCCGGTCGAAGTAAAGTTTTCAAGCGCTGGCTGTTAAGTATAGCTGTCGTTGTATATTCTTTTCCGAGATTTGTTATGATTTCTGTTGGGGTAAATAAACACGAACTTGGAATAAACGCTCAAAAATCAAACTTCATCTTTTAGATATGATAATGTACCAAAAGAGACATAAAAGATTTGCTAATGATGTAGGTAATTCGAATAAAAGCAAATTTTCCATTTTAAAATGAAGAGGGCATCGTAAAAAGCGACTGCGACGTCTGATCCCACACAAAATTGACAAATGCTTTATTTGCTATGTTAATTTTAGCGTTTCTTTCAACAGAAAGCATTCGTTCCAAATTTTTTCACTTATTATTTAAAATAATCTATAAATAATACGGACGATGGTAGAGTGACAGTTTTCGTTATTTATCCTTTGAAAAGAGTACAATTTGCCCAGATTAACAATAGGCTTTTTTCTGAAAAAATTAAAATGAAAGATAAATAATTTTTTGTCAGCATTCAAAGATGTATTCTTTATCTCGAAACAGATGTTCACTACAAGTTTTATAACAATACCAAAATGGATGGTCCGAGCTTATTTTGTGCAGTGTTATAAGTCCATGTCGACGGAATTGTATGGACGGAAAACTTAAAAGTCGCAGTTTTGTTTTTTTGCGCAAAGAGAGAAATATTTGGCTTAAACACCGCAAAAGAGCGGAGAAATTAATCATCCCTAAAAGTATACTATTCAACTCGGAGGTGAATAGTCAAAGGAAAATAACGATTCAAAGTCTATTTTGCCAAGAAGGGAATTTAGAAACAACTGCGCTACCAAGAAACCATTCTTCACTTTGTTGTTACTTGTCTTAAGTGTATTTCGCAGATTTAATATTTGAATGGGAAAAGCTTTTTGTGTTGTAGGTGAAAATTTGAATATAACAGATGGGAAATCGATTCTTTTCTGTCCATGTCGTCCTTGAAATGAACTCTGTTGGTTCAAACTAGTTATTTCAAGAATGCATTTTTTGCCGATAACACATCGCAAATGAAAACAGCTGGGTCGGATATGTGTTTTAAAATGGCTTTCTGGCAATGAAATGGTTCTTTTAGAAGGCTTAAGTGGGTAATAGGGCCTCGTTAAACAAGTCTTTTCAGAAAAAAAACAATTGAACCCTGAAACGCAAATGACTGAATCTATGGGGTGAAGTAAAAATAAGAGTCACTCATTCATCCAGATGGTTTGCCTTTAGCTGCATGCAGACGGCCATATTTTTTTACATCTGGTATTTCCTGCAGTGCTGTTATTGGACACGATATTCAGGTTTCTCGAGCAGCCATGTTGAAGCGAAAACGATTTCGTCCAAAATCAGCAAACGAAAAAAGGTTGGAAAAAACAGCGCTGGAAGTTCTTCACAGTTCACCTCGGCTGTCCCACACAACACACAGAAAATAATATTTTCCCTCCTCACGGGATTAAATCGGTAAGTTACGACCCCGCTCAGTTGTCTATAAAGAAATTATAAACTGCAATATTACTCCTAGCAAAACAGTTTCGAGGCCGGCTGCATCTCGAGGTTATCACAGTTACCTTGTAACTTCTCTAATGATAGTGAGTCCGCCAAAGATAGAATTTTTTTCTGAGATAAGGAAAAATTGTACCGTTTATCGCTTTGTAAAGGTGTTTGCACAGTATGGTTTGCATATGTTAAAATCTCACTACTTCCGACCGCCCACAAAGGATATATTTTAATTCTCTTCTCTTTCCTGTTGCCGACACGCAGTATATGTTTAATAATCCCTGTTATGGCTCTGTGTTTAACAGCCGGTTTTTTTTTTGTTCTCCGGTGAATTGAAATGGCAATAAAAGAAAAAAAACCCGTCAGGACTTTTTCAAAGGACACGATGATTTAGTATTTGGTTTAATTAAATGTTCCATTGCTTAGGACTCCCACCTGTTCATGCGACCAAAAAAGAACAATTGATCATTCGCGCCTCTGGGTTCGCACGCAGTCTTTGTGAGTTTCATGTCACGCTTTGTTACCACGCGAGTGGCGTGACGAAATAAGTGACAAATGACGTGAGGCGAGTTTTGTCAGTTGCTCGAATAGACATTTAAAAGAGTGGCAAGTGAAGGAAATCACTTGGAACCATTTTAGTGAAATAAGCGAGAAAAGTGATGTACTGAAAACTTAAGAGAAGAACTGCATAATTTTGAGAGACCACATTATCAAAAGCAATGCATTTTTAAAACACACTGTTTCGATGTGCTTTTTCATACTACACTTCAGTATACTGTATAAAGTGGCTTTTATGCCTGTCTGGAAGCAACAAGGTTTAGTATGAATATGGGGTCATCAGGATACAGGATATTTAGGTAAAACATTATAGGAATACAGGAGATTTGGGGGGAAATGAACAGGATATGAAATATTTGGGGGAAATGAACAGGATACTTTGAGATTCTGAGATGTGGAAACTGACATTATAGGGACTTAAACCAAAAGAATTAACAGGATAGGGGATAATTAGGCCAAAAATTTATGGAATACAGGATACTCAAACCAATATGGTACTGTACCACATTGTGACACTATCTTCATCCGTATGATGATATAACCCATATATCGGGGGCACCCTTCGAGCAAATTAAGAAAAAAACCTTTGAGGGATATTTCTAGGCTCCTTGTAATGTTTAAAGACTGTTTAAAGAGTTGTTTTAATCAGCTAGAAAAATTTGATCTGTTCAGATTTCTGAACTGAACATTGAAGCGCCTGAAAATTTTAGGGAATGAAGTCTTCATTTCAGAAATTGTTAGCTGAACGTTACATTCGAAGAACTTCTCTGCAAACTATTTGATTGCCCGAAAATGCTAGGCGACCTTTTAAGAGCCTAAAATTGCAAAAATATCCCCTCTGAAAATCTATGGGTCTATTTTCCCCTGGATTTCCCTGGTTGCAAATCTTTTAGGTGATGTTTTAAATAAGTGATCACTAGCTTTTTGGCAATGCATTATCCGAAAGTCTAAGAACGGGTAGAATCTCCCAAACAGATATTTCATCGAAGTTTCTTGTTGGGTGCCCCTGATAAATAAAACATGCAATATAGTCCCAGAATGTGAGTCCATAAAACAAAAAAATGAAAAAAACAAAACTGTCAGAACAATAAACTATACATTATTATAATGACACAGGCATGTAGTCCAGTTGTGGTGTGTTCATGAAAAGTTTATATTTAAAAAAATACCATTAAAAGCTGGAATTCCAATCAACTGAGTAGCAGTGGAAATATTGATATCCACTGGATAGTTGCCTCAGATTAAAAAAAAAAATGATGGCATTGCACTTAGACATCCCAGAAAGTGATAGGAAACAGTAAAGTGAAGGTAGGAAGGCTTCATTTGGCTTGAATATCAATATTTCCACCACTATTTGCTTTGTTGGAATTCTAGCTTTTAACAGTAATTTTTTTTGTATAAACTTTTGATGTCACACACCACAACTGAGGTGCCTGTGATAATCTAAACTCAGATTTGCTTTTACTTGGAATTCATAATCTAACTATGTGTTTGCTTTCCTTTTTCAGATCTTTCAGGGAACGATATTAACAACAAAAACAGCAACACCAACAACCACGATGCTTTAATGCACATTGAGGTCTACCATCATACATGTCTGCCCCCCACACCATGTCTCAAGTTATGTCCACCAGTTGTACACTTTAACTCCTTTAAAAGGAATCAGCCCACATGGTACCAATCAAATCTGCCATGCCTTCACTGCAGAACAAGAACATTCCCCCATGCAAATGACAGCCGTGTCAGGATAGCAGGCAGACGTGCCTACATGGAGCATCGCTATAGTGAGTGCTCTCACAGTGAACTCAGTGAGCACCCTGGTTGTTTCTGTTATTGTTCCCCAGTTCCAAAACTGCAACCAAATGTTGCCCAACTGCAGATGCCTCAGTGGTGTAGTGGCGCCAGTTGCTGCCATGATTATCAGGGAACTTACATACCAAAGCATGGTCAGTTTCCTCCCAAACCACTGTCCACACCTTTAGTCACACTTGACTTCAATGCAGGAGAAGTGACAGGGAAAACAGAACAGAGTGTATATGCTGCTCAAACAGAGAAAGCATCTGTCAACTTTGGTCAAAAACTGGAGCACGACTTCAAAGTTGTTAAGAAAGAGGATGCACTGACTCATAACAATACCAGCAACAAAGACTACGGTGCGATTCCAGCAAAGAAAATGAAGGCGATAACAAACGACAATGACCATATTATAAAAAAAAGAGACACACACAGTACAGAGACTACCTCTTCACAGACTACAGCTCAGTCAAAAGAGATCAATGTTAAGCAGAAAAATGTTTTGGAAACAAGGGAGAAAGTATGCGAGCACAAACCAAAGAATACAAAAGACCTTGCAGGGCTACAAACAGTGGCAAGTAACAGTAAGCACTGCAATGCTGAGGAAACTGATACAGAACCCCAAGACATTAAAAAAAAGTTGCCTCAAAAAATGACAACAAAACCACACCAAGCAAAATCCAAGAAACGGAACAAAGATGGTACCATGAAACCTTACAACACAAGGATAGCAACATGTCGGCCACGGGCATACAGTTCTGATTTTGTCATGCCAGAGGAGGAGGAGAGCGATTGGATGAAGGAGACAGAAGGTTTTCAAGCAAAGGGTCGTCAGAGGTCAAAGCTAAACCGGCTTCTAGCAAACGAACATGAACGTCGTAGGGTGGCACAGTTAAACAGTGCTTATCAGGACCTGCGACAGTTAATTCCCGGCTACCAGTGTGACACCAAGCTCCCAAAGATAAAAATACTGAAGTATGCTATTAATTACATAGCTCATCTAGATGACATTCTGGAGCAAGTATAAAATGTAAAAACCAGAACAAGGCATTCTTATCATTATAGCTGTTCATTTGTCAGTGCTGTTCCCCTATATCTGTTTTCAACGATATGGAAATAATTTATTTTTTAAAATAATCAAGATTACAATACAGTAACCGTACATAAGAGGATTGTGACCAACTCCTGACCACAATATCTTGTTTCAATGGAAAAATAAAAGTTGTTTCTTTACGAAATGCATGCACCTATATGTGATCATGAGTTGCACCTGCATGAATTTTTTTTTTACTCAAGCAAACTGAAGCAGTGTATGGATGGACATTGGAATCAAGTTACATTTCTGACATTTAAAGAGCAGAGTAGAGTTTATAAGTTTACAGCACAAACTGACTGAAACATACACGACAAACAAATGGAAAACCTCTATAACAGTTAGAGGTATGGTAAGACCTTACTTGGGACAAAAACCTAGTAACCTCTCTTTGACCTGACATGAGAATTGCTTGATTTCAAGAATTAGAATTCAAAAGTTTTAGTTATAAAGAAAATCACTTCTTATTTCTAGTCTCTGTTTGCTTAACAGTCACATTATATTAGTCCCTCATGCTAAATAACTTTTATTAGTGAAATCTATGATTGCTGTTTAGACAATTATTAATAGAGTAAATTCAGACACTACAGAATTTGATCTTAGGGATTCATTGAACTCTGATTTGGTCTTTCTAGGACAACAATAATGTAACAAAAGGCTAAAAACTAGACCTTTTCTTTCAAAATGCAACAAAATACCAACCAAAGAAAGCAAGGTTTATACTGCAACATTAGACCAAATCATCATAACGAAAATTGATTGAAACTGCCATACCCTAGGCCCACTTGGCTCGATTATGTGTTCTTGCAAAACTCAGAAAACCATGAACTCTAAGAATTATTTCTGGAACAATTATTGTCATTCAACCAGTCGGTGTTCGACATTACAGGTTGTGGGTTATTAGCCATCTAGTATTTCATTGGTTACCTTTCTTTCTTTGAAAGATAAGAGACATTCTAGAAATGTTTCTGGTATTCACAGTTTTCTTAGGTTTCACGGTAATACCTGGGGAGTAAACATCTCTTTCCAGTGAAAAATTAAAATCATAAGTTTTTGGAACTTCTTTGCTAAAGAGCAGATACTGATAAAAATCATAAGATAAATAATTATTTTGTTCTTACTTATTTGCCTTCACAAAAACCAAGCAGTTTTGATAAAGCCATACCTATACTTACCAAGTATAATATTATTATTTATTACTGATCATTGAAAATCAACCCTCTATTACCAATAAAATAAAGTGCCCTTTGCTATGTATCAGCCATTGTGGTGGAAACAGCAGTACCTCCTGATACCACATTGCCTAATGAGGTTAATCTATGGCTCTAATGGGCTAACTTTGGCTTGTGTGCAAACTAACTCTCATCAGATCCCTGGCAATAAATTGAGCTGTGGCAAAATAACACACTGTAGGTAACAAGTTAGCAAGGCATAATTTCTATCTGAAGGCCAGGGTGTCTCCAAAACATGGACCTAAGACCTTGAAAATAAACTCATTTATTCATGTTGCTGCATTAATGCAGTCACAAGTTGGGATCTCAGTTTTCAATACACCCCTGAAGGCCAGTTGTTTTAAAATAAGCTGTAAGTTTACAAAGGGACATTAGGGACGGTTCATTATTTATGGGGATGACCGGGTCGGAAAATTTGAAATAACTTTTCGTTTTTTTCCTAATGCCCGTCACACTATCACGTCAGAATTTCTAAGCCCGTCCTGATTTATTTTCAATTTTTCAAAGCCCGGTCAATGTAATTAATATTTAATTTGACGAAGAATTATGACAACGCATAAACAGTATAAAAGTCGCTTTATGTATTACAACATGACTTGTTTAATAACAAATTGTTTCCGGCAATTTGGGTACATCGCAAGGGGATGATTCCGGTGGGACACAGCCTTTGAAAATTACCAAATGTCACGAAAGAGATTAGTTGTAACCTGGAGCTATAGAATTCCACTTATCATTAAATTACATTTCAAAGGTGACAACCGGTATCAAAATACGCTTGCGTTCGCAGGCTACATTAAAATCAAGCAACGTTCGTAAAATGAGATTTTACTGTCTGATCAGTAAAATACTGTTAATGGAACGTGACTCGCGATAAGTAAGCCATTCATGGCGCGCTGCTACTAGGTAGTCCAATGTCCAAGGTCGTAGCAATCAATGGTTTCGTTGAAGCCAAGTCTAAGATAAAAGCCTTGTTCTAAAGTTAGCATATTATATCGAACAACAGCATTGGCCGTATCTATTAAGGCTCCATTGATAACTGCCGAAGTACACGTGTAGGTCTAGCCGTTACATGGTACGGTCCTCGTAACTGGCTATGTAGTAGACACGTCCTTGCTATAAAAGCTCAAGCAAACTGTCCAAGGTCCACTTGGCATTTCTCTTGTACAGAGCATTGAGTAGTTTACTAGCGTTTCGCAAAAATTTCCCTCCCTCCCTCCCTTTGGAGATGGGTTGGGCGCATTGGATTCGTTTTGCGCTTCAATAAAATTGGGTCACTCCTACGTGGTGCGGTTAAGTCTACGCAGCGACTTCCCCCAAGCTTGTTGGCTCCTTTGCCTTTCTCATTGCCTGCTAACCAATACTCTTGTCCGATCCAGCACGTGCTGTTTTGCATTCAGCTCGTAGTGCTGGGGAGATAAGTGAGGTTGTGTTACGTCACGCAATCCGGAAGTCGTATCGACTAACCAGCCGCAAGGCAGTGTACCCCTCAATAACGCCATCTTGTGTTGTGTTTTCACTCCGTTTCTTTTCGCGCCATGCGCTTTATGTAAGTGTGCCGCAATTAAGTTACACTGCAGGAACAGGGACATTAATTGAAAATATAAGTGGTTGATGCCGAAAACTTGACCTATTTACAAGATTTTTAATCTATACTTAACAGTACCAGAATCAGTAGGCCTTGGCATAAATGCAGGTGTCAATGATTGTTTGATGATTAAATCATTCGTCTCTTCTCAAAAACATCACAACGATGATCAAAACACTTTAATTCGTACAAGTACCTTTGTACGTTGCAACATTCTCAGCACCCAATCGTCTCGTTCAACCCGCCTTAATTTGCATACGACCTTTATTTTCGCGAAATATGGGCATTGTTTTTCCACAGTCGCTGAGTACGTTCTCTGTACGTCGCGACAGAATCTGGTAGCGTTTATTGGTTCGTAGTTCGTAGTTCGTATAAGCGTAGTAAATAAGTAATGTATGTAACGTTGGTATTATAAGTAAGAAAGTAAGTAATAAACAAAGCGAATCGAACCGAACCGAAGTGTACTGGAACAGACCACGATCGAGCCAAACTGAATTCAGCCAAGTCCAATCCGAGCCCAATTGTTCGAACCTCGCCAAAAGAAACCGAGCCGATTCCGAGCCAGTCGTTCGAACTTCACCAAGCGAAGACCGAGCCGATTCGAAGTCAGTAAGTAAATAAGCGTAGTAAATAAGTAATGTATGTAACGTTGGTATTATAAGTAAGAAAGTAAGTAAGTAAGTAATAAACAAAGCGAATCGAACCGAACCGAAGCGTACTGCAAGAGACCGCGATTGAGCCAAACTGAATTCAGCCGAGTCCAATCCGAGCCCAATTGTTCGAAGCCGTTAAGTGAGTAACCGTAGTAACTAAGTAATGCACAAAGAAAATCGAACCGAAGGGTAGTACCAAAAACCAAAGTCGTGCCGAACTAAGCCAACCGATTCGATTCCGAGCCAGTAGTAAGTAAGTAAGTAAATAAGCGTAGTAAATAAGTAATGTATGTAACGTTGGTATTATAAGTAAGAAAGTAAGTAATTTGCATTTGTATTTGTTGCAAATATGCATGTATTAAACTTTCATAACGCTGAAGCTTGGAAGTACACGTTTTACAAGTAGTTAAGGTATATATTTTTCAGCATACTGGCGAGTTTAATTTTGACAATAGACAAGTACACAAACGTTTCTTTTCCGATAATTTACGATTCCCCGATTGGGAACAGATTTTACGAGCATAGCACGGTTCTTTTGAATAATAAGCCTATCATGTCAGATAGTATTTAATGTTTCTTTGAAATATATACAGCAGCAGTATTAACTTGAAGTGACAAATGTCATTATTAATAGTTAAAGGACTTTTTTTCAGAACCCGGTCCTGTTGCCCTTTTAAATCTTCATAGCCCATCGTTTCTAGAAGAAAATTTTTTATGACCCGGTCATTTTTTATCCGACCCGGTCATCTCCATAAATAATGAACCGTCCCTTAGTGAAATTGAAGGCTTCATGCTTATCAATTGACAGCAACAATATTACTTATTAACCCTCTTTAGGTGGTTTAGTTTAGATCCACCTTAGTCCTTTTGTAAGCATTCTAACTTGGGTTAACTACCCCTATTGGCCTTAATAAATGTAGTGGATTCTTGATTTAACAGACCTCCTTAAAACCAACTTAGTCCCCCTATTATAATTGACACAGAATAGATTGCCTGGTACTTAGTCAATGAGGTTCTAGGCCACGTTGGCTAAAATCGGGATATTCCACGAGATAGAAAAGGAAAACCATTTTTAATTACTTTTCAACA
>OX419339.1:7144184-7146684 GCA_948470475.1 Galaxea fascicularis
AGATACAAAACATTTGCAAAAGAAAGCAAAGAATATGGCAAATTTCGGGCGATCGCGGTCGCCGTAAGAAATTTGCTTTGAGCAGTGATCGTTTACGAGAGAGTGCTTGAAACAGTATTTCGTTGAGAAACAAAACGGTTATTTACAAAGTGGTCTCTTAGGTATGGGAGGTGGTCGCTTTCAGAAAATTGACCATTGCCTGATTTCATACCGTGAAGGACTAGGTACGAGTCTGTAAATTATGGGATTAGCAACTATTGATCCACATAGTCAGAAAGAGCACACCGAGATTCACAAAATCCTTAAGTTTGGTGTTAATTAGGCTAGTTTTGACTGAGATACAGGCATTTAAAAACGTAAAAAATTACAAAGAAATGTATGGAAATCCGGACAAAAGTCCGGATTTGTCCGGATTTCCATACATTTCTTTGTAATTTTTTTACGTTTTTAAATGCCTGTATCTCAGTCAAAACTAGCCTGATTAACACCAAACTTGGGGATTTTGTGAATCTCGGTGTGCTCTTTCTGATTATGTGGATCAATGGTTGCTAAACCCATAATTTACGGACTCGTACTTAGTCCTTCACGGTATGAAATCAGGCAATGTTTTATGAATCACCAAAACTCGCGCGTGTCGCGCGTGACGGCTTTCCGCCATTTTGAATTTTGAGAAGACCCTAAGTTATTCCGTGTTTTCAAAATGGCAGATCAACGAGTGTCATGTGGGCGCGATTTCTTCTGTGTTCCTGACCTGGCCGGAGCCTTGAGGAATGCCACAAATGGAGGGTATGGAGAATATAGCTTAGGCTTATACCAGTAGAATTTTCTGCGGTGATTTATGGAGAAGAGAAACTGTACTTTATTCAATAAATTCTTGCCAGCAACTCGTATTTACACGTGCATCGACTGTGTTGACACCATTTGGAAAGCGAATTCCACGATTAATAAGAACTGACCAGCCAGATCAGTTTATTCCTACATAGAATGCACAGCGGTCATGGGTAAACTCTCGAAAGAAGCCTGTTTCATTTTCAAGATGACTTGTCTGGCTGGCCAGTTCTGACATTTGGTAAGCGCGTGCCCCAAAGAATTTATTTGTTGGAAATGTGAAAGGTGATATGCTTTTCAAAATCTTCCTGACAATAACTCGCTGGACCCACCAAATTTCTGAAAGGGTCCATAATCTCAGGATGATGGCAAAATCAAATTCTTTTTTTTCCGTCCCACTGCTCAGTTGGGGAAAGCTATTACTACTTCAATAATTTTCAGAGATGCCAAGCTCTGGTCTTTGATTACCACTTTGATTTTCTTGTCATTTAATTAAGGTTTGACTTCATATGTGTTCCAATCTGCCATCCAAGATACCGAAGAGAATTTCTTGATCCAGTACCAAACCGTACTGGAGCATTCACACGATCAGATTTGGTGCTTCCTAGTCAAGGTAAATGGCGTCTGCTTTATGATATTTATGATATTCAATTTTCAAAGTGGCCATGTTCCTGTTCTCTCACTTTTCTTCGTTCACTTGGTGTTCTTAAGGGAAGGATGTGTTACGAAGTACACCTGTATGTGATGACCTGTTACATAATTATGTAAGGCAGTCATGTGCATCATACATGCATGCCCACTCAAAGCCACAATCATTTTTGGTGACGTTGAATGCTACAAAAAAGAGTTAAAAAAAGATTGCCATTTTTGTTCAGAAGTATGTGAGTTTTGGCCTCAGAGAAAATCTTGCACATCTTTAAACACTGTAATTTATAAGTTTGAAAATAATGCTACCCTCATTCCGCAGACGGGTGTTTTTTATTCTTAACTTGCCTTCCTTATAAACTTTACGTCCTGTAGTTAATAGATTTTAGTTTCATGCTACAGATTGGAACAGTTTGATTGTTGGTAAAATCTCGCCATGGCTTGACTTGGACTCAACTAATGAAATTGTGAGAAAGAATTCAGAGCTAGTAAGTACTTGCAGTTACTGTTCTAATTTGCACATACGGTACCATAATGATTATATTTGAGTGTTACATTGTAGACGTGATCCTGGCATTGATCCCATCAAGTTGTAGTTTCAAGAAAATCCAGAGATTTTCCCTCACAAAGACATTCCATATCCATGAACATAATTTATTTCTTATAGTCAGGTGTATTTGGTTTAATGAACGGCATCTAACTGTCACTACTTTCTTTGAGATTTTTCCCCTTGTAGAAACATTCAACTTTTTTGAATTTAGAGTGTGTCTCCCCAGTAGGAAAAAAACATTCTTTTATGCCTTTTTTCACTTGAAAAAAAAAATTACTGATGCAAATACTCAAGTGATTCTATGTTTTACAGTATGTGTCATAGTAAAATACATATCAGAATTTTTTGCTATCCTAAGGGGCTGTTTACATATCTTGAGTGAACTCATTTTGAGTTTCACTGTAGTGCTCCTGTTGTAAACATTCATCATCCCAGGGTGACATTGTTCATTGTGGTTTTCCGTATCAGAATGAAAAG
>OX419339.1:7151684-7156684 GCA_948470475.1 Galaxea fascicularis
GTTCTTATTTTCAAAGTATTTTAGTATTGTATTATTATTATTATTATTATTATTATTATTATTTTAATGTTATTGTTGTTGCTGTTGTAATTATTCCTTGAGATCAGACATTTTACGAATTTGACCCGACATTAATTGACATAACGCAGTTGAATGCAGACATCATGTCATCATCATCAAGTCAGATTTCACCACACAGAAAAAGCATTGTAAAGTCACACGTTTGTTGTGACTCAGATTCCTTTCCTTTCCTTTCCTTTCCTAATCGTAATGTGAAATTGGCCGGACATTTCAAAATTTGATTGGATGATGTCTGATGACAAACTGTTGTTTCCAGCACTGTATTGTATTGTTGTTAAATTATTATTTTTATTTTTATTTTAACCTACCAGGTTTCCCTGTGTTGCCGAGAGCTCATCAAGCACTTGTTAAGAGACTCTTCAGGGTATGATTTTTCATCATTACAGTCCCAGTTGCTGCCAAGATTTCTGTTTGGACTTTCCTAATTTTTTCTGTCAAATGGAATGTTACAACTTATTTTCCTCTTCAATTCAGAAATTCTGGAAACTTCCTTTCCCTTTAGGCATGTCATGTTGGTCAGACATCAGAGCTAATAATTAATATTAGTATCACCCAACTAGTGGACTGCATTTTGATTTGCTACACTACTAGAGGACTATTTTGCAATCGAACATGATGCTTTTTTGTGTTTTATTCCCAAATAAATATTTCTTCAACTTGCATTTACTAACTTTATTATAATTGCCTTTTCTGTCTGACTAGTTGGGTGATACTAAAACAATTAGACCTTTCACCCTCAAGGGCCACAGGTCAATAGTTTATTCGGCCTCGCCTCATGGGCTATTGACCCCTAGCCCTTGTGGGCTACGGGTCTAATTGTTAAATATTGCCCAAGTAAACAGGAGAGTTCAGGAATCTCTAAATGGGACAAGCTTGGGAGGCTGACTAAAATTTTCAAAAAGAAGATAATAGTGCTCAATTTATGTTTCATCACATTTAGACTCTGTTCCAAATCAAGTGTTGAATTCTGTACCAGAAATTCTGGAAATTTTAGCTCAGTGGATTGCACCCACATTTTTCCCACAGTGGTCTTTTATATCAGGAATATCCAGCGTTCTTAATGAATAATTAGCAACACAAGAATTCTCGAAAAAGGAAAATCTTTTTATCTGGTTTCTGCCATGAAAAGCCTGACCTACTTATGTTACTAATGTAGTTTGAATGCTATACTGCACAATACAAAAATTAAAAGACATTTTTTTCCCTTTTACAGCTGAATGCTCAGCTGATTTTGACTGGTGTTAACAAACACAAGGATAAGGTAGGACTTACAGTGAAGATTATGTTACAGTACAGAGGATGTTACTAATATAAACAGCATGTTTAATATTATTGTCCCTTGTTTTTAATTCTTTATTATTCTTGTCCATACTGAAAAGCAACTAATTGGTTAGAGTGTTGCACCGGTATTGCGAGGTCACGGGTTCAAGCCCCGTTGAAGTCGTGAATTTTTTGCAGGCTTCTTTGTGAAATTGTATATAATTGCGTTCACAACTGTGAAGATCAGTCTTCATTTGATAATTATGTAACAAATACAAATACCGGTAAGCACAAAGACATTTTAGTGTTCTCGATTAAACCTGTTTTCATAAGAGTAATGTTTCATCCACAAAAAAGAAATTTAATTCTTTTCATCTCCTTTTACCTCAGGGTCTCGGGTTCTACTACCAATACCTTGCTCATCTGTATCAGGTGTGTCTTTGTTTATTGTACATTTATTATTTTTTTTTTGTTTGCCACAGCATTTGTTTTAATATTTTCAAAGGAAGTTGCAAATCAAACAGTTGGTGACCGAGATTTTTTTTACACACTTAAACGATTTTTCTCAATTTTTCAGACCCAACCAGACTTAGACAATGTCAGCCAGTTTGCCAAAGGATACGAAGATTACCTGCAGTGCCCTCTTCAGGTTGGAATTCTGTTTAATTTACAATGACAGGACACACAAATGATTTCCCTGCTGAATCTTGCCCAAAAGAAACGCATATTGTGTTTATTCCGAGTGAACCGTATCGTTTTCATTCCGCACATTTCAATTCATCAAACTATTCTATGAGAAACAGTTGTTATCCTGGACCCCAAAGTGCAAAAGTGCGCTGGTAAAGCGGCTTCTGTTTTCAAATACCACATTGTAAATACCCTGTTGTTCTGTTTCAGCCATTGATGGACAACCTGGAGTCTCAAACTTACGAAATTTTTGAACGTGATCCTATTAAATACAGGCAGTACCAGCGGGTGAGTTGGTATTTTTCTTTCCTCATAGTTCTGTACAGTTCATTGTAAGCACAGGAGTTCGCCTTAATATTTACCACAAAAAATAATGAGGAATGCCGGATTGGACCCCTCCTGTGATTATGTCAGGTTTACAGTGTCCCAAACAACTTTATAGAGTCAGAGGGTCATGGAAGATTTTAAGGGGGTCAGTAGACAGGGCTCTTCCCTGATTTTCTTTTACTCAACAGATCAGTGCAGTGTCGGGTCAAGGAGCCGATTTTCTCGGGTTTTTGACCCCAAAACCTGCTCTTGTCTGGAACAGTGGGTTTACCCTAACACTTTCTTGCTTGATCTCATGCAAACATAAAGAAAGAAGAAATAAGCTTGCAATTACCGTTTCAAAACGAATTTCTAAGATGTTAAAGCAATCTCTCGAAGACAAGCAGAGGATTTTTCCGATAAAACGTGATCTCATTATTAAAACATCAACTGTTTTCATATATTCTGTGGGATCAAGCAAGACCAAAGAAAACGTGATTTTCGTTTCTAACTCAATAAAAACCAGTTAGACTCACTGTAAGTAACAACCAGAAAGTTCGTATCTGGAAAATATTTTTATTAGTTTTTTTTTTAAATATTCCTTGGAAATTTCAGGCCATTCATCAAGCATTGTTTGACAGAGTACCGGAAGATAAAAAGGATTCTGTTGTAACGTAAGTACCAGTATCCAATACATGTAGCCCTGCTCAGTTATTCTGTTAGCACTTTGAAGTGTGGCCGCTTGAGATCATATGATTGCCCTGTTATTTAACGGTTTTCGATTGAGTGTCATAAGCCAAAACCAACGAATGCAAACAGGGCACTGAGCAGGGTTTCATTACTTTAACACGTGGCCAGTTGATGTTCTCATGGCAAGTGGGCAATACCATGTTTACCGCCAGCCAATTTGCCCCATGACTGGCCCTAAACGAAACCCCTGATTGACTCAACCAAGGATATTTTGCAGGCTGATCTGATGTCACTTCTGCCGAGAGTATTCTGTTAAAAAGAATATGTATTCTTTTGGAAATCCATATTCCTCATATTCATGTTATTTCTAAATCGTAAGCATTCGGTTCATTCTGGGCTTCGCCTTGGAAAACACAAAACACTCCTCTGGGCCCATGCCGGGTGCTTGTGTGTGAGATACTCGTCTGGCACCCAGGTCACTAACCTTGGTGTCCCTGTTTTATCGTTCCGTCTCCAGGGTGATCATGGTGGTGGGTGCTGGGCGTGGCCCACTCGTCCGAGCTTCGCTGACAGCAGGGGAGGAGTCTGGCCGAAAAGTTAAGGTGTATGCAGTGGAGAAGAACCCCAATGCTGTAGTCACGTGAGTATCAATGCCGTAATGACTCGCTGAAACATTGACAGTAGAATAGAAATATGCATTCCTTAAGAATGAAGAAAATTACCACGTCATACAGATTTACTGATATGGGTTTCTGAATAATACATATGAAAGAAATCATATGTGAACTGCAGATATGAAATCAAATGAAGAATGATCGTCGCAGTTGTGATCGCAATGTTTACAATTGCGTAAAGAAGCCTAAAAAAATTTGAATTAATGAGCACGTGAGCACGTGCTGAAGATCACGCCATTTTTAATTTAGTCATGCACTGATCACGTGCTGTTGTATTCGGCGCAACAACTGTGCAATTGTATCCCGGGATACATTTGAATTTGATCAGTGGCACGTTACTAAGAATCAACCAATCACAGTGCTCGTTTTGTTGAGTGAAAGTCTAGATATATAACAAAACAGGTTATTTAAAGTGGTGGAATAGAGAATTAACTCTGGAGTGTAAATTAAAGTGCTAATAGAAGCCCATGAAAAACTCACTCGGCGTTAGCCCTAGTAAAGGGTATCAGGGAACCACACAAGGCAAAGAAAAAATTCTTTTGACCTCGGTGTTCGTTTCCCACCGAGGTCATAAGAATTTTTTCTTTGCCTCGTGTGGTTCCCTGGTACCCTTTACTAGGGCTAACGCCGAGTGAGTTTTTCATGGGCTTCTATTAGCACTTAAATTTACACTCCAGAGTTAATTCTCTGTTCCACCAGTTGTATGTGTTTATAGTGCTACGCGGCACAACATATCTAGGTTATTTAAAAGCAGATCAGTTGACTGATTGTAAGCTTGGCTTAGGGGTTAAACTCGAAACTACTGTGAAACAACTCTAACTAGTGGTCAGAACACCCTAACCGGTCAGGACTGTCATTAAGGGCTGGAGCCGGGGATTTTCCCCTCGTATTTTGAGGTATATCCCCAGCTACTTTAACAAAAAAAAAACAGCATGTTGACTTCACTGCAGCAACTCGAAACCCCGGCTATGTTTTGTAAATCCCTACCTACTTCAAAAATTAGTGACAACCCTGCTAACCACTGGACTACACTATCTCCCAAAAGGTTTTTAAAAGGAATGGACGGTTATCTTTTTCTTTGTACCTCGATATTTTTGTTTCTTCCTCTGCATTGAACTGAAGCTTCTAAAATGATAAATAAGTTCAGAACCGCTCTGTCTTCTCGGACTAAGTTTGCTTTCTTGTGCTTCAGACTGGAAAGTTTGAAAGAAGAAGAGTGGAATGATGACGTCATGGTTGTGTCATCGGACATGCGCGAATGGAACGCTCCAGAAAAGGTAAAATAAGGGTGGTAGTCGTGAT
>OX419339.1:7159184-7246684 GCA_948470475.1 Galaxea fascicularis
TTTACTTCTGGATCTTTTCTATACTTTTTTATATTTATTACATGTAATTTACTCCTCCAATCAAGGGTTTGGAATTTAACTGACTTTTCTAACCCAAAGATAGATTATAGAGGATTATGATGATTATTAATACTTAATACGATATCTCAAAATGATAAATTAAGAGCGTTGTTCGATAATGTGGGGTAATAATTAAAGGTGCGATTTCTTCCTCAGCCGCACTCTTCTGTTCTTTCTGAAGTTGCTGAAATGATCACGAGTCTCGTTTTCTTAGTTTATTATCGCTATCGTTGCAGGCTCCATTTGAGACCCCATATGTGGTTCGACTTCACAACGTGACTGTCATAGCAGCTGCACAACCTTGCTTTATCTTTGAGCATCCAAACAGAGGTTTGTAAGTTTCTTTTGATTGTTGTTCTTGGATCGAGAGTGGTGTCTTCCAGTCTCAGTCGTGCACTAAGTTCGGTTGAGGGACGAAATACACCCGCGTGATTTCCCTGTGGGCAGATTTTTTTAACATCTCGCGCCTTCTTAACGAGCTGCTGAGAAGACGCTCGGGAAGGGAGAGACGGAAAATTGCGCACGATTTGCAGTTTCCTTGTTCGGGACGCATGTACCTTATGTGAATTATTGTTCTTATCACTGAAAACGCTCTCTTTATTCTCTTTCAGCTGATAGAATCGACAATTCGCGCGTCAAGTCTCTTGAATTTGAAGCCAAGACAAGTGTCACTTTGCACGGGTTTGCTGGCTACTTTGAGACGATACTTTACAAGGATGTGACCCTAAGTGAGTACACATCACAAAATACTACCAATCACGACATCTTTAAAAGTCGTAGAGAAACGCTAATAACCTTGATTTTTGAAAATGAAAGACGTAACGATCACTCGCCCCGATGGTGAGTGCGATGAAATTTTAGTTTCCAACTCTTTTGAAAAATGTTATTTTTCTGCACAGTCGTCCAAAATATGATTTCTCCCAACAGGTGTCGAACCTGTGACCTTACGATTGCCATATACTCTAACCTTTAAGCCGTACGCAATCTTTGTATTAATGACCATCAGCTTTCGCAGGCGTGCGAAACCAACTCGTGAGCTGATAAGCAGCCGCGTTTGTCACGTCCACAGCTGTCAGTTGTCTCTCAAACAAGACTAACCTGTCTGTCGCACGTGAGGCTGGTTTTTAGCGCCTTCTCAGGAAAACTAAAGATTTAGTACTAAATGAATATCTTAACGACATGAATCGCTCAAGTGAGTGAATACTCATATGAAGCTGCAAAGAAAATATTAAAGGGAAATCCGTTTGTTGGTTGTCACAATAATGTCGGAATAGACCTCTTTGGCTTTTAAAAATAAATAAATAGATAATTGACCACTCCCCTAGAGGGGTTTTTCAGGGACAATGAAACAAACAATACAAATAAAAACAACATAATTAAGAATCCCAACTGGCGGGAGGCAGACCAGTTGGCTATTTACAAGGATGACCGAGGAGTTGAACCAGGCACTTACCAGAACAACACCAGCTAATAGCCAGAGCGGGATTTGAACCTGGGTCACTGCATTTATATCCAGCGCCCTTTACCACTCTGGCATCCTGCTTCCACAAATATTGTACATTTTGTTTTTCCAATTTGGTCAAGAGCTGTTTCTTTGAAATTTCGTATTATTTTCGCGGATATGTACGCATGATTTAAGAACATCACATGACCTACATTGGGAAAACAAAATGTACAAGTTTAAGAGGTCTATTGCTGTTGTTTGTCAAGGTATAAGACCAGAAACTCATTCGGAAGGGATGTTCAGCTGGTTTCCGTTTTACTTTCCTATAAAGGTACGTACAGTTTTTCTTCTTTTTCTTTTTTCAATTTTTTTTTTGTTTGGCTTATATGGTCTTTTGAACTTGCCCGCTACTTTGTGGCTTTTTAACGCTGACACCAGGGTTTGGTTTATTTGAAGGAACCTCAGTATGTGACTGCGGGCTCAACAATAACTTGCCACTTTTGGAGGAAGTGTACGCCGAAAAAGGTCTGGTACGAGTGGTGTATGTCTAGACCTGCCCCAGTTCCTCTCCATAACCCCGGAGGACGGTCTTACGTCATCGGCTTATAAAACAGATGAAGTTCGAAGGTTGCATCGTTTCAGCGGACTGAAAATTTTCCTGTTAGTTTGTTTATACTCCAGTTTGAAATGTGTCTTGATCTCTTGTTTTATTTCATGAGTTGCTCGAGGCATTGTTGTGGAGATATGACGGGGAACCGAGGAATCGAGGTCACGGAATTGAAGTGTATTTCTTGCAACGATCTGCCTTGTTAAAATAAAAAGATCGATATCACTGGCAGCAACTTTTTGCTGGTAGTTATCTTGAATTGCTGTTTGAAATATTAATTTGGTGAGAGAAAACTAAACCGCAGATTAATTAGTTTGTGGTTTCATGTCGCCTTTGATTGGTTGCTGCACAATGAGAAATGTCAAGTCAAATGACCGCCGACCGGTTAGCTCAGTTGGTAGTGTTCCGGACTAACGTGCGGGAGGTCGTGGGTTCAAACCCCGGCCGGACCAACACTCAGGGTCTTTAAATAACTGAGGAGAATGTGCTTCCTTTGCAATGACATCTGCAAATGGTTTGACTTTCTAGTCTTCTAGGATAAGGACGATAAAACCGGAGGTCCCGTCTCACAACTCTCTACAATTAATTCTGTGGGACGTTAAAGAACCACTAGGGACGTAACGAACCCTGGCTGTGACCACCCCTGGTGCTGACCTGTCCCGGGCCCGCAGTAATTGGCTCACGCTGTTGCGGTGTCCCTGCCAGCTTGGCAAAGTTAAAATAAAATAAAATAAAATAAATCAAAGTGTTCACGGGGTTTGGACACGCCCAGTAAATTACAGTATTCAAAGTATCAGCATTGGCAGTATCAGTATCGTACATCATAGTGTCATGGTGTACAGTAGTATCATTCATTAGTACCAGCATCTCAAATTAGTCAAACGTGGAAATGAGGAGAATACAGATGAGACAGTACAGCCGCTATCTTGATCACAAAAGGGGAGCGGAAAGTCTTTCGAAATAACAGAAGTTTGAGATAACCAATCCTATATCATTTATAAGTGAGAAATATATCCAAGGGAAACGCGTTTCACTTCGAGATAGCATGGGAATGGATTCGAGCGAAATACCGGGCATCGAGATAGCAGGAGTCTGCTTTGTGTTTTGATGCGGAAACAAATTCTCTGAACCAGAAACATGATGCAGGGTTTAATTCTGCGTGTTATCATGCCCTTCCCCCCGGGCACACAGAAAGAGACCCCTGGGGCTCCTCGTGAACCACAAATACGTGTAAAAAATGGACATAACAATGTTGATTTCAAACAAAATTTAAAACGTAAACGCTTTCTAGGTTTCTAGGATACTACCTGTTCACGGTGATATACTAAAAACATGAACACTATCTTTGAAAAAGAAAACTGACAAAAAAACTGTAACCACACTAGTGGACAGAACATTAATGACACATTAATGAAACTGCGATTTTTCGATTATATTTAAATTACGATTTAAATTGCTTCTGAGTCAAATGAAGGTTTTTAATAGAGCATTAAAATTTCTCGCTTTTTGCAGTTTAAATCAACTGCCATTTTATTCAACCAGAGAACTGAGCAAAATATTAAACTCTGTGGACCGGTATATTCCGAGGCTTGTTTAACGTTTGGTGAGGCTTTTTCGATTTGGCGGTATGAATTCGAATTCAGTAAATCGTGATTTTTCGTCAGGAAACGTTAGTATAATTTTAACAAAGTTGTATTTGTTGTTTTAAACGTGATAAACTCTTAATAAACTTGATAACGATTAACCCTGTATACCTTAAGATCAAAATTTAAATTCTCATTTGTTGCACCACACATTTCCTATAGAACTAGTTAAGAGAAGTTGTTATATCAAGTGAATTAAGGCTTGTGTGATCCTGTCCTAATTCTCGTGACCACTCTCACCTGTGTTATAAAGTGTTGGTATTATAAGGGGAAATTTGTTGCTGATCACTGTTAGGACTTAATCGTACGTGTATGCCACTGCAAACTTAGCAGCTGAACAAAATGTCAATAAATTTAATACCTCACGTTCAATTGCAATAGCTCGTTTAAGTTTCCAATTCTGTCACGTTTTTAAGCGTTATTCTTGAAATGTTCAATTTGCAATCACGTTTGAAGTTGAAAAAAAAATATTTTGGAAAATTGATGGTCGTATGATTTTGAGAACATCAAGCTCTAATACTTTTAGTAATGACCTTTGACACAGCAACAGAAATATTGAAGTTGTGGTTCTTTTAGAAAGTCATTAAATTTTGAATTAAAGTGGCTGAATTATTAATGACGTGACAACGAACTCGGTAAAAATCAAAAAATGGACGCGACGAAAAAGTTGTTTGCCAAAGCTTCTTTAAAACCTATTTATGAGTTTCTTTTAAATCAGATCACATTGCAGCTGTCCTTTCGAATCTTGGAGTGGGGCTCGGCAGCCTTTCTTTTATCAGGACGATCTGTTACAAATTGTATACTTGATTGCACTGCTATTACCGGTGGAAACCGACATTTGATGTTTCTGTTGGGACAATGTTGGAATAGGAGGTGGATACCACTAACAAATTCGCAATCGAGGTGCGGAATCCTGATATAAATATTACGGCCATAGTCAAGAGGCCTCGGCATGTGGTCTCTGGACAGCGCGAGAAATTGGATTGGAGAAGAAAATATAGCACACATTTTATTAAAAATAATATCAATGTGAGTTGCAATTTAGCTGTTTTATTTTGAAAACACTTGCAGGCATAAATGGTGCAAAACTCAAAAACACCGATTGTTCTCTTTGGAAAAGCTCGGCAAACAGATTCGGAGTGAAAAATGCATTAGAAATAGCGAGATGACTAGCAAATGGCCAGGTTTTCCACTATAATGAATATGAATGCAAAATTAGAATCTTCATTGATTCACATTTATAAACTCTACAACTTTGTAGTGTTCACAGTTTTCCAGGCTGACCAAACTAGAAGTGTTTTTATTCAAAGGAAATTTCTGACGATGTGGTCATGGAAATAAACGACTGTGTCGGGTAGCTTGCTATACCAGCGTTACCACTTGATAAAACGCTACATTTTTTTAAACCTGCCATCGAGGCGATGGTCTTAGGTCTCAGTCAGCCAATTTCTGTTTTCCGCTGTCTATTAAGTTTTTTTGCGGCATATTTACCTGGAAGCGTTTTTTTTCAAAGAACGGAAATTTAATTCTCGCATTTCCGCGCTACTGTTTTGGCCTTAATTTTACTGTTTATTTAGCTGCAAACGAAAGGAAAGAAATTTCCTTTCCCAGAGTTTGACGGGCTGCTAAAAAACTGAGCTATCCATGTTAATAAATACCGGACTTGTTGTTTAAATTATTGGAGCAAACTTAAAAAATTCGGAAGCGATTTTCGACAATCACTATACTGCTGAGTGCTATCTAGCCAAGATTCTTCTGCAATATTTACGTGCAATTGTTGCACTTAGATCGTATTTTTTTTCATTGTCAAAGAAACTGAAAAAATGGCACTATCATTGAGTGTCACTGTAAATAAATTTTGACCAAGAAATTTTTTTCCTCTTCATTTATGGAGAATGGCGACAAATTTATAGATGATTTAATTTGCAGTCTGTGGCTTCAAATCGACTGTCTTTTTAGCAGTTCGATTATATTTACATTAAGAAAAATTAATGATGTGAACTTTGAAAATTTGTGCTTTATCTCAGTGTCCTCTAATCGGATGCCTAAAAGTGTTTTGCGTAGATATTTAATTTTTTTCAGGGATGTTTATTTTGCGATAGACAGAAGTATTCCTGATAAGAGTTGTTTCTCTTCGATGAATTTACAAAAAGAGCTTCAATTCACAAGCTTTGCCATGCCTTTCGATTCTGCTTTATTTGATAGCAGAATGCATACAAATAGTGAAAGTGATTATGCATGGACAAGAAGACAAAAAGCATCGTCACTTTACTGGAGTACGATTTATGCAACCTTTATTTTATCTCTGAGTGGTGCTCATCTTGCCTTTGTTTATAACTTTTTATTGACTTCGTTGGCCAAGGTGTATATGTGCGGGTGACACGAAGCGGGTGTTTTCTGTATTGTCATTACTTATTTATAAAGCACGGTCACCTTGCTAAAAATTCGTGATCGTTCCCTGCAAGCGAACATTAAAAAGAGATGTCTTCGTAGTGGCCTGCGATACGCTTCGGAGCACACTGAAGGACGTGGGTTGGTTAACGCTATGTCATTCAAGTAATCACGTATTCAGTTTCTCCGGTGTTCAAACTGGAACAGTCGTAGAGCCGGCATCTTCAATCTACAAGTGGTATCTCGCCGCAATGACGAATGACTCACAAGATTTGCTTTCTCATGAAACAGTTCTCCCTGTTGCCGAAGTTGCGTTATCTGCGGCCTTCTTGTGCCTCGTCAACATCGGAATCGTCGTTGGTAATTTTTTGGTGTTGATAATAGTATGGCGAACTTCTAAACTTCACGAGCCAAACTACTTCTTTTTGTGCAGCCTAAGCGTGGCTGATCTTCTGGTGGGGTTGATCTACTGCCCTTTGCTGATAGTTAGCGTTGCCAAGCAGTCTTGGATGTTTGGAGACTTCATGTGCTACGCTCATGCCGTGACAATCTGTATCAGCTTGAACGCCTCGCTCATGAACTTGTGCGCGATCTCCGTTGATCGATACTATTTCATCACGAGACCACTTCGCTACACCGAAATCGTCACAAGAAAGAAGACTATCGTGGCAATCGTGTTAGTATGGACTCACTCCATTTTTTGGGCAGTAGCGCCTTTATTCGGATGGGGTGAATATATCTATGAAGACGCCACCGATTCTTGCAAACCGAATTGGAACGGAGAAGGGCTTCTTCACAAGTCGTACGCGCTCGGTTTGGCGTTGTTTTGTTTTCTTTTTCCCGTTATTGTGATGATCGTAGCGTACGTGAAGATTTTCAAAGCCGCGCGCAAACAACTGCGAACCATTCAGCTACCAGGATTTGCCGGCAGCAGCCCAGAAATGGCAAAGTCACACAAAGCTGCAAAAACTGTCTTCATAATCATTGGGATGTTTTTCCTCTGTTGGTCTGTGTATACCGCAGTTTCCTTGTGGAAACTATTCGCTTCGTTAATTGACCTCCCAGCCCGTATGGTTCGTATTGGATTGTATCTTGCCGTTTCGAACAGCTGTGTGAATTTTTATGTTTACGCTATCAGAGACAAAGTGTTCCGATCAGGGCTTCGGCGGGTGATCGTGCCGCGCCGAAGATACAACGGAAAAGCAAACCATTCTAATCTGAATAGAGCGGCGAAGACGACACCTTCGCTCTCTCGCGCAGCGTTGGAACTTGATTTTCCCTCGGCAGGATCGAATCGAACATTGCCATATCAAACAGCTATTTAATAGTGAGGGCATACTAACGTGTCTTTAAGGCTTGAATTCAAGTAATATAATTTCTATAGCTCTCTGGTTTGCGTACATTTATTTATTAAACGGAAAAATGTCAAAAGGATCTCAAGCACAATAAACTTCCCGATGCGTGTTCGCGCAGGAAATGACGCGTGTTTGATTTCTGTCAGTAATTAACATCCAATTAACATCGCGTGTAATGTAAAGGCTGAAACTTCGGAGGGCAAAAACAAGAGGCTCCTCCGCCAACTCCACCTTGACCTGAGCAAATTGTTAGCGCGCCAAGGACTCATTACTACTTTAACAATAACATTGACATATACGTTCAGGAAAACGAAAATGAATTAGAGGTATTTATAACTGAACAGTGTCTTCTAAAACATACATACTGTACTAAAAAAAAGAGCGATGAAAGTTATTTATTTACTTATGTCTTGTTTTCGATTGTAGTTTTAGGGACAAATCGGTCAGAAGTCACACCCAGAAAACGAAGGCTCTAGACGGTTAATTTTTTGTGTTTTTCTCGAAAATACCGTCAACCAGCAAACGTTCTAAATTGGGATTTAGTCTTTTTTGTTTTGATAGTTAATTTTGTTATGTAACACTGTTTACATTTGTAGTAAAAATTGTCGTCGATCGACAAAAATTATTTATGTGGCTGGCATTCGAGACAGAGGTCTCATCTATAAACTCATGTCGTTAAACCGCCAATTCAGAGCTATTTCTTTCCCCCACTTCTCCTTTTTAGAGTGGTTTCAGCCACAAAAAATCTCTGGAATAAGATCAACATTAAATTAAAGTTCCGAGGGAGATTAAATTGTTCCGGATTGTAAAAGTTTTCCTTTTCTTCTATTTTCTTTTGGTATTCTAACAAAAGATCGATGTCGATGGTATTAATTCTGTGATTTAACCTTGAGCACGTAAGCACGAAACTGACGGAAGCTTATTCCTTTTTTTAATCGTTTAAGGTTGAAATCTCAAAATCTTAAACTACTTCCTCTTTCAATCTCAGAGGATATTACATTGTAGATTGCAGTCAAGTTGTTTTCATATTACTGAATGGATGAGCTAATCTTGCCTTCTTTCTGATCAACTGATCAAACGCCAAAGTTCATTGTTGTCACGAACAGTTTTTGGCTTTATAATCGTTATCTGGTGCAGTGGATGAACAAATTTTTTTATCCCGAGGGATGGTTTTGAAAAAGTTTGAATTCGATTGAGTTCATATCTTAACAATAAGTCGTAAACTACATTTCCCGTGTGATCGTGACATCAGAAGTTCAGAACTTATACCTAATACTAAAATGTAAAATTAGTTCTTGACCTCTATCACGAAAATAACTTGTAAAGGCTTAAATATATTAGCACCAAAATGTGACCCATATATCTTGAAATCAATTTGTCTCTTGATAGTCACTCACATTCATTTTCAGTACTGAAACGATATTGGATAAACAGATGACTTCAGTCTTTATTATCCATATATTTTTGTGATAATGCAAACATTTTTCGTTGAACCTAGGGTGATATTCTAAATTGATGCAATTCAATCATATTAACCGGCTGACAAAGCCGGATGTTTTACCCTGTTTTTCTAAATATCAATTTGTGATAGCCATGGCAGAACGACATTATCCAACAAATGAGCAATATCTTTTGTAGTATCTCCAAATGTTAAACAAAAGGAGAATTGAAAGGTCACGGAGTTTATGTGGGTCTGCGTCCGCCCAAAACAGCGGAGAGCTGTACGGAGAGGAGTGTGGAGAATTTGCACATCACGGGATTTTCATGACCGCGTGGGGAAAAATTTGGAGTCGTGGCCGTTTGGTATGATTCACATGGAAATTCGTTTTTTCAGGGGGAGGTTCTCCTCGGAATTCTTGATAGGGGTGCGCCACCCGCTTCTCCAATTCCTGACCCTATTTCAGACCAAAACAGGCCATTTTTCACACCCGTTTTCAGACCGGGCCTCTAAAATCCATACTTGTTTTCAGACCTGAAGTTGCGGCTACAATTTTCCTCACTGTAGCGTAATTAAGCTTGGTATCAGTGCCGAAGCTGAATTGGTAAAATTCAGCTGGAATGATATATTTTGGCTTCTTCTCTTTCTCTCTGAAAAGACAAATAGGTTCATATGCCGTCTTGAAAACCATACCCGATTTAAAACTAAAATAGTCAAAATCTATACCGTTTTCAGACCAAAACGGCTCAAAAACCATATCCTTTGGGGCGGCACATAGGGTGTACTACAGGGCAGTACCTCTCTCCCCTCAGGGGTTGGAACTGATTGGGAATTTTTTCTTTCTTTTCTGAAGTCATAAATGCGATCCTTGATCCTCATTGTCGCTACTAACCATCAACAACCTGGGAGAACGGAGAGCTACTTCTGTGAATGAATCTTATAGCTTAAATTAACGAGAGGTGCGAGGTGTTGCAGCTACTCTAGCTCCAGGGACCACGCAGGGGAAGGGCCCCCCACTTTAGTGGATAAAAAAAAAAAAATGGTAAAATTAATTTCCAAACTGAAAAGTACTTTCACGGAATAATAGTTGTCGGTTAAAGCTGGCGGAGCTCGCAAGAAAGCATCCGAGCCCGACGGAATGAGACCTGAATGCGTTTTGACCATTTTTAGAGTCAGCCTTCTCCCCTCGGTCGAGGCAGGAACGGTCCTCGTACTGTAAAAATTGCTTTGGCGCGGGCCCTACTTATGAACGAGAGAAATCTCGGGCGAAATGTTTCGAGAATTGGCCACATTTTCTCTTGTGTTTATATACCTGTTGTAAGAACTGTAATTTTCATGTGACATTGTTTGCTCCGGTATATGATATATATGAAATAAATCATATATGAACTGCGGGATGTGAAATCAAATGAAGACTGATCCTCGCAGGTGTGAGTGCAATTTATGCAATTGAGTAAAGAAGCATGAAAAAAAAGAATCGGGACTTCAACGGGGTTTGAAGCAAGTTTTATCGGGCATTTAGGTTGCGAAACACTCGCAGAAGGCGCAGTTCTGTTTTGGGTGAGTGAAATTTGCAAGGTTAATATTTACACTTTTCACTGCGCTGTGAGTTCAAGAAAGTTTCTCGAGATATACGAACGTAAAAACGAATAACGTTTTATCGTCATATTACAGACTTAATGGTTGCCTCAGGGCCAAATTTCAGAACTCTTGCGACAGGGGAAGGAAAGTTGTAGCAGTTTTTAAGTAAAGTGTACTGATACTGGACAACATACCGTATTAGGTATTCGTCCCATTGTTTTTTTTTTATCTCTTTTACGGTCTCCAAACTTTGAAGTCGAATTCAAACATTGTGATTTAACCCGTTTCTGTAAAATTCGAAGAAATGGGCAGTCATATATCTAGCTAGAAGAAATGCTTTCAATAAAAGAAGAACAAGTCAGTTTCCTTTCTTCTGATAAACCAATACTAGTAACTTAGTTCAATTCTCTTTGGGGTTGAGAGATAGTTTGCAAGGAACCCTGTAAACGTCTCGCAACTGCTAAGGGGTATATGTGCACCATGCTTTATAAGTTACGGTTAGTTTCCAAGGAAACCATACACCCTATGCATAAATGGCCGCCCTGCCATTTTTGGCTTGGTTAAATTTTTAAAAATAAGAATGTTACCTGATTACCAGGCATTATAAAATATGTTGTCTTGGGTAGTTTTAACAGCTGTAAAGTTATGGCTCATTCAAATTTAAGAAATTTGTATGGGGGATGATAACCTAGCCCAACTAGCCTCGCTTTCATGTTTTAGCCAGAATTCAAATGCTTATAACTTCTTGTCAAATGAGAATGTGACCTTGAAACTACACACAAGGACTCATTTTGACGCGTTCTTTCCTGGTATTCACTTCTTTTGTAAGTTGCAGACATTTTAAAATTTTTAAAATTACAAGGCAGCCATTTATGCATAGGGTCTATAGGCTCTGAAAGAACTGCCTGGCCAAACCACTCAGGTTGTAAAAGGAATGTGCTATTTAGTGGGCTCATTCGGATGTAGAATACTTCATTTTGAAAGGAAATCAAAGAACTTGTAAGTAATCAATACGAGAAATGGTGAATCGGTAATTAAATCGTGGTTTCTCGAGGTACTATTTTGAAAAAAGTAAGGGTTATTTTTCACAAGGGCGAGGTTTCAGAACTGTGGCATAAAACAATGATAAACATGTCTTTCTTTGTTGTTTTGACACGCACACGCCAACCGAAAACAAATACTTTTTCACACGCACAGACACACACACACTTGACAATAGAGAAAAGGTTCCGAAAAGACGCACTGGGGTTTCCACTTTGTAAAATAGTATAATATACATATTATTTTGATACGCTGACCAAAACAACCAAAATACGTGTTAAACAAGCTTGATAATACATTGAAGATTCCGAGAGCACGCACTGGGATTTTAACGTTGTCGCATAGTGCTGACAACTTTACAAATATGTTTTCACCACTTTACTACAAAGTTGGCAGAAATTAGTGAGTCTGAAGAAGACCTTTTCTTACACAAAGTAGTTTTCATGCATGGCTTGGTCAATCTAGGCAAAGAGTTAGAGAAAATGGTGTCCTTCAAGAATTTGGAAGAGATCCACGAGAACGCTCAGTTGAACACTATTGAAGAGACGACAGAGGGGTCGTTTAACTTTGACCAGACGGAAGTCTCAATCGGCAGCGTTCAAAAGGGGACTGAAACAAATGCGAATAAAGCGTCGAAGAAGGATATCATCGCCGTAGATGACAAAGAGCTTCTGGCCAGGAACAGTGAACGAATCCCAAATAACACTAAAAAAGTAACCTTTTGGTGTTTGCGAGGGGAATATTACTGTTATTCCCCTAGAGGAATATTAGACTATCAGCCCCGCTCTCCTCTGTTACAATCAAAGCT
This sequence comes from Galaxea fascicularis, assembly GCA_948470475.1. Classification (NCBI taxonomy): domain Eukaryota; kingdom Metazoa; phylum Cnidaria; class Anthozoa; order Scleractinia; family Euphylliidae; genus Galaxea; species Galaxea fascicularis. Next base: position 7,171,553 of record OX419339.1, read on the forward strand.
GTCACCAGCTTTTCAGACAGTTGCTAATTAGCAGGGTTTATTAAATATAATCAGCGTGGAAGAACAAGGGAAAACGAACCATATGAAAAATGACATCAAATATCCGTAAGTGAGAATCCTCTCGCTCAGCTTCGTGTCACGCCGACTTACTGACCCCGCCTCCAAGGATGCTCTCCGCGGAATGGGCGAATGTCTGAATGGACATTTATGTAGAAATTTTCAAACTTGCACATAACCGCAATTATGCTGCATATGGTCGTGAAGTTGAGAGCGGTAAAAGCAGTGATCTAAACAAAGAGAAAACTGACTCCATTTAAACAAAACTGAACAACATAAATGTTTATTAATAACGAACGCTTCACAATCAGGGTCTTTCATGAAACTAAATACAATAAATAGCAAACACTAAGTGAGACAAACCCCTCAGTCCTGCAAACTAAACAGCAACTTAACATTTTGGACCGATTCACAAACGTTACGTACGTTTATGCGTTTTGAAAACAGCTGGTGTTCGTTAACCATTGGCATTGGTTAGAGAAGGCATGTGATTAAAATTTTGGAGATGGAATATGCAGTGCTCTTCCGTTTTCGAAAACACGCCAGAGAAGCCAAAAATTGTTTGAAGTGGGAATAAATTTAGCCAAGGAAAACTAGTTCAGTTCGAAATAGTGGGGAAATGAAGAAAACCGTGGTTGGAGATGACGGGGATCTGCTGTTTGCTGATGAAGGCCACATAAAATGAGCGGTTCTGTCAATTCAGTACGCCAAATCGGGCTGCCTTCGCTATACTGTCGGCCTAATGTTTAATGAGGCATCCGACTGTCAAAAAAAAAAAGACAAAAACTACGGGTACGATATGTGCTCAAGGGATTAGTTTGCAAGACGGGAGTGGGGACTCGATACGGGAGGGGATTTTCTATTTCAGAATTGGCTGAGTTTTATCCGAATGAAAGAGCTTAGGGCAACGCACAACACTGATTTCAAAACATAATATAGCTAGGCCTTACGGGTATTTTAGGGTGAATATGATCTTGGAGGAGCTAGCCTTCAACTTTAACGTTATATCAGTGTATATATGAATATTGCGTTTACGTTTAAATTTACATTTGTCGCTCGTGTGAACCAGTGGTTCCTTTCGAAAGGCGAGAACTGCTTTTTTAAGCCGAACGTTTGGTTTGCATGTCCACTAGTGTTCGAATGACACCAAACAATTCATGAAAGGCCATACGCTAGGAAAAACACTGTCCTATCTTGACTCGACTTCAAATTTGTTGTGCTGATTGGGACTGAGGTTATAAGAGAGATACCTCGGACCTGGGGAGGCACTAATCAAGTACCTCGACCGATCCAGATTTAAGAATGAGCGACAAATGTACTGCTTAGTGTAGTGGGAATTCTGATGTACACTACTTTTTATATACGAAAGTTTAATTTTAAAGCTGAGACTGAACGTTCTTATTTTTTGTTGGCCATTTGAACCTGAAAACGTTCCTGAGGTGTTCTTAAGTTATATGGTATAGTATTCCAATAAATCAATGCGGACTTTACCAGGAAACCGCCTCAAGTTGCTTGTCACATACTTGTGCGGTTTGCTCTGATGGCTTGAACAAGATGTCACGCCAGCCAACTGTTGGTAAATTTGGCTTTCCAATTGAAAAGCATTAACAGGGGTTCACAACGCAACAAAAACGAATGAGCAAAATAAAGACGTTCTTATACTGCCTCTCGACATAGGTATGTTCTGAGCAAGTAAAATTTTGGCTCAGCCTCAACGTTCTTTTAAGAACGTTTCTTATAAAAAAAGAGAGTGTACCTTAAAATTTTGAGTCCGTTTATGAGATAGAAAACAAGATGCTTCTCACGACAAAATTCAGTAAGGGCTAGCGCTTGCCAAGAGAGGATGATGATCTTTGCTTATACTTCTTTCGTGTACATTGCACTGGCTTAGGTTGTATGAAAACGTACGAATATATTGAAATACAATTTCGTTTTTTGCCATAAGGCTTGCTAAATGCCGGCTAAGGCTACCAGACTCAAGCATCGAGTGCAAGTCAGCGAGAAGTCAAATAGGGTTCAAAATAGTTTCGACTGGCCCTCGCTTTTACAAACTTGCTGTATGATAGATGCTGCGTATTTACATTTTCAGATAATTTTAACGTTCCTCGCATTATTACCTTAAATATTTAACGGTTTTTGTTGGTGTGTTCGTTTGTTTGTTTTGCCGGCAGAACACAAAGTCAGGTGTGTGTCACTTTACAAACTAATCGTTTATCAGATGTAACTCGAATGAGCACCAATTGCTGGTTTGCATATGACGTCATGGCGGCTAAATTGGCTGATAAGACCAATAGCCTGCTTTCTCCACTAGGAACTAAACTTTATTTTTATAAACATTCTGCGAAAAAAAATGTGTTGCAATGTCATCCAACATGGCGGCCTTGTCACGTGGTTGAAAACCAAGAAGTTGGTTGAATTGCGGTAAATCTATACAGTCTTGTTGCCTTGTTTATTTACTTAGCGAGCTGTACCGGATGGTTCGTGGCCTTGGGTCTGTGAGTCTTTAGCAACAGCCAAGTAAAATCGTAGTAGTGATATTTTCGTTCTACTGTAAACTAAAAATTGTGGACTGGAACTGAAAACTTTTACTACGGCAATCATGATAGGTATCCTAAGCGTATGGAGTGTTTATAATGACCGTTGAATCGTTTCGTTATGGCATTACCATATTTGTATGGTTATATAAAAGAATCCAAAATAAATAAAAAATAAACGCCGTAAAAAAGTATCACCTTGCGTGCGTGGCTTCGTTTTGATGTGCCTGTCATGTATTAGGCCGTTTCAGGGCGATTCCATTGACTTTCCATTTCTTTTTATTTATTTATTACATTCTGTACAAGGAGATTTTTGCTTACAAGTACGTTACTTACAATAAGGTAATAATACAAGTACTATTAACACTAACTGTACTTGCCATTTCGCTGTTGTCTTCTCTATAACAAGGTAATGCTTTCCCACGGCATTTATTTCTTTTCAGTATAGAACCATACAAATTACGGTAACGCCATAACGAAACGTTCAACGGTCATTATAATCACTCCATAACTTGGAGTACCTGTGCAGCGGCATGAAGTGTGTCAAGCCGTCGATGCGGAGGTTTGCTCTCCTGAAGAGGACTGGCTAAGCTTTAAATCCTCTTCATAGGAGGCCCGTTTCTCTTTATCTAAATTATAGAAATAGCTGAAGTTTGACACAATAACTGGAACAGGAAGAGCTAACGTGAGTACTCCTGCGACTGCGCACAGCGAGCCAATCGCTTTCCCCCATGCTGTGGCTGGCGTCTTGTCTCCGTAACCAACCTAACAAACATGGAAAGATATGGTTTCAATAGAACTACTTGTATTACTGACAGAATGTACTTTTGGTGTGAGAGAAAATGCACTCAATAACAGCTAGGCGACATAATTTTTTCCTTTTTGAATGTCTGATATTCGACGCCCGAACAGTTTCCAACAGTGAAGAAAGAAATTATTAATTTGATGTTAAGTTCAATTTATCCATGCGCAATACCGTCTAAATGCGTTTTTACAACGTTTTTGCTGCAAATAATATTCTGCACGTGCGCAATTGTTACCACGCTAGAATAAATTATTTCTGCCAGCAGCGCACGCTTACCTCTTCCCCTAAAACTATCAAAACAAACTTGGTGATCGAATGATAAAACAATTATTGAACTCGGTCATCGCAAAATATCGTGATTTGTCAGTGGCGAGCAGATCAATTATTTGCCGAAGCTGAATTGATCAACAATAATTGTTAACTGTTTCTGTGCGAACCGAAAAGCAACGAAACCTTGGGCAACCAACTTTTTCGTCTATGAGAGCCTGCAGCTCGCTTGGGGGGCCTCTTTAAAATCCGGTTGAGGTATCAGAACAAGATTTTGCTGATTTGCTCTCTCTGACAAAGTCAGTGTTGTTTCTAACACAAGATACTCCGAAAGATATGGGCCAGCTTTTCGTTGTTTAAATAATTCAATAACTTTGAGATTGTTAAATTTTGCGTGGGTTATTGTAACTTTCTTGTTCTTAATTTATGAGAGTTGAATCACCTTGTTTTATCATAGTTATTATATTTGCAAATAGAATTGGCGTTAAAGACCAAGGGCAAATTAGTTTTCAAATTTGTGGAGAGCTGAGCCAACGCTCTGTGACTGAAGCGGTGGTGGTTACATATAGTGTGCACTCGACAGCTGTAAATGTGGTTTGTTCCCTAATCCTGTACATGAAATTTAGCAACTGATCAGGAAATTCATTCTTACTTATTGCTTTGCCTTATCACACGTTTTAAAAATCTACACGAAATTTCTTTGGCGCGACTTAATCACTGTGTATGAATATTAATGTGATTAGACCGAAGTGAAACGCAATTAACAAATACTACACAAAGGATTTTTGTATTTTAGCAAATGTTTGACTTCTGTCTGTTTTTGTTATGTTTTCTTTTGTTCATTGTTTATTTTTTTGCGGCCTTCTTTAGATTCGTTTTTATCGGTTGTTTGGATTTTTTTTTCATCTCGGGCATTTATGACGTTGCTATCATATCTATGAAAGTCTGCGCCTAATCTATTTAGCCTAACTTATCTGGTATTTCATTTAATTACGAGAATGTAATACCTTGTTTTAGCCATCTTTGTAAGTGATTTGACCAGTGATATAGCAAATTCGGTGAACAGTGTCAAGAGGACGCGTCCAAATAAATACATTTCACTTCACGCACAGATATCGACCAATACCCTTGGTCGGAACGATTTTTTATCATCAATGACCGATTGAAAACCTTGTTGCCTCTGAGGTTTCCGTACACCACGACTTGCTCTGTTTATAATAGCGATTCAAATTTCCTATTATCCTGTTTTTTGCCTTGTGTTTGCTGAAAGTGTTACAGGTGGTATGTAAATTTCGCTAGTTGATGGATCTTTAATCAGCGTTTTTAAATTCTTTTTGTGTGTGTGTGTGGTTTTTTTTTTTCATGTTGCTAGCGTCGTTTTTTTTCCTTAGGGCCTGTTCACTTACAAACTGTGGATTTGATTAAATTAACAAATGTCGATAGAAAATGTGAAAAGTGAAGTAGGAAATGTCAATTTCCAGTCAATGAAATTACATCCTCGCTATAAATTCAAAGAGGTAGCTCAAATAACAGGCAATTATCACATATGAAACGGCCAATCACGAAACGAGAAATATATCATTAAAGAGCGAGAAGTTTCACAATACACATCGTTGTCATGGTAATACTCACCGTTGTCATCGTAACCACGGACCACCAAAAGGCTTCTGGGATACTACCAAAATTAGCACTTTCGGCGTAGTAGACACCGCTGGAAAATATTATGACTCCCATAAGTAGGAAAAATGACAGTAAAAGCAGTTCTCGAAGGCTAGCTCTTAGAGTCATGCCAAGGATCTTTAATCCGCGGTAATGCCGGGACAGTTTGAAGATTCGGAAAACTCGAACCAGCCGAAGTATCCGAAAGAAAGCAACGTAAGACGCATTACCGGACTCTTTTCCTCTGCCACCTGCCGAAAGCCCCAGTATAATGTAATAAGGCAATATAGCAACGAGATCAATGATGTTCAAAATGCCGCGAACGAATTTCAGCTTTTGAGGCGCGACCAGGAAGCGCGCAACGTACTCGAAAGTAAACCACGCCACGCAGAAAATCTCAAAGCCGTAAAGCGGTGAATTTTTGTCGTTGCGATTTTCTCGGAAACGGGGTAATGTCTCGATGCAAAATATGACAATTGACAGCAGGATTACAAAAACTGACCAAATGGCTACAATTTGTGCTAGAAGAGAAGAGTGAGGCAGTTCCATAACTTCCCAAATTTTCCTCTGGATAGGATTTACGGGTAATGGTCCGGGCTCCGGCTCCAAATTCATTTCCACTGCCTTAAAGCGCTCAACAACGTCTTCTCCTAGCTCAAAAAACTGAATTTCGTCGAAAAAGGTTTTGCGGTCAATCTCGGCCGGTCTGAGCAGCTTACCGCGAGATTGATAAAAGTAAAGAATGGCATCGAAAGCCACGCGATTTCTGTCGAAGAAGAATTCTCTCTTCTTTGAGTCGTAATATTTTTCGCGCTTTTTAGGGGATCCCAGCAGCGAATCTGGAAAGCGCGACAAAGTGGATTCAAGAGTCTCGAAGATCATTCCACTGACGTTGATTTTGACCCTCAATCCTCGTCCTTTAGTTGACCTTCCAAGCAGGGGATAAACCGATATTTTATCCGGCCGTAAATATTTCGCAGCCTGTTCGAAAGCGCCCGTTCCCAGATCACTATTGAAACGTCCTCTTGGCGCTCGACTTTCGGGAGAGTATCGTCCTCTCGACACGCCGGACGGAAAAGAACGAGTAACGCCGTCAATCGAATGTTGTCGCTTTCTTCGTCCAGCGTCTCCTCCATCTCCGACTCCAAGGCCTTCCGAGGCTAATCCCTGAGCGCCTGAGATCAAAACAGCCTCCATTGCCTTGATTACGTCTTCCTCGTAATGAAGAAAAGTCTTTTCGTTCCTTAGACAGATATCAGCCGGAATCGCATACTATTTGTAGATCAATAACTATTTTCTGTTTTGCATTTAAAATTGCACAGATGGTACCGTGGATGACTTTCCATAAATGCTCTTTCAGCGCCCAAAGGGGCAATTACCCGGATCAACAGGAGGCAGTGAATGGTCTATCACTGGCCAGCCCACCAGAAAGGAAGATCATTTGTCGAACAAACCAGGCGCCCATTTGCCGTAGCACTCATAGCCAACGTAACAACATAATGAATAAACGCAGGAGTTTTGGCAATATCGTGGTTTTGTCGTCACGTGATTGGTCGATGTATTTAAGTTCCCTTTGCAGTGCGGATCGATTGTTTTATCACCTGTCAGCGTTGGACCGAACATCGTGTTCTTTTGAGTTGCAACGGAATGGAAACGTTTATCGGACTCAATCAACGAAAAGAACAAAATGCAGTCGTTTTCAGATCGAAACTGTCGCGCGCTTCAAATGTCGCCTTGTTTCCGTGATAGAAGAAAGGTTATGTTTTTGCCGGATGTTTGTGAAAATGACCTTTTGGTCGATCGCTCGTTGACGGCAGCAGGCGTTGTTTGAAAATGAATATTTTATCTAGGGACAGATTAACTGTCTCAAAAAGAAATTCGGAGAATCCAGTTTTGAAAGTAATTTGTGATTAGGTTGTTCCAGACAAAGAAAAGTTACTAAGCCCTCATCTAAAAATCGACGGATTAATCTACAAGAAATTACAATAATGGAAAAAAAAATATAAAATAAAATGTTGATATCATAATCGGAAAACATGCTGTTTTTGAGAATTTCCTTCAATTTTATGTTTCCTCAGGTTTAAGTCAACAAATATCGCCCGTGTTTATCTGACCGTTTACTAATTCTGAAGGTCTGATGTTGATCGACAGTTCAGTAAAAACAGAGCCAAAGGCAATATTTCTTTGTTTCCATTTTCCTCCTTTTTTAGCAACGTTTTTTACCGACTAGTAATCGTTCCTAGGAGAGAATATGAACTTACCGGCGGCATGTCATGACAGGAGTTTTTCTAAAACATTCAAATATGAAAGCAACTCTTCCAAGAAGACTTTTAGCTGCATAGTTATTGTAACACTCATTTCACTCCCGCGTGTGAAGTGTCTAACGTTTGCAGCTCTTTGAAGACACTTTTGCAATAGCTAAGCGCATGTCAGAAACGTCACTGAGAATTGGAGAATTCATCAAACTCGTAAGTTGGGAGGGGGGAGGAGCTGGTGGAGGGGGGGGTCATACAATTTGCAAATAACACTCCCCCAAATCCCACCAGCCTTCCTAACCCCATACAAATGAACGGTCCCTAAGTGTAATCGTGTTTAATAGAATTCTGTTCCTTGTAAAACAGTATTAAAAACCTCACAAAAACAGCCCTGTTTTCTGTTTCCATGGCAACCACATCACACACATAAGAGGTTTTATTGAGGACTAGCCTGCATTACTGCATTTGTTTAGTCGAGCGCGAACCGCGAGACACGAGCGCGAACCGCGAGACATAAGCGTGAGGCGAGAGGGACATAAGTTTTGTCTCTACTTCTTGCCACACATTTCACGCTCGGTGAAATTTAGTTTAGGCCAACAGAAAGAAATGGGGGACCCGGCAGTCAGGGTATTACTGTGAAGATGTGAGTAAGTTGACACCAATTCTCTCTGAATGAAAACTGTTTTGAATAGGCAATTTCCGAATTATCTTTTTCAAAGCGAGTCTAGGTGCTCAGCCTTCAGTGATATGCAAATCAATTTTCATACACACGCAAATTAAACTCATTTTCATGTAAATAAAAATTGATTTGCATATGAAAGGATAAGCACCTAGACTCGCTTTAAAAAAGAGGCCTGACGTAATTCAGAAATGGCTTATTGTTTTGCTTCCGTAACTAATCCGATATTTGGTGTATCGATGTTTTCTGTAAAATTGGTTGAAATTTTATCGTGGAATTCCTTGTTCTCAGTCTTGTTTGTTGGGAGTCTGGAGCAGTGTCAGGCCCATAGGGAGTGGGAAGTGCGCGTGCGTACGCACCCTCCACCTATCATGGACTGGACCGATGGCTCAAACGAGGATTTAAAAACCAAATTATCTGGCGTGGCTTGAAAATGAGGTTTCAATCAAGTGATCGATCCGATGAACAGTCACAAATAAACCAAAACTTAAATTGGAATTTGAACTGAAACACTGCGTAAAAATTTCTTCACTAAAAATAAACATAGCTAAAATCACGAAGGTCAAGACTTTTCCCTGTGTTGTGGCTATTGAAAGAGCCGTTTTTTTGGCTCTGAAGAGAGGCAACCCTGCCAACTCGCGCGGGAGGCGCTCGAACAGTCCGCCGATGGCGGGCCTGAGTGTTCCCCCGGCATCAGGAGCACATCACCAGGAGAGTACAACTCCCATACTAAGCCTATATCACGGCATTTTTACCGACCGATTTATTTTTAGACTATCTTTTCCCGCGAAAAAGGAAGTTTCGGTACACGTGATAACGCATCATCATCACCTGGTTAATTTATACCATTTGTCACGGTAAATATTAATTAATTATTTAGCGTTTGTAAGTCATATTTTGTTATTCATTTTAGTATAGCCTTTCTTAATTCTTAAGTATGTTTTAATTGTAATTAACCTTAGATTTTAACAGATGAAGAGCCACTCAGTGGAAATGCTGTTAATAAAGTCTTTATTATTATATTATTATTATTACCTTTTTCAGCTTCGCAGAGAAACTTTAGAAACAAAAGAAAGTTCGCGGAAAAGTTCTGCACGAGAGAATGGGGATAATGGAGCGTTGTGATTGGTCATTGGGGTTCCGGGAGTCCCATATTCGCGTCAAATTCAATCTAAAAATAAATCGACTGTGAAAACGCCGTGACAGAAATGTAGGGCAGTTGTACGCTCCAAGTGATGGGCTCCTGTTGATGAACTGCACGAATCACAACTTCAGTCATCGACAGCATTTTGTTCTTCGTCTTTAATTCGCAATATTGCTGTGTTTAGTACTGAACACCAAAGAGCTCTGGAGCATTCAAGAGAACTCGTTCAAAGATGTCCGTGCATTCCAGATCGAATTGGAATTTGAGAAATGTTGGTTTTTGAGGAGAGGGGAAAACCGGAGTACGCGGAGGAAAACCGGAGAAGAGAACCAACCCGGGCTACGTTGGTGGGAAGCGAGTGCTCTCACCATTGTGCCATCCCTGCTCCTTTTGTACGGAAGAGGAACAGGGAATGTTGAATTAGTGGCAAAAGTTGGGGCAGTGTGCGAGTTGCCTGTCGTCCTTCCATGTTTCGCAGTCATCCCAAACCTTACCCCTTACTGTAACGTAAGGAATTTTATTTCATGAAATCCAGGGCAGTTTGCAGCCGTATTGCTACATGAGCAAACTATTAAGGCCCTGGAAAATGAGGACACATTATTGCCTACACAAATATTTCCCCGTTTGCCCGCGCGCACAAGAAATATTTGCAGCATGGAAACACAACATTCATTTTGTGTCCTGCGCGTTTGCGCACCCAAGAAACATCATGAGTAACAATGTGTCCGCAACAATGTGTCCTCGTTTGTCAGGGTCTTTACGATTTGAATTCTGGCCTTTGAATTCCGACGGTTGTAGAGTTTGACTAAGCTGTATGTCAGTGGAATAGAAACATCTGGCTTTTTTGGTCAAGAATTTGCTTTCTGTTATACAATACAATTGCTCATATGGAATTGCCCTATTTTCCACTATTTCAACAATGGAAAGCGAGCTGAAGAGAGCTTGAAAGTGTTAGCCGCACTTTTTTCAGTCAGTGACCTGCGTGTAATCTCTCTTTGCATTACTACTGGATTTAAAAGCATATTTTTGAGAATGTACAAAATGATCTCCAGGAATTGAATGGATTGAATGCCATTACTTTTGAACAGATTTTCCCAACTTACGCCATAAGGCACATCAGTGAATGGAATATTTATATAAAGTAAAGTAAAGTTTATCAATTTCTATAGCGCATTACCATGACGCAATGATCTAATGCGCTTTACAACACTTTGTAAACTAGTGGACTAATGCAAATCCTGCATTTTGATTGGCTATGCTACTAGAGGACTATTATTCGTCCTCGAGTAGCAATCGACCATGACACTTTCTTTCATTTTATTCCCAAATAAATATTTCTTCAACTTGCATTTGCTAACTTTATTAATGCCTTTTCTGGCCGACTAGTTGGGTGGTACTAAAACAATTAGACCCTTTGCCCTCAAGGGCCACGGTTCAATAGCCCATGAGGCGAATGGGCTATTGACCCGTAGCCCTTGCGGGCTAAAAATGTTAATAATTAATAATTTCATATGGATCCCTGTGTTAGAATCGATTACTTTATTCCTTTATTACAACTTACAGTAAGTGTATTTACAACTTTCACGTTGTAATAAAAGCAACATCAAATATTTTCTACAAACATTTTTTTTTACAGCAAAACGTGTTCTCAAAACATCCCTGAGGCATCTATAAAAATACTGAGAAGGCAGTGAAAAAAAACTTGGTCTACGAAAATCTTCACTGTTTACAAAAAATCAGTAGTAAAGGATTTGATAAAAAATCTTACTGCTGTGCTGACTTCAAAAGCAAGGGGTCTGAGAATCACTGAAATTGCTGTTACATATTTATCAACATTAAAATATTCTCTAATTATTGCTAAAAAACAAGAGGGAACATTCAATCAAATTTGCTGGTTTGTGTTGATCCTGCATCACATTCCAGGCCACTTGGTCTACTTCAAAATTTGAAGTTTTGTTAATAAATAAAAAGAGTGAAAAAGTGTAAGATTGAAAAGCAAATCTTCTACCAAGCGTTAAGGATAGTAAATATCATTTTGATAGTATTTACACTATATTACAAACAACATGACCGGGCCCTGTTCTGCACCTTTTACACTTTAACTCAAATGCTGTATTACTACAGAAAGCATCATCGTACTTTAGATGTTACCAGAATCAATACGAATCTGTTAAAAATGGTGATTTAGACACACATTACTTCCAAACAACTCCTAGATTCTTGCTACGGTGTGCATGTGTGAGCAGTAGCAGAACTGGGCCTTAGCAACTCTTGATGGATGAGTGGGCTACTTGCCATTTGAATTCTAGATTTGACCGTTACTGGTTGCCACAAAATCTTCCTGACTACAAAACAATACAAATTGTCTTCAACAACCAGGGCAAGGCTGTTTAACAGTACAGCAAACAAAAATCAAACTCAAGATCAAAATCAAATATAAAAGAAAAAAGCAAACAAGCAAAAACAGAACAAAAATATGACAGCTAGTATTTGATAACAAGAAAATGTTGAAACAAATTTACCAGAAGGCAAAAAATAAAAATCCTTCACTTTTAACTTCAAGGGAGAATTTCCCTGACATGATGTTATCCATAAAAGGCAGTACAAAATCATCTGGAACTTGAAAATTTTTCTCTGGTAAATGCGGTGAACCCTATATGCTTTTGTATGAATTTTCAAACAACAATTTGTCAGCAAGAATAGCTGAACATCTTATGAAAGGACAAATTAAAGGTATCAAAGTGAATACCCATACTGTGGAAGATAGTAGAATTTAGTACGAACTTTTAAAGAATTCACACACGTAAACAAAGGAACTACCAGTGGTTAGGTGTCCAAGGAGAAGTTCAACTGAATGGTGGTTTGAATTAAAAGCATGAGCTAAAATGTTTGGTACTGTACACAAACAGATATTCATTGCTATTATTTGCCAATCTAGAACCTCCAAGTGATTTGTGATCAAACTGGTGCTCAGGTGAAGATCTGTGAGCATATGGGGATGTAGCTGGTAGTTGAAATTTGATAAATTACACAACTTTAACCTTCAGTGGCCAAATCTGTGACTGCCCTTTTAGGATTGGTTGTTTATCTTATGTTAATATACTACAAAAAACTTACTATCCTTGTCATTTATGGTCTAAATAAAACATTTCACTTGGCTTAAACATTATTAATATCACCTTGCATAAATCATGACCTTTTCACATTTAAAACTCTAACTTCTTTTGTCATTGAACAGCACATCTCCATCAATTTGTCCTCAAAATTCATATTTACTCTGGCCTACAAAATTATATTCTCTCCATAAAAATACTTTTACCTTCCACTCTTCTCTTTAGTTCTTTAGTGATGTGCTGAATGGAAATGAATCAACCAGTCACTCAAAAGATCTCTCATATTTTTCTGAGCAATTTACAGGTAATGCTCTGCCTTTAGATTGTCTAGCTTTTCAAAGTAACATGTCCAGCAACCAGCTGACACAGCGACATTCTTTGCAGGTACCGCTGGTATGCTCTGCAATTTAGTGATGACTTGAGTTACTCACACCTTAAAACACAACTGTGTGAAGTTTTCCTAACACTAGTTCAAACATTCTCCTCAGTTTAGCTCTTTCCAACTGTAAGAGGGAAGAAAACATGCTGAACTCGTTCAATGTCCCCTCTGCAAATGGGACATGAATCAACTTTGGAAGCACACAAGTTGCAGGAAACCATGTGACCACATGGGCAGAACACAGTGTTAATCTGGCTGTCCATGCAGATTTTGCACTTGAAAGAGTCCTCCATCCTAGTTAGCTGTTCTTGAAGTTGCACAGCGTGAGCATCAGCATTTTGAGGTCTGTCCTCAAACTGAAACCTGGCAACACTGTTTTGAATTGGATCACACCCACGTTTATATAAAACTCTCCGACAATGATCATAAACCTCTCTTGAAGTTCTCTGCACGTCAAATATGTATTTTTTCTCTGATTCCTCATCTCCAAAGAAAGATATGAGGGTTTCTCTCAAGTCTCTGGTGAACTGGTCTGTAACAGCATTCCTTACAGTTTCACAGCGGTAAAAAGCATGGTACTCTGTAATGGATCGGTACAATGCACAGGCAGCTTCTTGGCTGAGAAGGCGAAATGTGAACATGTTTTCCCCCTCAAGAGTTATGACCCTGAGGTAGAGGTGGTTTTTCACATGTGTTGCCATTTTGAGCTGACTGTAGGGAAATCTGAAACCAAAGAAAGTTAGTGATAAGTTCCAAAGAAAACCACTTTAAATGGTACTGAGACTTTCATATTTAGCAAGTTTTGCCCAAACATTTGAAACTGACAGCCAACTGTAACAAGGTTTACACTTGTCTAATGTTTTGACATGGAATTTGTATTTGATCACATTTTGGGATATACTTTTTATTTCAATTACCACGCCTTTGATATAAAAATGTGATCTCCGAAAAGCATGTTTTCTGTGTTTCTCTGATTTCTGCAAATCTCTCACAAATGTCAAAGGAGACAAAAAGTTAAACGTACATTAATTTTCATATGCATGGGCTCTCTGCAGTTTTTGAATTCCAAAACCTATGAGGGCCAGGCAGCACGGCTATTTTCTGGAATCCCACAATAAAGGTTTGACTTTACTTCACTTTTTTATTATTGTTCACAAAGAAACCTTTCTTGTCAAGGTTATTTTCAAACTTGATGCGATGGCAATTCTTTAAGTCATGTGACTCACAGATGAGCAAGTCTTCAAGTCATGTGTCTGACTTAAACTATTTTTTAAATTTAAATTCTTTAATTTTCTCTTTCACTTTCCAAGGGAGGCATTTATAATGGCAATAATAAAATTATTTGTTACAAATTAAAAGTAAATAAATACTTCAGCTTTTAGAGTTGAGACATCAATAACTCATAACTATCTTGTTTTCCCTTCCCATATTCATGAACAAATCATTACACGCCTTCAAACAGGGCACTAAAGCACTAAAACAAGAACCTACAAGGTCTGAATTATACATCTAACTGTTTCGACACTGTTCAGCAAACATGTTCCAACGTTCATGAGCAATTCACATGCACTACTTGGCTTGAAGCCATAAAATTATGCAAATTTTGCTCCTTTCATTAACTGATATTAAAGCAACCACAAGTCGAGTCTTGTATTTAAGAAATGTATTGCAAATAGCAGTAACTAGAAGACTCGATAAAAAGGACAGCGACAAGCAATGAACATGACGGAGAAACATACAAAAACTGGAACAGATTTCCTCGACAAATAGATAATATTTTGAAGCAGTTAGAGCTAAAATTAAATCATTCTCACTACATGTCTACATGTAACATAAACTTCTATCCTGTTGATGTACATGATTTATTTTAATTTTACATCAGGGTCAACAATTTTTACCATTTTCTTCATACTGTGCCAAAAAATTGAAGAATAAATCACCGAAGGCACAAGTCATGCAAAATCCAGATTTAAGATGTGATGACACGAGCTGGTCACGTCTCTGGCCAATTATATAACAATACCCTCAGAAAATATTGCAAACAAATACTCCGGCAAAATACATCGGGCACTTTCAGTGTAACATACATGAGTGTCAAAGCTTTTAACTGATGGAAGGCTGTACTTTTGATCGAATCACAGGGTTTGAACCAGGAAATGCTCTTGCTCATGTACAACTTCCGAGAAAAAATTCAGGTTGTGTACACATGTCACGATGAACAAGATGCGTAAACATCACGTACGCACAACTTTGGCGTTGTAGTCCTTGAACTCTCCCTACCCTGTCAAGGCATCCTGGTTTCATTTCATAATAATTTCTTTTGGATTTAAGTTTGTCAGTGTCGTGCTTGCGCGATCTATGGTCGCTGGAATAAAATTCGTAAAATCTACAATCTACCCAGGTTTCATTCAACCGGAAACCTTGTAAGATTTTACTTCCTATCATAATTGCTTGAAATCTTGACCCCATAGATTATTTTTTCTCGCGTGAAATTGTACCTTTGAACGCAAGAAATCGATTTGTTATGCGTGCAGACAAGACAGAAAGACAAAATCAACGAAATTCTTCAAGATGGGATGACTTGTGTTTTCATTTTGGTAAATCGAATAAATCAATTTCAAACGCTGTAAATGTATTGATCACACTGCACAGTAAATGTATATATACACAAATACAACTTTAAAACCCACGCGATAGTTTAAACCGAAAAGGTCATGAACCTTAGGATGTCACAAGTTTTGAGAGGATTGAAGCTGGCATGAGAAAACAGATTTAAATGTGAAAGAATGGTTTGTTCCCTTAGATTATTTCCTAAGCCTGAACAGTCCCTATACGCAACACAATGCATTAGTAAAACGGTTATAAACCAGCTTTCGCGCTTACCTTTCCACAAAGTTCAAATCATCGTCGTACATCTTTATCTCTTCGCTTCCGACACCGATGTTCAAGGACTGCCCTGATTCGTTTTTCGCTAGATGATATTCAATTCCATAGTTTTCCATCGATGATAATTCTTTGATAAAAAACTGCTTTGCTGCAGCCGATCGGACACCTTTTAGCTTAGCATGTTCTACAGAAACGTTGCTCCGGAACTCAGAAGTCCACTGAGATTCTACTTCCGATGCTTGACAAAAATCGCATGGCGAGTAAGAATCGCCGTGATCTCCTACGGTAGCTTGAGCGATCAGAGCATGAAGAGTCGCTGCTTTCTCTGGTTCTGGAGTTATCTTGCGTTCTTCCAAATCCCTCTTTAAATGTAAGAAAAACTGGTGCCTGCACAAGAGATAAATGGCAACATTTGAGAAGATAGTTGACACAAGACCAACATAAGAAGTATTAAGTGTATAAGTTATGTAGCCCGCCAAGAATTGCAGAGAAACAAAACAGACTTACAAGAGTCATTTCCTTACTCGAATAACTGTCCGCCAATCTTACCTTGTCGAGTCTTGCAGCAAAAACTGTGGCTGGACGAAAAATTTTACGCGAAACTGCAAACGATACGGTCGTGCACCAGAAATCTGTCGTCGAATCCTGTTCCGTGTATTTAACCAAAGTACTTCATTCTTTGGCCCAGTAAACTGCAGACCAAAATAGTCCAGTTCGATGATACCGAGTCTTTTGCAAACCTAGGAAAGGAGGAAGGTCGGAAGGGTCAATAAACCAAAAGAAACACCGACATCGCGAAAATTTTCCGTCGAAAGCAAAATGGTGGACTTTGAGCCCGTACAGAGAAATATACGAACCGCTTGTAAAAGTTCCTGTCCTCTCGCTTTTTCTCGAAGTTTGAATTCCGTGATGACACAGTCCGGCAATGAAACATGGCAGAGCATATTCAATCGAAGGATTCGCCGTTTGGGCTAGCTGTCCATAGAAATATCATACACGAAACGGTACAAACTCACATCGATTGAGCTTTGTTGTTCTGCACAAAAATTTTTTTCCGAGCTCCCTTTTCAATTGGACTTCGATCGTCAAAGGTCATTCCCTGTTCACGTGTAGGCTGTCCCGGGAACCAATCAGAATTAGCACGTGCAATTCAATCCGCCAATCCTAACGCGAGGGAAGGGCCATCTGGGGTTTCCCCGCCCCAAGGCGGAAACACCAAAAATAAATTGCTCCAGCAGCAAATTTTCTGCTTGACTTGAGTATTTCATTTGCTTTTTGCACACGTCACTTACCACATTTAGCAGGCAATTAATTACGGTTTGGAATGGACGAACTCGGTACAAAGTTCAAAGCAATATTAACAAAAAAATACAGATAATATGTAGAGACTGTGTACTTTGTCTCAAGATGCATTTATTTGTTATTTCTGGGCAGCTGAACTGTTGTTAGGACGAAAAAATATCAGAATTTGTAGGGAAATATTACTATCATTTAAGTCGAGTAAACTAAGCCCGTTATCAGTTTATAAAATCCTCGACCATTTTTTGTTTCATAACCAGTTTGATTTCCTTTCACAGCTGCAAGTGTCTGAAAGCCGTAAACTTACCGAAACCTCTGATCTAGTTTCGTTTGCCATCAGTTCCTAAACTACCTTCAACCATATTGGAACTTTCGATCGGCAATCGAATGGGAAAAACATTATTGAGGTGGATTGTCTTCCTAGACGCTCTTGTGAGGGAAGACTCTTCACCTGAACAAAAAGCTGGCGTTAAAAGTTCAAAACAAGCCAAGCAAACTCCGAAAAAGCAATCGCATTGCAGATTTCTGCTGGTTGAAGAGTACAGTGGAACCCCGTTTATACGACCACCGTCGGGCCATGAAACTTTGGTGGTCAGATTAACGGGGCTTTCAAATAAGAAAACAAGTGGGCTAATGAAGTTCTGGCTACCGCAAAAAATGGTCATAATGATGATGTGGTCGTATTAACGGGGTGGTCGTATGGCGGGGTTCCACTGCACTAAACCAGTCATGCAACTACAGCCATGACAGGCATGCATGTGCCAGACCTTCCAACTCTCACGGTTTAAGGTATCATCTCACGGTCTCGTGAACGGTTTAGCCTAGTAAATTTCAAGGCTTTTCACAATATTGAATAAATCAATAAAATGGCAATCTCAATCAAAAACAACCTAAAATGAAATCAAAGTTATGTGTTCAGTCGGTCTTCATCACCATTTTCATGTCTTTTCATCTCAGTTCAATCAACTTAATTTATAATTTTTACGTATTATAGTCTATAAATAATAGTAAAACGTTTGTTGATTGCATCTGTTTAGCTATATTTAGCATCGGTTTAGACTTAGTTTTAGGCTAAAGAAGCACTTACTTTAATACTATGACAGTTTAAGCCTTACTAATATTGTTAGTGTTGATGTTTCTTTGTTTTCGAAAAATTTGAAAATCTCAAGGTTTGAGACCCAAATCTCAAGGCCTCATCAAGTAAATTTTTGGGATCTCAAGGTTTGGGTGTTTCACAGGTTGGAAGGTCTGAATTGTGCTTCGAGACGTTTTGTTCGGCGTAGGGGCTTACAGAAGTTTAACGACACAAAGACGAAAAGACCGTGCGAATGACAACTCCCTATTTCCAAACCACACTGAACTGATCTTGTGTTCTTGACTAAGTTGTCAGTTTCTGACACAAGTTTTATTAACTTTGTTGACTTTATCTGGCGCTGAAGTGCCAGCAAAAGCATAGCCCATCAGACGTTTTACTGCAGCAAGTTACACAACACACAGCCTATAAATGACGCAAAAAATGAATCCACCGCCTAATCTTATCTTGTTCCGCTTGATAAAAAAGTGATATTCATAAACAATAGATAGGTTTGTATCTCATTATTTCTGCTGCACAAAGCATAGTTCATTCTATGACTCATTTGGACAGGGATTCCCCAACTAATGATAATTATTTTTGCGGTTGAATTGCATCATAGTATATTTGTTATATATGTATATCGAAACCAAGGGCACTGATCAAAGGCCACACATAGAGCACATCCCGTGACAACTAAACTGCCCCACCACACCCAAACGCTAGCTTCCTGTTCAGCTGATCCAAGAAAACGGAGACCGATAGATTTTGCGGCTGGCTTTCGCTCTCGAAATAACGAGAGCTGTCATTGGCCAAAACAGAAAGAAAACGGCGAGTTTCCTTGGCCATGGTCAAGGATATAGTAGCAATAAATGGGCACGATCGGTCGATACATGGGCACCGTTTTATTCGGCCAAGTTAAATTTTATTAAAATAGGTATTTTAATGATTAATGATAATATTGATGCCTTCACGCGGTTATCACACCACCTGATTAAATTTTAATAACAAATAACAGCAAATATTGGAAATGTCAATGTTTAAATAAGGTTTTTTTCTGAAACTCGGTTTTCGGGATGAACTGCTATCGTCCATGTGTGAGATGCTTGGAAAGGTCCTTGGAAAACTAAAATACTGTTGAATTTCATAAGCACGGTCGTGAGAATTTAAGGTGGTTTCAGTAATAACCATATTTGACCATCGGACCATGGCACAACTAAGGGATATTGAGAGAGACTGCATCATTGAATAAGTTTTCTTTGAGTAGGGTTTGCACTCCCTCCAGACAATAGGCCCATAACCGCGAAGAAGAGGTGGAACAATATAAAGGTTAAGCCATTGTTAATAAAAACAAAAGTCAAAGGCACGAAGCTTCCTATGAGGGAAAGCGTGGATAAAAGGAGAAAGAGTTCATTACGTCGAACGAACGGAGACTAAAAATAACACGTAATACCGAGATTTGACAAAATTTTTTTCGTCGGAAATGCAATTTTTTTGCGTGCATGTTGGAGGTGAGACATCCTGGCGCCAAAAACGAATCACCTTTATACCCGTACATAAAACGCCTAAGACGGAAATGATTGTTAATGACTTTCTGTTTCATTCAGAAGTCTCTTTGCGTCATACATGAATCATATTCTTGTCAAACGCAACTGGTATCTTCAGGCAGAAGTTATTGGAAAAAAACCCCGCAGGGTATGAGAATAAGTACGAACCTTCACGCTTGCATGACAGGTTTGTAGCAATAACTATAAAACCATCCAGATGAGAGCGAAAGAAACTGTATTGACATTTTATACAAAAATGATACAACTAATTGAGATTAAATTGATGTAGAGACAGCTACAGTGTATCATCAGTAAAACTGCCTCAGAAAATGTAAAATGAAATAATAACCAGCTACATTGAGCAAAGTAATGAAAAAAAAAACGAAAAAAAAATATTACAGTTATACACAGAAAAGAGTCTATTTACAAATAGTTAAAAATCTGATGAGCTTCAAAACAAATCGTCCCTTAGAACATATAGTGTCGTTAAAGCAGTGGCTGGCCGTTTTTAAGTCGGTGCCGCCACTAGACCGGCAGGGCCTCTGCCAAGTTGCTGTCCTCCAATATTGCTCTCCAAAGGCTTAAATCCAAGCTCTTCGGTCGGGACTCCGAAGGACTTGAGCTTTGCTTCATATGTTCTGATAAGATCATTGTGCGCCTGAAACAAAACAAAAAAACACTTCCTTTTCGATTTTAAAGTCTTTCAAAATTTTAAGCCGTCGCGCAGGGTGCAAACTGTGTTGTCTGACATGTGATAGTGCTCAAACTGGGCTCGGCTCCAAGCAGTCGGTTTTCTTTTGTTTAAGTGAAAAATTCCCTATTCCCGCAAGGGCTAAGCGCAAATTGCCAAACGCGCAAAGTCCACTTCACAGCAACAAGAATTTTGCAGTCACAAGACAATGGGGTGGCTTCGCAGACAGCACGTCTTCGCATCTTTTACGTTGACCAGGAATTGATAGCCCAAGCACGAGGTTTTGGTTCGAGGAATTTTTTCGAATACAAACTTTTTTAACTTGTTCCCCCAAATACGTTTATTAATAAGCTTCCTTTGCAAGCTTGACCCAGCTCAGTAGACAGAAAACGAATATAGTTGGGAGTGCCCGAATGCGAAATCGCCTTCCGCGAAAACTAAAACGATTCCACGTTGGACAGTAATGGATGAAATATAGTGTGATTTACCTTACAGACGCGAGCCAGTTCGTATTGTAAGTCCTTGATCGCACTGTTCTTTGAGTCCAGTACATCCTAAAAACAAGGAAAAACAAACAAATTGCCCCAATTACCGGTGCACTTCCCTCAAGTTGCACTGTCGCATAATTTGGATAAAATTAAAGGTATATTTGCAACGATGGAACCTTTCAAAACGTTTTGCAGGTTTCTAACGAAGTACCTAATATACTTTCGGTTGCCTACATGGCCGTGATAGACGAGCTGAAAATGGATTTTAACCTTTTTCAAGTTTTAAAATAATGGTTCCTTTTCAATTTCAACAAAGTCAAGAATTCTGATGACAATGGCCCTTAACGTGGTCAAAACGCGGGACAAATTCCAAAAATGGACTTAAATGAGTTAGTGCCTCTTCAGCCCGGTTGACCGGGCTGACCCGGTTTCCGAGATCTCGCCACACCGCTAAATCGTTTGTAAAAATTTCGATGTGTTCAAATGAGAGGGCGGGCTGGCTCGGTTGCCGAGATCTCAGTTTTTCCAACCAGGATCTCGGGAACCGGGCCGGAAATTTTGGTCATATGAACACTTCAGCCTGGTTACCGGGAGGAAAGTAATACCATGCATTTTCGTGATAGAACGAACATTTTATGACATTACCGAGATTTTACCTCTGTTTTCTTCGAAAATGAAGCTCGGAATAGTTTCATTTGATAGTAACGTAAAGTCAAAGGAAATTTGAGGCTGCTTAAACAAAGAAAATCGAGAAATTCTCGCTAGGCTTGTTCTTTAGATTTCATGCCTGAATGGTCGAGTCACCAATTTTTCATATGTTTCATCTCGGAAAGCGGGCTGAAAGTCGCCATATGAACTGAAACTTTTTTCATCTCGGTAACCGAGCCAGCCCGGTTAACCGGGCTCATATGAGGAGGCCCCTAGGAGGATCGAAGCGATTTTAAGAAAGCACGACACGCACGACAAGCATGACACGACACGACACTGAGCCGTGTTACCCACAAAGCGAGTATGATCAAATAAAGAAATTTATATCCGTAGAGGATGAACTCGTCTGAGGAAAACTTTAAGGACGCCATAGAACGCTGGAGGCAATGCAACGAATATTAATCACAGATCAAAAAGCACGGTGTTGTTTATCTGCCTGATATAAACACGAAACAATTTTCCGTGTGAGAAACGATTCCGACAATTCCCACAGTTTCAAAAGGAGGGTTAGACGAAAGATCAATTCCTGTTTCTTTGGATTAAAAAATTTCCCGTCTTATACGAGTTTCCTTCTGGTGTTTTCGCTTTCTACTACGAATTCGGCAATTTGGTGAAATAATTGATTTATAATCTTCTGCAACAAAAATGAAACGGGAAACTCAAATCCGGATGAACACTGTATGGACAAATTTCCTTCTGGCGTTTTCGCTTTCTCCTTCCAAGTCGGCAATTTGGTAAAATGCATGTAATTGTTTTATAATCTTCTGTGGATTTTACGACACGGGAAACTCCCATCCAGATCAACATAATTGAACATTGGACAGATCAGTTTTCCTTATAGCGTTTTCGCTTTCTACCACGAAGTCGGCAATTTGATGATATAATTGTTTTATAATCTTTTGTGAAAAAATATGAAACGGGAAACCCCTGCCCTCCAACATTGGACAAATTTCCCTTCTGGAGTTTTTGCTTTCTACTACGAATTAGGCAATTTGGTGATATAATTGTTTTATAATCTTCGATCTGCCAATTGACTGAAGAAAATTTCAACATGCATTAATAAAAGTCGTGAATTAAGCTAGTGACACAAGGTTCAACATCGCGCAACATTCATAGTTGCTCAACAAATGTTGCACGATGTTGCAGCAACTTGTTGAACGGAACAGAGCTCGTCTTGATTTTCGTTCAATTTCGTTAAACATGTTGAATGGGCCGCTGATTTCAACATTCAACATGGCACGGTACACTCTTCAACATTTGTTGAACAACAGTTGAAACATATTGAGCCTTTTGAACAACTGAGTTAAGATCAATATCTCGAAGAAGAGAAAAGCGAAAATAAAACGTACGAAACGATTTACCATTACAGATTTCTGGAATCTTTCGTTACACTTGGTGTTCGTTGTAATAAACTGCTACTGTATTTTCGGAAACAGTTCTTTGAAAGAAGAAACCATACGATTTCTTTTTATTTCGACCTGTTAGCAAGAATTCTACATGTACTACTATTCTGCGCTCGAGTATAAGCAGTTTCATAATTTTATTTTACCGAGGTGAAATAAAGTTGCAGCATTGTTGTTTTTCCTGTTTTTTATTGCCCCCACCTCTGGCCGCCTACCCCAATCTTGTTGACCCAGAAACGAAGATGATGAACGCAGTTATCTCAGTATGCAAACTCGTATTTGGTAAATCCGCCAACAAGTGAATCTGGTGAAAGATCGTTTTCCACTGCCCGAACTAGATTGAAAACATGGCATCGCTCAACAATGACGCAAGAGCGATTTACCAGACTGACAATATTAAACAGTAATAATAAAGACTGACTTTCTCTTCTTGACATTTGCGAAAAAAAAAGGGGGCTAGACCGGCTGTTTCCCAATCTTGCATAAGCTCAGCTTGCATAAAGAGACATTTATTCCAAGGAATACGAATTTTTCCACTTGCACACGATTTTATATTAATGGGGTCTTCATTTCTTAAAAAAAACAAACCCACCATCTCACATTAGAATTTGAATGTTACCTCAAGTTTTCTCGTGACCACTGTAAGAGCAGTAGGATCCAGATTTGATGCCGATAACACTTCGTTAAGTTGTGCTTCCTGTTCACCAAATGGTATAAAAACACTGTTAGTACAACAACAAAGACTGTGAACCAACAGAAATGTTCAACCGCCACAAGGTTTCTTCGCTTGCGTGGGCCTATATGATTAAAAGTAGGAACACGAGGATCAAAATGTACCCCCGTCCCCCCCCCCCCCTCACCCCCGAAAAAAAAAGAAAAATTGTTGTACCTTCTTCTCCAGTGTGTCTGCCAGAGCAGCAAGTTTTTTCTCCAACAACAAGTTCTTGAAGTTGCTCTTCTGTTGAACTTCATGGATGGCTTTGACAAACTTGCCGTACAGCTCATCACGCTCGCTTTGAGTCTAGCAGACATGAACAAGGAAGCACAGTCAATACAAGAAGGCCCGTGAAAGAATTTATCTTTAGATGGGGGGAGAGGGAGGAGGGGAAGTGAAGCGGAGGGGGGTGGGGTGGCGGGAGACGGAGGACTAATCCTCCCACTTCCCATACCTGATTGAAACCCGCCTCAGTCACTCCTTCATGGTGAATCTAACCTCATTCATATAGACTTACTTTCAGTCAGTTTTCTCCTGAGTAGAAACAGCTGTCTTTTGATTCAATGCATTATTCAGACTGTTTGACAGATGAAGATGGGGTGCTTTACACTTGCCAAGCATAACCATGAGGAAAATGGTCAAACAAAGCATGTTATGCCAGAACTGTTGGATACAACTGTGTAATTAACAAAATTTAATTTGCCACAAACCTGAGAGAAGCGCTGTTGAAGGACTTCATGTTCCCAGTGTAGACTTCTAAGTTCTTCGTCCTGGACTTTGAGCCTTGCTTTGGCACTCTACAAATAACCAAACAAAGTAGCTAATTGATCAGTTACATTAGTTATTAAACAAACACCAGCTTTGTACATTCAATTACATTGTGACTACATGTATTGTAAACATCATAGAAAGAAAACCTATCTCAAATCGCACAGATAGTTGCACTATTGTTTTAGTGTACAGTTTGTACCAAAATGAAGGGAGCTTGGCTCTGGGTAGATTAGCCTGTGAATACAGACGCCACTAATTGCAGGCTACTACATGTAGTTAATTTTAACACTTGTAACAATGTCTAGAAACTTTTTAAATAGCTTGTTTTACCATTCTAGATATCCTATTTTAAAAATAACTAATAAGCATGTTTACTCACAGCTAATGACGCTTTGTCCTTTTCATAGTTTGCCAGCTGAAAAGAAACACGAAAGACCCGATTGATATCAATGAAATAGCGGTGGTTAAAGTTACCCCGAACACAATAACAACAGCATACTTTCTCCACACAGTATCACTATTTCAGCTAACACACAGGTTATGAGAATAAAGGAAATGATCAAACATGAAATGTCTTGATGTTCAGCCAAATTCTCTGAAGTAGTAGTATACAAAATATGAGAAGATTAGTGAAGAGAATATACATGTTGATATCAGGGCTTAAAGAGTTGAATGAGACAATATTAAAAACTTGCTGACCTGTTTTCTAAGTTCTTCCACTTCCTCTCTGGCTTTCTGTAATGGTTCTGTCAGTCTCTTGTTCTCTGCCATGATTTCGTTCATTTGTTTTTCCATTCTCTCCTCCTTCTTCTTCATCTCCTCAACTTGTTCCTAAATGAAATATATTTGTGTACACTGTACCTCTTTCATTTTCTCAGTCCCTACTGTATTTGCGAGAAAAAAAAAACAGTACTGTAGCAGCTCTCGTGAGGCTCTAAATTTCATTGGCAGGCATAGTGTAGCACCTCTATTGTTCTAGGGATAGGGTCCATTGTTTGTGTTGTTTGTTCTTTTGTTCACCAGAAGGGTGGCAAGGCAATCTCGTGAGACCTTACGAGACCTGCTACATGACCTAAAAAAAACAAGGATTCATAAACTTACAGTATGGACCGAAAAAACAAGGTTTGTAAACATGGTATTTATTGCAGTATATTTCTGAGGTTAATTGGGCAGGCAGGAAAGGAAGCTTTCAGTTTAGTGGGCTAATAATTACATTAGAATACAGCCTGCAAAGATGACCATGAATCACAGTGTGTGTACTACCTGAGAGATAATAATAAACCTGAAGATTGGTATACAATAAAGGTAAATTGATTTTTACTGAAACATTTTAAAAGAATGGCACTGGTGCACTAAAGTAAAATAATAAATTATGGAAGCATAAATTTACAAGTGTTTCACCACCAGAGCAGCAGCCAAAAGCAGAGAAGCCTCCAGGCAGAATTTTATGGCTTTATCTGCCTACTGGCACGAAAAGCACTGATGAATGTTTACTTAGAACATTAAGACTAATGCAATAACATAATGTAATGCAATACAAACAACAAAATGTAACATGATATTATGCTGTTAAAGCACTCAGTTACCTTGAGGGAATTGATAAGTGCGAGATTGTTGAGTGTGATGTCATTGTAATAATTCTTGATGTCGCTAAATGCCTTTTCGTGATTCTTCATAAGGGTGTTGATTTGACTATTCTTCCGCTGAAGAGAAGAAGAAAACAATAATAATTGTAAAATAATCTAAATTATTGTAGGTGGTTTATGGCAGAAGTCAAATACTGGAAGTCATAGGAGCACTGTAATGTTATAGACTGACAGAAATTGGCAAATTCGAGAAATTATATTTGCAAACTTAAGGGTCTCACTTGGCTGAATGGAAATATTATCTCATGTATGAATACCAAAAAGGATAGCAAAATAAATAGAAGAAATTAATTATGTGGAGGTCTACATACCTCCTCAATTTCATGAATTTCAGTTTTTCTTCTAAGCTCTAGTTCTTCCCTAAGTGCTTTCATTTTCTTGTCATACTTTGACTCAATTTCTGTAAAAATAAGAACCAAGAATCAGACAAATTACCAGTGTAATACAAGTACATTGCTTCAAATTAATGTTAAGTTGATGATTGATTGCAATTAATTATCTTTGCATTAATTTTTTCTTCCTTGCAAAGCAACTAAATTTCAAAGTTACAGTATCTGGCATTACCTTTGACTTGTCTTTCAAAGTCTTGTCTGAGTTTTGTTACATGTTCATCATGGCCCTATAAACAAGGAGGCCAATCTTGTTAATGTGTATTACCACAGCTCTCTGGTAGCAATGTCCAGAAGGATTATATCAGTGGCAACACCAGGTAGGAACTGTGCATTCAAATGGTACATCTGTACCAATCCAGTGGCTTTCATGTGGAAGTTACCAAAACTTTTGTTGAACAAAAGAGGGGGAAGGAGGAGAAACAATTATTTTTCTTCTATCTGGACTTATTGTTGCCCTTGAATATATTGACTGGTGAACCTACTGTATGGTATAATTACTTACCATTAAAATGTAATAGTGTAAGGTACAACACATAACAATAGTTTTTTAACTCCATTCTGAACTCACCCTCTTTAGATTCTTCACAACATCTTCATGGGAAAGTTCTTGTTCTTTGAGTTCAACCTAATTTCAAAACATCCACATTAATTTGATTAAAGTTATGCATTGTGTGGTCAAACTTGGCAAAAAGAGTGTAACCAATGACTTTTCATTCTTGACACTTGCACATGTACATGAAAGTTAAGCATACCAATATTATTTTAGTATGACTTTCTTAAAATTGTGGCTTAAATATGATTTTAAAACTTTACTGGCTTGAAAAGCATTTTACTAATATAAAAAATGAAATATACATAAGTTAAAGGTGTTTCAGCAATTGTAGACCAAGAGGTTTCCACAAGATCGCTGCAATTGCTGAACACCTTTTATGGCAATAGCAGTGATTGCCAGGCAAAAGGTCTACTTATAAACTTAAGGTCTGTTATTTAATAGAAAATAATATTTTCTATCAAATAACAGACCCTAAGTTTATAAGTAGACCTTTTGCCTGGCCTAAAAGGTTCTATTGTTTATCTTCTGTTTATTACATATTAAGCAATAAACAGAAGGTAAACAATACAACTTTTTAAAGTTAAGATCTTATCATTTAACACACCTTGAGAGATCTCTTGTTCTTTCTTAAATCTTGTTCATTGTTTTTGTGATCATCTTGTGCTAGTTTTAGCTGTACTGCACCTGAAATGATGTGGGCAGCATTACATGAACTGTCAAACTAACAGTCTTTGTTAACACAAACTGTTCTGTACAGTACTGTAACACACTGAAGAAAATTCATAAAGTACTATGAGGTGTACCGCCACTATGTCTTAAGTGGGCACTGGAAATAATGTAAAGAGTAGCCAGGTATCTACATGTAGTTTTTCACAGTGTAATCAATAATATATTTGCTATTTTATTATCAAAGTAGCTGGAGATCAAACTGTTAGACTCCTAATTAAACCAGTACTCAGAGTTTCCATGTGAATGAGACCACACCATTGTAGAAAATCTGACTGTATAAAAGCAGGAAGTCAATGGTACTTAAACCTTATTGCTCAAAAACCACTTAATAGAAAGAATTCTACAGGTACAGGTGTAATAGTAAATTCCACTTACTCTCAGCCTTAAGTTCAGCAATATTGTTTTGGTGTTCGTACAGCAAGTGCTTTACTTTCTGTTTATAAACTTTGATTTCTACTTGGTGCCTTTCCTCTGCCTCTTCCATTTCACGGTCTTTATTTCGCAGCTCTGCTTTCTTTTCTTCATGCTGTCGTTTAGTGATCTCCCAAAAGGTGGTAACCTTATCTCGCTCTAGTTGAAAATAGTTACGCTCTTCACGTTCTCTGTCTAACTCTTCTCTCAGTCTTACAATGTGCTCTTCCAATTGTTCTTTACTCATTTCCTCTGTACTGATTCCATCCACTATTGTTGGTGTCTTAGATTTAGCAGACTTCTTCTTTCCCTTCTTTTTCCCACTCTTCTTTTTGGGTGGCTACACCAGAAAAAAAAGGACAACAATTAAGTGGAACACATTCATACATGCAACAGCTCTCACAACCTCACAAAGCACTGGATGGTGTTTTGTGATACCCACAAGCTGCATTCACAATTTAAGAAATTACAAATGGCATGCAACAACAACAACAACAACAACAACAACAACAATTTATTAGGTATTTCCAAAAAGTTACATGGCATTACCTAAACTAAATAGAATAAATCAAATAGAATAGATAATAAGAAAATAATACTGTTGAGTTTCATTTTGTTTTATACAGTGTTTCGTGTCTAACATTCATTGTCTGAAAGATAAAAGCAGAAATAAGTTTACATATAAATGGGTCAACATTATTAAAAAGGAACAATGTTTTGGAGTTAAGATCAAGATGCTTGAAGAGAGGATATTTTAATGTGATTTTGTTATTGATTTCTGTGCGGATTTCATCATAGAAAGAGCAAGAAAACAATACATGTCTTTTGTCTTCAATTTCATCTGACTGACAAACAGAACAGAACAGATTCTTCTGTGAATTGGTGTCTTGGGTGTTGTATGTCTACCCATTTCAATATGGAGGTTGTGATTCCCTAGACAAAATCTATTTACAGCATGTTTATGCTGGGGATTAACTATTAAGTCTAAAATTTCTGATTTGCTGATTTCTTTTTTGAATGAGGCATAAAAGTTTAATTTTCGATTTGTATTAATTAACATCAGTTGATGATCTGAAAAGATTTTCTTCATATTGAGCCTAACATGCGAGGTTAAAAGGTTTGTATTGTTTTCTTTAAAGGTTGTAGAGTTTGAATTATATTTTCCAAGCCAGTTCTTCAGATAAGTACAGACATTGTTTTGCAATATCGTTCTCTGGTAGATTTTGAAGGTGAACCCAGAATTTTATAATAGAAGTATCTATGTTTAATTTCAAGGGTAGTCTACCAATTTCATTTCTAGCTGCAACACTTGGACATTGTTTGTTTACACCCAGAGCTTGTTTACAAAAGTAGATGTGTGTTTTTTCAATTTCATCTTTTTGCCAAGTAGATAGGTTATTTTTGTCATAAATACCCCAAATTTCTGAACCATACAAAAGAATGGGAAAGAAAAGGGAATCAAATTTGCAAGTAACCTACTGTAGAGGGGCAACTTTTGAAAATTAAGATACCGGCGAGTTGAAAAGATGGATCTACAGCTGTATGTGCTTTTTCTTTTAAGTTTATTTTGCAATCTCTAAAGCTGCGGAAGAAGAAAAATTAACTCCAAGGTAGGTAGCATGCAATGCTTTTGATTTTAACTACCCGACTATTCAGCAGAGCCTCCTAACAGTCAACTACTGTGATGACACTAGTACTTACAAATGTCGTTGGATTAATAATTTAGAGCTCTAGATGTTCTTGTTGATTATATACACATTTAATACGTACTATGTTATTTTTATATTTTATGTTTATGTATTTTTTTCTTAGGAAATTACCAGCAGATAGGGATTGGTATAGTTTTTATATTCATGGTGTCGGTTGGGTTGGGTGATACACCTTGTAGGGGACTTAATGTTCTATTGTGTTGTCACCTGCCTTTGTTGGCAAATTGAATAAATAAATAAATAAATTACATACATGTACTGCTAGCTGTGCATCCCACTTCAAAAAGAGCAAATTTTTTATTTTCGAGTTTTAGCTTTAGCGTTTTTAGATGGCCACACATTATTCCATAACCCAAATTAATAAAGATTCTTGATCACCCACATTTGCTTTATGAGTACCGCTTCCCAAAACTATAAAAATTTAGACCAATATAAAAAGTTTAAGTCTTATAGTCTGCCAACATCTTACAGCAGCCGACGTACATAGGATATCGAACAGTGACCACCAATTCAAGCCACTTAGTTATTGCAACCTACATTGAAACGAAGGACATTTTAACCTTAGACTAATGAAAAGAGACAAAATCGTAACACCTACCATCGTGAACGACAGCTGATATAAGCCACAAAACAGATGAACTTCAGAACAGCGATGAAAATCGACCGCTTCTTCAGAAACGAAGGGTACTTTTGTTGCCTGGAAACGAATTAAACAATACGAAAACTCCCGGATATAAAAATGGCACTTACCGCTGACAGCGGAACGCAACAACGATTACGGGATTGTCACGAGTTTGTCATGGTCAGTCACATATAAATAACGTCCCCAAGCTTGCATTCGGTCATCCACTTTTCAGGATGTATTTGGCAAGGCTTTGTGTGGTAGTTCTCTTAGTGGAGGTAACAAATGCCCTCTCGTTAAGCATTCATGCCACAGATGATGCAAGTGAGTTTCGTTTCGCCAATATTTATGGAAACCATATGGTTCTGCAAGCGAAACCATTTAGCGCCATTGTTTGGGGATTCGGTGAGGTTGGACAAAGCGTTGCTGTTCGCTTAGGAAGTGAAAACCATACGACCGAGGTTATAAAAGGTAAGGTTATGTACAAGTTTGAGCGTGAGAACAAGAAATCGCAGGCTAGCGCTAGTCAAGGCCTGGGAGTCAAGGGCACGATTATCTGTGTATTTCTAAATACAGGACCTCCATACAAAACTACAGGCCGTTTGCTTTTATAAGAAATATATGGGTCATCGATAGGATGGCAATATCGTGAAATACTGCGACTATCATTCATCAAGAATATTCGGCCACTTCATTTAGGTGTGTCGGAGGCTTTTGAAGAACGAGGGATATTACAATAGACACTACTGTTATTCATGCAACAGGATGTAAATGAAGTGGCTGGGTATTCTGTAATCTAGCCGAAGAAATGTGTTTAGAGTGCCTCTACCTGTGACTCAGTGTCTCTATCGTCGATCCGGCGAGAAGTAAAGCCTCCGATCGAAAACTGCCAAAGCACCATTAAATCACTAATGACCACACAGTAGCTATTTTAGGGTAATTGAACTGGCAAGGGCATCCAACGAACCGGCCAAATCAATCAATCTGCGATCGTTTGAGATTTCTAGAAACAATGGCTGGTAATGGAATCTTCGCTCGAAGGTGAGCTACACCTGTACAGTGAAATGAAGCTATCCTTATAAAAAGCCTGGGGCACACGGTTTTTTGATGTGGCGATACAGCATAAATCGAATGACAATTCGTCACTTGCCAATCCAAATATGCCAGCTCTGCAGGCCAATCTCACCCTCCGTTATCCCCGTTAAGCCATTAATATGGAGGTGAGTGGAATTGAAATTTTGAAGCATCTCATAAATTTGGGTGCCCACAATTAAAGAGCATAATTATAAGGAGATTGTTACAGCAGTGACGCCGGTGGAGAGGCTTCAACACTACGCTTCAGTGAACAATTGACCTTAAAATTCAAATTGCTTTAAGTTAGTTTATATACAGGTGGTATGTTTTATGAATTTTATTTACAGAACCTAACTGTACAGCAAAATTCACTGAAAACGGCTTGGATTTTGCAGGTCATCAGGACAAAGGCGATTACCCTTTGATAACGTCATTTATTGATATTTGTACGGTTTCCTGGAACGTATACTATTTTACTTTTTGTATGGTGCTATAAACCTTCAGTTATTACAAAGTTATTTTGCATGGAATTTGTGATGACTTTGCACTGGATTTCACAGCTTTCTGGTTTATACTGACCCTTAGGGCCTGGTGGGTTAGGTGTATGGAAAGTCACGTTGGATGCACAAGATGCTGGAGGACCTTACACAATCATAGCCACCTCAAAAGTGGGTGAAACTACGTCATCGATAAGTCTGGAAGATGTTTTGTTTGGTGATGTTTGGGTTTGCAGTGGCCAGAGCAACATGCAATTCACAGTAACCCAGGTAATGAGATATACATCAATACACCTAATTATTTAACATATTGACATCCTCAGGCCCCGTGCTTCAAAGACGAAGAGTATAATTTCAGAAGCGCCACCCCCTCCTCAACCTACCCCCCCCCCCTTGTCGTAGACATAAGGGAGTTTAAGGTGGCACGACGACTGCGACGACAAGGAGAACTTTAAGGCCATGTCCACACTGATGCGTTTTTGTTTGAAAACGCATTGATATGTATGCGTTTTGGCCTCCCGTCCACACTGATACGCTCGAAAACGGATCCTTTTGAAAACGCGGTTGAAAGTGAATCGTATTGAAAACGCTACGGCATCCGTATCAGTGTGGACGCAGATCAATCGATGCGTTTTTACACCTATCGAAAACGCATTCAAACAAAAATGCATCAGTGTGGACATGGCCTAAAGCAATAGGTTTACTAAGCAAGACATGAACTCTGCACTTTCATCGCACTTTTTGGGTATATTTCTTCATAATTTCACGTTTCATGGAGGACGTAAACACCCGACGACAAGTTTTTGTTCTTTTTCTTAAACTTAGTTTTGCCTGCAGGAGAATTTGCCTACAACTTAGCGAGTTGGAAGAATCTCGATGAAGTTTTGAAAGAACGCGGTCGCGCGGATGATGTTTTCGCTACCGACACCGTCGTGGTATCTTTTGGTAAAATTGGTTTTCATCCTCCAAAAATTCTCGGAGGTGGTGATGGCGGGGGGGGGGAGGCTGCACCTTCTCCTCCCCCTTCCCCTGCTATCCCCTGCTACGGGCCTACTGAAACAAAAATCGAGCGGGGACTGGGAGATTTTCTTCGTTCCTTCTCGTTGTTTTGGCTTTCTAAGAGTCTGGGACAGACGAAGGTAATCGGATAGTGGATGGACTACACTGTATGAACGACGAGCCTCATAACTTTAAAGGGTACTACGAAAAATAAACTACTTTCAATTTTAAAAATCCTTCATGGGATCGTGACCTTATGCTTGCAGATTGCATGAGATCTGGACCCTACAATACTACGCATAAGTTTCTTGAGATAGCGTATGACGGTGAAATGTTTGTACCAGCCTTTTTTCACTCTGTTTTAATCTTCGGTTTGTAGTAAAAAATCACAGTAAAAAAAGACTGATTATTAATGAAAAGTGAAATCGTGGAGGCAACGAAGAAAGGAATTGCTGTTTCTTTGATATTTCGGTGTTTCGTGGAGAACTTGTGTGCTCAGTGGCTGCAGCCATGGTGACAAGAAGCGACATAACAGTCAGTTCGTGGTCATAAAACTGCATGTGAAATGGCGGAATTCAAGGATTTGTGAAGAAAGTGAGCGCACGACGGCAAACGTTTCTAGTTCTTTTTCTTTATTTCAACACTATTCATGGTCACTTAGTTCCTGGATAGTTCGCCAGCTGCATTTTACAAGGTGGAGGAGTTGAAATAATCGTTTCGTGGCTTAAGTTTGGCGCAGAAATACATCTGCACATGAAAGGCAAATTCAGAAAATGCAAAAATATTTTTGCGTGGTTGGATATATGGAGAGGGGCGGGGTAGCAAGTATGTGACTTTTATTCGCCCGTGCCATTGCTAACAACGATGCACCCAACTCCAAATTTCCATCCTCGACTAGCTGTTGGGTTCGTCAGTGGCATCTTTTTTATTTTGATTGCTGTTATTTTACTCCTTAATAATCTATTTAAACCCTTTCTTTGCCGAAATATTAAAACCTTTCGTTTTTTAATCCATCGTCAGGTGGTAAATGCCTCAGAAGCCTTTAAAGAGGCCGACAACTATCCCGACATAAGGCTGTTTACCGCAAGTGAGGTTGCCTTCGACACTCCACTTTATGAACTACAAAAGATCGAACAACCATGGAGTGTAGCCTCTTCTGGTAAGGAAAGAAAAAAAATTACACAGTAAAACTGGGCCACTTGAAAACTATACAGGAGGCGTACTCACTTGGTTGACTTTCTTCAAGGACTTGTTAACCTTAATTTAATTGACCCACAAAATTATACAAAGACTAAGAACTTCGCTCCACATACGTCCATTACTTCTGTCGCAAAATACAGTGCTTGGCGAGCCAACAACTACAAACAAACATATTGACACCAGCGGCTCTCAGCAGGGGGCATGGCGAGAAACTTTTGTTGGCCGAGAGGGGCTCAAAGAAATATTCGCTTTATGCGCCGAATATCCCAATAAGGAGCCCACCCCGCTGGTTATATCAACACGTTCTTTCAAGTGGCCCTTAGCCTTCTTCGCAGACATTCTCTTGGCTCGTCACGCAATCTTTGGGGAGGAAAGATTGCGTGACGAGCCGTGAGAATGTCTGCGTAGGAGGCCAAGGGGCCCTGAGTTCTGCAGTTATTAGGGAGTTTAAGATTCTACGACGCGACGGCAACGAAAACGTCATTTCAAAATACAACTTCTCGTTTGTGTAACTCTTTCGAGATTATTCCAATTTGTTTAACATGAAAAACGCTGGCGAGCTGGCCAGGGCCTAAATTACTATGAACGGTGTTAAAGCAAAGAAAGAGAGAGAAAAAACATTTTGGTACATTTCTTTGCCGTCCTCTGCGAAACAACAACGTGAAATGACCAAATTTGGGGTTTTCTCGAGAACGTGAGTGTATGGTGACAAGTTTTTCTTTCTCTTTCTTTGCTTTAACATCATTCACAGTAATTTAGACCCTAGCCAGCTCGCCAGCATTTTTCATGTTAAACAAATTGGAATTATCTCGAAAGAGTTACACAAACGAGAAGTTGTATTTTGAAATGACGTTTTCGTTGCCGTCGTGTCATAGAATCTTAAACTCCCTATTAATTCCTGTTTTACTTGTTCTGTTCTTGACACTCATCTATGCTTAGCATAAATTTGTTGATCGAAACCTAGCTTGATATACCGTGGTGAAACTTAAAGCTCGTTTGTTTTGTTTATATAATCTGTCAACGGCGTCGTTTGTTTTGTTCTATAGAATCTGTCAATGGTGGTGTATGGAAATACTTCTCAGCTGTCTGTTGGTTTTATGGTAAAAACATCTATGACCAGTACAAAAGACCTCTTGGCTTAATTGCCACCGACTGGGGTGGTACACCGGTGGAATCGTGGTCCTCGCCAGATTCTCTGCGTCAGTGCAACATAACCGGAGACAAAAACGTAGATGTGTAAGTTCATGTTCTTTAAACTCCTTCTGTATCGTGATGCTGTGCGATAGTTTAAGGACCAGTGAACCTTTCCGCATATAATTCAAATTGTTCGTCATTTCCGTCTCCAATTAGGAGCAAAGGGGCAACAGTCATGTGTTTGTTGGTTTCGCTGACCAACTGAGGTGTTTGCGGGGACTGGTGCTCAGCCCATTACCCAGCCTCCACTCACCCTTAAGATGTGTAATAAGCATGGCAATATTGCCCTTTCCAGATTCCGCAATAAACACGGTTTTTAATAGAAATAACATTCTTTTCTTTCCATCTAGATTCTTGACACCTGAGGAAAAGTTCTTTGCTGGACCCGGTGACCATTCATCATTATACAATGCTATGATTCATCCATTTCTTAACATGACCATTTATGGTGCTATTTGGTACCAGGGCGAGGCCAACGCAAATGCGCCTTACACCTACAACTGTACGTTTCCAGCAATGATCGATGACTGGAGGTCCAAGTGGTTTTATGGCACTGACAAACTCACAGCCCGTGAATTTCCGTTTGGATTTGTACAGGTAAAGAAATGAAAAGGATCATATACAAGCCTGCAAATAATTCTTGTCCATAAGCCGGTCATTTGTCAGGCCAGGGTAAAGTTTTGGCTGGACAAAAGAACAGTCTGGTCAGAAATCCCCGATCAGAGTGTCCAACCAGGCTAAGCTTTCGCCGGTCAAAACCTAAAATCACCGACTGTTATTTGCAGGCTTGATATAGATGCTGATTTTTCAGGGATTAATCCAGCCACTGTTGAATAATACACGCCAACAGTTCGCGTGTATTGTTCAATTCAACTCAACTCAACTCATCTCAGAAAACATCAGAATTCCAGGTTCTCCCATCAGGACTCGAACCTGTGACTTTCCAGTTATATTCCAGTTATTAGTGGTATACTATAAATATGTAGTTTTGCTCTCCTCTGTAACTCTGTAAAAAAATACAAAAAGAAAAAAAAGAAAAGAGTTCTAACGTTTTGTGAAAGGCATTGCGAAACACCCGATGGGAAAATCCAACAACTGCAAAATATTTCATGTGTATTACGGGTCCTGGAATAAAACTTTATGCGGCCTGGAAAATTCCTGGAATGTTGTCTTGAAAAAGTGCACAAACCCTGAGGGTTGGGCATAGTGTGGATTCAGGTACAGTGGTGTGGGGTAAGTGTTAAGAATGAGGAAAAAACAGTGGATGAAGACAAGCTCTATTCTGGGAAAAATGTATTTGTCTTCTCATATATTAATTCATTCGTTCGTTTGTGTGTTTGTTAGTTTAGCTATTCGCTTATTAAGTTATATTTATTTTTGTAGCTGTCATCCTTTTATCCAAAAACGAAGGGTGATGGTGCTGGTTTTCCGGTTATTCGCTGGGCCCAGACAGCTAATTATGGTTATGTTCCAAACCTCAAAGAGCAAAACGTGTTTATGGCGGTTGCAATGGACTTGGGAAATAAGTCCTCTATCTATAAAAGCATTCATCCCCCAGATAAACAAGATGTCGGCTTTCGCCTTGCACTTGCTGGCCGAGCGATTGCTTATGGGGATTTGGATGTTTATTTCAGTGGTCCACTTGTTTCTGATGTGAGCTTTACTTCTGGGGCTAATTCCACGACTTGGTTGGTAACTGTTGAGTATCATCATGAGAGCGTGGGTAAAGGGGGCATTATTTTACGCGCTGTGAATGGATTTGAGGTGAGTTGCTTGATTATGGCTGGACATCTGGCCCCAGTTCAATGCACTGAAGTGCGGATAACTCTATTCAGCGGATAAGTCGTTATCCGGCAGATAAATATATTTCAACTGATACATTTTATCCGCTGGGTAGAGTTATCCGTCCTTTGAACATTAAACTGGGGCCAGATGCCCAGCCATACCAACGGATCATTCTCATCGTCATCGTCATCGTCGTCGTCATCGTCATCGTCATCATTCTCATCATCATCGTCATCATCATCGTCGTCGTCATCGTCATCGTCATTATTCTCATCATCATCATCGTCATCGTCATCATTCTCGTCATCATCATCGCTGCTATAGATATTACCATTGCCATTCGCATTCTCTTCAAGTTTATTCCTATGGTTTTGAGTACTGATAGTTATAATATTTTGGGCAACTGCACACCTACCCCTCCCCTAACCCAACGCTGAAACCAACGTATTGTGACTTGTTGGGTTAGGGGAGGGGTGGGTGCACAATTGCCCAGATACTAACATTGATCCTTTTGTACTCTGCCCGAAACAGGCACTGTTTGGAATTTTATTTCTTAGCATGGTAGCTTACAAATATTCTTGAAGAGATGTATTGCGGATATTTAGCAACATTTTCCATTTTCAATTTTCTCCTCATAGTACTATTGCGTACTGTCTAACGATCCATCAAAGGCATCATTTACCCAAGCTGAAATCATAGCATCAGCATTCAAAAGGGTTGTGTTGCGTGGTGATTGCCCAAAGGGATATGAAGCCAAAGGGTTGAGATACGCTTGGTCTTTAGTGCCTTGTGAGTTCAAGAAATGTGCTGTTTACAGCCAGGAGAACGATCTACCATCCCCTCCCTTCCTTTGGAATGCACCAGATGACAAGCCAGTAGAGTGATGTGAAAGACGGCAATCAAATTACCAGGTTAGCACTACAAAAACGGCAGGATATAAAAAAAAACCCACTTGGGTGTTGGGGATTTTAGAACTGAATAAGAAGGGGCTTGGAAAAGAGAATGATTCGCCTTGCAAACTTGTCATTTGTTGAAAAGTTCACCAGAAAATCTATTAAACACGTAATGTGATAGTGACTATCCACGCAGTGGTAGTATATAAGTAAACAAGACCGTGTTTTTCTTGATGGACTGTCGGTTGATTCGCTCCCCAATAATACGCCTGGTAACGAAACCGGCCCGGAAAACAAAGTCTATTAGACAGAGTCCATTTTGAAAACTATTTTTTTGCTTCTCTCTCCCTTCTTCGTTTAATTCATCTGTTGTATTCTTCAGTGCACTTTTTGTTAAAAAATTCACGTATGCCGTGCGCTAGCTTTCTCTATTCAGGCTGGTTCTCGGTAACTTTTCTCCAATGATCGATAATGCCACCACATTTGAGAGCACATTTTACAGCTGTTCTTCCTGTCATTGCTACAGTCTTAAACAAAATTACTTGAGAAAATGTTGATATGTGCGGTTTCCCACCAATATTACGTCATTCTTTTAAAAGGGGGTTTTCAAATTCTCTCGACACCTTGTTTGCGCGTAGAAATGCTACGCCGATGCACAGTTTTAGCAGCAGTCTTTTTTAACTTTAGTCCAAGGTGATTGCTATATGTACAGTCCAAACAACAGGAGCTAGTTAATTTCATTGTAATCTCAGATGAAGACATACTTTCTTTTGTTTTGTTTTAGGAGACTACGCTTGTTGTCGTGCGACGAAATTACGACGGTGTCTCGAGCTGCAGATAAAGACCGTGAAGCCATGTCAGCAAATGCCTAGGAAATGTAGATGAGCATGAATTTAAAATTAGGCTGCAGGGGCCAAATGGCCTTGCTGCTAGTGTAGCTAGTTCTAAGATTTTCATTATGTTATTGGTTCACATTAAAATACAGTTTTCATCATCGATGATGAATCTGGTAAGCTTCATCGAAACTTGTTTTGGAATTGACTAAAAACATATCGTCTTCTTTAAGCCTGGGTTTCCCCGCACAGCAAGACCAATTTACACGACGGAAAAAACACGCTACGTGATGTAACAAAGTCACGAGATTGCCATCTTTCCTTCGTCTACAACTTCGCGCTGGTTCTCGTTAGCTTATCGTGATCTTTCTTGTGACGTATTTGACAAATATGAACTATCGAGCTATTCACGACCCCATTCACGCTGCAAATGACACAAACTTTCGCTTTGCTAATATTTATGGCGACTATGTGGTTATACAAGCGAAGCCATTCAGCGTTATGATCTGCGGCTTTGTTGAAATCAAACATACCGTTGCTGTTTATTTGGAAAGCAAAAGTCCCGCCTTAATTTATGTATCGTTTCCTGGCATGGATACTTTGCATTCATGATACTTTTCTTGATTTTCCCCAAAAAACAAAACGTCCGTGTTTGGTTTCAATTTTTCCACTAAGTTGTCGAAGGTTTCAATCATGTTTATGCAGGGAAACTTCACTACCTCAGCTGCTGGAACTCATTTCCAACCTTCTGAGGAGGCAATCTATGGTAGGGGGGATTTCAATACAACCGGCACGTTGAAAGAAACTTGAATACCAACTACTCCGTCTCATGACAATTGAGACGGGCTAGTTTGCTTTTCAAGTTTTAGGGTTAAAAAGACTCCCAAGGAATGAAACAGTTTTGAAAGAGCAGTGCTACAACCTTTGGACTATAGCTACGGATGTTTCTTTCAACTCGCCGGTTGCAATGAAATCCCCCTGTACCATATATTGCCTCTTCAGAAGGTTGAAAATGAATTCCAGCAGCTGAGGTAATGAAATTTCCCTGCATAAACATGATTGAACGTCTCATGACAATTGAGATGCTGTAGATGCAATATCTGCCAATTTTGTTTGCTATTTTTTGGACCATGATAAGTACAACCGTTTAACAGTGGTTAGCACCAGTCGTTAACATTCAGTGGTCTACGTCACATTTTTTTTCTTTGTAACTGCACCGACGCTCATTTTTAATTTAAATTAAAGGACGCAAGAAGCGATCGTCAGCAGTTACTCAGGAGAAAAGATAAGATACTGGTCACATGAAACCTTATGTTACGGGATGTTTTCCAGTAAAATGAGATTTAAGAAAAGTAAGGCAATGTCGCAATGTTTCTGCTCATAAAGCGAGTAATTTAGGTGTTTTCCACCTCTCCTTAGAATAACGCCTTAGAGTGTAAAATAAGCGTTGAATTGTAAAGGTATGAAAAGTGCGAATTCCTTCCATTTGCTAAGCTTACGTAAGTGCATTAGTTGTCCAACTATTATTGGTTGGAAATCGTATATGACAATAAGCCTGACAGTAGAGCTTTGAGTTCTGCCTGCAACGAAATGAGTGAAGATATCCAATAAACGCCATGTTCCTGAATGAAGGTCGGATCCATCACTTGTTAAAAGAACCCGGAAGGTAACAGGGCACCTATCGCTCAACCACGGAGCTAATTTCCCCCACAAAAAAAGCCCCTGTTGCACTTATGAAACCTATGCTGCGAAATTAAGAGGTGAAATGAGTCTAATATTAAGTTAAAAACTAAAAACCAAAATATAACTAAATCAAACCTTAATATTTACCCTAGAGTAAACATCAAATTGTACTCTGGACGTTTTCCGAGTTTCCTGTCGTCTATTTTGATCTTCATCGATCTTCATCTAACAATTTGAACAAATATCCTGGATATCTTTAATCCCCAACTTGATGGCTTTCGATCTATTGAGTTAGAAGGACTCTTCCAAAGTTTGGGTGCTCTTTGAAGAAGACAGCTATTTGTAGAAATAAAAAGAGTTACTAGTATGTTGCCTCCACTCTATTGGTCCTGTTGTTTCTTTCAAAAGAGCTTTATTTTCCATTTTTAATGCGCCTAGTTACAACACTTTTGCTATTGACGTACGGGTTAAATGCGTTTGTTCATACTTGCCTACGCTTCGATGAAAGTGAGCTGAAATACTGTCTCTCCAAAATAGGACGAGGAGAACCCGCTGACTGTTTTTGTGGTTTCTGCAGACTGTTAAGAGACCGTTAAGCAGTTTTCCTGCCACTAGCAAAAACCCGCGCTGCCCTGTTGGAGGGTCATCTATGTCGTATCAAAAAAAACAAAACAAAAAAAAACAAAAAAAAAAAAAACAAACAGAAACAAACAAACCAAAAAAAAAAAAAAAAACCAGCTTGTCTGTTAAGTACGCTGTCACTGTCATTGGAGCAAAATACTGATTTCTTTGTTCAGACTTTTATGGGTGAATCTATGTCTAAATCAAAAAAAAGGAAAAAGAATCTGAACGCTGCCAGCCCCAACAATGACCAAAATAAAATTTTTAATGTTTGAAGGGGCGTAGCCAGCATTTTTGCCAATACGGGCTTCCTGTAGCATTGCTGGCCCGAGTGACATTGGTATGGCAGAGGCGCTCAAGCGAAGATCTTACCCCGCGAAATACTGAAAGGGGGGTTCCGATCATCTTTCCTCTTAAATTTATAGCCATGATCATAGCTCAAAAGGGGGATTCCAGAACCCCTTGAATCCCCCCCCCCCTGGCTACGCCCCTGGTTTGATCAAACATGTGAGTCAACTGCAGAAAACAGGAAATGACCACCAAATATAAAATGTGTTGATGGTTAAATTCTTCTTACTGGTCCACATTTACTACTGAGTGCCAAATATATAAAGAAAACAAAATAGAGGAAAATAAGGAGGTGTTTTTTGGTACCAGTGCTTAATTAAGAATGAAAGAATATTCTTGAAGAGGTGGCGTTTTGAGCTTTGACACGATTTGCACGAAACGTCACATTGAAATGCCTTTACAATGGTCCATTGGCCTTATTGGCTCAAAATTCGAATTCCCTCCCAGCCTCCCATTTTGATTTGTGAGAAGAAAGCTGCCGTTTTGACTAGCTATCGGGTTTGGTTAAATCTAGAGCATTATTAGTTGATCCAGTGGCAACTGAATTAGCCCAAACTTTTGTTTTTGATATGTGGAACGAATACTGCGACACTTGCGACCTGGCGGACTGCAAAGTGTTCTGCTCAGGATGAAAGAAAAGAATGTAGATCTTTGGTCCGAACATACAGCTTAAAAAACCGAATGAAGTTACTAACGCAGTGGTACAAGACACTAGAGTCACGTACCAGCTCTCAAAATTAAAAACCACTGGGTAATATGCTAATGATGACAACAGAAGGATATACATGGAGAAACCAATGTACTTTGCCTCGTTAAAGTTCTCAGGGATACTCCTGGCTTTAAAAGCGTAATACGTGCACAAGAGAGCCACAGCTAGCGTGTAACCGCACACAGCAATAAAGAGTGACAGTCCAAAGTTTGTGTGAAAAGGTTTGCACACAAGAAATATGTACTCGTCCGAGCGAATGATTTTTTCGCGCTTTGGAGGGTCAATAGACATCCACAGTGCTATTAGGGCATGCGCCAATGAATTCATCGCGGATATTAAAACGGTTTGCCTTGTCGCAGTTTTATAACACGGGCTAAATAGTTGTGCCACCCTGTCAACTTGGAACACGCTTGTTATTCGCATTGTTTTTACAAACAGGACCGTGATGGAGAGGGTAAGCGCACAATAACGCCAAACACTTGTTGCGCTACAAAACATATCGGTAGGCTCGACCAGTTCGAGGATGGCCAGCGCAAAGAGAGCTACGATTCCAGACAGAAGTAGAAAGGAGACTTCCCTGCTAGACGCCTTCACGACGGGGGTGCCATAGAACTTGATATAGGATGCGCAAACGAACAGCGTGAGTACAAATCCAGCGGAAGCTATGACTGCGATGCTTATCCCAGTAGCAGTCGTTAGCGTGATGTTGATAAGTGGTAAATGTTCACATTTTGTGCGCTCTTGATTTGATTTGGTTTCTGGCCCACACTCGACGCACGCCATAGCTCCAATCGCGGTGGTTATAGTTCCTTGTGGACATTTTAAACAATCCCAACAACAAGGAGTTGTGGGTGCTTTCATGGTGCCAGGCAAGCATTCCGATGAACAGAAAGACAGAGGCGCTGAAAGGTTCTTCAGGGAGGGGCTCCATTGCAAGATGGAAGGATCTATCTGCAGTGTGGGTTTGGCGTTCTTGTCCCAAACTCCCACATTAACCTTTCTGTGTACTTTCCCTCCGCTTGTTCCGCGCTGGAAGTTTATTATGTCATAGGAGGCACATAAAGGATCACCAGAACTGTCAAATTGTATTCTGCCAGTCAAACCTTTAAAGCTGACATTTCGGAGGTATTTTTGTAAATCCCTTCCTTTAACATTAGGGTGAACCGAAGGACAGCTATGACCGTCCACATTAGAACAGCGGTACATGCTATCCAGGGCATGCGCAAGGGCATAAACAGCATCAATAAGATATGAAGTAAAGGAGCTACGTATTTTGTTAATTGACTGGTATGACGTCAGACGTTTGTCACAAGTTGCCATCCGAGGGTCATGCGATTTAGAACCTGAGCAATTGTACTGTGATCTCCAAAATTCCTCCCACCAAGGTACTTCACTTTGAATACTTTGCGAAGGCGTGATTCTCTTTAAGTGGTCTTCAAAAGAGGGATCTCGATAATCCCGTGGCTGTATTCCTAACGAGCCATCCAATATGGTGTATCGAGGGTCGCGAAACACAGCTTCCTCAGCGGTCAGTGCGTCGCTAAGGATCAAAGTCTTGCCTTCCAACTTTTCATCAGTTGCCTCTTTTAAGAAAGCTCTTCCATAACCACCAGACAACCAAACGATAATAACTCCGATACTAGGCTGCATCTTAATTTTAGAAACCGTTTGTTTGATTCTGTCCTGATATGCCAGTCGTGGAATGAACTCGGAAAAAGCAATGCAGAAGGTTTTTCTCTCGTACGATTCTTTCTCTAGTACCCAAATGCCATTCCGTCCATAAGAGTCATCCAGGCCCACTGCTGCCACGTACGTCCAATTAAACAGTTCTATTATGTCTGCCATGACTTTTGCCTGCCAG
Organism: Galaxea fascicularis; assembly: GCA_948470475.1. Lineage (NCBI taxonomy): Eukaryota > Metazoa > Cnidaria > Anthozoa > Scleractinia > Euphylliidae > Galaxea > Galaxea fascicularis. The sequence goes on from OX419339.1 coordinate 7,215,784, forward strand.
TTGTCTGGTGGAACCGTCCTGAAGAAGTCTTTGTACAGTCCCGAGCTCAGCTCCACGCTTGTTGTGGTTGGACTCACTGCGGGAATGTCAGTAACCTGAAGTAGACTCCCCACCAGTACCGCACTGCCAGAATTGTAGGGACCAACCAGGGCTGAGATGGGCTTGGTCCTGACCTTTGTGGCATTTCCAGTGACAGAATTGTTGTCTTTTTCAGAAGACATGCAAACTGGATCACTTCCTCGCACGAGATCATAGGTTATTTGCATAGCCAAAGCCGAGCTTTCACAGTAGTTTCTGATATCATAACCAAGGGACACATTTGGCAGAAGAACAGGATTGTCGTTGATGTTCTCGATGGCAAAAGTCATGGCCTCAACGAATCCTAGACCCATCGTATAAAGATCGCCACAAAGTTCATCCCTGCCAGCGAAGCGTAGGTTGAAGAGGCCTCCTAATATGACATCCCCATCTTTGTATGCTGTCACCTCGTGATTGCAAGATGTGTTGGAGAAAAGCAGCAACGTGAAGAAACAAGAAACAATGATTCCGATTTGTCTCTTCAAATACACCAGTATCATTGCTGTAAGGATACGTGTCACCTTTTATGTCAAAATCGCCTGGAACAAACCAGAAACATATTTCAACTTCATACTTAGAGTACGTAAGACAAAATAAATCTTTCCCCAAGGTTTAGCCTGAAAATTCATTCATGTGTACAACCAACCACTGGGATGATTGATACGGACAGTAGTTCCATTCTTTTTAGTGATTTTCAGCAGTCGTAGATCAGATGTCAGTGAGAGTTCTGAAAAATGCGGAGAGTCTGAATTACTACGAATCGGTCGCGTTCCATTGCTGTAAAAGATAACATACTGTTTTGCACTCTGCGCTCGCGCCTATGTCATGGCTAACCTTGTGCTCAGCTTTGTTCTAAGCTCTACCTCGCTCAATGAACAAGAAAGTTCACTTGACTCAAAGAAAAAAACTTTGCGATAAGTTCGGCGCGTGAATTGAGTGCCGGAACTGACCTGAGTAAAGTTTTTTTATGGCAGTTTTGGGAGACACAAGAAGCTCCTCGATCCATTTTTTCTAAACATGCTACTCTTTAAAAAGCTTCTCATTTCGCTCGAGTTACGGCAGAGAAACAGTCGTGAAAATTACAAGCGGAAGTTTTCGCAAGCTATGTAATTGACGGCATGACGTCGTTGAGACATCCTGTTAATGACTATGGCCTCGTCCATACGTATCCGGATATTTTTGAAAACGGAGGTTTTTTTCCCTCTGTATTTAAAAAAAACCCGCGTCCACATGCAGCGTTTTTGAATCTGGAAAGATTTCCGCACAGCTCCCTACACTAATTATACATTCATTTTGTGGCTCAAACTCTACTCGATTTTAGAACAGGGTTGGTATGACAGTGATGCATGTATAATTAATGTAGGGAGCTGTGCAGAAATCTTTCCTTCAATCTTATTTGCCCGTGTACACGAATGTGTGAAAACGATCAGAAAACGCAGCTTTTTGTACATAGCATGTGCGCGCATACGCTCTTTATAGTATCACGGGCCCGCGACGTTATCGTCATTCAAAAACTTCCGTTTTAGCCTGTCCACACGTATACCATAAGCCGGCGTATTCGAAAACCTCCGTTTTCTTTGACTGAAAACGCTGTTTACTGGAGGGAAGGCGAAAACGCAGGAAAACATCCCTTGTTAAAAAACATTCGGATATGTGTGGACCAAAAAGTAACTTTTCTTCCACCGAAAATAAGTGTGATACCTTACCGAATGATTTATATCTCAAGTTTCACGTAAGGCTCGTGTTAAGTTACTCAGAAATTCATGGAGGTGAGCCATGCTTGAGTCCTTGCTGAGCAATCTGTATGTTGGAATGATGCTCTGACAGATATACGTACTTTTCTTTGAGGTGTGATATTTTGGCTTGATCAGAACGCTCGAATTAGCAACATGCCATGACTGACTTAGTTCAGTACATTTGTATCCCAGGCTCGAATTTGTAAGATAACTGAAAGTGTCCTATCATTACATACGAAAAATGCCAAACAGTAATCGATTGCAATTGTTCGGTTTTAGTCAAAGCCATCAATGCAGTGTAATTCACACGGTAATATTGTTCATAATCAAGTCGATCTTGACGTCGATGTCACTTGCATGAAGAAGAAAGCCGGGTCATGAAAAGATCTCAACACTTAACGGGCGATGCTCACTGGCCTTTGCGAAACGTACTTACCTTTGTGAGGGTGAAATCAGGATAGCTAGAAACCGAGTGTTAACTGAGTAAGCTGAGACAAAACAACTGATGAATGTCTTAGTTATTTGTGTTTATGCTCAGTACGTGACGTAAATGGGGACTTTTAATAGCTGGTATTAGTTGGAAATGCTGCCTGTTATTGGTCGTTCAGTCTCTATGCAACGCGACAGAAACATTTCCATCACAAAGAACGTTTTGCATGAACAAACTTGAAGTTTAAGCAAATTTACCAAGAAACTCATCTTGACTCAGTTGACTCCTTGCTTTCTGTTCAAAAACACTTAAAAGCTATGACTTGCTCTCTAAACGTCTTCAGGTCGATAGCTTTTTCAGCCTGCAAAATAACAAAACCCATAAGGACTTCCCTTTTCTCCACACACGCAAACACGTAAGTTGAAGTTTCAGTAGAGCACGAAACGATCCATGGGGCTTTTAGCAATATTTTCCTTCCCCGATCTCTTTCGAAATCTTCAGAAACTATGAGTCATGCAGTAAACGGAAGTGAACCAATCACAGAAATCACTGATCCGGACCGTTGAAGACAACTGGCGAATAGAATCTAAACGAAACAGAAACAAAAATAATAATAATAATAAATAAAAAAATAAATCGAGATCATGTAACTGTCGCTAGAGCTGAAACTAGATTAGAGCCCAGGTCGAAGTGGCGGCTTGTATACGGCCGATGATGGCAGCAAATCAACTGTGGTAATTACTGACAGCTACAGTTTTTAATTTATGTTACTAAATATTATGTTACTTTTTTTTTTCTCTTGAACCTGTCGACGTCGCTATATACAGTCTGGAATCGAAGCACGTCAGATGCAGTTTGTGAGAGTCATATATGCGAGGAAAGATGATGTTTGATTGGCTGAACAGTTTCCAGCTGGCACTGTAGCGCGCACTCCCGCCGCTAAATCAGCAGCAATGGAAAGTGTTATCGAAATACGTTCTCTGTTATGGGATAAAAAGTCTATTGTTGACCCTCTTCAATGCCCTGCGGCTTGGTTCTCAAATACTTACCGCTCCGGAACCCTGATTGCAGCTAATACATAAGAAATTTCTCTTTCTATAATACACTCAACAAAATTACTCAATTCTGACTGGCCGAGAGCGGTACAATTAATCCCAAATAGAACTCAGCAGGAGTACCTATTAAGTTTCCATGTCAACAGTGAGTGTGTTGAGAACAGCCAAATGTTGCAAATTTCAACGTTTTGATGGGTGAAACTGGATGAAAAGGCGCATAAGTTACCATTCTATGGAATGATTTGTTGGACTAATTTATTAAAATGCGCAATAATTTACAAGTTGCGCGACTTCATACAATTCGTAGTTTTGCTGAGCGAACTATAAATAAAAAATCGCACGACCTTTTCGTACAATTCGGGATTAATAGATACTCGTGATTTTGAAAGTCAATTTTGAGAACTTTCAAAATCACTCGTACCTATTAATCACGAATTGTACTCAAGGTCGTGTGATTTCCTATACAAATAGAGTGAAGTTTAATAACTGATGGAATAACGTATTTCAGGAACTTGTAATTATACAGCATACGTTATGCCGGGCAACTTGTTACTCATTAAGTAATCTACGTAGTAGCTGCGGGAGCCTACGACATATTTAACCAGGGAAAATTCTACGGAATATCTAAATTTACTTTAACTTCTGGTTTTTGACATTTGTGATGCATCCTCGACATCAATTCAAGTATTTCACAGTCCACCACGTTAGTAATTCTCATTTCTTCATGCAATTGAAAGAAGCCGCCGGTGTACATTTCTCCGTTTTTATTTGAAAAAAAAAAAAAAATTTTATCTGGTCATTCCAGTTTTGTCGGCCATTAAACGAAAACGCTTTAAAGTCAGACATTTCAGTGCTGTTCAAGGTGGGGAGCCCGTTAAATTGTGTCGATGTAGAGGATTAAATTAAGCGGAAGGTTTTCAACTATGACGTAACATCACCAATAGGAATCTCTGGAAAGGATAATTTTCAACCATTTTCAATAGCTAGCTAGTGTACGAAAAACAAGTATTTTTCAAACTTCCGCTTTAAGATAAAGGCGACGATGAAACGAATATGTGTCGACGGTATTCGGACGCAAAGTCACAGTCTTGGGCATCATTCATATAGGTAAAGCGCCGTTTGTTTAAAGGCGATTTTACCTGGTTTTTAAAATAACGTGTGATCTGGTATAGTTGCATAGGATAATTTCTTGCAAAATATTGAAGGAAAATAAAAAGGACCAGATGAATGCATGAAGTGGAAGACGCTCTTTGTTTTGCAAGTAGAAATTTGTTACTTACTGGAGGTAAGGAGAGAATATCATACTTCACTTACCTAAAGTGTTGTAAAAGTTTCTCCTGTAGTAATTTTTCCCTCACAGCGTGATGTGAATTCAAATTTGATTATTTTGATAAAGTTAGCCGCATTTTAACCGCGCCCCAGTCATATGCAAACCACAACAGCGTTGGGTCCAAATGCTTTCGAGACAGAAAGACAGAAAGTTTGACGTTCTAGTTCCGGCAACTGCTACATATTTTCGTTGATGTACATTTTACGCTTGCTTTTACACGATTGGTTACGCCCAGTCGAGCTACTTTGCAAATATATAGGTATGTAAGTTTATTTTTCGGCGTTGTATAGATTTCCTTTTATTTAAGTAGGCAACGGCATCTCATAATTTTTTCAATGCAGTGTTTTAACTGGGTAATGTAAACATACGAAGCGCTGTGTTTAAATGTTAAATATTTCATCGAAGATCCCGAATATTCTGTTATTAACAACCCATACTACTTTTTGCCATTGCATGAGGCAGCAGTATAGAAAAACCACCAATTTAAACTGATTGGTTTTTCAAACGGAGTGGAGAATGTCATATTATAAGAAATCCGCATCTACTTCAGAAACGATACGTTTATTTGATGTCTGGGGTAGGTTTGCTTTGCCGGGATGTTAGACGAATTGTCGGCTGCACGTGTTTACGTGCGCTTCCATTTTCCACTCAAAACTTCCTTTTCGAAAAAGGATTTTGATAAATACAACTAGACAAAAGATCGACCGAAACTTGCAAAAGGGCCCGTAACTGGCAAAATAAAATGCTAGGAACGAAGCCATTTCATGGACGAGTTTACTGCTGAAGAAAAGTATTTACTTTGCAGTTGCAGTTTACACACCAATGACATACAGTAGTTTTTTTTAGTTATGCTTTGAAGTTGAAGCTTTTTTGGCACATTTCACTCTGCTTACCAGATAAAATACACCATTTCAGCGGTACAACAGACTAATATTGGCAAATAGCACGTGTTCTTCACGAGCGCCGTCATAGTCAATTGCAAACGTGTTTTATATTGGCGATTGTGTCGCAAACATTATTCAGGCCTGTCGAATAGTCATCTGTGAGACTGAGTGTTTTATGTGAAGGATGTATGGGTCTCCACCTATCGGCCTGCCAAGTGCGACAACATACAAAGATCTCTATCAGTTGCTCAATCGGCTACCGACTATTTTTTTGGCACTTCACTTAGAATTGATAGAATATGTATGGCAGTATGACATAAATGTATTCTTTTTTCATTATAATGAGTCCAAAAGTCAACGTTCAATTAACGCTGCAGCCTGCGCAGAAATCCGGCGATCATCTGACTCAGCGGACCATAGTTTTTCTCAAAATTTCTCTTTTGGCAAACGTAAGCCCAGGCTAAACCGCTCAAACACTGTTAGGTAACATTTTGTTGGGTCAACGGTCCGTAAACACTCCATGTTAAATGTTGTTTGGCCAACACTTTTTGTTGGATTTTGCTTTTTGTCAACGTTTTAAAATGCGAGCTTGATGTTAAACGTCAACTTTAGTCAGGGGGTTGATAAAATTTCGTTCGAGCTTTTTGTATAACAACTCACTGCAACCCTCTTTGTGACTTTCCTTCTATATGATTTTTAAAAGCCTCTGCCAGCGAGCCATGCACATATTTAGAATAAGTGGAAAAGTCCGGTGGAGTTAATCAAATGACAACGAAGGTGAGAATGTCGCCACTGTTTCGTGCCGTTGTTTTCTTTTTGCGAATGCAAATATTTCGCTTTCCCCTTAAATATAGACCCGTTTTTAGATTGTCAAAAAATCCCAACTGACTCATGATGCATTAATGTTGACGCTTTTGTCTCAACCAGTCGACGAACGTCATCTGTTTTTCAACTCAGACGGTACATTTATAAAGATTAATTTCCAGTGGCATCATTTTCAGCTCCCTCGCGCATGTTAAAACTAAAAACAATGAATGATGATCTGAAATTTTTTGGTAACAAATACTTATATTAAAACGGCAATAATGTGAACTTTACTCTGGGACAAGCTTTTACAGTGGCGTACAGAAACAGTTTCACTTTAAGAAGAGTGAATTCAATTTAATGACAAGGGACCCGTACAAAGGAAAGGGAGGTCGAATTAAGATACCTTTTTTAAATGCATTTACCTTTCACACCAAAACAATCACACAAGACTTGTGTTCTTCACTCCACTCGAAACAACTGCCCAGTTGTTTGTGACATCTGTACGTCGAGCGAAGAACGAACTAGGGTGTGAGTTCCTTCTCTTCCAACGTTCACAGCAAGAAAACCCAAGGATAATTGTCCCTGCAATTAACTAGCGGTCACTGAGAAACAAGCAACCACAGGCAGCTGGAGGAGAACAGCGTCTTTGGCCGCCGTACGATATATTTTCCATTTGAACCGGAAATTATGGTTGTTGCGGGCTCGCCCGTTTGCAAAGTCCTATTCCTCAACAGATTTGAAAAACACCAAAAAAAAAAATAATAATAATAAAATAAAATAACAAAATGAAAAAGACCGAATAAAGAGTTTGGTACAAAGCAAAATCATTAATGACTCGGCTTCCATTTCAAGCTCCTTCTTAATAAAGCAGTATTAGCATATGTTTAATTAGCCCCCTCTTTCCTCATGCATTTCTGAATACTTATTTGATTCTCTTGCCCTGTCGGCGGCCTTGAGAACTAAAAACAATAACATTTTTTTGGTTAAACTATTTAAAATTTGTCACGTCAGCCCCACGTATGAAGGAAAAAAAAGGTCCGTCAGTTTAATCGCTACTTGGTCGTTGTATCCAACACTCGATACAAGTTAGTCAGTCTTTCTTGAAAAGGTCGAGAAGTGCAGTGATAATAAAAAAACGATTTTCAATGTGTTTAAAGTACTGTAGCATGGCAAATGTTTGCTGTAAGTATAGCCCTAGGGATTTTAAGTTTGTGCTCCTAAAACTCTTCAATTTTTCCCGAAGATTAAACATTGAAGCACAACAGCATCAGTTTCATATTATTCTTATCTGTCATAAGAAAGATGTAACACGATATTTATTACACGGAGCTAAACCGACAGAAGCCTAATTAAAACCAGGGGTTGTGTCCGTAGATTAATTTTACAAACTTAAAATAGCAAACTGACAGGGGCACAAAACGAGTCTGTTCCCCCGAGGTATTGTGCTGGCTGACAAAATATCAGTTATTTCCCGTGGTTGGTTATGAACTTTCTTTTTGATGATGGTTTCGGTTGGTAATTATTGAAGTGTGTCAGCAGTGTGAGTGTTGCTGGCTGGCGAAATGTGGATTGTTGTGAGGAATTTCTTGTCTTCTCTCCCCCCCCCCCCACCCCCCCCACCCCCCACTGAAGGCTTGAATTGAGGCCTATCGCCACGCGCATCTTGGCTTACGACATATGAAATTGTCTTTTTTGTTGTTGTGCAGGGTGCTCAATTTGCACCTGGCTGGGAAACCAACCAATGTTATCTAGCTGGCTGGGAAATATCTTGTGTGCCTTGCTGGCAAAAAGGAACAGATATTTTTTTCCCAGCAATATTAAAAACGACCTGAAAATGCCTGAATAACATTTAGTTTTATTAACTGGGGTATAATAATACATTTTTCAACAAATTGGTCGTTTTGTGCCCCTGAACTGATCTCAAGGAGAAGAAAAATAATTAGAAGAAAATTAGAAGAGTTTTCGGCTTCTTTTCAAATACGTATTTAGCCTTATTGCTTGACTGAATCAGCTTTTAGTACACGCTATTGATCACTTAAGGATTAACACCCTACTTTTTAACAGCGTACAGCATAATCTTCATGAGTAACAGCCTTGTGTAGGTAACAAAAATGGATAATGTAGTATTTCTCAACATTTCCTCTTAAAAGAGCTCGTATCCGGTCGTAGCAACTATCCGGCTAATGTCAATTTTAGAAGTTTATTCATGATCACGAATCACTATGTCATAAACTTCTGGCCTGTTTTTGATTTCAGTTTCAGATCCTTGAAAAAACTTCAAAATTCACCATTGCTTATAATTTACCCTCTTTTTCAAGGATCGACTGGTAATTTTTCTGGATCTTGTTTACTGTAGGTAATGTCGACCGATAGATCGGTCGATATAGCGGTCGACACTCGGTCGATATAACGGTCGATAGTCGGTCGATAGTCGGCTGAGAGTCGGACGATAGTCGGTCGACACTGGGTCGAGACACGGTCGATAGTCTTTCCAGATATGTGTCTCGGCTGATATTGCTTTTCGTTCACCGACACTTCGCTGACTTTTCGCCGACACTTCGCCGACACTTCGCCGACACTTCGCCGACACCTCACCGATAGTTGGTCGATACTTGACCGATGTATCGGTCAGTAACTCGGCCGATGGTCGGTCGACACTTCATGGTCGATAGTCAGAAGATGGCCGTTTGATATATCGATTAAAAGTCGGCCGCCTAGTCGATCGATATATCAGTCAAGATTTGTGTCGCTCTGTAGAGTTTTTAGTCCGTTACCAATAGCCCTGGAGAAGAAATTGGAGCAAAATTACTGCATGGCCAGAAATTCCGGACATTTGAGCCCACGCAGTGGCACGCGGTTTCGTTCTCAACAGTAGAAAAATGTAAACAGGATGGCGGCTCCTTGCCAGTGGATTACGCACAGCTAAATTCTTTTCTTCAGTGGTTTAGTTTTACACAAGACTTCGTGCCTCATAAGATATTGAGCAATTCGATGTAGCTGCAGTCTATCTGTTGTAGTAAGCTCGTATGAACTTCACAGAAAATCGTATCCGATGTGTACGGTCAAAATATCTTCCGAAGAAACTCTTTGTTGGCGAACATATTTCAAAATATGATCATAGTTGACAAAATAGCATACTTAATTACCTCTCAATGAAATCTAAGTTTTCCAACATTTTTTTTACCAAAACAAAACCGATTGATCAGGTCTATTGAGTGCAATAAATTTTAGTGACATTTCCCGCGTCCATAGGAATGTTTGCTGGCCAAAAGTATCGTCCATTCAACTTGTATCCCACCGTTCTCTACAGCATTAGAAAGCTTGTTTTTCACTGAAAATTTTGATACAAAACATGGCGGAGTTTGCAGCAAAATGCAAGTTTGTCGCCCAAGAATACAGCACATGGTTCTCGGATAAACACAAACAAGACGCTTGCGTGGCATTCGATATTTGTGCTTCTCGTGGAACTGATTTGTGCTGTTCTGGACTGTTTTTGAAGGCAATTAGCAGGGCGAAGAAATCAGCATCGAAGGTGAAAATTCGTCAAATAGTACCTCATACGGTGCTTTTCCTCAAGCGATTGCGGCACTTGGTCTATCCCGATTATGTTGTCCGCTACGGCGCATCAAAATTTGGTTCGGCTGCAAAAATTGGATTTCAAGCTTCTGAAATAAAGAGCATTGTATGAGCCAAGCTTCGAAAATAAACATCGATAAAAAGCAGGGCGAGTAACATTTGTCGGTGAAAGCAACTTACTCAGAATAGCCGAGGAAACTTTCAAGATTTCGACCGGATTGCGGCACTTGTTCCCGGTAAGCCAGAACTTGATCTATCTTATTTTATTTCTGCCATACATTTCCTTTGAGAGTTTGGCGGCCATATTGCCAAGTAAACCCGCGCGTGCGCTGTTGCGTTGTCCGGAATTTCTGGCCATGGAAATATGAACCGACTGCCCCCATTGACACGCAGAGATGATTCTTGAAAAATTCGCATTTTTTGGACACTTTTCGGTCAGTTATGTGTCCAAAGTACTCTGAATTAAACATGAAAGCACGCCTTTCTTTGCAATAGCATCCCGTTTTGTGACATTTTTTTGGTACGGGCATGCGAAAAAGTCTTACCCAATCCCTTTAGACTCTTCTGCTTTTGTTTCGCTTTTCATTTTTCTCTTGCCCTTCCTATCCATTATTCGTCCACTTCGGGACTGCGGGAGCAGTCATTTCACTCGTCCTTCTTTAAGTATTCTTCGACTGCGGGACCACAGGAGCAGCAGATTCAACTTAGGCTGTAACTGGTTCTGTTTTAAAATCAGACGATCAGTAATTATACAAACTGGAAAAAAAAGTTACCATGTCCTTAGTTCCCGGTGCTCTTCGGTTCGCTTCATAGAGAAATCGCGCCTCGCACTGCCACATGTTACCCCATTGCATGATAACAGTAATTAATGACGTCTTTGCTTAAAAAGAAAGACTCACCTGGTAAATTAACACACGACTGATATTCGGCCGACAGTTGACCGACATACCACCGACAGTTAACCGATATATCACCGACATATGACCGATAGTAAGTCGAGGTGTGTCGTCGAAATATCGACCGATACTCGGCCGATAGTCTATCTCACGCTCGACGGACTGTCGACGGACTGTCGACGGACTGTCGACGGACTGTCGACGGACTGTCGACCGACTGCCGACCGACTGTCGACCGACCTCGACCGACTGTCGACCGACTGTCGACCGACTGTCGACCGACTATCGACCGCTATATCGGCCGCTATATCGACCGTTATATCGACCGATAGATCGGTCGACACTACCTACAGTAAACAAGATCCATTTTTCTTCCAAGAGGGTCCGACAGCGTAACTAAACGAAAGTCCACTGAGCTGTAAGGTTGATCAGGTTCCGGCAAACTGTGCAACAGAGGAAAAATGGGCGGTGATGACTGACACATGCATAATTAATTGGACAACGAGATATTACTCGGGATTTTTCACCTTGTTTTCCTCTGATCAGAGATACTGGCAGATCATTAGCAGTAAACTAACTTGATCTTCGATTTGTCTCTCGGCAGATCGCATAAAAGGTAGGAGTTTCGCTCTGCATTGCAGCGGAAAATGATCACCATATCACTTGTCCAAAAAAAAATATAACTGAATGACAAAACGTCAGACTAGAGGATTTCTCAAGGTATTGACGAGTGTTGCTTTTGTGCATATTTTTTGACCATGTAGATTCTGCTAGAAATGTTAGATTAAGCAATACGTCAGTCAAATCTTCCAGTGTCTATGTACGGTCCTTGAACATTTGTGGTGTGTCAGTTCCGAACTGCGTCCCTAAGACAGGGAGTGATAGTTAGGGTTAAGATTAAGGGCTGGTGAAATTAATCTTTAATACAAGGGTCAGGAAAAATTCACATCATATTAGTGCAAATGGGATGGAAAAGTCGTAGGTTTTTGGGGCAATGCGCCAAAAATTTGATTCGACTGTATTCTTAAAAAAGGCTTCTCGGATTCCATGTTGTTTTCCTACGCCGATTCTCCCAAAAATAATACTTCAAAAACTTGCCTAGATGCATTTATGCAAACCGTTGAAATCCAGGTTCAGTGGTCCAAGGGTTAAATAATCGGCCATCACTGATTTGTTAAGCTGGTAACACTCCTCAAGAGTTCAACCCTTTAAAAGTTAAGAGTGATCAACATTAAATTTCGCCTTGTAATATCAATGCTTTATAAAACAGAGTGGTTACGAGAATTAAATTCAGAAGATGAATTTGTTCGATATTTTAACAATTTCTCCCTACTACTCCTATAAGTATAGAGGCAACGAGAAAGAATTTAAAACTTTTGATCCTAGGGTATAAAGTGTTAACGACGACCAGCGTATATTCCGACCAGACCAGGTACGTCAACTTCTTTCCTGGGGCCTCTCTTCGTTCCCTGGATTAGCCGGAGTATCAGGCGTTTCTAGGGTGGGGAAGGAAAAAAGAGCGAGAAAGCGAAGGAAGTAACGCCTGACACAAACAGCTTCTCAGAAGCCTTCCACCCCCAGAGAGCGCGTGTTATAATTAGCCAATCAAAATAATTTCCGGTAACTGTCATGTGTCATGAGAGTAAACTTCAATATGGCGTCTGTAACCCCTACGCTGGAAGCTTGACTTCCGGTTGACTCACGTGACGTTTCTTATTGTCTTTTGACCAATTAGGGTAACATCCAGAATCTGGATGTTGGACACAAGCGAATCAATGGCTTTGTGTCAGGCCCTTCTCCTCTTCCTTCCCCTCGTCCCCGCTTCCCCGATAGGGCCTGATACTCAGGCTACCCCTGGATGGGAGAGAGACCTTGAGAGCGAGGCGTGCATTCTTATCAGCCGAAACTCCGTAAGGTATTCTACGAGGCGGGTATTATTTCAACTTTGATTTCTTTGTCATGGTGATATTTTCGGGATGTCCTCTATCATCTGGCGTAGTTGTGCATCAAATCAACTTGTCATGCACTGAATCCGTGTGGGTTCCGATTGCAGCTTTCAACAGCTGTTCGCCTAAGCACTTGTGTGAGTATTGCTGAAGTACGATGGCCCACAATGGACACGCTGCAAATAAAACGAATGCTGCAAATAATAAAAAAAAAAACCGCTGCAAATAAGAAACGACACTGCAAATAAAAAACAAAATATCATGCAAGTGCACACTGTCAAAGGGACTGGGTAAAGTTCTTCTAATTCGTTCCCAGAGTCCCTCTCTTTTTCAAAATAAGCAAGTATTCGCACAGGCAGCCCAATCATGGTGTGTGTCATCAATAGTTGATACATAAAAATTGACCGTTAAAAACCTAGAATTCCAACGAACCGAGTAGCGGTGGAAATATTTATATTCTGGTCAAATAAAGCCTTCCTACCTTCACTCTACTGTTTCTTGTCCCTTTCTGGGACGTCTAAATGCAATATACTCGCTTTTTTCAAATCCCAGGTCACTGTCCATTCTAAATAAAGGGAAGGCCGGTGACTCGAGATCGAACCAGCCACCGCTCGAAGGCCAATAAATTCCCAAAACAGCAGAGTATCCGCTTCAAATCACCAGCAGCAGCGGCGTAGGTAAATTTCCTTTCTTTTTTCGCCAACTTACCCGATAATTCGACCAACACAATCGGGGAATCGCTCATTTCACCACTCAAATTTGACCAATTCGGCGACTCCATGATGCGTGATGCGTTTCCGTATACGAGATTCAAATACTCTGGCTTAGTGACCGCGGCTGCTCGGGAAAAGGGGCACTTACTCGGGGGATGGATGGTCCTTTTGTCCACATGCACTTGGCTGCACTGGGGGTGTGCGATGCGTTAGATTTGACCAGAAATAAAAATATGTTTAATGGCTCGCGTGCTACGAAGCCCGCGAAAATATTCCACCCGCGATGCTGTGAAAGGTCGCGAAATAGCTAGTCAGTAGATTCACCGGATTTCGCTGTCTTTCGGCGTGTCTTCAGTGTGACTTAACAGTATTTTTGCCTTATTTTTTAAGGCCATATTATGGCAAATTCATAGACCTCAGCTTGTTCATCGGTCAACTTGTCACAAAACATAGCAACACTTTCCACACAGATTCAACCGTAAAAATTAACGAATTGTGGCTTTATAGTACCGATGGAAAATTTTGTGGAAAAGCTCAAAACTATAAGGATCTACGCGGCTGCTGCTGGGGCGATTTGAAGCGGATACTCTGCTGTTTTGGGAATTTATTGGCCTTCGAGCGGTGGCTGGTTCGATCTCGAGTCACCGGCCTTCCCTTTATTTAGAATGGACAGTGACCTGGGATTTGAAAAAAGCGAGGATATTGCATTTAGACGTCCCAGAAAGGGACAAGAAACAGTAGAGTGAAGGTAGGAAGGCTTTATTTGACTAGAATATAAATATTTCCACCGCTACTCGGTTCGTTGGAATTCTAGGTTTTTAACGGTCAACTTTTGATGACACACACCGTGATTGGGCTGCCTGTGGTATTCGTGATGTTTTGTATTTTTTGTGGCACTGAGGAAACTCTAGAGAGTATCCGCGATAAATGCGTGGCTGAAGGGGATGAAAATCAAGTAATAAAACACTATTTTCACCGTGGTTATCCGTATGAAGCTATTGTGGGTCTTTTCAAGGAACGAGAAGGACTTCAAATGTGTGTATGAACACTTAAAAGACGGCTGAAATGTCTTGGATTGAAAATGAAAGGCAATACACCTTGTCACAGTTTCCGAAGCCATCTTGACGAGTAGGCAAGAGAATAATTGTTCTCGCAGATACACGAGAAAGATTACAGACAAATGTATGAGAAATTAAATTCCACCGGGAGGATTTTAGAGCCGTTAGCAACCTCAGATTTTCACATTAAAGTCCTTTGGATAGTAACTTCAGTTTCCAATTCATAAATTTTCTACATTCAAGGCTTTTACAAGTTATTTGACATTGGAGTTCCTATATTTACTCTGTTATTTCCGAAGCGTTTGCCTACCCGTCAAGATGGCGTCGGAAACCTTGACAAGGTCTATTGCCTTTCCTTTTCAATCCAAAACATTTCAGCCGTCTTTTAAGTGTTCATACACACATTTGGAGTCCTTCTCGTTTCTTGACAAGACCCACAATAGCTTCATACGGATAACCACGGTGAAAATAGTGCTTTATCACTTTATTTTCATCCCCTTCAGCCACGCATTTATTGCAGATACTCTCTAGAGTTTCCTCAGTGCCACAAAAGATACAAAACATCACGAATACTTGCTTATTTTGAAAAAGAGAGGGACTCTGGGAACGAATTAGAAGAACTTTACCCAGTCCCTCTGACACTGTTCACGTGCATATTTTGTTTTTTATTCGCAGCGTCGTTTCTTATTTGCAGCAGCGTTCGTTTCTTGTCTGCAGCAGCGTTCGTTCCTTGTTTGCAGCAGCGCCGTTTCTTGTTTGCAGCAGCGTTCGTTTCTTATCTGCAGCGTTTTTTTTTTATTTGCAGCATTCGTTTTATTTGCAGCGCGTCCATTGTGGGCCATCGTACTGAAGGATGCGAGTGATGACTGAAAAATACTACAGCCCAGAGATGCCCAAGAACAAGTGCGTTTACAGTAATTTCTCGGGGAAGCACAAGGTAACTAGTTATTACTAGCGAGCTAACTGAGGCGGAAACTAAATTACGCCCTCCGGTGGAGCCCGCACGCTCCAAGTTCAGCGGGGAAACGGCTTTTAATTTTGATGGCAGAACAAAGGGCGGGCTTCTTGAGTCAGATTAGATGTAGAAGGGGACACATCCTCTCTTACGGTAATTCTCTCCCTCTAAGCAGTTCATAGCAACTGCCCCTTTTTTGCGTCATGACCATAAAGTGGCTGATGGGTTTATTTCTGTCTGCGGAAAATGAATTTTTCGCTTCCTTTCATAATTACGAACGCATTAGCATTAACAACTCATTCGTTGTAATTATTCCCGCAGAAATTAAGCATACTTTATGTCGGAGAAACTGTGACTTAAAAAACTTTCAACCCCAAGCCGGATAGAAATGCTAATAAAATTCGTTAAACTTAAATAATAAAGACAATTTAGGTTTAGCCTTAGGTCCTCATTAATCGTTAAATCGTCACTTAAGCTGCGGTTACACAATTTTTTGCTTGCTTAGGCGACGCGTCATTGAGTTGCATCGTCATCGCGCGGCTAAAATCGCACGGGAAGCCTCCCATAACAGGAGACGAGGCAACCCAGTTCTAAGCAGTGATAATCTCAATTCATTAGATTTGTTACCGCTGTATTTTTAGTGCGAGGGTGATAGCTGGTCGGTTTTCGTCGCTCATAAATTGAGTGGCAATTTTGAAAGAAAAACAAGGCCCGTCGCTTATGCACACGGCCTAAGTCTTGAGGTAGTTCTCTATTTCCTTCTCTCCCTCTTTGTAGTGTTGAGTTTTGACGGTTTCACAAAGAAACATTGCTAGGGGAAAGGGGATAAACTCGTCTGTTTTAACAGACGTATTAATAGTTCGGTGGCCTTTTGACAAGTGTCCCAAACGCTTAGGACCTGTAATGTGAGCAAAGTACATTTAAACCCCTTTACTGTTATTCTTGTTGTACACTCTCACAACAAATTCGCTCACTGTGTTTATTTATCGCTTGTTTTTACATTTAATGAAATTTTTTCACGCTATAGAATTATATATTCGTGTCATATATTTTTTCCGCTTTGCAAACTAGATTAAGTCATATATTGATTTTCAGCATCGTTCTTTAAAGAGGTCCTTCGCCCTCTAATTGAAGTCTCATTCAGAAAAGATTGAAGGTGGCGAGCTATTGGTTGATTGGTTATGTCCAGGCTCAGTTTAATACTCATGGTCAGGTGGAGTTACGGATTCTTTTCTGTGGAGGGGCGAACACGCGGCTTGTGCAGCTTCACAGAGTCGGCGGAAACGGTGCTGCAACAGCAAATACAACAAAGAGAGTTGTCAGACAAGTCGCTTACTAATCTCAGCGCAGGGGCAGCTCTAGTACCATGTGACTTAATTTGCTATTTGGTGATTCGATTTACAAGTAGCCAACAGTTCATGCTCGAGGTGGGCTCCTGCCAGTTGGGTTTCTTACCTTGAAATAGACTGCGTAAAACTCGGGTTTTGATCGGTCTAGAGAAGTTTGCAATTAAAGTGTTGATCCACGAATGACATCATGAGTCGAACGAAGTAGAAAAGGCAATGAATAAAACAAATAGACTCCATTTGTCAGTGCGTGTGTGTACTCTGATGACGCACCATGGAGGACTCAAAACGTGGAAATAACATCAATTATGTTACTCGCCAGCGGTCATCAGCGTACGCCTCATTACGTTCTGATGTCATCCATGTGCTCAATAAGATTACGCACGCACTGACAAATGGACTCTAACTGTTGAATATTACGGTTTGCTTTTGTTTTGGATTGTTTTCATTGTATCGAGACTGAAATCTTTATTAGTTCCAGGAATCGTTTGTAAGACCACTTTCCAGTTAAGAGACCCTTCATATTGCTAATTCATATTAAGGCCTTTGTGTTCCCCACGGCGTAGCTTAGCTAACCTCTATACCGGAAATTCGTAATAGAAACAGGTTAAAAATAAATAGATAGTCTAAAAGATGTATTTTAGAAAGAGGCGCTAGTATTGAAATATTCAGCTGGAAAAATGTAAGAATCAGGGACCCGTTTCTCGAAAGTAAGGTAAACTTTTCGGGCCCAAAAAGTCATTTTAAAAACTGCGATCCACTTATTTTAAAAAGCTGGCCTTTTATTATGATTTCAAGATACGAAAGGGTTAAATTTTTTCAAAATTTCATACCTGGAAACGTCTACGTTTATAAGATACGAAAGAAATTATAGCACCCGAAATTGGCCCGAAAACGTTGCGGGGGTTTTGAAAAACGCACGCCACGTTTGAGAATCAGAACTCTCAGGGATTTTGCCATTTAAGTCCAAAACTAAAAAATTTAACTTGAATAAGTAATGGATCTTTTTAAAAATAAAACTGCGTGACGGAGTCGGTGTGGGAGGAAAAGCGAATTTTAAGTATCATCACCAGTTGCTAAGGAAAATTGACTAATTAAGAGATTCAAAGCTGACTTTTTGAGAGGGTTGCATCTTGTTCAGAGCGAATCAGTGAATTGTGGTCCATATGTGGTTTACGTAGTGAGCGGTAAAGATACAGTGGAAATCGAGGTAAAGCGTGAAACGACGATAAATTGCTGACTGAAAAGCGTTTGATTACGTACGTCAACTGAATCAGAAATGTTTGCGCTTCAGGATTTTGCAAGTCGATAAGAAACTGAATGAAAAGAAACAAATTACAGTGAAAGAACGTTCTTAAGGCAAGCGGCCAAAACCAACATATTCGTGATGGTAATAATGAAAGGCTTGTGTTTTTTGCCAGTTGACATGATATAATCACTCACCAGAAAATTTCTAAAAGTAGGCCGTCCCGACGTATGGTTATCTGTCGCCTTGAATCTCAAGGATTAGGTCAACAGTTTTGTGAAGGTGTGGTGGCTATTGAATGGATCTAACTTTGGATCACTCATAATTGACTATGGGGGATGTAGTTGATAGCTGGCATTAACGCTTCATTTGGTTCATAAAATAATTAAAGTGTTGAAAATGTAAACTCTGTTCTTCATCGGAAATTGAATTCATGACCAAACCAAACTAGATTTGAGATTGATGAAGAAATTGAATAATTCTAACGTGCGGTTCAGCATGCGGTACCTTCCTGATTCTTTCTCAGCAAAGAAATAAAATAGATTAGACTAAAATCAGTTTAGCAATTTTTTCCAGAATTTGGAAGATTAAAGCATCAAAAGGCTTCTTGATTTGCAAATTGCTTGGAAAATTGAAGTAAATGTTCATGAGAGACGGTTGGAAAGCATAGTGACAGAAGATTGAAATCAGCCATGCAAGAGTGAGAAATTAAGGTTCTTCGGTTAAATTGTGGTAAGTTTTTCATTTTATTTTGAAGTATTGAGATAAAGAACAAAGACAAAATCACAAAAGAGTGCCGGATCAAACTTACAATTCAGTCTCTGTCGCTTAATTTGTTTATGTTGTCGTGCTGCACTGAAGATTAAAGACCCTTTTAATTTTATCACCATGCAAAAACGCTATCTTACTCTTAACCTTAGGCAAGTAAATTTCTCTACCGCTACAATTTTATCTTTCGTTGAAAAGTTCTTGCAGGTAGCGAAAAACAAAACGTCTACTCCGCTTAGCCCGGGAACAAAAAATGGTTACCTCGATGTTTTTTTTTGATGCTGTTTCTCATATCATCTTCGCTATACGTTCAGGTTTTCAAAGAAACTAAGGTACTATAGCCGGAAAGCAATCTGCTAAGGTCGCCGTTTACCATATTGAGATAGTGTCTGGCTGTCCTCAAAGAAAAGTAGCAATTAGTTACTGCCGAAGATAAGAGATGCAACTTTTATTGTGTGTTCCGAAAAAAATATTAATTTAGATAACTTTACTTACCCCATAGAAAGGTAAAAACGAACCTCAGCGTGCAAAGGTTAAATAAACTACCAAAGAGAACTTTGGAACGGTGGTATGTTTTCAGTTGTAAGTGTGAGTCTCGGGCTTTAAGTGAGTCACTGCTGTCTTCCTTTATTCTTTACCTGTTCGCGAAGAATCATTTGGTAGAATTCCATATCCTGTGCTTTTCTCGATCTGTATCTTTCTTACGTGCTGTATTTTCATCCAAGCGATACGTTTAGAAGCCCACAGGGCAAACGCAACATAAAAGGATATTATTGTTGACCAAGCTCAGTCCATTAGAGCTCCTCAAAAAGAAAATCACGGAACTGAATGCAGGAACTAATTTTCAGTGCAAAGAACGTTTCGCTCTGAAAGTCCCAATTTACTAGAATTGCACTTTTCATGGTGGCTCAGTTTTAAGTTCCTTGATATTACTCAGTTGAATGGAGACAATTCAGGGAGAACGAGTTTTTCAAAAGTACTTGTAATGACGGCAGTCTTCAAAAAATCGTTTGTGTAATGAGACAATTCAACTCGAGGAAAATATCTGAATAATGTTCTTGTTCAGTTTGCCATCGAAGTTTCATGAGTTTTATAAGTGTTATTTTTAAAGTTTAATCTTCGTAACGCTAAATGCAACTTCCCTACCTGTACACTCTCGACTCCATCTGTTCTTTTCTTTTGCCTTTTTCCAATTCCGATGTTACCCGCTCCAGCGGTAAAAGCACCAGCTTGTGGACACACAGATGCAACAAGGAGGACTATGAGGATAAGGGCAGTGAATCTTGAAAACATGTTGAAATAGAAGTTGTGTTGGGTCAACGGCGTGCTGTGCTTTTTCTGAGTGATTGAATTATGACGCCCTACTTCCCGATAGAGCCGCTTATAACTTTACTGCTGACAACGCAGTTTCCGGATCTGATGGCTCTATTAAAAGCGTGCGGGATCAATAACACCCAAGCGACACACCGAAGATAAAACAGCAAAGCCGGTAATAAAAATATGAATGCGCCTTGACGAGATTGTTCTTCCTTCCTATGGTTGCTATTGATGGTGATATTCTTTCCCTTGAGCGAAAAAGAGAAGACGCAATTAGACCTAAGCGCGAAGCTCTTGAGTGAATTAACACACGCTGGGACAATGACCTCAACAACTGACGTTTGCACATTTAGCGTGTACCCTGAGTGTCAACTTTTGTCTGTATCATAATTGAATTGGGTTTGTTGTGAGAATCGGCGGTAATTTAAAAGTAAACTTACAAAATATTGCTTCACTGCATTATTTAATTTAGACTACTATTTGCAAAATGTCTAGGAGCATAACAATATTTACAGCATGATACAAAATCAAACGTTCGGTTTCGTGATTGGAGCAATAATATTTAGAAAATGGCGTTTTCCCATATCAAAATTGATGTTTCCTTTTTTTTTTCTCATCAGCAGTTCTTTTTATAGCCCTCCGGCTGAGTAACTCCAACCTGATTTGCAATTGTTTACTGGCTAAGCGTCAAAGGAAGCTCCGTTCTACTTACTTAATAACTTTATTATCTCCTTTTTATCTAGCAAACGAGTTCTCTCTTGAAGTTGTCTAGTCTAGGTTTTAAAGATCACATAAATCACTAGACACATTAATATACTGATAGTGCTATTTCCATTTTGTGTTTTCATGTCACCTAGTAGAATGTTCGCTAATCGATTTAGGTGGAGAACCGATTTAAAAAAATCAAACCAAGAAATTGCCTTTTTTAACGTTTTATGTCCTAACAAACAAATAATAAGCACAGCGCTCGTAAGTCAGTATCCTCGAAAGAACCAAAAATATGGGTTGTGAGATATTTAGAAAAAGCCACCCAGTCATGGTTAAAAACAAAATAATTTGAGGTTTCTCTGTGTTTGCACTTAGTATGGTGCTAATTCTTTATAATACTCGTCCGCTAATCATACTATTGTATGCCCATACTGCAGCAGGCGTGTAATAGATGCAGTGACAATTTTCTCGGTAGCAATTACGCCTACCCCCACTAATGCATCACACTGACCTTTCTCGAAATATTTTGTCATCAGACCATATTGTAAATTTATGTTCTTTTTAATAAACTGAATTTATGCGCTAACGAATGATTCCCAGTGGGTACAGGTGTAACAAGCTTTTGTTAGTTTTTATATGTCTGTTCTCCATTGTGCAATCAACACTACTCTTCCCTGTCCCTTTACCTTAGTCAGTGGATGAATAGTGGTGAATGGTCCGCTCTCGTTGTCATCAGAGTATGTCCATAATGGGAAAATCATCAACTTGTCGTTTGTTGTTCTTTTTTAGGATGATATTTTTTATCTCAATGATTTTATTTGGTTAAAAAGAAAGCCCTTAAGACAATAAAAGGCCCAAGCATTTTCCCCTTATCAAATAGTCCTGTAGAGTCACGTTTTGGTTGAGTTGGGTTGGCCGAGGATGCTGGAAGATTTTTCGGATATGCTCAGCCCACGATTAGGATTTTCAATGTTTTAACAAAGTGTTCTCATTGTCAATTTCTACTAAACAACTATACTTGGCGGATGTCTCTCTCAGTGACAGCTGAATTATGAGATCATTAGTTAAAGATTGTTTTGTTGGCAAAGAGTTTCCGATGAGGGAAATATGCGCCTTGATCATTTGTTAGAAAACAAAGGTTTTAAAACAAGCTGGAATCACTGGTTAATTATCAGATCATTACTCAACCTTTATTTAAAAAGAACATTAATTCAGCTTCATTACGTTAAGCCGCGATGCGCCACAATGCAAACCACCTGCAAATTTACGTCGCGGAGCCGATTTCAACTCGGCAGGAAACAGGGAAAAACTCTTTCTTGCCCCCCAACTGTCGCCCTTTGGTTCTCAAAAGATGAAGAACCGAGATGAAAAGAAGGAAATAGAAGACGATTAGAGGAATATTAACAAGAACGAGTTTGCTAGGCTAGCTAGCTTGTCTCAACTACGCATTTCATAGAAAATGGAATTTGTCCGACCATTTTAGGCTTTGTTTCGGGAGATATCATGATTTTTAAAGTACCCAATCCTGGCAATTACATTTTTTGTTGACGTAATTTCGATCTATTTTTTGATAAATAAAAAAGTAATCTTGTTTTAAAACAATTTAATGATTGATTTCCAAACCAAAAAAGGAAACTGAACGACAACAACGACAACAAAATGAAAATAATGATAGTAATATATTTAAACCTAGCCATGGCCTGGGATAAAAAAATCACTTGATACTTTAATCTGAGGTTTAACATGGTTATGCTCGATAAACAAAAAGTTTGATTGCGTCTAAATAAAGAAGACACGAAAGTGGATAACTTGGGCAGTCGTGAATGCAGGCAGAAACAAGCGGCTGTGACAAAAATTTTCCGAAAAATTTATGCCTTGCTGCATTTGTTCACCGCCCAAGGTGAAGGGGGCGAGGGTAATAGACATATAATTAAAAAACAAAGGAATTCATTCTCGCTTGCTTCAATTTACCGATAAAAATCAGTCGATATGCACGATTTTATGTCTTCGTGATCTAGTAACGACTAAATAAATGTAATTTTTTTTACATGCTTTGGCTTTCATTATATTGTTAAAAACAAGAACGTTCTCACTTCCATGGTTTGCACTGCAAAAAGTAAAACATAAATTCATGTAACACAGAGCCTTCCTCGACCGTAATGATCACTGAGATTGAAAAAGTGGTCCGTGCGAAATATACTGGGTCTTCTAAGAATTCAGTCATCCGACTGAATTTTACCTTGGCTCGACAGAGAAACATTATGAGCCATCTTCGCAGGCAAATTTCGTTTGTTAATCACCAGAAAACAAGAAAGGTTTTCGCTTTGCTTTTCCTCTAAAGCTTTGAACCTTAAACTCTCGTGGGTGGGTAGCACCACAAATTCATTTGAAATGAGAAAGATCTGATATTTTTGGGCAGGTGCTTTCATTTTTTTGTCACATAATAACATTGACTTTTAATTTTCTCTTCCTGCTCCTGTTTTCTTTCGAAATGTTCCGCAGATGGCTGTAAAAGTAATGACTCGTTTCAAAAATAACGAAAACTCACCCCAAATTGTTAACCCAGTAAACGCTAAGAGTGATCAGCATCAAATTTCACCTTGTAATATCCACGCTTTTTAAAACAGAGTGGTCAGAGGAATTATGGACAGGGTCACACAACGTGACTTTGCTTGATATTTAACAACGTCTCCCCACTACTTCTATTGGCCGTTCCCAAATTCAAAAGGGAACTGCGGCGAATTTCAAATTTTGAAGTAATCGATAAATTGACACCATCACATGAAAGATAACATTGAGATTGGTCGATTGACCAAGTTTGATTCTTCTAGGTTGAACAGAGACCAAGTTATCCATACAAATGTCTCTAATTTTGTGACAGCGTCCCCCAAAACCATGGTTTGTATGGATTTTGACCTATGTTTCAAGGTCCATAACTTGGTCAATCGACCAGTCTCAATGTTATCTTTCATGTGATGGTGTCAATTTATCGATTACTTCAAAATTTGAAACTCCCCCCAGTTCCCTTTTGAATTTCGGAACGGCCAATAGGACATGTGTGGGGGCAAGAAATGAGAATTTAAATTTTGATCTTAGGGTTTAAAGGGTTAATTGGTAATGTATTGATGTGTTGAGCCATCGATTGCAAATGCTTTTGCTGCGGACAGTTTGGACTCACAAGGACTTGGAATATCGAAGGCAATCTGTTTCCTTTAACTTTAAAATGAAGTGGCGTAAAAAGAGTGAAGTCTTCATGGGATATATTGATATTTCTAATGGATTATTTTCCAAGAAAGATGTCTCCAAATGTATTATTCCATTTGCTGTTTTCTGCCGATATATAAAAAATTAATATCGTGCATTGGGTGTCTTCCCCTATGGAAGTATCTCAGGTTTAAAAGGGCTCAGTAATAAATAAATAAATAAATAAATAAATAAATAAATAAATAAATAAATAAATAAATGATCATTTATTCGATCAATCAATCAATCAATCAATCAATCAATCAAAGAGAGCCCGCAAATCAACATCAATAAAACTATTTTTGTTCCTAAATTCGTCTCTACGTTTGCCGGTAAATAAAGATTTCTGAAAAGGCACATAACTGTTTTCTTCCTTTGCGTTTTTTAAAGTTTTCCCTTAGTCTGTTTCCCAGTAGATGCAGGAAAGTTTGAAGTACTGAAATTGTCAGGAGCCTAAAGTGATTTGACATAGAGAATTCATATTATGAAATGTGTTTCTTTGAGCTACAACAAAAATTAAAAAATTAAAAAGGAACTCAGCTCAAGTTATTTCGAAACCGCAAATACGTCACATGCCCTTGCTCGATTCGCCGTTGCATCGTTCTTTTTTGTGTATTAAATAACCTAATTTTTAAAGAATTCACATATTTTATCGTTTATAGTCGTTTGAATTCTTTTAATTCCCTTTATTTTGTAAAAACTGGCTATAGTAAACTTAATTACCCTAAAGAATGTTTGTTTGTTTGAAAGAATGATAACAGAATGATTTGCCGTCGGTTCCGAGTCTGAACAAAAACCATGACGCAAAAATAAGCAAATTAATTTTGTCATCTCAAACAAGCTTTGTTTGACAACTGGCTGAGAAAGTGACAAACTACAATAGTGTATCTAAGAGGCCAATAACTTTCCTAAACTGAGGAAATTAAATAATTTGAAGAAATTAAAAAAGGAAGTTCTTTTTATGGAGTGTTAAAAAAAAAAAACCAAACCGAACGTCGAGGAAAGGTAAAATTTATATGTTTTTCTTGTTACCTTTTCAGCTAACCATGAACGCGAAAGCCGCCTCTTTTCTTCTTATTCTCTTCGCCGTTTGGCATACAGAAGGTGACGGTTTTATTGCGGGTGTAGAAAGAATGAAAAGGAAGCAAAAAGGGGCAAACGAGAGCAGGTAAGAGTTGATGACGTTTTTACTGAAACCCAGGCTACTTAGATAAAACAGCTTTACCGGAGGCCTTGGGCCGATACTAGAATTTCAAAACATTCAAAGTATTTGGTTATTATAGTGCAACACTGAAGAGAAACTGAATCTCAGTCTGTTATTCAGTCTGGGAAGCATCGATACAATTTTGTAGCAGTGGATTGCGTTTCCTTGAGTTGACACAGGCACCAGGCCTAGGCATTAACTGATCGACACCAAAACACTGATTATGAACTACTTATTAACCGAGAGTGAGGTCTTTGCGGTAAAATCTTGCCATATCGCTCGGTCAATACAGCAAGGCCGAGGTTTATTACATTTATTATATATGGCTTTAAAAACAACTCAAAGTGGCTTTGTTTTTTCATAATTCATTATCGGCCCTTAGGCATTACTGGCGGATAATGAATTAGGACTAAGCCTGTGCGCCCGATATATCGGCTTCAAGCACCAGCCATCGATCAGTAAGAGATAATTATCTTCAGGTGATTGTGTAATAATCTTACTTAACCGGAGTCTCCTTTCGAGATGTTAGGGCAGAAAGGAAAGGAAAATGGTTACCGCAGAGCCAGGGAGGGGTATGAAATAAAATTGAGAGGGACCGACCGAGGGCGATTTTTTAGACCACCATTTTGTAACGATTTACATGTAATTTCTTTGTAGGAAAAATTATTATCTTTTCTCGTCAATTTTCAGATTCCCTGTCATGACGACAAAAACGTCGACCAATATTGTGTTGGATAATAAAATCCAGTTGCTCTGCAATCAAACTAATTTTAGACAACGGGATGTAACGTTACAGTCGAACCTCGATTATCCGGACTTTTTTCTCTGGTCCCAATTTTTTCATGAATTAGTTGTGATCTTGAAAACTCAAAGTCGCAAAAAGCCCAATAATCCTTTCAAAAGACTGTTGAAACAGCGTTTTATCCTGTGCGCTTTTCAAAATTCGCGAGTGCAACGAGACAAAGAAATGTTCTACAGGCTGTGTAAGTTTCACAATTAAAATGATGTTTTCTTTGCTGTATACCTTTTACTTACATTTCTATCTCATTAATATTCATATTTTCGATTATCCGGACTCTCGATTATCCGGACTATTTACCGAGGTCCCGACAAATCCGGATAATCGAGGTTCGACTGTATTTTACTTGTAAAAGTATCATTTTGAGGAGATCATGAATGAAAAGTATGAAGCTAAGGTATACCAAGAAAAGTACCAACCTTGCTCCAAGGGTTAGGTACACCTGGGAGAATAGATTGCTGAAAGTGCTCACTAGTTTAAATAAAGCTCATCATCATCATCATCATCATCATCATTATTATTATTTGTCATGAAAAACCATGAAAAAGAGGTTGTTTCTTTTCTTCTTGGAAGTTCAAATTGGAATATGCTTGAATATTTGTTTCAACCAATCAATCAATCAATCAATCAGTCAGTCAGTCAGTCAGTCAGTCAGTCAATCATAACACTTAACCCAGGAAGCTCCACTCACCGCGTGGTATTCAGAGTGGTATTCAGGGAGGTACTGCATCTTTGACCGTGTAGGGCTTGCAATTTCTATGTCAGGGTAGAAAATAGTTCAGCAAGTCTTTCTTGTGTTATACCATGGAATAATCCACTTGTCACTTGTGTTTTCTTTGCATCAGTCACTCGCCAATATACCATTTTACTGATTACTATCTTTTTTCTGATTGGCCGAAAGCGTACAGTGAAATTTCGAAATCAGCGCTTGTGATGTCATACCTGCAGATTATACAATAATCATGTCAAGGTCAATGTTTTCCAAAGATAATCTTGTCAAGATCGCGCGCTTCGTGTGGCTAGCACTTGCCGTCGGTGAAGAAGCAAAATAAGGTCCAAATTCACTGTCGCGAACTTATTTTTCGTTCAATGTATAATAAAAAAATTATTAGGTTCGGTTTTGAGATATCCAGAATGATCAAGGTCTCGTTAAGAGTTATCAGCTGAAGCCTTCGGCATCGGCTGATAACTGTTACCCCGACCTTGATTATTCTGGATATCACAATAATCTTATGCATCCAATAATTGTTTAAAATCACTTTCAAGTGAATTGTGGGTCGATCCACAATCCAACTGGAGATTATCATTAGCAAAATAGTATATAAGTGTGTGGTGTGTATATGATGAGATTACGAGTGGCTTGTCGGCAAGCCACTTGTATCACAGCACGGCCAGCAGAAAACGTAAGAATAAACCTTTCAGTCAATACGTTTTTGATTGTTGAACAAGATTTTGTGGGTGAGCCGTGTCACTTCAAACTTTGTGACCTCTCAATATTTCAATTTTGTGCATATAATAATGCTTGATAGCGCCTTAGTAACCCTTAGTATATGTAAATTCCATTTGAAAAATTTACTTGCTAAGGTTAACCCCTAAACTCGCAAACACCAGGTCCCAGAATTTATGATGGTTAAGTTTTGAAATTTGATACTTGTCTTGATTCGGACTTAATCGGTGCGTGGAAAACCTTCTCTCTCTTCCCCGCCCTCAATTTGAACATCCGTAGAGGAAAAAAGCGTGCGACAGAGTTCCTGCTAATTTTTCACGCCTGCGGCATCTTCTGCACGGTTAGACTATATTCAAATCTTACTTCTGCGCATTTTAATAACCATCTCTGTGACACTTGATGAACGACGAGTGTGATTGGCATATATATACTGAAGAGTAATTACTTTTTTTATTTTGAAATTATCTGTCTACTGCAACCGGAGTGGCCTGCGAGCGCACGGGCGGAGAGAAGCGACAACCGGAAATTACGTCTGCGCTCGCAGGCTACAACCGGAGTTGCAAATGTAAGGAATAACCTCGTAAATTTAATCTAATTCAGATTCTGGTTGTCGTTGGACTCGTGGAAAAGGTCTATTTAATCAACAAAAACTAAATAGTACTGAGTACTGTTCAGAATATTTTGTTGTATTGCGTGACAGTTATGTCGGGTGTGCCTTTTATTTAGATTATATTTTTTAGTTTTTCGGATTTTTGGTTTTGTTAATAAAGCGAGGGAGAAAGCGATTCAAGCATTAAAATTATTTGGTGTCACAGAAAAAAACGTTTTCCACAGTACTATGTATATTTCGTTTTCATATTTTGCTTGCGTAAATCAGATGCTCGGAACATGTTTTGACACCTAAATGAGTACTTAGCTCCGTCAAATCTTTTCCTTGAATATTTACAGCATACGAGTGTCCATTTTTCTCGAGATCTGATGTCAACTTGATTTTGCTGTTTAGTTAAAGCTTTGCTGACACCTTTTTTTTCCCTTTCTGATAGGCATACAAGTCCTGAGTAATCTCTCTTTCGCTACTTTTTTGGCTATATTGAAGACAATGTTCATATTTACGGAAACATGAACCCTGAATAATCTGATTATGATCCGTGTTAAAAGTTATTTTTAGCGCACAGCCGGTGTGACAGACTGAGCTCACGTGCGCTGTCGTGTGACTGGTTCCGCACGTTACGTAATGTTTTGCTGCCTTTTACGTTGATTGTACAAGTCAGTCTACCAATGGTGACAGTTACTCAACTCAAGGCGGTATTGAACTGTGTGTTAAAATTTATTGCTACTTGAAAAACCAAACTTTAACAATTTTGAGCCGAGTTAAGCCGGTTAAAAGCTCACATGTATGGCCACTGAACTGGTTAGAAACAGAAGACGGGAAGCCTTCAAAACTTCTTTGTTTTGCAAGTGCGAACCTTCAAGTTCTTCGACAAGTTTTACCAGCCAAGATTCCGTACTCCTGCCTGCAAAAACGGAAATATGCACCGGTGAAGTTATTCGCTTTGCGCAGGTAATGTTTCCTGAATTCTTCGTAAAAGAAACTGCAAAAGGTTTTGGCACGAAGTGGAGCGAAAATCGTAGAAAGAGTAGCAGCTTAGTTCGTCCGGGCCCGACTAACCAGACTGACAAATTCACTTCAGCTTCCAATCATTTCAATTACGTCGCAGAAAATGACTCTTGTGAATCAGAGGAGGGGATAAAGATCTGGTTTATCAAAGAATACGGACTTCTGAGATTTTGAATGGGAATGATTTTAATTTCTATGAATGGAATAACCGAAAGAACAGGCGACGCGGTTTGTTCATATGCAGACAATAACAGGTAAATTAAACTGCATGTGATGGACGGAAGGATCTGAACACAGCAATAGCAATTATTTATACTGTTTGAGCCCAAAAGATGACCAATAGAACCCAAACGACGAGGAATCCATATATCAAGTCACGGTTACTTCCAGCACCACCTACAGACAAATTAAGTAACACTGGAAAAAAGGACCACCTCCCAAAAAAAGAAAATAAATTTCAATAAGACGCTGCCGGGACGATCAAAATAGGAATTAACAAACCTTGTTTATTAATCCTTTATTTCTGAATAGAAGCGAACTGAGGAAAATTAATTTTTACCGGTGTAGAAGAAAGTGATATGAACAAACAAAAGGAAGTACTGCCAGAACATCATGATATTGAAAGCTGTAGTTCTTTCATGAAAATCGATTCAGGTAATTGCTGTTTGTTGTTCTCATAGTGTTGTGAGCCTTGTTCAAGGGTTAAACTGTATGCAATGGGCTGTTAACGCGGTACCTGTAAATACATTTAGACAACGCTTACAATTTAAATTTTGCATCTTATGACCGATTTTTCGCTGCCGGGTGTCAATCGTTTCCAGGCGACTCAAACCTGAATGCAAAGTGTTCTTAACGATGAGAAAAGCTACAGAATAGGCGTCATTTTTGCTTTCATACTCAGTTCGAATAAACAAAACAGGGATTCATAGCTTGACGACGCATAAGAGCGTTTTTAAGGCCATCGTCCAGACCGTACTTAAGACCCAAGCGGTAACAAGAAGAGTAATTTATCATTCAAGTTGCAATGAATATTCATCCAAATACATCGAACAAAGTATTGCTTTATGGAGCACAATTGCTGGGGAAAGATAGGTTTATTAGCATTTACATTGATATATATGTTGCTCATGATTTGAAAAATAATCATGAACATTTGAGTTATTCAAGAAGCCGATCGAACGTCCGGAGTTGATATATCCGTCAGTACATAAGACAAAGTAAGAATAAAATAGAACTTAATTCTCACGCAGTTTGTCACTATCTTTAAGCATCTACAGCTGCCGTCTTTAACTTGTTTTTCTCGTTCTCAACTGGACGGTTGTCAACCTAATGCTACCTCTTTCCGCGTTTGGCAAATATGAACGCCTTCAGATCTTCCACTTTTCCGGGCGTCGAAAACCAAGCCGAACTGGGTGTTACTGTGCTGTTTACATTTTGTTTTGCTGCAAACTTAGACCCGCCCGTACGGCATCAATTAAAGAACCGCTGTGTGCCATGAAAAAGCAAGAAAACAGTTCCAGTCGAGTGTGTTAGCTTAATATCTGTAATGAGAAATATTTCTAAGCTGGTCTTTCTTTTTACACGTGATGTAACTGCACCATCATCATTCTTAGTTGTCTGCAGACAATGCTTGCCGCCCTGGAGTAGTGAATCCATTCCATGCTGAACGATTCAAGCCCTATCACCAAATCCGCTCAAAATGCAATCTTCATGACAACTGTTCGACTGTTAAATTTCATGA
>OX419339.1:7251684-7296684 GCA_948470475.1 Galaxea fascicularis
TATGTTGATTTTTATTCTGATGCTGATCATTATTCATTTAGGAAATATGATTATTTATCTCTTAAAAAGAAATACACAAGAACAAATCTCCTCAAATTTAGTTTTTTTCATAGGATAGTTGACGCCTGGAATCTTTTGCCTTACGATACTCGTAAAGCAGTAAGTGTAAATATTTTTAAGAAGGGAGTTAAGAAGTATTTGTTGGATAATATGTCAAATTAGTTATTTATAGACCCTCTCATTAATTAATTTATAGTTTTTGATATATTTATCCCACTTGATCTCTATGTAATGGTTGATTGATTTTTGATTTTTATCTGATTTTAACGAAACCGGATCTATTATTTTAATCCTGCAAGTTGTAATAGTATAAAATCATTGGTGATCTGTTTGTTATGGGGTCCTGGACTCCTTTACGGATTATCCATATGGCTATTTTTACTATTCTTTTAGTATGTACTATCTCTGATGCCATTAAATTGTAATAGATCTAGTTTCATGGGCTGGAAAAAATGGTAAAATAAAATGATAAAATACCGGTATATGATAAGCTGTACATAATTGATACAATATAGAAATACCGTCAATCAAGAATTAAAAATGCTAAAATCATAATCCAGAACGTAATTGCCGGTGGCACTACAATGTTCACGATCAGGGTTAATGCTCAAGAATCTCTTGAATAAATATTTCTTAAAGTTGTTTTATTTGTCATCGATCATGTTCTCAAGACTGTCGTCAAGACAGCTCCACAAGCGAGTCGCGCTTATATGAAATGTTCGGAGACCAGCTGCGTTTGGAATGAGCGACATTTAATTTCGGCACCGCTAAAGCATTATTGAAAGAAAATCGAGCGTCAGTTAAAACTATGAATATTTTTGGATAAGCACCAGTTGCGAAATAATGTGGACATTCTCCGTTTACAATTTTTAACGTCATGGACAGTTTCTTGACACGTATTATATCGTCAATAGGTGGACACTGTAGTCGGCTCTTGAACATTTGTAAGTTAT
The DNA here is from genome assembly GCA_948470475.1 of Galaxea fascicularis. Taxonomy (NCBI): domain Eukaryota; kingdom Metazoa; phylum Cnidaria; class Anthozoa; order Scleractinia; family Euphylliidae; genus Galaxea; species Galaxea fascicularis. The sequence goes on from OX419339.1 coordinate 7,252,698, forward strand.
GAGATATGTCCAGAAATGCACACAACAACGAAAATGACAAATTTGACTAAATTTCGCCAACAGTTTGGAAAATAAGAAAACACCAAGGGAATGTGGCGAAAATGGCAAATTTGGCGAAATCGTCAGCGACTGGGAGGCAAATGCAAATGAGAAGGCAAGAGGGGCCCCTTGAAAAGATGAAATGCAAGTACTTTAGAAAGGTATACGTCTGCATTTAAGTTTCAGCAGTATACAGGGACCGCGTAGAGGGATGGGCTGGGCTGGCTTTAGCCCCTCTCGCCCCTCTTTTGTGAAATAAAAATGAACGCAAAAGAAATTTCCTTAGTTCGAAAAGGAATTAAAGTCACAATTACCACCAGCAAATTAGACACGCATTTAACCAGCGGGCACAAAAAATAACATTTAGGTAGCAATAACTTATTAAACGATTTTTTATTTCTAACCTAATGCTAGTCACGGCTTCAGGTTTATGTCCTGTAATTGGCTTTCTTCGGCGAGCGGGCCTCTTAGAAAACAAAAATTGAAAGCATGGCTGCGCTCAACAATGAAGCAAAAGCGATTTTGTAATTAAATTATGACCTGACAATAGCAAACAGTCATAACGAAAAAAGAGACAAACTTTCTCTGATTGACATTGCTAGCGAATTTAGCGATCGCATAAACAAAGAAAAAATCCATATCTTTAAAGATTCTGATATACAGTAAATATTATATACATACTGAGAGTTACAAACTGAAAAGCCGCAGAGTAAATTTTCGTTCGCAAACCGACGTAAACCAATCAATTGTCGCGTATCGCTTTTCCCACTTGTGAGAAAAGCGATACGTCCAATCAGGAGCCGCGTATCATGTTTTTTCACGTTTGAGCCGTACGGGCCGGGCAATTTTTTTTACGTCCACTTCGAGATGGCTGCCACTTACCGTTGTCGACTGGTAACTAGTATCCAAGTACGATTTAGTACTGGGATCTACTAGAAGAATTTTCTTTTGCTTCCGGTAATAATGTCTCACAAGTAAGGAAACTGTAGGCTAAAACTCGTTTGAATTGGCCTCTTTTTGCCCCAGTTTTGACTCTGAGATTCGATATAAGTCGATATTTTACGCGTTTACATTAACAGTCTAAATTTTATGACAGATGGCTATGTGAAGAAATCAAACCGTCAGCTGTTCTTTCGAGGGATAGCTTGACTTCGCGATTTTGTCTCAGCCAGGCGCTAGGGTATGAGGAGTTTCGCTCTATTATTGTTTGCAGCCCGACTTGCTATGTCAAAGAAGTTTCAAGGGTTCTTTTAGCTCGCTCGAAATGTGGGCGTAAAAAAGAAATCGCTCGAAAATTTACGCCCACTTCACTGCCGATAACCAAAATAAATGTTGTTAATGCAAGAAGGTATTAAAAGAAGTTCCAGCAAAGATGTGTTTTTTACTTTGCTCTTTGGTGCATAAAATGGGCATTTGTGGTTTTGCTTGAAAAGGAACAAAGACATGGAAGGGTAAACGGAGGTTATCCTTAGATCATTGGTTCTTAAGACCTAAAACTTTACTGGTTGACACTATAAACGTACCATAATAACCAGCTTTCTAAATTTGAGAACGTGGCAAACCTTGAAAGTGGTATCCCTGTGCATCAGACGAATTCGTCCGATTGGAACTAAAAGGGTTAATTTTGTATTGCACATTGCCATGCGAATACCATGGCCACGCAGATAACTGTCAACCACCAAGAAACCAACAGAATTTCAACCAAGCCCTGAGTTCAAATTGTGTCAATATTGGGTAGCTAGAAGTATAACTATGGCTACAACACCCTAACCCTTTATTAACGCTAACCTTAGGCCTAAAAACTATTCTATCAGTGTTTATGCGAAAGGTTAGCATTAGTAAGGGCAGTAGGGTTCCATCAGCACTGGTAAAACAATGACATGCCTGCAACCCGCTACTAGCCCTTGCCCTCTAGATTTCAACCGCGTTTTAGCAATGCAGCTTGAAGACCTTGAACGTCTGGCAGAGTCTTTCTGTTCGACAATGATTGGCGGGTGCCAGCAACTAGTCTCGGCACCATAGTTACTCAAAGGCACAGCCTGGTGCAAGTATTTAAGTTTTAATATATCTTTGGCCAAAGGAATACAGTCTTTATTTTCTTTTTTTTGTTTCCCATTAGGGAGCTTAACTCTTTTTCTAGAGGTCTGCAATATATAGGTCGTTCGTACAAGACCTATACTTTACAGAAGCACCGTTGCTGCTTTAAGAATGTGACAGTTGAAATGAACCGTTTTTACTGCCAAATGCTAAGTTGCTCGGCTTTTGTCACCCAATACACTCACTACAACTGCTGATTTCCATTAAAAATGATCACTTGTGCTGCTAAAAACCAAAATGTTTGCTTTGAACGCCCTCGGACAACACCAAAAAAATAAGCATTTTTGTCTTTAAGCTCTTAATACTAAATTCCTCCAAGCGCCTAAAATCAACACGTGTAATAATGTTCAGCTCCAGCACTTTGATTCTCTTTCACATTTTCCCGCTCAACACGCCGAGCAAAAGGCATTTAAGTAGAGCTATCCCCACCCATCTGAAAGTATTATTTTCACGCGCGAAATGAATTCTGGGTTATTCCTTGATAACGGCGACGTGGAAGTCCGCCAATTTCTGTTTCACATATCAGTTTTTCCCTTTTTGTGAAGAGTCACCCAGTCCTACCGGCAAAATATTGCACTGATTGCTTTATTTACAAGTCAAAACAAGCCAAATTGCCATGCTAGGGTCCTGGAAGGCCAGAAAGACAACCTCACTTGACAACGGCGACGCATGGCTCGCTGAACCACTTTCGGCGGCTCTTTCTCACTGTCATTGTGTGAAATCGTTTCTTTTCACACCTGTTTTCTTTCAGAGGGTTGTCTCTATCCAAACCCAGCTTAAGGATGCCGGGCTGGGGGCTTCTGCAGTGGAAAATGAGTCGAAAAAACACTTACCAAATTGCACATCGAGTGCTCGCTTGCCAAACAAGCAACAGCAAGCGTGACAATCAAAGAGCGTGACAATCAAAGTAGAGCCGCCCGTGTTAGGTCAGCAAAAATCTCAAATGTCAGGGCTAATAAGGAATGATAAGATTGGTTTGATCTTTTATGTTGAGCAGCAAAGACAGCAACGGCAACGAGAACGTCAAAAAACATTGGCTTAATGAGCAAAAACAATCGCTCTGCACGTGCGTTTCACATTTTAGTACATTTATTTGCCCGCTCGCTCTTCAAAAGACCAACGTGAAATGACCAAATTTTAGCTTTTCTCGAGAACGTGAGCGCGTGCCGACAAGTTTTTCTTTTTTTTTCTTTGCTTTAATACTATTCACAGTAATTTAGACCTTAGATAGCCCGTCAGCATTTTTCATGTGTAACAAATTGAAATAATCGCAATGCAACGGACCAACCGATCGATCGATCAATCAATCAATCAAAAACGGACAAAGAAACAAAACAGCTGCATATAGAATTTTTCTTTATTTGATTTTTCCGTCGTACAGCAATTTTACAACTTATTTCTAAACCGTATGCCAATTACCCTGACATTGTTTTTGAGATCAGGCACTCTCAGAATAATATTGAACAATTCTTGTCGTATATGTATATAAGTTTCAAGTCATCCACATTATTGTTGTCCTTGCTGATCGTCCGCGACCATTCTGGTAATAGTTCGCTTGCTTTCCAACTGACAGGCTTTCTTGGCAGCTTCACACACGTGAGATAAGGCACGTACCGCCTGAAATTAAAAGGAAGAATTTCATGACAAATTGTTTTGAACGCCTCAGATCGGCCTAGTAAAGCAAACTAGGTACATTATATTGTTTCGGCGGTGAAAACGTCAATTTCATTTGGCTCTGGTTAAACCAAACCAAGAGTAATACTCCTAGCCAATCACAAGACTCGCTGGCTGCAGGCACGGAAAAATTTGTGTGAATTTTGTGAACCAATCACGGAGCACAGTTCCGCAAAACTAATCAGAATACCTTTCAATGGACAATCAATTGAAAACCACTAAGCAGTTATGCCATTAGGGATGTCGTTGCGAGAACGGGTAGATTTAACCGATTTGAAATACAACACCCTCTCTTGAAAATATAAGAGGAGAAGTTTGCGTGCGATCAATTTCACTGAAGCTAGGCTACAAGGCACAGACTGTAAATGGATAAGCAATTTTTGTAAAGAAGAATTGTTTTTATTCTATCATCCGTGGTTTATTGTATTTTTAAAGAAAATCAGTGAAGACCGTTTCTCTATATAATTAAGTTTGCGTTTTTGTGCGTGCATGAGGAGGAAATTAAATTCAACGAAATTGAACAAATGTTTACAATAGCGATTCTGATTAGTCGATATCCACCGTTGAACAAACAATACTGTAAAAAAGAAAGACGGTAAAATCAAAGCAGACTAACGGAAATAAACACCTGCAATTTAAAAATGCAGAAAAAAATTAATTAAAACCTTGAGTCTCACAAATTCTAATCTTGAAAGGTCTAAAAGCATTGCTACTTGTGCGATAGAGAGTGTTGACTTGACTCATAATGAAGTGGCCCACTTGATGTGTATGATAAGAAAGTCATGTCTTTCGAATATTGAAAGGCCGTATACAGAACCTTGTTATCAAAAATATATTTTTTGTTGGTGCTGATACAAACTGCGCGAGATATAGGTTGCATGCCCGTGACAGAGTCAGAAATGTTGGAATCTGGATTGCCGTTCAGTTTGATTCTACACAATCTTGTCTGGCATTACTTCATAATGGCCGAACTCTTTTAAGAAGACGAGAAGCTCTTTAATCATAAATTAAACGGGAAATTGGCTAATGTGATATTTGGAACTTGAAAAGCTGGTTTAACCTCAACTAACGTTACTAACATGGGATCACGTGAAACAAAATCTATACTCAAAATTAAATCAGTTCAAGTTTAACGAAGTAAGTGTCAAAGTAGCCAGGCTTAAAAAGTCTATCAAAACACCGTTTTTGAATTCTTCAGACAATATGCCATGTACAGAATGAAATAACAATCTTCTAAAACAAACTATCAGTTAGAAAATTAGGTCCACTTCATTCCTCGATGATCATGTTGTTATCTTTTTAGCTGCAAAAACAATAGAGAAAAACATGATTTTCTTTTATTTTTTCTTTCAGTGTGAAGAAAACATGAGACAATATTAACAAAAATCTTTTGTATTTGTTTTTTATGTTCCGTGACCCAATCGTGAAATAATTTAATCCAGTCGCTGGCAGAATAAAGTAAATGATTTTGAAAGACAAATTTAAACACTTGAGAAATGAACCATAAGGTGAACTTCGTTACATTTTGGCACAAAAACTGATTCAAAACTGACACAATTTTAATTTCAAATGAAGTAGCGTTATTTGCAAAACTCAGGTTTAATCAAGTTTCAGCAAAATGGCAAGTCGCCCCCAGGCGATCTTTAACTGTTGTAAACTTCCCATGTTTTGCAGTGAAGCATTGGTGTGTGTGTGAAACTTCAATTACGAGAACCCGCCATTATTACTTTTTTGCTGAGAGAATGTTTTTTTTTCTCACCAATAGAGGATTTTCTTACTTTTAGTAAGAGAAACGTCACAAAACGTAAACAAGCAAAACATCCTACAAACAAGATAATGCCACACCTGCAAAATAAACATCGGTAACGTTTTGTTTGTTGAGAGGAAATCGTTTTCTGCGAAAAACGCAGAAGAGGTGAATGTTTTTCGGCCATATTAGCCCCATAATACTCTTCAAGACGTATCCAGCTGCTTTATTGTAACCCAAACGAGAATTTCTTAATTTTTAGAATTATTTATTCGTTTGATGGTTCATCTCTGCGAAAATTTCAATTATTTGCGTTACAGAAGCCTATAAAAATTGTTAGGCCCAATTCAGACGTCGAACTTCACATGTGCCGAATCTAATGCAAGTGAGAAAAATCTATTGTTTTCCCTCATTTGCATTAGATTCGGCAAATGTAAGGTTCGACGTTGGAACCGGGCTTTAAGTAGAAGGTTTTGGAAAATTATAACTTCCGAAAGTTATTTTGTTTCCCCTGTGAACCGCACTGTTCTAATGGATTTACTATCGGGATGACTGAGTAACTGGCATGCAATATTTTTTTCAATCTCAGAAAACGGAATACTCAGTTGAGGTTAAGTCCATTTCAGATCAAAACAAGGATTACAGCTGAAACGTAACGAAATTCAATAACTGACAGAGCTCATATTTTCCTCCGAAGTAGAAACAAAGACACTCAAATCAATTCGGTTTCATTTGCCTTTGAACAAAGCTAAACTGACATCAAAACATTCTTACTTTCTGATAATTGTTTTCAGTTGAGCGTGACGCTGAGGCCGTCAATTGAAAAAGAAAAAAATTGGATTTTTTAGAAGAGAAAAGTCTATATTAAACAAGAATACAAAATGATCCATTATAAGACCAGCTGCAATTAAAACTTCTCGTCGATAAGCCCCTACATAACGGTAACAACTTTAAAGTTCAGCCACGAGTTAATAATTTAAAGATGGAAGCTCGGCAAAGATATTCTTCACGACAGAGCGTGGTTAAGCGAAGAATAAATTTCTTTCTTTTTTACAAAACGATCCTCGGTTTTCTAGATCTAAAGATGTGGTTATTTCATAGCTCCAGATCGTGTTTAATGGGCGTCGCCCCCTTCAAAACAAATACAATTAAATTAAATCAAATTTAGAATGAGAGGCAACGAGGTAATGTTTTACAAGTGGGCAGGCGTTCTCAGCAGATATCAGCAGTAATTCTTGTTTGATGTCTTACTACCACTTGTACCATGGCTCAAACGTTTGAGAATGTTCAAATGTGCTGGGCAGTAAGCCGAGGGCTTTTCTGTGATGGTGTCTGGGAATCAAATCCGCGAAGCTTTTAATGCAGCACACTTCACTGAGGCTGATTGGTTTTGAACTATCATTTTACCGCCCATCACCTCGTTCAACATGAAGTTTAGAAATATCAATGCACACCGGAAAAGCTTAATACGATTTAGTATTCTGTCACTAAGTTAAAATGTATTTTTTTGTTACCATATCATGCCGGTAGTCTCGCTTCATTTGATTCCCGATATTCCCTGCTCCAGCAGTAAAGGCTTCGCTCCTCTGGTATAAAACGGCAGAAAAGACAACTATGAAGAGTAGAAAAAACGATCTTGCTGCATCCATGCTGGCGGAGAGTTACAGTTTCGATACGTCTTGGTCAACTCTTGGTCTGCTGAACGGGAGAATTGTGAAATACACAGCAGATTGACGTACTTTTATACTTGATTCTCTGCTAATGCTGTCCTTTTTAGTGCTAGAGTCTTTGAGAATCGGCTCCTTTCATGAGGTGCATTTGAAATGGGCCTAATAGCTTGCACATTTGTTGTTTTGACTCGCCTAAAACAATAAAAAAGAAGCAAACTTCCGTTTCCGAGTCTGCAGGCCACCGGCCAACGCAATCAAAACTGCCAGTTCACCCGGCTTCTCTCCAGGAAACTGCGTGAGAACAGTGCACCTCGGAGATTTAAGGCCGAGAAATATATTTGGTATTTCGTTTGAAATCGTTCGTAGGCGGTTTTTTGGAAAGCAATTTGTCTGAATCTTCTATATGATCAGGTGTTGCCTAATGGAGTTTTCTTGGGAAGATAAATCATTGTCAAGAGGTTTCTAATTTCATTTGGCATTGTTTTGTTTTGTTTTGTGTGCTAAGGAGTCGTTCGCATGCAGCCCACTCACCCGTCCAACAAACACTGAATTGCTCTTTTGCGATAACGACGAATCAGCCTTATATTTGTTTGCAGGGTGATCTATTAAGGATAAAGAGCAAAGCTTTGGTTTTGGTTAAGATGCTAAACTTTTCTAGCGTGTTAGGAACTGGCAAAGATAAAAATGACTGGAGTAAGCATTTGTCCTGAGCTCGAGTAATTGATGATCTTACACACAAAAGAAAAGCTACAAAAGTTAGGGGTAATGGATTTCTTTTGAAAATTTTGAAATTAATAAGTTGATTGAGAAAATTCTACCCCCGCTAAAACGCCAGGTTTTGGTTAGCTTTTTCTATGTTTGGGTATTAAAATAAGAGTAATGGTAACAGCGGCAAAAGCTCTCATTAAAACCTGCCAGCACACCTGAATGGAATCATTAATAGTTAATCATTTGGAATGGAGACGAGGTCGTTTAAGATAAAATTTTTCAATCATTCCCATTCAAAAACTGTTTTAAGATATATCGGAGAAATGCGTGGAACGTAATTAACGATGTTAATACTTTTGCTTTTCACTCCATAGTGTTTTCGATAATGAATTGTAATGAAACGTCTCAGTCAGCAATTTTCGCAGTCAGGTCTCATCGACTGTATTTTTATGTAACTGTGGCGTGAAAAATCTTCAAGGTAAGCTTCTCTGATGGCAATTTTTATATCAGCGCCCTAAACTGATACTCGGTCTGAATCTGACGTTGATGTAACAACGTAATAAAACCACATATTTACCCTAGAATCGACAACATTTCATTTCTCTGAATAGAGTATTTTGATTGACTACCTTACTTCAGTTTAAACTCATTCTCGTTCAATCTGACGTTGACGTAACAGTGTAATAAAACTTCAGTCATATTTACGACAGAATCGACAACATTTCATTTCTCTGAATAGACGGTATTTTGACTGATTTTCTTTTTACTTTTTACTTTAGTCTAAAGGGGAATAAGTTTGGATAATAACGAGTAGAAGTTAAGAATTTGTTCGACAGCAAAGACTATTTTCTTTATCATTTACTGCTCAGATTGCCCACGAATTCCTTATCTGTAGGTTCTTGATCTTAATCAATCTGAATGTAAACTTATTCCTCTTTTGAAATTTCGTTTTAGGATAATTTATTTCACTACTGACTGAGTTCAATATATAAAACAAAAATAAAGTCGGTGGTGGATGAAAGAAGCCAAAAGGTTGCTCAAAATCTTTGTCTTTCTTCTTACCATTAAAACGAGTCTTTCAGTGTGAGAGTAAGAGGAACAATATAAATGCAATTATATGAATTTCTTATCCAAGCTGTTCTCACTTTCTAATCGATAACAGATCAAGTTTGCTCGAAGGGCTTAAGTGAATAGATTGGGTTTTGAGAAAGCATTGTTAATGCAGTCCAGTTCCGTTTCTTCTCTTTTTAATATATTTCTGTGTCTTTACCAGTGTGATGTCGAAATTATGGCAATAAACCAAGCCAGAGAACTTTTCTACCTTGGGGCGGACAAAATTTTATCGCGCTTCTTTCGCTGTTTTGGAAAATATTATTAAGGAATTTATTTGTTTACCCAGAAATGCAGTTCAGTGGGTTGAAGTAATACGATGGACAATAATGAAGCTAGCCGCTTATTTTGGCGCAAACTTGTTATGGTAAAGTTGAAAACTGGCGAAAACCGAGAAGATTAACATAATTGACATCTTTGCCAAATCGGAGCACTATGGGTAAAAAAATGTGGTAACCCGTCTATGTCAGAAATTTTGGTTGTGACGTCACCGTACGACCGTCCGTCCAACTGTACGTACGTCCACCCCTCCACATAAGCCATTATGCAAAATGTCACACTCAAGATGTGGGCAGCCCGTGCTTTTCGGCGTAAAAATAAAATGAAAGGCTGAAGACTGAACAAGAGAGGAAACTTGTGATCTTTTATAGGCAGCAGTGCTGGTTTTAGAAGACCTTTAAATCTGACAGAAAGTTGTCAAAAAGCTGTCAAGAAAATGTCACGCTTCGTTGAAAAGGTTTACGATCTCCGTCCGAAGACTGTAAACCTGACAACACATTCATATTGTTCCCCGTACTCTCAAAGGAAGATTAGTTTTTAATGGCAAGGAAAAAGACAAAGATTTTGAGCAACCTTTTGGCTTCACCACACTTTAGTTTGTTTGATATGTTTAATTCAGTACGAAATAGATTATATTAATCCTCTCAAAAGAGGAATACGTTCAGAATCAGATTGATTAAGATCAAGAACCTACAGATAAGGAATTCGTGGGCAATCTGCGCAGTAAAAGATAAAGAAAAAGGTTTTTGCCGTAGAACAAATTCTTAACTTCTACTCGTTATTATCCAAACTTATTCCCGTTTAAACTGAAGTAAAAACGTAATCACTACTAGTCAAAATACTCTACTGGGGGCTGCAAAGGCCTTTTTCTCAGTAATGCACAAAGAAAGTCAATGTTGTTGATGTTGTCGATTCTGTGGTAAATATGATGGAGGTTTTATTACACTGTTAGATCAACGTCAGATTCAGAACGAGAATGAGTTTTACGGTAGCCCTTAACTGTCACTGCAAAATATATTCACTCACGGCAAAATCATTTTCCACGACAAAATTTAATTTTGGCCATGCAAAATCATTTTTTGTCACGGCAAAATCATTTTCCGCCACGGTAAAATAATTTTCGAGAAGGCAAAATCATTTTCGTTGCAGCAAAATCATTTTTCCCAAGGTCATTTTCTAATGAGGAGGAAAAACAGGCCACTGTGAAACGAAGACTGAGAATCCCTGGATTGAGTTCGATTGAGTTTGATTTCCGAAAGTTCGATCGACTATGCGGGCAACTGGGATCTCGACCGTCGAGATCCCAGTTGCCCGAATAATTTCGAAGCTCATACAATTTGGGTCCCAGCACTGTTGCTCGGTAAACATATTCATCATGTACTGATCTGAGGGCCAGCGTCATGAACCGAATATTATACATCATAATGGCTTTTTGCTTCTTGTGCATCTCGGTTAACGGCGACCAACCCAGCGATTCAAGAATTTGGTCAGATTGCACTGTATATGGTAAACCCGTCACAATGCGGGAAGCTCGGTTTTGTAACCTCTGAAGCTTATTGGGTAGATTTGCGCCAAGACTATCCCAGACAAACAAGCAATAACTAAAGCAGGGCTCAAACTGTAATATTGTTATCAATAGTCAGAGAAACTTGATGCTATTTTGCGAAGAATACTGATGTTACACACAGATTTCCATCTATATGCACTCCTGGTTATTTAGTAAGTTGGATTCTCTTTAAAGAAATATGGCTCCTAGGTGAACCAATGTATGTCACCCTCCAGAGATGCTATTCTTTGCCTGGAGCCAATGATCATAAATAATACGTTTAATGACAGTTTGTTAACAAGAAGCCAAGTTGACACACGTCTAAGGTCGCGGTTCATTAGTCTTTCCATGTCAGGAAATTTAGAGCCGGAGACTGTTAAGCTTGTGTCACCTGCAGTAGAGCTTTGCAGTGCAGGACAGTGAAGGCAGTTATAGGCAAATCACAAAAAAATACGTTAAGAATTAAAGTGGTCCTAATATGGCGCCTTATGGTACTCAACAAGATATATCCAGAAGAGAAGAGGTTGTCCCATTAACGTTGCACCGCTGTTTGTGACTGGACAGAGAAACTAGTGAAAATAGGTAACTGCAGAGCAGTCAGTAAATCCAAATATTCCAATTTCTTTATTGAATGTCATGATTATCTGTATCGAAAGCCTCTTTTTAGAACAAGAAAGATCGTACCATTGACACGTCTTTTGTCAACATTCACACCAGTCACTGGTAAGATCAAGCAACGCTGTAACTGCCGAATGTAAAGATCCAAAGCCAGACTGTTGCGGGCTTATAAGACTAGGTTGATCTCGATAATTATGTAACTGTTCGTAAAATTAATAAGCCTCTCGAAAACATGTGCCAAGGCAGGAATGACAAAAATTGGCCGGTATTCATCATCACTGCGCTCTCTAGCTTAGTTATAAAAACAGAAGAAACTTTAGCAATTTTAGGCCATGGGGAAATGTATTTGTAATTTGAATGAAAGATTGAAACGATATGCGAGAGGCCGAGGGGCTGGTAGATATCATGAAGGAGCAACAAATTTCAATAATTTGTTAGAAAGTCTTAGCTAAATCAACGGAATTAAATAACTTTAGTACCACAGTTGGTCTACTTTGTACCAGTTCGGGCCGGTTAAATAACTTTCAAAGCTAAAATGGATGAATGGAGGGAAGAATGAGTGAATGAATGAACGAACGAACAAACGGGTACGCTAATTAAAATAAACCATAGCAAGTTATTATTACTTTTCAAACAGGGAACAAATTACAAATACACACCTCCATTACGTTTTTTATTTCTTTTGCGTCGACTAAAAAATTAATTTATAAGTTAATTTGTTAATTTAAAATCAATGAAAGTATATCATAGAAAGTTTTACAATTCAATTACTTTTCATTGTCTCTCATCGGTAGTTCTGAAAGAAGTCAGAAAAGTTTACACATGTTGTTTAAATGGTTATGAGATTCAGTCCAGTTGGTTTAATGGCATATATTCTTCATCTTGCTCCGGTCGTCCAAATGTGGTCGAACGGCTTTCCCCTCTGTACTCGTCTGCACGAGGATACATTTCCCTACGTAACACCCTCAATGAGGCCCCTTCCTGTTAAATAATAAGGGAAAATCAATAAGCAATTTTCAAACAAAATGAAACTGAGTGTATGGACCACTCAATGACGACAAAGTGAACTCTCTTATGAAACGGTCATCTTTAAGACATTGATTTATTCAATATTGAGTCGACTTAACGTATTGTCAAATAGTGAAGCATTTCCGTTGGGCGTCTAATGACAAAATAAATCACAGGGTCCACAGTAGTTTTGCGCGAATAAATGAATTACTTATTTAACGTCTCACCTTGACAAATGTATATTCTTGTTGCCTAGCATGATTAATTAGCCCAATGGGATCTTTATGAATCTACTGTAAACCATTTCTTCGCTTCTTTTCTGACCCAGATCGACTTTGTTGTTCGCCATTTTGAAAATCAATAACCGCGAGCCATGTCCTCGCTGGCGCAAGTGTCGAGTAAAACTAAGGACAAGGGTGGAAACTAGTACCGCGTGGCTTGGTTCGCTGTGAACCCCATCACGCGATGACGGAAGAGAATTACACCAGAAATGGAAGAGCAACAGACCGTTACTAATTCGAATATCAAAACTTTACATCAGCTGTGGAGGGAGTTTTAAAAATAATGGCGGTTTCTCCCATGAAAAGATCCGCTCCGTTGCGTTAAAAGCAGCCTGACGAGAAGAGATCTAAATTATCAAACAGAGAAAAACGCGTCTTTGTTTTTAAATGGTAAGATATCTGACCAGTTGCTTTCAAACGTGAGCCAGAAAATGCCGTGTCTGATTTTTCCCTGATCGAACTTGACTATTTTACCTTCAGGCTTTCAATTAATTATGGAACAGACGCACAAAACTTTATCTCCTCATAAGAAATACTCGACGACTATGTCAATAACTGCTCCGAAAAGGAAAATTTTCTTGGAAGTCAAAGAACTGCGGATGATTTTAAAAGAGGCCTTTCCATAGGCGAGTAGAGTCCAGCGAAGAGTAAACGGTGGCTGAATATGGCCGAATACCCGCTTTCAAACACCGTGACCTCAGATTTGGAAGAAGACCGTGTTAAATGGGAGGACTTGCCAACTTTTACATAAGAGTTCGATTGGCTTTTATCTAGCTCAAGCGACGATTTCTTTGAGTGCAGAAAAGTCCAGTCACAAGATCTATGCGAAGGCAACAGAGTATTAATTGAATTGAAGATCTTTCAAGACTGGACATTCCGGTTGCTGATGTCCACAGTCAAAAAGTTGCCAAAGAAACCGTTGGTGTCTTCGAACTTGGGGCTGACAAATTAAAGCGATTGTGCATGTCAATCTTCGATCTGCAAATTACTTCCGATCTCGTGCACATTTACTCTACTACGTCAATTCCGTTACTATATGTTGCGGTGCACAGCTCACGAAAGCGCTATCTCGAACCCGTAAATTTCGGTCGGCGAAAACGAATTTGAACGCGTTTTTATGCCGTTTTCCTACAGTATTTGGCAAATACATAACAACTCTAGATCTGGTTAGAAAAATCGAGCGATTTCATTAAATTTCATTTGAGCTTAATTTGAGGCATTCGAAATTTAAACGGCTCCAGATTTCTTTTCTCCCTTTCCATATTATGTACTGTAAGCCGTTCTTTCGAGCCCTCAGTCTCTTGGTTTGCGGTATATATATATATATATAGAATGTGTAAAGAAACTCGGTCGCCCTTTGGGCGGCAACGTGCTATGCGCCAGCGAGGATATGGCTCGCTGTTATCGATTTTTAAAATGGCAAACAACAAAATCGATCTGGGTCAGATTAGAAGCGAAGCAATTTTTTACAGTGGATTCATAAAGATCCCATTGGGCTAGTTAATCGTGCTAAGCGACATGAATACAGTCAAAAACTCGCTTAAAAGAACACATGTTTTGGGGGTTCAGGCTGATCTTGTTCTTATAAATTTATCGGGTGCTTTCTGCAAAATCAGCCTGAAAGTGTTCTTAAAATTGTTTCTAAAAATTAAACACTGAACAAGACTACCAACACTCAACAGATGAAATAATGTTCAGGTACAAAATTTTAATTAAACTGTGGATGGAACTAACTTCAACATTATGGCAATAATACCACATTGGGGGAGGGGTGGCAGTTCTGGTGATACACAACTAGGATCTCAGCAAAATTCAAACAAATTCATAATGCACCAGCTGTCCTCTCCCCCCCCCCCCCTTATGTCATGTGCAATAACTAAAAATAAATAGTGTCTAGCTCAGTAACTCGTGCCATCCAGCTTTTTATATAAGAACAATTTTCATTTTTCAGGCTGAATGTGTTCTCATGCCTATGGTACTTTTTACACGAAATTTCAGCCTGAGTGTTCTTAATCCACTTGTTCTTTTATGCGGGTTTTTACTGTATTAATACATGTTTCAAGGTGAGACGTTAAATAAGTAATTCATTTATTCACGCAAAACTGGGAACTGTGAATAAATCGGTAGACAAAGTACAATATTCATTGCGCAATCCAAAAATTGTCATTCACACACCCAAAGGTGATTTTGTTGCGTACAAAAAATAACTTTGAGCTTCGTAGCCAAACATGCAGGGCGATTTAAGCAGTTTGAAAGAAGGTTGTTCGTGTTAACGTTTTGTGTACGGGTAGATGCTTCATCAGATGCAATTCTCACATGCCGGCTCATTTGTGAAAAAATGCATTTGGTTTATCAAAATATGTTTTTCTAGCCAACGTAAGCTATTCGTGTCTTGTTTAAGAGCATTCCTAGGGGTATATGTTTTCTGGCTAAGCTAAGATAGAGTGAAACAATTAATTTAACTGTTTGATGATCAGAATCGCAATTATCATCGCCAGTCACCTTCACTAACATTGTCAGTTTTCTATTATTTTTATTGTTTTCTTTATTTTTATTCAGCTAAATGCCATTTTTTCAATTATTTTATGGTGTCTGAATTGTTCAAGTTAGGACCTTCAGGACTCTACAACCATTGTTTTGGAGCAAATTTGTCTTTGAAAATATGTATGCTTTTTCGCAAAGCATGCAGAACAAATATTATGACTTGTTGATAAATTATTTCCATATGTGCCACGTACTGAATCTGAACAGTGGAGACTCTCATAAAAACCAATTTTATTTTCAACATTAATCTATTATGCACCGGCATTAACAAGCAGAGCTAGGTAAAAACATATGTGGAAGTTTTTATCATGATACTGAAAAACTCACATGCCTGCAGTTTCTTCAGCAGTGTACAGGCGTGTACATACTCTTCAGTGTGCATTTACTTTTAATTACAAAAAAAGGCTCAGATGGAATATGTGGACACAGCCAAATATGAATAAGCTTAATTTGTAGCAGAAAAAAAAAATACTTATGTTGACTAGGCCCAGTAACATCTGAGATCACAACTTTTGTCGAAGGAGGCACCTTCATGGTAATGTTGTAGACATTTTGCATTAATATGATACACAAGTCTACAGCTCTCACTGTACACAATTCGCCCCAGTTTGTTACTGATCAGTGTTGGTAAACATAAAACTATCCAAATTAATTAGGTAACACCAACCTATGGATGCTTGTGTCACGACTGTACTAATGATACTAATTCTACTGTGGCATGATGGTGTATCTTAAATAGGAAAACTGAAAGTTTAATGTTGAGGCATTTGCTAATGCTAGTAGTGTTAAGGTTAACCTAGTGTTAAGGTTAACCTAGCAAGGCACCAGTCACAATGCGTGTGACTAAAAAGAAAATAGAATCAAACAGCATACAACAGCATACACTCTAGGGCCATGATGTTGTGTATAATTTCGAGTGCAATTTGGAATAAATAAGCATGAGTAAATTTTTTCAAAGACCAACAAAATTGCACGAGCCCGTAGGGCTTCGAAAATCACCAAAATTTGAAACTGTTACATTTTTCTGTACTCGTGTTAACTAAACAAACACTCCTTTTCAGCCAATCAGAACTAAGTAATTTTTTTCAAATGTGTAATAACATCATAACATATCATATTCCAATAAACCAATTTTTACATTGTTACATAATTTATTCAACTGACCATTTCCTAATATTAAAATGGTCCAAACGACGCATTTCTCTTAGGTCATCAATGCAGTGCAATCAACCATTCACATGGTGCATTGTTTCGCCCAGGGCAGCGGCAATAGAACCGATAGCGACTTAGCTTGTGCATGCATGCATCATTTTAGTTTGCTGCCTGTAATGAGAATTGCAAAGTTAGATTACTTCTGTGTTTAAGTAGGCCTCCCAATCACACTTTTCCTTCGCTTAGCAAAGTGACTTAGCAGATCAGTGCCAAGTCGCCGGCTACGGAGCCTAGTGTCAAATGACCTTAACGAAAGGAAGATCAGTCACTTGACAAATGAGTTTTTAGAATAAAAGAAATGACGAAAAGATATAGAGTGTGTCAGTCTTCAAGGGCGTGGCAAACAGTATTACCAAGTGACGTAGACATATGAAACGATGGAGTTTTCTTTACATTTTCCTCCACGGTACACCAAGTGCTTTGAAACTAGTGATTCAAAAGAAAGGAAGGAAAGAACACTGTGTGCTAAATACCTGATCTTTTGCGGGAAAACCCCGTTTTCGTCCCATTACACGTGTTCGAGGATTACCTGCTGTAAATGCGTTGCTCGAAGATGATAACAGCGAAAAAACCAAAACGGCCAAAAGAATCCATGCAAATTTAAAACTCATTTTTGATAAGTTTGGTAGACAAACTTTCAGCCAAAACAGGAGGCTTCTTGCGCCGTTTTCTTGAACACCTTTTGACTAACTTCCTGCTGCGAAATGTGCTTTTTTATGCACCTTGCTCTGCAAGGCTATAACAGCGTTGCCTTGTTTACGAGCGCATTCGATAGAGATAAAAAGGAAACACTTTTTTAATTAACAGGAAGTAACTAGGCAGGATAATTAATCAACAAAAGACAAATACCGATTATTTTTATTTCGATTCCCCAAATTTTCCCCGCGTGCACCTAATATCCCATTGGCTTCCTTATAGATGAGTTGATAAAGAGGAATCATTTGTACCTTAGCGATTTGTGAACAGAAGGCGGAAGGTCGATGCCGATATTTGACCGAGCATTTTTCTTTGTGTGTGTCTTACGTTCCAATTTGTGACGATACGAGTAATTTTAGTCAGTACTTCTCCAATTATGCCAACGGTGTTGTTTTAGAATGAAGGGAGATAAACGACAGAGCCTTCGGGTGATAAGTATCGTACAGCAGTTAATAGGCACAGCACACAACAGCCTATTAAAGAAAATTTTCATATCTGAGGTGTCATGCTTTAGATGTGTAGCATTTCCGCTAACTACAACAAAAAGTTATCTCTCTAAACTATGACATTTATGTCCGTTAAGGCCAATTTGACCTCTACGCATAGGAAACAGGCTTAGCGCACAATATTGTATGTTATTATACTCCAAAATAAACCAAAAGAAAAAATATACGCTCTGCAAATCATTGTCTAACGTTACTCACCCCTACCAGTTGTCCCTACTGTGTTTCTAAATTTCTTTTGCCAAAGCGTCTGATACAGACAAAAATAGCCATGTGTGATAAATATACCGGCTCCAGAAGAAATATTAGTCGGTATTAATGACTGCAAGTAATGTATTTTTCATTATATCGCGTGTCTGGGATATTGACCTTTTCCAGGAAAGTTTGAAATACTTTACTGTTACGCCAAGAGATCGAACTTAATTTTGTGATCTCAAAACTTGAACATACAGTTCTAGTACAGTACTTATTTTCAACACAATTTTTAAAGGAGACGTTCTCCCCTTAACTTGAATAGATGAAACTTTTAACCTTCCAACTGACGAAGTGGTCAGAAATACATCAAGCTAACAAAACCATAAGAGGCCATAAAATTTATGGACTACGAGAATACGCCAGACTAGACATTTCTTTGATAATAATAAATGAGTAAATTTGCTCTGCATATATAAACTAGAAAAATCAAAGGGAAACAAAACAGAAGTTCAAATTGCTAGAAACAGCACAACGGCAGGCACAAGAGAGTCCTCACTATGTTGCACCTGGGACAGATTGTTCTCCTCGGTTGTAATATTGAGTAGTGAACTTGTGCGTAACTCAGCGGGCAGAACATTCCACGTGCGGCACGCGCGTATGAAAAAATGAGCGTTGATAAGTAATAGTTCCGACTTCGCTTAGGAATATAAGTAATAGCATTGCTGCACAATGACCTAGTGAATCTCGTTGATTGTCTAGTTGCAGGCAGAGCTCCATTATCTATAAAAACTAAGTTATTTACAGCTTTATAGAAAAAGACTATGTCAAAAAATTCGTGCCAGTCTGAAATATTTGACAAATTTGTTAGTTGGAGGCGGGCCTTTACATAGAAACGGAAGGGAAGCCGTTTTCAAAGTTAATTGTCGCACGCATTGCACGTTTTCAACTCGTTTTAGTAAGCCACGGTGGCGACCATACTTGGCACCGGACAATAGAAAGATACAGTGTGCGACGCGTTTAGGTGCTTTGGATGCATCTAGAAACTCGGCGCACAAAGCCGAGGAGTTTGACGGTTTTCGCGCAGTGTTCAGTCACTTGTTTGTAATATGTTTGGATATGATGATGTCAGAGGTTCGTGATAACATAGAGCTTATGTGAATCGTTTTTGCGTGTCCGTGTGCACGGGAAAATACGATTCGAAAACGCTACGTCAAGACGCTGATTTTTGTCACATACGGAGAAAGATTTTCAAAAATATCCTGATACGGTTGGACGGCGCCTGATTTTCTAGCAATATGATCATCTATTACGCGTTTGATTTCTCAAAATCACTTTCTCAAAGTGAGATTTTACCGACCATGGCGTAGAGTTAAACGTGGTCCGTAAAACACACCGCACGAAACTTTCAGAAGCTTGCTTTTCTCTCAGCTGCGAAGGCACTTTTCGCTTTAGTTCGTACTTTTTCCGGCGTCAGTGGTAAGGAAACGCGTTGGCAAGCAAATGTGAAATAGCCTTAAGACTTTTCGGTTTCCTGCATGAATAGGTCAGAAGTTGAGCAGGTGGTATCTGTCTAAACAAGCAATTTTGGTCTGGTTATTATATCTGCTGTTCACATCAGTAAATTCAAGCAGTCTTCATCATTTGAAGCGCGACAAAACTTCAATTCTTAAACCAGCAACAGTCAGTAAAATTTGCTCTGTTAAGTGCCCATTAACAAATGAAGACGCAATTATTAATCTACATGTAATGAACAAACGCGCGTAATCTGGGAAAGAAAGCAACATAACGATTCAGTACCAGTGCGTTCTCGGTCAAATGGTAAAAAATACCTGGAAAGAACCTTAGAAAAAATCTTGCACTAACGCGTTGAAAGAGGTGTTGAGCGTTTTTTCCATCCACGCTTACATATTTAAAATCCGAAGCTAACTGAGAATAAATGGAAGATATTGTTCACAAGTAGATTGTTTAGCTAAAATGAACCATCTCTTTAACAATTGCTGCAAGCATTTTCCGGCGTGTTGATTAAAAGTGACACTTAAGTGAAAATTAATCAAAAGGAAAGTAAACTTGGGGGTTTAATGTCTATTACGATAAACTGTATTTAAGGAAATGAGCCGAGGAGTAGATGAAATGGCTTATCACATGATGCTCTAGGGTATCAGAGAACGGAATCTCAAAAAGATTTCGCGCTAGGACTTTCCAGCTCGTGACTTGCACATGACACGATGATGAAGCCGGATGGATGATATGTGGCCTCAGAATGAGGTTATCTTCCCAATGGCAGTGACGTTTGTAAAAATACACTGGCACTGCGGCGATAAACATAACAATGAAAACAACGCATGTCATAGTTGCAAAGACTTGAATTCAAAACTTTGTCGTTTGGTATGCTTCAACCGACGTCTTCAAAAGTGACCGATAGGCTAAACTGCAAATAGCTTTGGGCAACATGCTTTGTTTTGTCACGTTGATTACCGCAGTGTGTATATTGTTATTCCTACTAAAGTTGAAATGGCCAAATAATAAGAATGTTTACGACTAGGTTTGTTACCTACATAAAAACGTCGATTCACCTTGTGTTTTTGAGGTCTGAACAACCAACGTGTTAAGATAAGTGTCCATGCAAACGTTTGCAAGTTTAACAGAGAGACTAAAGGAAGTTTCCAATGGTTTCACTGGCCGCCAAGTCGGTGCCCATCAGAGGTACACCAACATGGCGTCTCCATAATATTCTCTGTAATTTTGAGTGATGCATTTTGCCGAATAACTCAAGTACGGGACAGCGCACAGTCCCGAAACTTTGACACGCTAATCATTTATTACTTTTCTATACTGAATACTGAGCCTAAATTTCTCAACTTTTTTTTAAAGCGATTTTATTTTTTACTTGCGTGACGTGAAAACCTCATGTATATTTAGGCTCGAATGTCTATAATTAGACAATCCCCAGCAAAGATTTGAAAGTGCTTCAATTTTCTGCATATTAACGTCATTCTCATCATAAATTTTGGATTAAAAAAAATTGAGTTGTTCGATCACATGAAAGTTGTTCTTGATTAATGGCGTCACAATGCGTGCTTTGGAAAATGGGGAGCGTTTGCACTAAAAAATGCTAAAAACTTTTCACTTGCTTCAAAATGTTTAGAATTAATTCCGCCTTTTCATGTGGTGTTCATTTTGGTAATTTTTATTGTGAAATGTTTGGACAGAAAATTAAGGTTTTCCTTAACATGTGGACATGATTAAAAGGTGGAGTGGTTTAGTCTTCACTAGGACTAATAGAACAAGGAACAAAAAAGATTGATGTAACATCGTTTTCCCTTCCTCGTCTTGGTTAACTAGCGAAATCGTTTACGCAGAAGTTAAACTTACTTATCACTGTACTTCCTGCCTAGACAGACGAGAACTGATTTCTATTTTGGGGTTATTTTGCCCTCTGTTACGTATGGTATGCTGGTTTGGGGCTCTTGCGGTCAAGTGTTTTTCTCAAACCTGGTATCTATACATGTCAGAGCGGCCAAAAATAATATTTAACTTAGATTGGAGTTCGCCAAGCAAGGAGGTTCTTGCCATAGCAAAATGGAATACCTTGGAGATTATGTGTGAGAAACGATTATTAATTTTAGCGCATCCGGCTTATTATCATCTTTTACCATGTCCAATGAAATTATGTAAGTAGCTACGATTTCAGGAGGAAAATGACCTTTAAGTTACACAGGCCTATGACTGATATGATCAAGAAATCATGCTCATACAAGTCAATTATTCGGTGGAATACCCTGGAAAACGAAATGCATGAGATCTATTTGTGACACTGACGCTTTTAAAAGGTCACTCAAGTGTACTTTTAAGCCCCATATATTGTAAATACGCTGAACTTTTAATAATGTTTAAATAAATGCTGCTACTATTACTGCTACTAGTCCAGGATACCTCATAAGGCCAAACCTGCCTTTAAAAGTATAAAAGATTAATCGACATTGACATTTATTCTTAATACCTGGTCGTTGTTAAGTGACCCCCTTCGCTTTGCCAGTGAACGCTTTTTGCCGAAGTTTGCCCTAGGTCCAGATCCTGCCGAAGCTGCGTTGGCCGACGATATGAGGGAAAAAACTAAAATGGCCAACAGAATACATGCGCGTTTCGCACTCATTTTTCGTAAAGCTAGATAGATTAACTTCAAACCAGGAAAGCCTCCTTGGGGTGTTTGACTTGAAAGGAGTTGCATGACCTCCCGTTGCGAAACGAAGTGTTCTTTTATACACTTTCCATCAGTGTTTTGCAACAACGATAACATGACCGTCTGTACGACAGCGTGGCTCCTTCCTTAGGAGATAAAAATCGCTTCCTTAGCAGGAAATAACGTCTGACGATAATACAGGAACAAATGAGGTCGCGCTTTTTTTCTACTCCCGTGGTTTTAACCCGCACACGCACATAATATCCCATTCGGCGTGAAATGAAATTTGCCGTTTAGCTTCCTTGTTGGTTGAAAATAAACATTGGTGACTCCTGATATCGGTTGATATAGAGTAATTAGTTTTGCTTTGACGATGGTAGACTGAAAATCGATATTGGTGTTTCACTGATGGAACTGTTTGTGGTGCCACGTTCCCAATTGAAAATTAGGGAACGGCAGCCGGAAGTTGGCATTTCTTTTCCATGGCGCTGGCTACAGATCTTTTTAAAGTGGTGTTGAGTTTGACATACTTAAACGAAGGCTTGCCAACTGATTGGTTGAGTTCAGAGCACACCAAAAGCAGTTGTGTTCTCCTTCCGGTCACCGTCCGCGTCTCAAAAACGTCTTTGCTTAAGTTCGCTTATTGCATCGTTTACCTCTTACTCCAATTCCCCAACGCTCCTGTTTTTTCTGCAAACAGTAGCACTTGTGCTTTGAAATGAATCATACTTTCGGCTCGCCAAAACGGTTAAAACGTATAATGTTTAACAGTCATTCCACAAACGCGCTTTGGGAGATAGTGGAGACTTGACGAAGCGCGTAGCGCCTAGCCGGCGGCTGCACTATCATATTGTGTCTGATTAAAAACTCCTACTAATTATGGATAAATCTTCCCTACTTACCGTATTTGTAGAGCATTGTGTAATGGCTTGTACACCATGATGGCTAAGGCAATCAAACACCTAGAATTGCATCATCCAATACTTTAACTTTTAACAACGTACATCAAATTTCAAGGTAACTGCTCACCACAAGCTTTACGTTGCTCAAACACTGTTTTAATTTCCTTTTGCAAGGGTATCTGACAACGGACAAAACTAGGTAGGTGACTATAAATATTTGGTTCGTCATCCTTGAAATACGGAGCTAAAGGCAATTAATGGCAGTCATGATACATATGCACAACTTTAGACTACCTTAAACCATCTTGCTAACCTTGCTACCGGCATTATTTTCGATGAAAAGTGACCGTAAGAATGACGCATGCGTCAACTATAACCCCCCCCCCCCTTCCTGTAGATGTCACTTAAAATCACCACCCCTGGGCGCTTTGTTTCGGATGGCACTTGCTTGCTAGCCTGAAAGTGAAAAGGCATCTATGGTGAGAAGACTTTATTTGAAAGTTGCCTGTTAAACTGACATTGCTCCTTCCAAGCTAAGGTTGATAAAAAAGTTGATAACTTGCTCGTAACTTAGAGCAAAACAAAAATTGCGTAGCTATTCACAATTCATCTTTGCCTGAAAATTAAAGATCAAACAGCCCATGAATTTAAATGGCTTTTAAAATGGCGAGAGATTTCTTCCAGAGCGTTTAAAGCGAAAACTTCCTTTCAAATTAAACGGTGGCAGCATGGTCGGCAATCAACCGCGGCTCAACAGGTTACCTGTAATAAAGTGTACTTACGGAAATGAGCCAAGGGTAGATAAATGGCTTATCATATACGCTCCAGGGTGAACAGAAAATCCTCTCAAAAGATACCATATCTCGCTTGGAAATCTCTACGACACGCGACTTTCACATGATAATTAAGGTCGTGTACTTGGCTTGGATGTGGCTTGACGAAGGTTAGCTTCCAAAAGCAGAAATGTCTTCGACCGTGTTAGTGCTACCCTGAAAGCGACAACTTCAGCACTCTATATTATGACTGTGGATAATAAAAAGAAAGAAAAAAAGAAAAAAACTCTATACTATGACTGTGGTGTTGGAGAAATACTTTAATCGTCGGGTTACTGTTCTCACGACATTAACTCACAGTTCAAGGACTAAGTTCTGGATCAGTTATTTTACGCTTTAATTGGGTGTCCTGTGCAATTAATAAGGGAGTTTTTTTTTGAGATTGCATTTATGTCGACACATATTTGCCTCGCTTACGTTCTGCCTCACTTAGACGCGCTAACCACGTGACGATTCGTGTATCCTCGGCGTTTATCTTTCAAACATTTGCTGAGGTCTGATATTCTGTCTTTTCATCTTGTAAAAGTTTTATGGTTTGCCGAGTCTTCGTAAAGCGTACATATTTCAAGGGTCTTCTAAAGGTCTTCTATTTCATGAGTTTGCTGAAAGTCTTTTATCGATTTGCTGCAGGTCTACTATCGATCTGTGTTTGTTGAATCTTCCAAAGCGTTCATCTTTCAAAACTAGTTTACTGAAGGTATACCATCATCGTTCAAAAGCGTTTATCTTTCAAATGTTTGCTGAGTAGAAGGTCTACTATCATCCTTCAAAAGTTTGCTGCAGGTAATTCAAGGCGCTCCGAGCGCTAAGTACCAGATCGAGGCAGGCATATGTAAATGAAGTAAATAAATAAACAATCCAAAAAACAAATAAATACAAATATGTTATTAATCAATCGCCTTCAAGGGCTAAAATTAACAACAGTTTAACACATCCCTTGTGCTAAGCAATCTCCCCTCATTAGACTCCGGTGAAAAAATAATATCAAGCATGGTGAAAAGAAAATACCCTACCTTTAGTTTAATGCATGTATTTCGTTTTAACCTCACACCTTTCCGCACAGCTTTCCTTTATGGACTACAATTCAGTACATTTGCTTACAGCACTTGCAAAGCTTCCTCTTTCGCGAGCCTTTTAGCCTTTGTAAAGATCCAATGTTAAAACGTCCTTCCTCGCTTTATGTGCTTGGTCTAAAATTCTTGCGGATGGACCAAACAGCACTAAATTGTACATGACAGGGGCCGATTACATTGAAAACATTACTATCGTTTCACTTTTTCGAAATGTACCTTATAAAGCCAAAAATATCCCTCAAAAAACCACAAAATGACATGTAAACAACGCCTACCTATCATTGCTGCTAAAAAAGTCTAGAATCCGTTTTTTCGCGTAGTTTTCATATCATCGTAAAGCTCAGGCCTTCCTTGTCAACATGGCGGACTTACCGAAATCGTATTTTCCTCCAGTTCTGAACAAAATGCCCGTATTCTAACCCAACTCTCTTGCAGTTTTAGGACCATAAGGCTTTGCGCCCCAAAACAAGATTTCGGCCCTTAGCACTTGAAGGGCGGAAAATCCACAGTGTGCTCGGCTTCGGTGCAGAATGGAACCAAAAGCTCCTGTGAGCCAGCTCATGGACGAAAAACATTACAACATTTTTTTTATTTAAAACAACTTTATTTTCTTTAAAAAAAAAAACTGAACAAGAATCCGGTACGTTTATTCGTAAGCGCACCTTTGTCAGGTGCACCTCTTGGAAATTTATAACCGTTCTCACTAATATTTTCTGTAAAGTTACGCAGTTTTATACCATTTTACAGTGATATCCCTAAAGCACCTTAGGCCCCATAAGCATACATACATAAATGAGCGATTTACTGTGGCCAGTAGAGCGAACAATTAAACAAGCCCGCTTGTTCACTGCAATCGCTTCTAGTACCTCTTTTTGTTTTGGCTTATCTTTTACACCTAAGAGCATTACGATTCGCCGACAACTTTACCACAAGCGATCATAATTTCTAGAAGGTGGCATTCAGCAAAGTGGACAAAGGACGATGGGTAGTCCCATGTTCCGGAGCTCAAATCGAACTTTACCAGATCTCCCTTCCACCTAACCGTGGAGATCTAGGTATGAGATTAGCTTTGAATGAGATGTTCCAAATTAGTCTCATTTCAGTTACGTGCAGGGCACTGTTTTGTACCATTAACTAGCGCAAAATATCATAAATTACTTGACCCTTTGACTGAACTGGAAAATTTTGCAGATTAACGCCGTTTGAATTGAAGGTAGTCGATCCATTTTCTGGTCATTGCGTAGCCAAATAGAACTCACTCTGTACAAAACGCTGTTTGGAAGTCGAATTACAGCCTCAAATTAAAGTTTCGAAGTTCGGGCATGCGCACCAAAGACATCTTCGCTTTCTCTCCTCCCCACTTCTTTGTTTTTCGTTCCCCATTTTTTTTTGGGCGTTTATTTGGCTTCATTTCACAGGGAAACGGTTTTGCGAGAAGCCAGAGGATAGTGAAATTATTTTGAATAAAGTACGAGTGGGTAGTGGAACAAGATTCAGTTTCAAAAGAATTTGCTGGTCAAAGTTACATGTCTTTTTTGCATTTTTCTCTGGCCTTTTTCACTAAATCGCGTTCATTTGCTTATGGTTTTAAAGATCTCGCCCTCTCACACAAGTTGGTTGTAAAAAGTTGTCTTTAATGGGTTAATGAGCATAACTCATACTTTTTGAGTTGACTGCTACAGTTCAGTATTGATCTTAGCGCAAGGAACCGTGTTAATGAAACGCTACAAGATAAATTCTGGTGTGTTTATCCACTGAGCACTACGAATCTTATTGTTATTCCTTATGTTTTCTTCTTCATCTTGATTTACATCTACATTCTGATTAAGTTGATAAATTCTTGTAAGATATCACATCAATTGGGTAAGCAAAACACATTTATTGGAGATGACAGTTGACCACACACTGGACCTTAAGAAGAGCTTTGTTGACAAACTATGCTTACTCACGAAGCTAAGGTTTCTGCCAATACAATATTTACGGTTTTAAGACACCATGGGCTCAAGTTTAGTTGTCACGTGATCCACATCGGCGGTTGATGTTTACTGAACCAGTTCGTCAGCTTAAATCCGGTAGGTTTATCGCTTCATAAGTGTTTTTCGAGCTATTTTCCTCAACAGAAACCCTTAGGCCAGCATAATTAAGCCGGTATGAGGGTGGACACAAGCCTCTGAAAGAAAACAGAGGCGAGAGGCGGTTTCAGTTCATGGTTTTTGTGGCACCAACGATGTTTTCTAATAAATATGGCAGTTAACGAGTGAAGATGTCTCTCTGGCCGTTCTGTGGAAGGATTCCAGGACCTACTCAGGCAATTTAGGCAAGTTTTGACTAGCAAAAATTTCAATCGATGTGATATTTTGCTGGTAGGACTGGGTGTCTCGCCCCGAAAATTCTAGATAGTGGGAATCGGAAGAGTTCTATGCCCGTGTTACGGCGAATTTACCCAGAATTCTTTTCGGGCACCAACGAGACAAGGTGGGATATGTGAGAGTCGCTCTCAAGAAATGGCTGCGGCGTAGTCAGCAGAAAACGTGAGAACAAACCTTGCAGCCGGATACCAAGGTCTGGCCTTAAGGTTTGCTGCTGAAGTAGATTTTTGATTCTTGAACAAGATTTTCCATTGAAAAATTGACGACAAAGAAGTGCACTTTTTGGTGTTGCTCTTTGACCAAAAAAGTAGCCTTTTGGGATTTGTTGCTAAATGAACGGTATATTGCAGCAGAAATATGGAGTCGTCGTTCCGTTTTTGAGTTGTGTTAGGTGTTAAACTAACCAGTCGGCGCTATCAATGAACACATTTTAATAACTTTGTGACTTACGTTAGGCAAGCAGCAAATATCAAAAGAAGTAACACTATTTTTGTCACACATATGTGTCACACATATGTTGGGAGCCAAAGGGTTAAATGCATACATAAGGCTTATAACGGAAGGCTACCTAGCACCCTAAGTAACTGTATTGCGAAGAAGTGCAATCTTTCATACTCAATTAGAGCGCGCAATTTAATACTGGTGCCACGTTTTAACACACGTTTTTTGAAGGAATCTGGTGCATACAGAGGCTATGTGCTTTGGAACATGCTGACTTCCAAATATACTAATCTTGTTAATGCACGCCATTATAAAATTGCCAAAAAGCTCAAAGTTTCAGAACTTCTAAAGGCCGTTAAATTCAACGTAGTATCATTTAGCATCGACTGCTTGTTTTGAACTTGAAGATTTTGTATATATTTGAATGTAAGTTAATTTGTTTCAATCTTGCACTGATAGCATTCAATACGCTTTTAAACTGCATTTAATTGTATTTAATATTTAGCTGTGTTTGTATTTTAATTTAGTAGTATTGTATTGTACACGAACCCAAAAGCTTTCAGCTTTCATACATATATCGTGTATAAATAAAAGCAACCTACCTATCTACCTCTTGTTTGGTGGGTTTCTTCGGTACTCTTGCGCATTCTTTGACTTGTGTGCAAGTCATCTTCAGTTAACGGTTGTAGAGGACTTTGAAAAAGAACGTAGTGGAAATCGTGTGTGTGCGCCAGAGGTTTGTACACCTATTTGGGGTAGGGTGTTTCTTTCACGGATGGAAAAATTGCTCGAGCTACTCTGCGTCATGACAAAACAATCATTTCGTGGATTTCAAGAACGCGGTGGTTGTGATAAAAAAACTGAAAAGTAGTGAGTTAGTTATAAGAATACCAACGAAACAACAACAGTGGTGGAAGATTAAAATAAATTTGCAGATTCATTTAATTGTTTTTTCTTGGCTCGTATGATACACAATAGGCCATATTCGTATTCTCGGTATTGATCTGGATCTAGCATGAAGTGGAAGCTCTTGCGGGGGAATACATTTACATATGAAAAGATTCCCCCGCAAGAGCCTCCACTTCATGAAAGATCCAGTTCAATACCGTGAATATGAATATGGCCTATTAGAGCAGTTGAATAAAAAATAATTTCCTAGTTGTAAGCTTTAAATTAAGATCAATTCAATTTGGGAGCAGGGATGGCATGGTGGTGAGAGCACTCGCCTCCCACCAATGTGGCCCGGGTTCGATTCCCGGTCGTCATATGTGGGTTGAGTTTGTTGTTGGTTCTCTTCTTTGCTCCGAGAGGTTTTTCTCTGGGTACTCCAGTTTTCCCCTCTTTTCAAAAACCAACACTTCTAAATTCCAATTCGATCTGGAATGCTCGGACGTTTAATAAATGAGCCTCTGGCTCGGGAGATTGGGCAACCACTCCTTACGTTACCGAGCTTAAATAAATTGATTTGATTTTTATTTATTTTATTTTTTTTATTTAAGTATTTGGAAAGGTCATTCAGAAGAGACCCATAAGCCGTTGTTGAAATATAACTTTATTTTATATCGTAAAATAAGCATAAAATATATTCCACTTGGTTGCAATTGCACGGTTAGTCTTCCCGATCCTGTGCTTCTCGTTTAGTTGTGCTTGAAAGGCCTCCCCTTCTGTAATCTTCTAAACAGGGATACATCTTCTCACATAATTCCTTTATTGAGTTCCCTTCCTGTTTTAACAAAAACAGATCACGATAAACATGTGAAATTATTAACTGAAAATGGACCAACAAACATCAACAGCTAAATATATCGGACGGTCCTTGTTAAAAAATTAAACTCAGCGACCTTTGGAATTTATAAATAGGAAAAAAAATCGTTTGTAGGACTCACGTGACTTCGGTACAACTACATCAAAAAGCACCACGTTTTGCTCCGGAATTAATAGCTATTTATGAAATAAGTTAAGCTTCTGCGCCAGACAGGGTATTAAAAGACGTTTTGTCTGCTGGTGTACAGGACGGAGTGGTACTCCCAACCTCTAGGTCACACGCGGAAGTTTTGTTCCTCAGTACTAGGTCAGAAATTGTCGAGGAAACACTATGATTTCAAAATGCAATTTTTTATTGAAAGCTTTTAAAGGAAAAAGAGCAATTGTCAGTGAAAGTCTGTGTGGTCGGAGACTTTTTAATTTGTTGGCATTTTGGAGTTTAACCTGACTGCAATATATTTATAAAAGACAATATTTTAACCTTCAATATCCCTAACAGTAACTCCTAACTAATCTCTTTTTACAACAAATTAAACTTAATTGAAGGTCATGGTCGAGGGGTCAGGAAAAAAGTCACAAATGTGATGACCTGCTA
This sequence comes from Galaxea fascicularis, assembly GCA_948470475.1. NCBI lineage: Eukaryota > Metazoa > Cnidaria > Anthozoa > Scleractinia > Euphylliidae > Galaxea > Galaxea fascicularis. The sequence continues at coordinate 7,282,782 of OX419339.1, forward strand.
CGTGTTGCACAAGGATTCCGAAACTGGCACTGCCTTATCCCAAAAAAGAAAAGATGTATGCAAAAGCCATCTAGATATATTTTACAGTACACGCCCAAAGATCAACATTTTTCGGATGAAAGAGGATTAATTAACTGGGTGCAGACGAGCAAGTGTTGTTTGAGTTTTGAGACTGAAAAAGATGATAGCACATATGAAGTTTGCCGATCTCTAAGCATTTACTGATGAATAGAATAAAAAGTGGTCAAACTGATATTGTCAAACTTAATAGAGCGGGTTCACATGACATCACGGCGGCTATGCTGGAGGAGTAAACCAGTCTTCTGGGAATTAAACTCTAGTTTGCCTTTTGTTTCAAAAAACCAATATGGCCGCTGGTCACGTGAACGAACTGACCCTGTATACGTGCTAATGACCTCAATCAGCCCTCAAACGTCATAATATATTTTTGAATTCCTTACAGACAGTATTGTTCATCGGTGATAACTTTCACCTTTTGATAGATGGATCAATATAAAAGCTCATTCTGTTCATCTAAAAAAATAAACTTTCAGTGGTTTCTCTCTGGTCCTGTCAGTAGGCCGTTCTTCTTTCGAAAAGAAAGGGTAAAAGTTGAATATTATACCTGATTATCGTTCCGTAATTCCCTTTGTGTTACCATTGTACGTTTTTTGCCTGTATTCTTCACTCCTATTGTAAATGCGTCGCCCGAACATAAGAGGCAAAAAGCTGCCATGGCCAATAAAATCCATGCGAGTTTCGTACTCATTTTCAGCGAAAAGTTCGACAGGTTAATGTAAGTCCAAGGAGAGAGCTCTACCTTTAACTCAAAGTTAAAAGAATTCGATGACCTCCTGTTGCAAATTGTTCTCTTATATACACGTTGCTTTATAATAACTATAACAGCATAGTCGTCGTAGAGAGCGTGGCGTCCGGCTTCCTTACGAGATAAAAAGAAAAACGCTTCCTTATGGAACAACGTGAGAGGATAATTAACAAACAAAAAAAATAGTGACGACTTCCTTTGTCATTTTCGACTCGGCTTTTTGGCCCGGAAAAGAACTTTGCTCTTTAGCTTCCTTGTTGATTGCAAATAAACTGATATAGGTGACCCTTAATATCAGATGATAAAGAGTAATTATTTTTAGCATTATAACAATACGTGGACAGAAGGCGGACGATCACTCATGATATTTAACTGAGTGAACTTTTTCGCGTCACTTCCCCAAACTACGTTAGAGGGACGTTTATTGCTGTAATTGTTAAGAAAAATTATTTTAAAAAGAAGGACAGCAAAACCTGAGTTCATCATTTCATAATCTGTTTCATTGTTCAAAACGCCTTTTACGCGTGGACCGCATTCACAGAAACTGTAGGTCCTTTTGAGATATTCCGTTTCCACTTAATTATTAAAGCAACTTTATTTTTCAAGCGTTAGGTCAAATAAAGCCCTCGGCTGAGGAAAAGGTCAAGATGCTCATGTTTATGTATGATTCCAACCAACTTTCTTGGTCGACCAAGAAACGCGTTTGGATGTCGCTTAGCATTACAGTGGCTGCCATTTTACGTGCACGCTGAAGAGAAATTAATCTTCGTAGCTGCCTCTAACTCTAACTAACGCAATTTTAATAAGTTTGCCCGTTTGGGACATAAACCTTTCCCCTTTTTTAGGACAACTTTGTCAATCACGGTACCCTAATGCCTACTACCCTACACCACTGACTTGTTTAGTGGAAATTCAACTGATGATCATTTCCTGAAAATGACTAATCACTGAAACAAATAACATTTTTTTGAGGTTTATTCTGGCAATAAAAACTGTTGACATAGCCATAATTTTATATGTAATCTAGGGGGTGGCAAACAAGAGTGGGTGATGATGCCCTTCTAATAACAAATAATTCAAATTGAGTAGCTATTTGCAATTGGTATTATTTTAAAAGAGGAGGATCTTATGTTAAAACGCCTTTTTCTTTAGCACTGATGGCAATAGGTTAGTGTGCAGAGCAGGTGTATTTGGGTGGGCGAGCGACGAATACTGAATCCTCTTCATGCAGTGCTGCCATTTTGGATGTTGAAACTGACAGAGGTTTGGGGTGAATCAAAAACTGGTTCAAAGGGAGAGGACAAAATGGCGGCCTTCAAACGAGCGTTCGTACCCCCAAAAAACACCTGCTTTGCAGATAATGTGTACTCTGATATCGCATGGAGGAATCGGAAGTCAAAACGTGGTTTATCTTAAAGATTATCTGCGTACTTCTTTGTTCTTACTACGTAAGACGCACAGCCAAATGTCATCTATTTTGTTGAATGGAATTCTGGAAAACTGCAGTGGCCAGCCGAAAATTCCGTACTAACAACAAATTTCATGATAGATATCGATGTGTTAAACAACTTAACCAAGCAGGGGTTCATGTGACATTATGGTGCTCGAACTATTATTGGTCGTCTCGAGTGCATTATATAGTAATTAATTTCCAGCAAAGGTGAGGGCTGAACCCGCCTCATAACAGGGCCGCATGCATGGATAATCCCAACCAATCACGATTCTGAGGGAGGGCCGGGGGGGTACAGGATAGGGAAAAACCTTTGCCGTCTAGCAGCTGAAGAAAAAGAGGCCTACAACTTGGCCTGTAATTGCTTTCATGCCTAACATATAAGTCCCGTATGTAATCTGATCCTAGCTAGGAGGACATTAATTAACCAGCAAGGCAGACTGTAAAAAATAATTTATTCCCGAGGTGAATAAATTTTCTTTATGAAATGTCCGAAGATTTACGCGCGCCATGACTAGTCGAATTGAATGCATTACTTCTCCAATAAAGCACGCACCCTACGTCGGCATTGTGTGAGCTACAGAAGCTTGTGCGCGCGCAAATCTTGAAAATTGTGGTGAAAGCAACATTAAAAAAAGATGCGATTTACCCCATAGTCAACATTACTTTGAAAATGAAGTCAAAATTTGGGGATCAGAGTTTCAACAAATTTCATCTACTAACGTCAGTTCGGTCTGAAACAAACTCGCTCAAATCTCCGAGACATTTTGCAAAAGAACTAAAAATCGTGTTCCTCGTGCATTGTTGAGCTATGAAAGCACTTGGTAATTTTTAAGAACACTCGAGAAGTCCAAGAAGTACTCGTCCATGGCCTATGCTTCTCTAGGCCCTTCTCTCGTGTTCTTGAAAATTCCTTCGTGCTTAGATAAATCAACAATGCGCTCTGCGCGTTTTTTTCTTTATTATAAAACGTTCGAATAATTGCTGGCGCTATGATTGGTCGAATCATATCATCGATAGGATTGATCAAATTTGTGTCCGATAATACACACGACTTTCGTCACGCGCGTGTATCGTGGCGTTAAAATGCACGTAGCTATGTCACAGGCGTGTTGTGCGTGCAAATATTGGGACATTATAGGCAAGAGGTAGTGTAAGAAACACTCGCCTGCCGCTCGCATTTCTTCCCACTTCTTTCGTGCTCTAGTCATTTCGTTGCGTGCGAAGAGTTTTATTCAGCTTGCACAGTGTGAATGGCGTTACTGATTGTTCATGACTGCGCCGTTTTGTGTTTTTGTCAATGTAGGTTTGATTATGGTGAAATCGTCGTTGGATAGAGACAAATTTGCACTGAGTTCCGTTGAAATAATTCTTTTTATTTTGACCCGCGTGGTACATAATATATTTTTATAACGTGAGAGGGTATTTTTGGTTGACTTACAAAAATAATTTGCTCATCGTTAGCTTATAACCATTAATTTAAATTAACTTCATTTCATTGTTTGTGAACAGTTTTGTTGAAATATAAATCCACTTTATTGTATAACGTAAAATAGTCATGGTTTCGCTGATTTTAAGGTGAGTCTTCCACATCTTGTGCTACTCGTTCAGAGGTGCTTGAAAGGCTTTCCCTTCTGTATTCTTCGGAACAGGGATACATTTTCTCACACAACTCTTTCGTTGGGAAGTCGTCCTGTTAAATAGTGAAATACACATTAATAAAAATGCAATTGAAAGCCGCCAATAAAACGATTAACTAATATTAACCGCTGAAACCCTGTCGTGCGTCATTCATCCAAACTGAGATTCTCTGAACTAATGCAACTTGGACAAATAACGATAACTCTAGTTGATATTTTTGAAAAGCTTAATGAAAACAGGATTACACTGGATTAAGAGGAACAAGTTAACTTTTTTTTTGACAACTGGTTTTGCCAATAAAAGAAGTAACTGACCAAATTGTCGATCTTTGAACAAATTCCCTTATCGACTGGACACAAAAAGCGACTGTAATATACAAATGAGCCTATTCGATCAGTTTTGTCATAACTAAGGAACAGTACATTACGCATACATTAGTGAACACTGTCTTATAGGAAAGAAACGTACCATCAAGTAGTATTGATGTAGAAACTTGTTTTTTTTCCTTATTTTTCTACCCTAGAATTTATTTCAAAAATCTCTAAGCCCAACGAAAATGTTCCCTAAAATATAATTCGATAATAATAGCGTGAGATAAGTCAGTGATGCTCAATGTCACGGTCGCACATCCTCCATGTTTTCGATGCGCCCTCGTTAAATCAATTAAAAAAGCAAGCACAGGATGCTTCATGTAATCTTAAGTGCTAATAACGTAACAGCTAATACGCCCTCAAAGTTCAAGTCGTTTTGAAAGTATAACAGACGGCAGCATTATTGCCAAGCGATATTTATCAGTGGTAAGGTTCCGGCCATGATCAAGCCAGTAAATCGCGAAACCCCACTTTTTAGACTGTTTATGTTTAGCGCAGTTCGGAACCCGGTAGATCCAGGAAAGACAAGACTGCGATTAGAAACGAAAGCAAAAATACCTGAATATTGGTTAGTAACTCCCTTCGTTGTGCCACTTTTTTGCCGGCGTATTTACGTTTGCCGACTCCAGCTGTAAATGAGTTGCCCGAAGAAATGAAGGAAAAAACTAAGATGGCCAATAGAATCCACGCGAATGTCTGACTCATTTTCACAAAGCTAGATAGATTAACTTTAAATCAAGGAAACCCTTCTTGTTGTGTCTTCCCTGAATGACCTCCTGTTGAAAAACGCGTCCTTTTATACACGTTGCCTTACGAGAAATATAAACGTGTGCCCGTGCATACAGGAGCGTGGCGCTTGCCTTAAGAGATAAAAAAAACCACTTCCTCAATAGGAAACAACACTGGAGGATAATTCACGAACAAAAGAAAAATGGCGTCTTTCTTTTCATGTCAACCCCGTTTTTCTCCCCGCACTTAATATCACATTTCATCGGGAAAGAAATTCGCCGTTTAGCTTCCTTGTTAATTGTAAAGCAATATCGGTGACTCTTAATATAAGTTGATAAAAAAAAAATTAATTTTTACCCTAACGATGCGTGGATAGAGGGCGGGAGGTGGCTAACGATAATTGACTTGGTGACGTTTAGCCGCACGTCCCTGCTTGTAAAATTATACTAAATGGTAGTTTTTGTTTCAGTTATATAAGGTAATTTAATACTCTATGCTTGAAAAGGGATCAGATGACCACTTGACCTGACTTGATCCTTTGATAACTTAGTGTTTCATAGTATTGCAAAATCAAATTTTTTCGAGGAAAGTGAAAGGCCTTTTTGTAGTCTTTTCCGTCAAAAGAGCAACTGAAACTTTGAACTTATTTCGAGTTTGTTGGTCTTTCTTTCACAAGAATTAGTCCCCTGGAAGAACAACATTACTGTGACAACTGTTAGTGCTAATAGGAGAAGTAATTGGATTAGCATCATTGTCCATTTACAAGTAATTTACATTCCCTATCTTAAAAAAAATGGCTTTAAAGCTAGAATGAATTCTGACTTACCTAAAAAATTTACAGTTAATATATGAGAGTCGGAAGCGCTTTGAGGTTTTTATGATATAAAACCACCCCGCGCGGTATAAAACCTGTGTAAAGATGTTTTTCTCAAAATAGAAGGATATCATTATTATCTATGTTAGTTTTCGAAAAGTTTTCAATAGCACTAAAGTTGACAAGTAAAGGTGGAAATATAATGGCCTAAAAACTTTGGTTATAATTGGTCAGAGGTTCAGCGGGAGTTATCTTGCTGCGAAACAAACCAGTTTTACATACTCACTGTTCTGATATCTCACACACAAGTCAGTGACGGCAACCCTACCGGCGCGTTCTAGTTATGGGCGAAAGGAAGCCTCCGAGTTTCGAAGTTGGGAGTGGTGCTCTATAAAACTTGTTGATACGCAACTGAGACCATTCATACGATCCTAACGCACTTGTCAACCTGGCGTAAGTAGTTCAAGAAGTCGGGATAGCTTTATCTAGTGGATACGTCGCCATTCAGCCAATAGTACGTTATGTAACTAACACGTTTTATCAAACGGATAGCGACTTTCGCTGGAAAACCGTCATCGGGCTTTCTCAACATTATGACGATGCTGCGCAATCTAGGAAATGAAACGGTCTAAATCGGAACAAAATGACTCAGGACCTTTAAAACAAACAGAGAAAACAAAGCTTTTAAGTGATTCCTGAATTGATAAACAAACCACAGCTAGTGCTTGACCTTTTTGTCAAACGGGAATAGCTTGTAATTGAACTTAAAAGTTGGTTAATTCTGTCCTAGCCATGCAAGTCAGCGAAATATCAACCGTCAGACCCGATTATTTTAACGTTCCCACTGTTATAGATAATTGAATGCAACGAAAACAGTCTTCATAGAGTGATAAAATAATGCGTGTAATAAAATGCGGCGTTTTCGAAAAAATTGTTGATCAATTTTCTTCGCTGCATGGGAAAGGAAACCCGACGCACCCAGTTTAAAAGATTTTGAAATTTGCTTAAGGCCAGGGTCAAACGTCGAACTTCGCACGAGACGAACTAAACTAAGCGAATTAAGGTCATGATAAGTTTAATTTGTTGTTTGACTCATACAATTGAGAATTATACGATAGAAAGCGTGAAGATTGACTGTAGGGTCAACGTCGATCGTTTCACGAATTCAACGTAACGAATAAATTAAAAATGTGTATGACTATGACAGTGTACATTTGCTGCTCTGAATTTAATTTGGTTTGACGGATTACTGATGTTGTTTTTGACCAAAAGTAAACGATTAAAATGTTGTCTTTATTTCAACGTTCATTGATCTGCTTGAAATCCCCACCTTTGTTAATAGCGCTTTTGGAGAGAACAAAACTAAGGCCATTAGCTTATCCAATTGAAGGAACATATAAAACTAGATAATTAAGGACATGATCCTCTTGTTCAGTTAAAGGAAGCCGGAAAATTGACAACCACCGTGGAAACTGAATGCAGATTAAATGAGAAGACTGACTATCAGCACCGAATTTTTGTATACAGCATTTAAAAACCTACTCATAAACGATTATCACTCTCGTCAAAACTAGCTTAATTGTTAAAATTCTATGTGAACAGCTTTTAGGAAAGTTTAATAACGTCTAAAGTCGATAGAATCATACATTATTGCAGGACATGGGTGTCATCTTTTGAACTTCGAGCCATTAATTAAAGTTGATAGTCCATTATGATAACTCATGATCACGGAAATGAGCGCGAAAATAGAAAAATCAGATAAAATTAATACGCTGCAGGGTGAAAAGATAGAAAACACTTTCCATAACGTTAGTACTGCAATATCACATCAACAAATCTTCCCGACACGCGATTTAAACATGATATAAGCGGCTCACATTTCCTGGCGTAGGCTCTTGTTATAACTGACAGTATCGTGTCCTAACATTTTTGGCTTACAGCACGCCTTGCTGCCTTTAATTAATTGCATGGGAAAAAAAAAGGTGTTGAGCGATTCAAGCTACACGCTTTAATCACGGAAGTCTGGAACGCTGAAAAATGGCAATGTCGATCTGTAAGCAAGATTTGGGAACGTAGACATGCAACGAAGTTTACAACGTTTTATCTTAACACTAACCTGGGTTTTTTTTTTCTGAATGACCAACTTTAGACGATAGGAATGGCCTTTAGACGATAGGAAACAATTCCTATATTTACAGATTAGTGCGAAATTAATGGCACTATTATTAATAAGCTCTGCGTTCCGAGTGATTGTTGATTGATCTTTGCCAGGTTTGTACACTTTTTTCTCTTTTCTACGGACATATATGCCAAAATTGCTTAGTAATTTGTTTAGCTTACCGCTACGAGATTGTTTGTTTCTTGTCTGACTTTCCCACTTTCTCCAAGAAAAATTGTAGAAATATTCGCATTGCTCTTTGTTTTCTTACGATATTTTGCTGTTTTTGTTACCAATGACGCCGATTTTCGCGTGGGTTGCTCCGAGGTAAATAGCACTTACTATTCCGAGTTTGAGTAGCCAATCAGAGTGCGCGATCCACTGTTTTAGTGACCTTATTGTTACTAATTTTCGCGGGACTTAATTTTCAAAAAAATCACGAAATATAAATGCAGCGAAAAAAAGTTACCGCGAAAATTTAATGCCTGGTATAGGTTTTATTAACTTTAACGAGCGTCGGAGCGTAACCTGGATGGCAAGCCTTTACAACCACATCCCAAGAGATGGAGGAAAGCGCCACATAACAAAAAGATGGGGAAAGCAGAATAACTAAGCTAGTGAACGGAAAGCCAAATCTCCCTCCTGATGACCCGGATTGAAGACGACACATTGAAGGTGCTATTCAGATATAAAAGCTAAATGCTTTTTCGATCTAGTCATATTGTAATATTGAACTGCATACGAGACTTTATATATTGCAGTGAAAAATTAATTAAAAATGAGACTATGCAGATCCTCACTTTTCGCGAAAATTAATTCCTTTTAACATGACTTTTCTGCCAAATCGCGAAATTCAATGAATAGGTCTCACGAAATATTCCTCTGCGAAAATGGAAGAGGAATATTTCGCGAGACTTATTCATTGAATTTCGCGATTTGGCAGAAAAGTCGCAGGATTATCTAGTAAATGCCAATGGAAAAAAATATAATTGCGGGTGTCGGCTTTTCGGGCTTGGCTAAATATGTATGTGTTACTTATATAAATAATCAGCACCTCACTTTTTCTTTTGTCTTCTAGGTGGGGCTGATTACGCCCCCTCCCCTCCAGAGGAGGAGAGGATTGCTGCCATGACAGTCATAGGAAACAGACAGTGTTTCCAATATAGTTCGCAGTTCGGGATCATGAATCATGATTTCCAGTAGCAGCCCTTTTGGATTAACCATCTTGGTGTTCAAGATCACCTTCAAACCTTTGAGAAACCAAAACAAAATCTCTGAAATGATCAATAAATAACGAGATATTCCAATTTCTCTAAACCTGCCTGTCAAACTTCGGTTGCCACAGTAATTACTATTATGACAGACTTACGACATCAAATTTTTCGGTGAATAGGACACAACAACTGAACCATTCTCCAATGTCATTGTAATTGCTGCGCTCGTACCGTCTTTCATGCACTTCATCGGTTTTTAAGCTCTCGTCATGGGCGGTGTTATGGGTTACCACTCATACGCTGTCGCAGAAGGTTTAGGGCTGGTGTCTGGGTTAAGTGTTAGGGTCAAGGTTTAGGGGGTTAAGGGTCAGTGTTTACGGTTCGGGTTTAACTGTTAGGGTTGGGGTTATGGTTTTAATAGGCCTTCACACGACAAACAAATGTCCTCTTGCCAACAACTCGTATTGGTAAACTCAAGTTGGTGCGCGTTCGTGTGAACGACGCAACAACATGTTGGCAAACTGTTGGCGACAAATGGAACTTGTCTCTATTCTCACCAACCTTTTTACGTGCTGGCAAATTCACATTTGACGTGTTCGTGTACTGTTCACTTTAAACCAATCAAAAGTGCCGTTCTCTTCATGTGATTTGCAAGACACACAAAATGGCAGACGAAATAGTGCGACCGTCCATTTCATTTCCAGACTCTCGTTATGGCAAATTTGATCAATCCGCAAAAAAAATTTAAATGCTATTGGATCCACCGTGCGAAGCTCTTGCACGAGCGTATTGTACATGCCAAGGGAGAAATTTATGGCGATGTACCGTTCAGCCCATATCTTTCCATTCTTTTTTTTTGTATGACGCCGCAACTCTCCGTGTGTGCCATTGCACTACGGACTTGGCCTATGTAGTTATGATTTGTGTTTGATGTGTGAACGCACTGACGAGTTGGCCTGAGTTGGCCAACCTTTGTTTGTTGTGTGAAGGCCGCTTTAGGGTTATGGTACCTATGCTGCAAGTTTTAATAATGTTGTGCATATGCAATTGCAGCCATTCTCCATGAGAATGTTATGGACCTCTCCTTTTTGGTTGGAACCTTCTTTACAACATCAGAGTTAATTGTAATCAGAACGTTAAGTTTTGGTGAGCTGGACTTTATTTGAAAGTCGTTGCCATAATTTTGCCTTCCAAATGCCGTGAATTGAATCCTCTGAACAATCTGAAGATTCGTGGTAATGACTCGGAAGTAGTACCCGCGTGTCCCGGCAGCGAAATTCAATTTGTAATTTTGTTTTTCGTCTTAAATCATTTTTTTAAGGCTCAGAGATTCGGCATGGGATGTTATGAGTTTAAATGGTCCAGCTGTTTTCGGGGCCTTGTTGGAAGAAGGATGGTCGAGTGGTTTAGGGCGCTGGATTTCAATGCGGTGACCTGGGTTCAAATGTCGCACTGGTCACTAGCTAGTGTGATTCTGTGTAAGTACCTGGTTCAACTCCTCTGGCATCCTTGTAAATAGACAACTGGTCTGTCTCCCGTCAATTGGGATTCTTAACTCTGTAGTTTTCATTCGTATTGTTACACTCCGTGGGTTCAGCAGCTAAAAACGTAAGTTTTCACTGTTTTAATTCCTCCCGCTTTCACTCTTTCCACACTCTGTTGATGGCCGCTCTCCCGCTCTGCAAAGCCCAAATATGGCAACCTCATATTTGGAAGCAGCATGCGGCATCACATAACACTATGTCACATAGCGACCCGTTACAGTATTTATTTCAGTGTCCCTGAAAAGCCCTGCTAGGAGAGTGGTCAATTAAGTATGTAAGCCCTAGGGATTTTTGAGGATTTGATTTATGTTCCCATTCATCATCTCCGCTGGAAGTCCGGAGTGCCCCACTGAGATTAAGAGCTATTAAGAAAAGTTCAGAGAAGTTCATTAGTGAACGAACCCTCTCATTGAATTAATGTATACCTGTTTTTCACTTTCCCACGTTACCACCAATAGAGTAGCTCCATCTCCTCTGCATAAACCACACACAACCCAAAATTCCTGGATTCGCTCTGACGATTAAGGGCTAACGCTCGAAACTTTTAGTATCCCTGTATGATGGTTAATATGCATTATAAACTCCGTTAATAAAACCAAAGTTTTGTAACCAGATACAAACCCTGAAATGCCTTGATAGTTTTATTGGCACTCCAACGTCCACCGAGGAAGTTTCTGTATCAAAAACTTCAATCAGTTACACAGCAGCGAAGACAGCACCACGATAACCTTACCGTCACACAACGCGAGCTTTCGTCTCGAAGAGCCGCCACAATGACAGCCAACCCGTTTCGTTGTTTTTATCATTTCAAGGAAGCGGTGATTCTTACGGGCTTCAACCGAAAAAATACTCCAATTAGATGACGTAACACTACCACTTTCGTTGTTTAGAGTCTTTGGTCCCGATAGGCCAAGGAAGCGTGAAGATGCGCTACTTCTTGGCAGTTGTTTCACAACTGCTCGATTTGTTATTTATAAATAAAAAAAAAAGTCGTTGGACATGTTAGACATGCGATTTCCTGCCAAAAATACGGTTGCCTATATGATTTCTCGCTAAAATACGAAATTTTCGAGTGTGACATTCCACTCTCGAGACCAAACAACTCCGTGTAACTTTTGCCAGGAAAACGTTTTAGGTCTCCTCTTAGTATCGTGGTTTTAATTTAAGTAATTAGTAATCTTGTTGCAGCTTTGGTACCTTCGAGAATAGTTTCAAAAGTTCTTAAGTAAAGAATAAAAGGCACAAATTTCTCTGCAATTCAAAGTTCTTTAAGTTCTTGATGTCTGCACAATCCTATGAAAGAGTTTTTTTTCCCACCTCCCACACCATTCCCCACCCCTCTTGAAAACCTACATACTTAGACAGAGGGTGCAGACCGCATTCACTTCTAAACAGTAAACCTCATGATCAGGCCCGCAGGGAGGTTAAGTACGACGGATGCTTCCACACCCCGAGGTCTGCCTCCTGAGTCCACCTATTAGGGGCCGATGGCTCAAACGAGAATTAAAAACCGACGGCGGTCCAACGTACTCTCAGCCCACCACCACTCCCCCCTAACTTACCCCCTCCCTCTCATTCAAAATTCTGGCTACTGGCCTGTACCTCACGTTAGGTACCTCATGGGCTTTACTAAGATGGGAGTCCGCAAAAGCCAAAAGATGTCTGCGCCCTGCTAAGAGATCACAGTTGCGCTGAATCTGTAGCAGTCTGGAGATTTTTCGAAAATATTCCCCTGTCATGTTAGAAACTGTTCGCGTGAAAGTTCTTCAACAACTTAACGTTTTGTTTTTTTTTGGGCGGGGGGAAAGTTGAGACACATTGCATGAGGGGACGCAGCAGACGTGTGCCGTAAGTACTGCAAAAGAATGCTAGGAAAATTTCCTAGCATTCCTGACATACCTCAACTTAACGCCCACTGGGTTTCTTTTCATCTGAGACCGGCAAGGCGTCATAATCTGTTTTAATGTCATGGAAGTTGTCGTTGTTTTAGAAATGAACCAGAAGGGTAGAACATATTGATTCACTCATGATAAATAAAAACGCCTTGTGAAATTAGATCGTCAGTTGAAAAACAGTGACTTCGAGTGAATATATTTTAGACGCACAGCGAGATGGCGGACTCCGCCAGTGAATGTAATTCGCAAAAGCAGAATTTGAAGCGAGTGCGGGTCACTTACTCTCGTGCAAAGAAAAAGAAAGCGGGAGCGGCGAAGAGCAGCCAAGCTAACCGTAAGAAGGCGCGGAGAAGGAAATAAAAACCCAAATACACCAACGTGTGATACAAGAACGGATCAAAAGAAGGGTTCTTCTCCTCTTCCAGAAGCAACTGGTTTCCCGAGCAATGCCAGGCAACCGCGAAAATCCTTTTCAAGAGGAGCTCTGATGTTAGAAGCAGCACGGGGCGGAAAAGTTGGGTTGTGGTATCAACATTGGAAGGTATATGCAAACATATTAATAGCACATACATTTATATTTCAGTATTGTTTTTGAGAATTAATTGCATGCTCTTTTTCTCACACTTTTTAAAAAGAGTCAACATGATTTAACTGATGGCTGTGAAAGAGTTGCTTTAAATTCATACACGTTACGCGTATGTAGTCTAATATATAGGTTTGTGTTGTGGTGGTTGAGTAGTTAGCATGTACTAATATTTATCACAAACTTGTAATATTTATTAATCTGTTGATTCTAAAATGCTTCTTCTTATTCAAATTTATTCAAGTGTTGACAGTGTTTTGCAGATAATTTATTAATAATTATAGTAGTTGAGAGCAATATCCAGGTTGAATTGGGATTTTGGAAATGTCGGTTTGTAAGAAACGAGAAAATCAGGATAATTATGTAGTGAAAAACCTCTTGGAACAACAAACCCACATTTTGCCAGCTTGCACTTAACTTTGTCATCAGAACTGGCAGGTCGCACGCCTCAAACAGATCAATGTAACATAAAAGTATACTAATCGTTTTTGCCAGTTTGCACTAAACTTGTATTTATCATCAGAACTGGCGGGTGGCACACCTCAAACAGTTTGATGTAACATAAAAGTACACTAATCATTTTTGCCAGTTTGCCCTAAACTAACTGTTTTTATCATCAGAACTGGCGGGTGGCACACCTCAAACAGTTTGATGTAACATAAAAGTATACTAATCGTT
>OX419339.1:7299184-7369184 GCA_948470475.1 Galaxea fascicularis
CGGGGTTCGACTATAGTAACTACCACGCTTCTTTTGAAAAACTGGTTCGGGCTCATAGCACAAATGCGCCTGCTTAGCACATACCATTTTTTCTTCTGGATAAAGGAACTCCGGATTGATTACCCGAGTGAAAGGAGTAAAGCCCTTCCTCGGCGTCATAACATTGCGTTCTGGAGTTCTGGTCTGACCACGAGGTACAATAAAAAACCTTTGTCCTTTGTGAAACAAAAAACCATTGCTTCAAGGTAAAATACGAAACTACAACAATAGACTCAAAGAAAAACTTTTTCCAGATGCCACAGACAGGACAGTTGACAGATGAACGTCACAGAGTGTTACAGATTATGACGCCTTCACCGACCACAAGAAAAATTCTCTGCGTGAAACGATACTTACAGTAAAGGTCCTCTGCGTCCCCTCATGTTTGGATCACACTAGGCAGTAACCTCTCAGATTTTTTATATGAGTAACTTTAATTTTCCCAAGCTCACTCGTGAAAAGCAAATGACTGAAGCAGATGAATATAGTTATGCAACGTTTATTCATCTTGATTCCCTAATTCACTGGCGATAAATATTTTTGTCTTTTAAAGCGAGTTTTTTTTTTTACACTGTTGTAGCTTCAAGTTTTCACTTTTTTTCTTTAGTGCGTGCTTTGGCGCTATCTCAGTTTGGCTGTGCCGTGTTCCATTTTACACTGGTAGCTCTCTGATGGACTTGTGTCCTCGTTGACAGTTCTCGAGTTGTTCTTTTAAGGAAACGATCCTCGCTTTCTCCTGTAACTCAAACAACACAAGTCCCAATGATTGATACGATAATTTTTAAAAGAGCCAGGTTAATCGGGTGAGGTTTGGGAGAATCTACCATGCTAGCATCGTTGGACCGATTCGCTTCTTTAGTACTCATGCCGGTTATCTTGTCATGTTTACTAAATAAAAGATTTTGAGCTTTCATGGTGCTTATGCTTCTAGTTACTTCATGTCTTGACTTTCAGCACACGAATGAAGTGCTAGTCATTGTAACCCATAATCAGTTTGAAGCAGATAGTACTAAGTACTTCCCTTGAAGGGGAATTCATGCTAATCGATTGCAGAATACCCAGCAGGAATCGCCTCGTAGTGCCGAGAGAGACAATTATTTACTATTCAGTCTCCTGCTTGGGATGCTGCCCCTCTTCCTATGACGAGATCAGTGCAAGTCGACCGTGGCCAGGGGTTTAAGTTTCATTTTGCCATCAGGGCTAATACTTGGCTGTTGGTTTATTTGTCGGGCTTTAAACTCCTCTAAAGAGAGAGCGTTTGTGGAGAACTATTTCAAATATTAGGAAACAACACCAACCAATATAATATTGAAAACGACCAGATTAGACATCGATCAAAATCCCTATTCTAGACGCAAAATGTCTATTTGGATTACTTAATTCTTCATTATTCTTATCAGCTGAGCTGTCCAGGTAACAGGGTGACTGACTCTGACTAAATTTATTCAAAACTACTCCCTTCACAACGGAACGTAGTCATATATTCCGTGGACAAGTAGTCGAATCCTTCCGATGGCCCCTATACCAAAGAAACAACACACAAAGATTCTTTGAATCAATGAGTACTACCTTATCGCAGTCTGAAGTATCCCAGCTTTCTCTTTTTCTGTTTCTGAGTTTTTTGGGTTTTGGAACAAAAGCGTCGTTTTGTACAACTAAGCTCAGCAACATGATCGCAACCAGGGCCAAAGCGAACATCGTTTTCGGGTTCATATTTAAGTTCCTTTCTGCGCAGGGCAAAGGAATGATCCGTCCTTCATTGAGAGCGAGGATAAGGTATGCTTTTTATACCCTTTGAACTCAAGTGTCTGGATACTGGTCTTGGATGATTTAATGGATAAAGACAATGAAGAAACCATTACCACTGTACTCATATGACACACCAGCACTACAGTGAGTGATTAATTTATCCCTGTCAACGCGGCTATAATGCAATATTTCATCAGATTTGTATAACTTTTATAGCTCTGACCAAGCTCTGATATTACGAGGAACAATTTGTAATGGACGCTTTCTGGCGCAATGTTTAAAAAGTATTTGTTGTCTGAACCCAATACCTATCATTTGCACCCTATTTGTACATGATTGGTTTTGCATGTCATCTGGTTTTTCTACCCGTTCGTGTAATTATTGAAGGTTTATCGACAAGAGCCGAGTGTGCAAAACTTCTGAGAACGGAAGTTTGAACTGAAATTCTCTTAGAGTCTGCGCTGACCACGAAGAAAGGCCCTTATATGATTTCTCGGTTTGATCATGAAATTATCACGCTCCGAACGCTGCCATGCACGTTTTGTAACAAAAACATCACATTAGACGATGAAGATTGTCCAAGTAGAAAGGAAATAAACAAAGATAACCCTATTATAACTGGTAAATATTGATCTAATGGACCGATCAAAAACTGTGATAGTAATTTTCTTTTCAGTTAAACCTATTAACTAATGCTTTGGTATCAACTATCATCGCAAAGAACCGGATCTCGCACCACGAAAATGCACCAGTAGAGGTTTGAGTTATTTAGTAATAAAAAACAAGATAAGATTTACAGACGTGTTTTACCTTGCCAAATCATGGCCTTGCAGTTTTCTCAGTACTGTTTTATCTTTCAAATTTGTCTCCGAAGTGTCTCAAGCTCCCATCTGCGATGTTCGTTTCGTTAAGTTATTCACTTTTCAGCCAGCCTCACAGACTATGTAATTCCACCGAAGATTACATTAAGGTATCAGTACACCTGAAATGACTGTGGTTAATAGGAATCATGAGCGTTTATCATGGCGCTTGAGGATGAGAGAAAACCCAAGCAACCTTATAATATACATTTTCTAAAAGTTTAGTATTTGTAGAATTCAATGTTAAAATAAAAAAAAATTGAAAATGAAAACTCGCAATAGATATTAAGAGAAAAGGCGAAATTCAAGGTTTCATCTTAATTACGTTCGTTTCCCCACACGCTTCTTCCTCAGTAAGGTGTCTGCGATTTCGTTTTGTTCCTACTCTCTCAAAACGTTTAATACCAAAAGTGTTTACGTATCCTTCCATAAAAAGGGTCATAACTTAAAAACGGGAGCGAATTTCAAAAAAGCCCGATAACCTTTTGCAAAGGAGATATCTCAGAACGCTCATACTGATTTTCAAACCGAAGAACGCAAACAACAAGAAAGTCATGTTGCATTACGTAACTTGTTTACTTTGATGACTATGATTACTCCATCCCAGCTCCATCAGTTTTTCTTTGTAGTGTATTAGCTTTAGGTGTAACCTCGAACCTTCATGTCGTACATAAATGTACGTGGTACAAGAGCCATAATGGACAGAGAAGGAGTCTCCCGGTTAGCCTTTGGGATATCTTAATTTCAAAAAAATCTATTTTTTAGAAACTAGAGCGGACGCAACAGGAGACAAATTTCCGGTAGACCTCCTCGCAAAAAAAAAATAGGGCGGAGGGGATGCAGACGGGATGCGGACGATTGTTTGGCTGCCATTCACTGTCGGTCTTTCATTTCTTCGGCGACCTAATCGCTTGGTTGTTCGGTCGTTCATTGTTTTAGTCGTCGGTTCTCTAGCCGTTAGTTTGCTCGATTGTTTCATCCATCATAGTTATAGTCGTTTTGGGTTCACTTTTTCGTGTGGTTTCTTAATGATTTATCTTACCGGTTGTTTTACAATTAACGTTTATGAAGTTATCTAGAGTATTAAAAGCTGCATTTAAACATTGCAAAAAAGAAACTCTTGATGTTTAAATAGCATAAGGCCGCAGTACTACAGACTTTGAGAGAGACTTCATCGTTCGCTTAAGTTCTTATATATGACAAAGGAAGTTACAGTTTAACAGTGGACGCGCCGATATACAAGCTATGCAATACAGTGACAAAAGAGGCGGAGAAGTGAATTGGCTGCATATCATCTGGCACGGTGATAGAATTTAAGTTATCGGTGCCTGAGAGTTAATAGATAGACCATGTTCATTTTATCCATGAATTAAAACAGAATGATTGTTTTCACACCCATAATAATTATCTACCCATCACAGAGAGCAAAAACTTAAAATTAGTCAAGATAGAAAAACACACCGTTTCTGCTTTCAAACACATTAATCCCTCACAATAGAAGCTGGTAGAATACAGGTAAAAGTGTGCAAAGCCAAGTGTGCCATGTCACCGTAACATCGCATTTATAGTATCTTTTCAAGATAAACCTCCACAAACCTTACAGTGTGCCGAAGTCAACACATAATTATATGAAACCATAACAAGAGCTCACCCATAAATTTCACACAAAAGTCATAATATAAACAGATATATCACAATAATATGTGTGGCCAACTAGTACAAGCATGTAGAGTCACTTTGGGGTTGCTAACCAGGAGCCTATGATGGGCTCCTGTGCTAACTGATTTTCATTCATATATAATATTCCAAAAAAGGTAGCAGTATGGTGGCCCATTGTTATCACAGCAAAACCAGTTGGAAATGTTTGTTTGAAATTGTAAAAAAACATGCAGATGTGAAAAAAAAATTAAAAATTAAAAAAAAAATGTACATAAAGTTAAAGAACAGAGAGAAAAAAGAGAATAAAAAAAATAAAAAATATAAATAAAATTAAAGCAAAGTGAAAAAGAAAAAAAATCAAATAAAAATAAGTAGAAGTAAAAAAATGCAAACGCAAATGAAAAGTAAATAAAAATAAAATGAATTAGAAAAAAAATAAAATATATATATATATATACTCATGGTTTTTTTTAACATAAAAAATTCCTGTCAGTGCAAAATGCAGATTCAAAAAAAAAGTAAATTTACTGTGATAACGCTGGGCCGGATTGAATACCACGCTGTTTTTTTTTTTCAAAATGAAATGTCGTGAAGCGGTCCATTGTTATCATAGCCCGCAACACCTAAGGTCAGTGGTTTCCTCATTTTCAAAATGGCGGCTCGCTTCCGTAGCTCGGAATGGGAAAGGACGAGCAATCGAGGAGCGATGTTAAGTGCTATGTTTTAGCAAATTATTCTAGACAAGAAATACTAGATTTTGCTACTCGGGGCCTATAGAGTTAGAAGCTCACCTCTTCTTCTCAGTGACCTTTGGAGAATTCAATAAGATTGCACTCGCCTCCTAAAAAGACTACAATAACATGTGGATCTTGGCCCGGTATCCACAGTACTGCCCTGGACCTTCCATATTTCTTGGCCTCCTCTGTTTTAGTGTCATAAAGAATCTCCTACTTAGTGTGGGTTGACTCCACGCATATACAGGGTAGCCCCGGGTAGCAAAATCTAGTATTTCTTGTCTAGAATAATTTGCTAAAACATAGCACTTAACATCGCTCCTCGATTGCTCGTCCTTTCCCATTCCGAGCTACGGAAGCGAGCCGCCATTTTGAAAATGAGGAAACCACTGACCTTAGGTGTTGCGGGCTATGATAACAATGGACCGCTTCACGACATTTCATTTAAAAAAAAAAAAAACAGCGTGGTATTCAATCCGGCCCAGCGTTATCACAGTAAATTTACTTTTTTTTTTGAATCTGCATTTGCACTGACAGGAATTTTTTATGTTAAAAAAAACCATGAGTATATATATATATTTTTTATTTCTTTTCTAATTCATTTTATTTTTATTCATTTTTATTTACTTTTCATTTGCGTTTGCATTTTTTTTTTTACTTCTGCTTATTTTGATTTGTTTTTTTTTCTTTTTCACTTTCACTATTTTATTTTTTATTTTCTTTTTTCTCTCTTAATTTTTTTTTCACATCTGCATGTTTTTTTACAATTTCAAACAAACATTTCCAACTGGTTTTGCTGTGATAACAATGGGCCACCGTATAACAGTGCATAAATAATTATTACACCCATCTGTAACAGACCTGGTGGAACCTGGTTGTTCACCAGGTAACTTTTAACAAAAACTCTACCAGGGCAGACAAAAATCCACTGGGTTGATCCTAGCTACACCAAAAAAATTCTACACTAGAATTCTGCACCAGGGAGGAATAAAATTCACCAGGGCCGAGTTTCTAAAAAAACCACCAGGTGCCAGGGAGGGCAAAATTCCACTAGGGACGCCAAAATAACCCACCATTATTTCAGTCAAACGGCTGGAGCATTCTACCACCAAATTAAAGACAGCAATGACATTTTGTGAGTTTGTGGAAAAATTAATATGTTTATTGAAAAGTCCAAGTTATAAAGATTAAACTTACTTACAACAGTAATTTAAAATATTTTGACCATGATATAATACAAGATTCAAGTAGCAAATGTGTTCCTGTTTTCCTCGCTTGTACATAAGATTAACAACCACTTGGCATATACCAAGAAAGTACGAGGCATATGCTTCATACATGCTACTGATGCTCCTCTATTTTTGTCAGAAATAATCACAGTAAGTAATAAAATGCAGGATATTTGTGAACACGTATTACAGGTTTAAGAGAAAGATACCTTATATAGTACACCAGTATCATGATATCAATGTTTGTATCATGAAAAGCAACATTTTGTGGTGTATTCTTGCTAATACATTG
Source organism: Galaxea fascicularis (assembly GCA_948470475.1). Lineage (NCBI taxonomy): Eukaryota > Metazoa > Cnidaria > Anthozoa > Scleractinia > Euphylliidae > Galaxea > Galaxea fascicularis. The sequence goes on from OX419339.1 coordinate 7,305,747, forward strand.
CAGCCCTCTCTTCCATTACAGACAGTGGAAAAAATTTACTAGTCCTTAAATATCTTATATTTATCTCTTTTGAAGAAAACTCTTGAGCACAGGATTCTCATAAAGTTTAGGGAGGCTTTTTTTAAGTTTGTTTGATGAAGGTGAGACTTAAATCAAAATTACAAGTTTAGGTACCATTTCTTTCTGTGACAGAGCTGGTTTCATTCCCAAACATTTACTTTATTATTTTTTTAATATGGACTTGACCTCCTCAGTTGAACACAAACAATTATTTTTCAAACACCAGATCATCAGCCAATTATTGTTTCATGAAGTCATTGAGATTCAACAGAAAAGCAGTGTATGTAATTCAGTTCAATTAAGTTAATCAGATCTGTAGGTAAGTTCTTATATCATTTACATTTTTTCTCCGCCCAATTTCAAGCACTGTACTTATTGAGATACTATTTTTCATTTTCATTAACTTGCCACAAAGATTAAGAGTTGTCATTGCTCTCAGTAAAGGCTTACCGCATTTGCTGCAGGGCCGTGAAAGATGCATTATTTGTTCTGATGTGACGTCTTCCCTTTTACAAGAACCTGATGATCAGAACAATCTAGGCATAACACCAACAATGCAGTACTTTTTTTGTCCCAACTTAGCACGTTTTTTGTCCCAACGAATGCAATACCACTCCCCGTCGTACAAACACTTGAACACACCATTAAACTGAGACAAGGAGTAAACACAAGAATTCCAACTCCAAGAGGTTTTGCCATATCTCAACCTTTATTAAAGCCTAAATACACTGCATATCGAAGTTAACCTGATTCAGCGAAAGGTTTTGAAACTCACAGAACTCGCTGCAATCTTCTGTGGTCCAAACGAGAGCTTTGATTGTATTTCACGAGCCTGATGTTAAATAACTTGTTTGTGCATGAAATGCGGCAATCCGCAGTTGTTCTTCCTCAACAAAGACTGAAAAAAGCATTTTGAAAACAACCTACGTTCACTTTGCCGTTACGGCCACCGCCTTTGCCATCTTTTCAACAAAGTCGGAAATCAGTGGTGATCAGTTCTTCTGAGTGATATTTAACAATAGATTGATGTGCAAAAGCAAGACATGAGCCGCTGCTTTATAAGTTGGGATGTTGCATTTATACTTTAAATAGCTTTTTATAATTTGTTATCTTGTAAAACATGATATTAAAGCATCCCTTTACTTTCATGGTGGCTTAATTTCTTGCGACCCTCCCTCTTTTTCTGTCATTTTCTTCATCACCCCCCCCCCCCGCCCGCCTTTTGAAGGGCTAAAAAAACTGTGCCCTCCCCCTCGCAATTTGGACTCAGTCTATTTTAAATAGATTAGGTATGTGTAGTGACACTTTTCGAAGAAGCTTAAATTTACTTTTTTCACATAGTTTTGGCATTTTTTGGCTATCATGTTAAAGAAATAATGTGCGTTAGTTTTTATAATGTGTTTTTGCCGTTTGTACCATAATCAGTTTGTACTAATTCCTTTTATAAGCAATTTTGATGATTTATTTTCAAATGTAACCTTCTATTTCTTTTTGGTATTTGTGTAACACATTTAACATCGCGTTATTCAGTCATATTCGAAAATATAGAAATTGTTAACACATTGACTCAAGGCTCATATTTCCTGAAAACAAAATCTTTTACCGTTTGATTTTGGAAACCGCTTGACGTGACGGGTTTTTATTTCTTTCTCAATATCGAAAATGTACCTTAGATTGGTGAGCATCTTAAGTACCTGTCCCCCCTTCCCCCAATATGTCAAAACCATGTCATTAAACAGCTAGTTGAGAAAAAGCCGGATATTCTAGATAAAATCTGTGGTATTAAAACACCAAAGACGTTTTTAAAAGAACAAAAATCTCTGATCTGCTAAAAGCAATATCATCACGTACCCAAGGTCGATTTAATACTGTCTTCAGAGACGGATGGGGAATCACAATCTAGAACTGAAGAAAATAGCTTGATTTCTAACTATGCAAAACGAACCACGAAGGTCTGCTGTTTTTTGTCCATAAACGTCGGAAAGATTATTGAAAGAAGGGCAAGTCTTACTAATAAAAATATTTTTCCCGTGTTAAGATAATCAGGCATGATTTTGTAAGTCACTGTAGCGAGCTTTCAATCGCTCGTAGGTAAATATTTCCAAACATTCCATCTATAACTACCTCTTGTCACACTGAACCTAATCTTCCGGTTCACTCTCTGCATAGTTCCCTAATCTGTTCATGAGCAATAGGGATGAATATCACAATACAATGCATTATAGAAGGCACCTCACATCCACTATTTGATGGACCCTTTATCTTTACCAGTAACCTCTGGCGTTTCATGCATGTCATATGCCGTCAAATATCTCAGATCAAAATCTAAAACGCAGAGGAAGTATAAATGTTGATTAAAGAAACACTTGAAATCACATCGAGATTAAATTTCGCATTGATGTTACTTTGAAGAATCTTTTTACTTGATTCTGAGCTATTGCCGTTTTTAATCAGTTACTACTCCTAAAATATAGACCACAAACACGCCTGTTGTGAATCCGGCACCCAATACATATCTCTGGCAGATGAGTATTGTCGCTGATGGAAACGATAATGGTGCAAGAGACCGTCTTTCAGTTTTATTTTGTGGCGCCATATCTCTCTTTTGTACCCGAAGGACTGGTCTATATTATATTTTGAATTATTTTACTCAGAATGTACGAGAGAATTATCCATTAATAACTACTTAATAACCGAGAGTGAGGTCGTTACGGGAAAATCTCAAACTGAGGCCTAGCCGTATTGACCGAGCGATAGCGAGGTCAATACAGCTAGGCCGAGGTTTGAGATTTTCCCGTAACGACCGAACGGTCGAGGTTATTAAGTTGTTTATTATATGGCTAACATAACGGTTCTAAGGGAAAAAATTAGTTCAAGCACAAGTCGTCGCCTCACGGTAATCATTAATTTTTTCCAAACTCAGGTCAAACGTTTCACTAACAGTTTTTCTCGTCGTGTTTTCAGTTTTTTTGCTCTAGAGGCACCAATTTTCAATGTAAATAAAACAAATGTGGCCTTTGGATGACTTTTTGTTGTTTTTGTTCCTAATTTGCATCATCCGTAATCGGCCCGTGGGCTTTACGGGAGAATAATGCCCTAGCGCTTCGCTTCGCTTAGCCAATCAGAGCGCGCGTTATATCGTGTACAAACACTAGCCATATAATAAAGGGCTTTAATTTCTTCAAATAATTTATTTCATATTCGCACTACACACACTTCCAGCGCAACAAACATTCATCGATTCCTAGTTGACTGATTAATTAACTGTTTTTTCACTATCCCTCAGCCACCTACATTTTTTTAATTCTTTGAAATTTTTACCGGCTCAATTCGAGCTCCCCTCAGTGATCCCAGTGCGCATGTTGTGGAAACGAGACTAGTGTGGGATTGGTATCAAATCCCATGGCAGAGGGCAACACAGATCTTCAATTCAGAGACAAATGTGTTTGATAAATGAAATAAAGCCGTTAGTTATAATTAATAATGATAAATTGAAATTCAGGCAAGCAACACCCACGTCCCAGCAACGAAAAATGCATGCTTTCCCTTCTCGTTTTCTAAATATCTGGTCCGCAAAGTAAGCAAGCATTGCTTGTATCAGTGAGTTGCGTGTTTTCATTAGCCAGTGAAAATCTTAAATGACCTTCAGTCTACCTGAAATAGATAAAATATTGAATAATATTTACTTTTCACCCCAGAATATCCTGATAATCTCTTATCTAAATGCATGCACAGCAGGACCGAAAAGAGACATAGGTTTCTTTTAATAATTCACTAGCTTTTTGTCTCGTTTGGTGCCAAGCTGTCTAGAGTTTTCGTAACGCGAAGCCATAGAATAAAATATGCAATGTATGTCGCTGTGGTAAAAAAAAAAAAAAAAAGCGTTGACACACTCCCTTTACTGTCTTTTTTGACTTGATGTTTTTTTTTTTCCATCTCAGTGTCTTTTTAATCAAGAAATGTATTTTGGCCACTGATGTCTCACCTTATTTAATTAAATTCAAACGGATTCTCTCCGATTTAGCTTAAGCATTTTGGCCTTTTCGATTCGATTCTATAGGACATGAAGCCAACCTATGTAGATACTGGATTTTCTAAGATGACATTCGTTATTGCAGGAAAACCAAAATCCTCTGTTAAGTTTCTGTTAGGGGAGTAAGATGGTTTTAAGCCTGACTAGCATTCCCCAAGCCCGGAATAACGGGAAACAATAAGTGCTTGTTCTCCACACAATATTTCAAAGCAATTTCAAAGAAATTTTCTGCAAAAAATGGAATAATCAATCCGCTTGTACAAGCTTACATAAAGTGTCAGGGAACACCGCCCGAAACGCTGTTTTAGAAAAACGATTTTGCTCGCTAAATTTCATTTACTAGTAATGGATGTATTTTGAGATTTAATCCTGCAAATAAACGAAATAGTTCTCGAAAACAGCTTTTACAATATGGCATAGGAAACAAGTATGCACACTGAAAACACCATTATTTTTCGTTTAAATTTTTAGTAGAGATTGACTCTCGAGGCATTCGATCATGTTCTCAGCCAAATAGACGAAGGAAGGGACAGCGACCTTAATTAAATACGCAAAGGCGTTTGTTAGCTTCTCTTAAAGAAAAGTCACTAAATTTGGCGGGTATTGTTTGCCATGCTATACAATATCCTCATGAAGAGACGACCACTATTTCATCAATCATAACCTAATGACAGAATCAAAAAAGTCCTCCCAAACAGATACCTAACCAAAATGAACCACTCATCGCCCTTGATTAGAGTCATTCATTTCAGTAGCCGCAATGTTTGTTAATTCCGCTAGCCCCAAGTCAGCGGATAAACATGCAGGTACGAACTCCTTATATAGAAGTTTTTCGACGAAACATTTTTTGTTTCCGCACCTTCAGTTCTCGAGAGCAGGAAGGAAGTTTTTAAAGTTTTGGCTGGGGCCGTCTTAAGAAGTGCAAACTTGAATGTTTCACATGGTAACCTTTTCTTTGAAGGAATATGAAACACAAAAGTATCGAAAGTGGTCATACGGCCCACACTATTATTTTTTTCAAGCGTTCAAGGTATCAAGATAAATTGCATTTGAAGAGGTACCGATCTTCCCTACAACGCGTTAGTTAATTTCAAGAATCAGTTGTTTAGTTCAATTCATTGAGTTTGATATTTTGAAGCCTGAGGAAAAAAATCGAAAGTCAGTATCCGCTTTGTCTAGCACTAAATCAAAACTTCGCGGTTTATCGGACGGAATGCACGTTATAATTAATATCAATGATTTGTTTAGCTTTAAAGTGAGAAACGGAATAAAAATAAACGCTAACGCGACACGTAATGAAGGTTAAAACGCGTTAGAGTGGCTAGCTACTGTTAGATGAATTACAAAACGTAGGACGCTAAAAATTCTAAAATGTACTTTAAAGCTAAAAGCCAAACATTAGACAAGTAAATATCTTTTTAATTTCCGTAAGCGGAAGGCCTGTAAGAGATTGACGCAAAAAATATTGAGATAATAAACTTTCATTTGACTTGCTCAATTTTAGAACGATTCGGTATTCGTTAAACGATAAAATTAGTGGTTAAAATGATATTGCCACCTCGGGCGTTGATTGGTAGATAATGCTATTGGTTATTCCCGCAGACAAATCACGTAGTTAGAAATCGACAAACATATGAACTAGGCATCACAGAAAAAAAATTCAGATAACTGATACCTGATTATGGCCGTCAAGCGTGGATAATAGCGCTTCTCTAATAACCCGCACAGGATTTAAAACCGTTTTCTTAAAACTGCGTGAAAGCGAACAAATGCGATTACAACCTGATTACGCAGGCCGGTCAGAGTGATTTTATTGCTTTATTATCTCTTATCTCCGAAGTATTCAATTTTAGGAAGTAAAATTCCGGCCAATCAGAGGCAACTTTGCTTATAAAAAGAGAACACCTTTTCGGTAGAAATACTTATTTGTTTCAACTAAACTCAGTCGTCATAAGTACAGCTGCCCTTGGAGTCTTTTGACTAGCAATAACTCGAAGATGAACTCCAAGGTGATTTTTGTCCTGGTCATGACGTTCTCCGCCTTTTTACTTCAATGCGAATCCTTCACAATGGGAGCTGGTGGTGTACAAGAGGGACGCAAACGCGATTTCAGCGGCTGCCAAGAGGTAAGTTGAAAGATGAAATTATCCTTTTTAGTTTCAAAAGCGTGCTCGCAAAAAAATATTCTCAATTCTCCCAGCTATAGTCGAAATTATAATTCAGATAACTAGTTCTACGACTGAGCCACGGGAAATACACTGGGCCTTTCAACTAGGTTCATGTGACAAACCTGTATCCCGCTAGGATCTGAATGCCGATAGGTGGGATATGAGAGAAGGGAGCGGTAAAGAGTGTGCGAGTTTACGACTCGTTATCGGCCCTTCTTCCCCGTGAAATGTGAAATGGCTCATTTTTCCCTCGTGAATCGTGATTTCCATAGTAGCCCGTTGAAGCACGATTTTGCCAATTTTTTCCCCGTGAAACAAGAAATAAATGATTAGCTGGCCGTGAACCGTGATTTTTCGTGAATCGTGAAAGGACCGTTTTATTTTCCATGAACATTATGTGTATCATCTTGTCCGCTCATGTGATTAATTACTGAATAATTAAACGACTGACTTGTCTTCTACAGACGGCAGATCGACTGCAACACTTATGTGCCATCGCCGAAACGTCCTGTCGACCAATGAGGAAACGAGGCCGAGCACTGCCCGAAGAATAGGGAGTAATCAATCTCGTAAAGGAAACTGTTAAATGAAAGAGACTGATCTTTCAATAATTATCCTGTAAGACCATAATTCACGATTACCGTTCTCAGACGAAACACAACTTTCAAAACTGTTCTGTAATGTAGTACAAATTAACAGACAAAATGTTAATCAATCGCACCGTGGTAAACAAACTGTTGAAATGTTTTCTTCCTAATAAGCTCAATAAACTGTAAAGGCAAATCATGTGGAATTCACACGTCTTCTCATTGTGCCTTCTTTAAACGGAATGCTCTGGAGTGGTTTCGCGTTCTACTGGGTTTTAACTCTACTTTATCTACTGTTATTTCCTGAGGGGAACCACGCAGAGTGTTTGTGTACCAGAAAACTGGATGTTAGCACCGTCAATTTTCGCCGGATTTCGCTTTCAGCTCCCACTTACCGTCAATTTTGGATTTTACGATATCATGTTCTTATTTCTGAGTAATATATATATTTAGGCAAGCCTAAAAGCGGAGCTCCACAGTTCTTTCCTTATTGTATGACATCAGTTTACAGATTTAAGCAATGGAGGACTTCTTCCGTGTTTACATAGCCTAATCTAAACACGAAGGGAGTTGGGGAATTCGAATTCGCATAACTTTCGAAAATTCTCCCAGCCCTGCGATGTTTACTGATGAGGCTATGTAAACGCGGAAAAAAATCCTCGGACTTCGCTTGGCTTTTCTTCAACCAATTCTGTGCCCAAAAAATGAGAGACAGCATGGCAAACGAAGAGTTTTAGGATCCAAAATGAAGAATTGTATAGAAAACATTTGGAGAAAACACGAGCATTTTTAAGTCCAAGCGTACCAATTTCAGATATGAACGCGTGAAAACAACAAAACATGAGAAAATAAAGAACGCCGATGCGAATTTTTCTTCGGCGTTTCTTCTAGAAATTAGAAAAATAAGACAAGTAACAAACATAACTCGTGAGTAACCTTTATAGACAAATCGCTAATTGTCCGCATAAAAGACAAACAGACGGTTTAATTTAGGTCAGCGTGAAAACAACAAAACGTAAGAAAACAAAGAATGGTACGAATGTTCGTAGAAACTGGAACTGAAAGTAACAAACATAACTCGCAGTAACTGAGAAAAATCGCTAATCAGTTTTCTTGACATAAATGTCCATATAAAAGAGAGAAGAAACAAGAGTACTAACCTATGGACAGTTTAAGGCAGTCAACAATCACTCCGAACGCAGAGCTTTAATTTACATAAGCAGAAGCCGTCATTTCACACAAACGTATTACTTTCCTAAGCAAATACAAATCCTTAGGGGCCTTGATAGTTTTTCACTGTTACTCTGTGTTATTTCCCATGTCTACCAAGGAAGCTTCTTCGCTGATTAATGATTTTTTAGCAGCAAAACCGTCCAGTTTAACACACAGCAAGGTCCGAAGTCAGCGACTGCATCATTAAAACCTTGCCAAACCACACAATCTTTTCTCTTGCAGACCCGTAAACTATAAAATGGCAAAGCCAGCCAATCCATTTTGCTGCTCGATCTTAACGTCTAAATGCTGATTGTCACCGGTTCAAGCAAAAAAACCTGAAAAGTAGTCAAGGTAGGAGGCGAATGTTGTTTACAGTCTTGGACGAAGATCTCAAACTTTTCCAATGAGGCGTGACATTTTCTTGACAGCTTTGTGACGACGTTCTATCAGATTTTGAGACATGACCATGCACTTGATGGGCTTTTTTTCCTTGAGTATGATGAGCCTCTGCCTTCAATAAAAGATCAGATGATTGCTCTCTTGCTGTCTTCAGTTTTTATTTTATTTTACCTGTGACAATTAAAATGCGGGTTGCCCACATCTTGAGTGTCACATTTCACCTTGGCTTATATCGAAGGGGTGGACGTACGCACGGACGGACGTACGGACGGACGTACGGTGACGTCATAACCAAAATTTCTCGGATTGATAGGTTACCATGAGGGTTACCATGAGCACTTACCATTTGAATGGAATTTTCGGTAGTTTTTTTCTGTACTAATGGAACTGCACTTTTTCGCACTAAGGAAACGGAACGGATTGAACTGTATCATTTGATCGGAAGTTTCGGATGCCAGTGAGCCGGGGTCTGAGAAACATGGCGGCTGAACTTCCCGTCGTGTTTGACGTTTTAGCAGACGACTTGGGAAATGATTTTTTGGAGAAGAAGAAGACGGTTTCATAGTTTTGGTTGCTGCCACATCCATATTTGCAAGGAGAAATTTGAATCGAATCCTTGGATATTTTGAACAAACGATAGCAATGTATTCTCTGAATGAATTTGAAGCTCATTTTCGTAAGCAGAAGGCAACATGCGAAATTGTAGTGAGTGATGTCACGGCTACGGGAATATATCAGCTGGAAATCCATTCCGAAGACAGAAGCACGCTGGAAGCCGCGAATCATGCAAGTAAAAGAAAAACACAAGTACCGAAGACAAAACTTGATTCTTTCTCACCTGCAGGGAACTCGCAGTTATGTTCTAAAACGTCCGCAACCACTACCGATGAGAAAAGACACACAATGCGTCGATAAAAGTTTTGGAAATCTGCCGCCATCGTTCACATCTTTAGCATACGATTCTTTTTCGGAAGTTTTTCCGTGAAGAGCCTGGCACTGGTAAGTGTGGACAAATGGTACAGAAATTTCCGGGAATTCCGGTAAAAACGAAAAAATCGGAATACGTCATAAGGTATTACCTTTTATCCGAAAACGTTCCATCGGGGTGAACCGTTCCATTTGAATTCTCCTCGGAATTATAAAAAAAAATTCCATTCAAATGGTAAGCGCTCCATATTTTCTTACTAATGGGACTCCGCGAGGGAGCCTTCGGCGCGCGGATCTCCACTATCATCAGCTCTCATACTTTGAACTTACGAAATTCTTAAATGACTGCGAATGGCAAATATGTCATTTAAATCCGTGCCGCCCCGCTCCTCTCTTGAGGCGTCAAATTGAAATATCATTTCAAATTAGCTTTTGCAAACATGGCATCGTTATTGTTATTACTATTGTTATTATCACTCAATCATTATGGATTGAAGCAGGAGCTCCTTATTGAAGAAAGGAAGCCATAGGAAAGAAAACAAGTTAGTCGAGTCGAGTTTTCTTCCTAAATTAAACGTCCAGAGAGATTCACTATACATATGCCCCGTTCAGGGCCTAATCTAAAGTAGTATACTATATATTTAATTTAGTCAAGCCTAAAAGCGAAGCTCCAGAATTATTATTTTTTTATGGCGTTAAAAATAAGACTGCTTAAATTATAATATGACCCTCGCAGTCCCGCTGGCGCAGTGCTATAGAGAATAGTATGGGAGGATGACGTGAGCCACTCCGGTTGAAAGCCGTAAGTACCGGCTCAACGAATTTCGAACAGATCAAAAAAGTGAGGAAAACCAAAGAGTTTTAGGTTGCATATGAGCAGTTGGACAACAAACGCTTGGAAAAAAAAATTGCAAACATATTTTGAGTCCAAACTACTTTGAGATGAAAGCGCGGGTCAAAAGCAAACAATGGAAACGTTTCCACGATCTTTCTTAGAGATTAAGGTGAAGAAATCAGAAAAGTAACATAAATATCTCGTAGTAAGCTAAAGAAAATGGTAAGCAATGTTGACATAAATGTTCCCAGAACGAAGACAAAAATGATTAATATCCTGACAGAGATCAGTCAGCAATCACTCGGAACTAAAGAAGAAACGCATGACAGCACCATGTAACTAAAAATTCTCTTTTGGCTAGCTAAGCAGCAAATCCCTAATTAAAGTGGCTCACACGTTTTACTGTTACTTCTCACGCCCACAGAGTTGGCCTCTTTGTGAACAATTCTCTGCAGCAAAACATCAACCAGTTACACAGCAAAGAAGACAGCACAATTACAACCTTGCCAACTCAAACAAGCTTTGAGAGAATTAAGTTAGCGAAACGCCAGAAAAGTCGTTGTTTACAGTCTTTGGACGAAGATCTCAGTTTTTCACTGAAGTGAGAAGCGTAGTCGTTTTTCCGACATTTCTTGACAGTTTTGACAATTTTCTCAGCCAGAGTTCAGGAATTTTTCGTTCCCTCAAATTTGAGCGGTTTGCTTACAATACAATTTCTTGTTGTTTTCAGTTCTTTATTCTAGTTTTCAAAAACATTGTTATCGTTTCAAAAACATTCGAGTTTTCGTCCAGGGAGGGGGGGGAGGGGGGGCGGAGGGAATGGGCACCTCTGGAATTGACTGGTGCATAACAAAAAGTTATATTTGCGAGACGTTGACGTTTTGGTTGCCCATATGAAATTCGAAGACAAAAGTGTTAAAATCAATAATTAAGAAATTGGAAAATAACATAGATCGATATACGTATACATATACTGATATGGTTGATTCTCATCTATTTGATTTCTAAAAGTGTAAGCAAGTGTTAATTCAAGTTTTATATTTCGCTCAAAAGTTTTCCATTTAAAAATCAACGCGATCAAATGTACAGTCTGTCTTTTCAACAATTTTCAAAGGTTACAGCGCCGTACGTTTTACAACAGGCCACGCGTTAAGAAACCAAAATTTTATGGCCGGCAAATACTCCGCCATTCAAAACAAAATCCTGTAGGCAACTCAATTTGACCTTAGTTTAGTAACATAGTTAGTGCGTTATATTATACCCCGGCCGGCATTGATGCTGGGTAAACGAGTCATGCCGCCTGTTAATGCATCCCTAATGCAGAAGTGGTGACCCGGGTAGCTTATAACTTTGTTGGTGACAAGGTGTGCAAATCAACCTCTTTGTATTTAAACCTTACGGCAGCACTTGTTACTGCTCGGAACCCCCAGAACTTTATTTTTTAATCAGCTAAAGAAATGGTGTTTAAAATGGAGCCTGAACCAAGATGTTAAGTAAGATATATACCTTTCATTACTGTTTATCAACAAAGTAGAATCTCGGTGTTGAATTGACCTAATTTCTTCCTGTCTCTACAGAAGCAAATAATTTCGTTACCAGAAGGCAATAAAATAAATTAAACCGCACAACGAAAAGGAGGGGCTTTTCAAGGCTATCAGCCCAGTTCATTTCATCGTATTGCGTTACTTATTTTGTTTTGAATCTGTTTGCCTGTTATTATTAAGTGCATAAAGGCTAATGTAAGTAAATTTCAACACCCCCATCCGTCTTTAAAAACGATCAGAGCCGTTGCCGTATTTTCAGCAATAGCGACACGACGCAACATTCTACTATGGCGGCGAGAAAGAAAAGAATATAAAAGTTTCAATTTATTGTCATGTTAAAGGCGTGTTATGAAATTCTGGTACATTTATCTAACTTTCTCAGCAAACGTTCTAGCTTTAAAAGGTGCTGTTATAAACACTGCAGAATCGACGGTCTAGCCACATTTTGACGAGTCGAACGGTTGGAACTGAATCACAAAGTAAGCGTTTAATATGAAAAGGTTGTCTTATTTTCAATTTAAGTCAATGTTGCAGAGGTCTGCAACACATGACAGTATGAGTGCAAAGTGGAAGTTATGTATTAATTGGAAGAAGAATCTGTCTTGACGTGAAGCAGTAGGAAACAATCTTTGTTTGGGTGTAGGGGAGACGCAAGACGGCCTTCAAACAGAACGGGATTGATGGCAAGTTAAGTCGGTCCAAAAAAAGAAGTAAATATGTTAAATTAAATTTGGTACCTTAAGGACACTTGTGTTGTGGGCGAATAGTGGCGAATATCTCTAAGATTGTTTAGAATTTCAATTTAATGATAGATAAGATAAGTCATTATGCTGATGTCAGTGAAATGACCTCACTGTTCACTGAGGGTCCCCTATACCTTTTTCGTGAAACGTGATTGGGACTATTTTTTCTCGTGAAACGTGATTTAGGTTTATTTGTCCATTCGTGATTCGTGATTGCCGATATTTGATTTTTCGTGAACGTGAACGAATTTTGGGAATTATCCGTGACGCGTGAACAGTCTCAATATTTTTACGTGAATGCATTTTCCAAAGTGGTATAGGGACCCTCATCACTGACATAATTTTAAGCTAAAGGTTTTCATCTAGGTGATTCCCTTTGTTATTAGGTCTTCTTCAGTTTGTAGAAAAACTATGTTTCTATCTATAGAGTCGGTTCTAATTTCAAATGGAGTGTATGTGTAATTATAGTTCAGTAAAATGGAGCTAAATTAATAAAGTGAATTCAGACCTCTGTGGGAAGCAAAGATTTCTATCAGTCTTAGTTCAAAGGCGGTCATTGAGAATTCAAACAAAAGGTTTTCCCGCTCATTGTCGGAACCTAACACGGTAAGGTAAACAAAGCACTTGTTTGATGTGCCTTAAGGCATTTTAAGGTAGTTATCAGCAAAATTAGGACATTATAAGCATTGAAGAGAATGCTATAAATGGCTTAAATTTGTCAGTGGTAAACCATTTCCTTACCGCAATTTGTCTTGATGTATTTGTTCATTGACAACACGATGACATTCCTCACAAATTTACTTCTTGTCACCTTTTAAAAAGTTTTACGCGGGCATTTCTCGTCTTAAAACTTTCTTTAAGTAAAACCTCGTTAAAGATTTATTGCAATTTGCCTCTTTTATAATTACACAAAAGAATTTGCTTCATGTTTTCATTAATTTTGATGGTGGTTGAAAAGTAATCATAAAAAAACAGCAATATCTGTGTGCAATCTAATAACCTTCCATATTTAATAACCATAAATCCAGTTCATTCCTTTGTCTGTGCGTTTGCAAAATAGAATTGGCAAATAAAAGCTTTCTTTGTTTGAAGGAACGAAGGCGGCACACCGCGACAAAGTTTTCTCCAAACAAATAAGTCTGTGAAAAAAGGGGAATTGCTATTCAAATTTTTAATCAGGAAAAAAAAAACAAATGCAGAGGATATAATAATTCTTCCATCCAAGAAATTTTTAATAGTTCGTACTTCATGGCCTTTGCAGCTGAATAAACAAATTTTCATCTTCTCTCTATTCTGCGTTTACCAAGTGTACTTTATTCTAAACACATAAATCACTGAATCAGTTATGCAACCTGCTTCAAAAACATTCAGTTGTCTTCCTCTCACTAATTTTAAACTGGGGTGATCGCAGTTTTTTGAACTCTTTTTTATGGAGTTCATTGACACGGCTGGAGACCGGTGGCAGAAAATATAATCTCTAAATGATATTTTTCTTTCTCGTGTGATATCAATATTAAACAACATCCCGGGGGACAATTCCCTATAGCTAAATTTTTATCTTGCAAATTTCACAAAGCCGTTTTCAGGCTCATTTTAAGATTATTAACAGATGCATTATCGTCCCGAAGGAAATAATTGCTTGTTATCCATTAGTAATCTAACTTAAAACGGCAACGACGCAAAAGCCACATTTTTGTCATTGACAAAACTACAAACTCTTCTCTTTGGGTCAAAAGACGTACAAGGCAATGTTCAGCTGGCTGATTAAATGAGTTTTGATCTTTGTTTGCCATCAGTGGGATCCTAAAATTTGCTAATTTAAATCTAAATATACCTTGTTTTAAAAGTCATATCTATTCACTTCAAATAATGAGGGAAAGCAATATGCCAGACAAGCTGGAACCATATGTACAACAAGCAGCCGGAAACGCTGAGTAGTATTGAGTGGGTATCTGTGCATTTAAAAACGAAAATCCAAACAACCTAAGGCCCACAGGCATTTAGAAGAAGACTTCGTGTCATTGCAGGTTGCTGAACTGGAAATACCAACGAAATGTACAGCAAAAGACAATTTGCAGCAGTCTGTTTGGGCCTCCTTCTTACCCTGACATTGATCTCTCAATGCGAGGCATTTACAGCTGGTGCTGGCGGGTTTAAAAATGGGAAACGATCGGGTGTTGCTAAAAAGGTACGGCAAATTTTACTGTTATTTGCTCAAGTTCCCTTGCGCTAAAACGAATGAACTCTCATAATTTTGCATTAGGCAGCCTAATAAGGTAACAACTGGGTTAAAATATTTCAGTTGGTCATATTTTAGGAGTCTAATTTCAACTTAAACGAATCAATGAAAGAGAATCATCTGTAAAAGTTGGATGTTCCTTCTACTAAAATTTTTGTAAATGCTGCGTGTATTGGAAACATGCAACCGACCCTCCAAACATCAGTTAAGACAAAGTGCTTTTATACAAATATACTGATAAATTAAAGGTCCCGTACCTCCTCTAGGGCGTCAGAAAGTCTATTTAATAAAAAAATAAAACTACCGTTTACTCCACACCTTTATATGAATATAAAGACGAACGAGATGGAGTCAATAAATCCAATTGCATAAACGTTTTCGTTGCATTGAAGGACAACTGCTTTATTATTAAATTCCCAGAAATTCGCATGACAAACAGTTAACGTTTAGGAAAATATTTGCTCCCACGACTCTCAAATTAAAGGATGGCAGTAGTTGGGTCAACTTTTGACTCAATGAAACTATCAGAACAAAATTAAGTTGATATCGGTTTTCTTTGACATAACGAGGTTTCATTTTCTCGTCAACACATTTAATTTTCAAACTCTTTACAAATGTCGCCATTTCTGGTGTTCACCATTTTGCCTTATACTCCTGCTTCTCCAACCCCCAACCCTCCGTTTTGAGTTTTTTTGAGTATACATCCGACATTGCAGAAAGGTGGAGACGTATGCAATATAATGATACCATTATCTAACTGTCATTCCCACAATTAGCGTAGCTCTATCTTCTCTAAATAAACCACACACAACCCATAATTCCTCGATTTGCTCTGACGAAGGGTTAACGCTAGCTCGAAACGTCAACGTTTTTAATCAGCCTGTACCGTGGTCAGTTTACATTTTATTAACTCCGTTGAAAAAAACAAAAATTCTATGTGTACAAATCCCCCACCGTCGCAGCACCACAGTTTCTTTCGAAACTACCCCCTTTATCCAGAAAAAAAGAAACTTTATTTGGGGTTACGTCTAGGCGACCAGGTTTATTCGATCGAAAAATAAAGTTAAGGTTATTAAATGCCTTTCTGACCGTGTCAGCCTACAAATGGAGCAACTTATACATATACGAAACACGAAGAGAAAAATTAAAGAAATATTAAGAAATTTATTTAGTTTCCGGTCTACATCCTAAAATCTAGAAGTACGCAGTAATTATGTTTTGTCTCTTCCGGATTTAGAACTTCTGATTTTCCCGATTCAAGCACAAGATTCTACAGTATGACTCTTTTTATAATTTTACCTTTTAGTAGTATTTAGAATCATACTTGTAATTTGAAGATACTAGCTCATCTTTATGTTGGATACCTTCTTCAGATTTTGCATAAATTGGTCAACAGATCCGACATTTTTTAAGCTATTGGGCGAGTTTCCATAACGTGGCCCCACTATAGGAGAACCTAGTACGTCTTAAATAATTGCTTCTCGGTTTCGGCAAAGCCAGCTTTCCCTCAGAGTTTCTCAGGTTGTAATTAGAGTAGCTCTGAGCGAAAAAGACGTTGGAGATATTCCGGGGTAAGACCATTCTTTGTTTTATACTTCGTTAAGGCTTTCTGTTTCTTTCGTCATTCTCTCCTGCAGAGTGTTGCCGACATAACTGATGCCACTCTTCGTCTCGGGAAGATTTGTTCTGTAGCCACAGCCTACTGTTCGGAGATGGCTTCAGAGGGCGAGATGAAAAAGCGATAGACTTACCAGAGCAATGAATAATTTGGACGGCTTCATTCTACTTCGTTTTTAGTGCACACGGAGAAGATGTTCAAGTCAATTACCCCTTCTTGTTTTTTTCGCGTTAAATTGTTAAAATAAATTGTTAAATATATTTCAACCAGAAAACGTTAATAAAAGTGGATAAAATTTAAAAACACTAAAAGCAAGTTTCGCTTTGGGGTGCGTTATTTGGTTAATCCAGAATGAAAATTGAAAGAATGAGAATAATTAGATTGGTGGGAATTTGACGCAATAAAAAAATGACTATTCTGAAAGCGGAATGAAAACTCACCGTGTTAGACTGGCGACGAGTGAAAAATGAAGAAGTGTTTGCTCGTTCTGTTCATTCTACATAACGCGGCAGAATAAAGGGAATGGATTGTAAGGATTCCGGAATTAGAATGGCCAATTAAAAAACGCCCTAAAAATACACATTCCAGAATGGCTCTCAAAAAACGCGCCCTTAGTCTACATGCCGTTAGTCCAGGAAGGGTAAAATGAAATCGGAAAGGAACCAGATGATCTTGTACACAAACCAATGACGTACTTGAACCACCATTAAACCGGCTAAACGATCCAACATCATTCATCCAACATCGTTTTTGTTGCACACAACGTGGGGTGGTTAAACGAGCAAACAATGTTTGATCAAACATCAAGCAAAGTGAGCCCACATAACGCCTTATGTGTGTTACCGCTAAAATTATGGCGTGCACTCCGGCGTCCGCAGATTCGTTTTCTGATTGGTAGCCTTTTCGCGCTCTCGTTCGCGCTCGCGCTTACTTTGCTTGAAGAGGTGGCTAAACGGTCAGACATTTGCGCGTGAAGCAAATGCTGGATGAAAATGTTTGTAATGAGCTACATCAAACATTGGAAGCTATTCAAATGCAACGTTGAGAGAGGCGGCCAAACGGTCAAACATGCTTATTCAACATGATGTTGGATGAAAATGTTTGATCGTTTAGCCTGGGCTTAAAGAAATAATGTGTGTGAGTGTGTGTGGTGGGTTGGGAGGGGGGAGGGTGGTTGTTCGCCAATGTTTGTGCAGGTTTTCATTTTGCACGTGACCCGCATGACGTTTCTTTTCTTTGCCTTTTTCTATTTCTTTTTCTTGTCCTTTTAACTTTCATGATTTCTTAGCTTTTTCCCCATCCCCAAGCCTCTCCCCCCCCCTCCCCGCCTCCCTATCACTTTCCCATCCAACGGCCCGTCCCTTATCGCCTTTCTGGTTATGGTTTCTTCACAATTCAGCTTCTAGCTACAAATAAGGGAAATCAAATCGTAACTTTTTCTTTGAGTCACAACACTTACTACAGTGTCCCACTGCTCCGGCCTGTTATTCGTATCTTCGGCACTTTCCTTAAAAATCCCGGCAAATTTAATTCAATTGAAAAAATAGCCTCATCAGGTTGATGCCTTTGGCCATGGTGCAGTAAATGTTTGGACATTTTTGGATGATTTTTTGGAATGCTTTGGATAAGAAATGTTTAGGTAGTGTCATGGAACGTTATGGGAATTGGAAAATATTGGATTTGAAAGTGTTTGGAAATAATTGCTACACAAAGGCCACTAGTTTGTGTGTCTATCATTTTCCACGCTTCTTTCTTTCATTCTCAATTTACGCCATTTTCCCAAAAATTCACTAGTAGTGCCCCCCTTAAATTACAAAACATACCTCTTCGTATACTCTCACTGCTACCCATCGATATACCTTAGGTCTCATCAGTAAGTAACACCGCCTTTTTTATATGAACCTCTAGATTCCTTGAGTCGCCAATAGTTCAGCAGGCCCCTGATGTGATAACGTGGAATTCTTTTTTTTCGAGTAGGCCTGTAACACCAAAGTTAAATTTTCATTTTAGTTACCACGCTTAAAGTGAGGAAAAAAGATACCAATACAAGTTATCACGTTTCATTTTTTTCTGATCATTGTTGTTATTATTTGGGAATTGTAAAAATTTGGAATTGTAAAGCTCATTATTGTAACGCGCATTTGATCATATTCACATGCTAATTTGCGCCTACAAAATAATAAATTACTATTTCATTATTATTATTATTATTGTTGTTGTTGTTGTTGTTGTTTTTTAGCAGCCTTGTATAGGGTTTTGGTTTTGCCATTCGCCTTTCGCTTTTCTAGTTTTGTGTCTCGAGAATAAAATCTAAATAATCGAACTCCAAGAAACAAAGGGACACATTCCATCTTAATCATAATGATATTTTTTATGACTTGTAATTTTGCATCCTATTAACAACGTTTTTGAAAAAGTATCATGCATGAACACTTTTTAACATGAAGTGCAGAATTTGAAAGTGTTTATTGAATTTTTATCTGAAACCTTTCTGTAATTGTTTTCGAAGAATAATTGTAAATAAAGTTTGCTGTGCATTTCATTATTATTATTATTATTATTATTATTATTATTATTATTATTATAGTACACTCCACAAAATTACTCAATTCTGATTGGTCGATAGCTGTACAATTAACCCCAAATAGTACTCCGTAGGGGTACCTGTTAGGTTTCCATGACAACGGCGCGTAAGTTCGTAATTTTGTTGAATGTACTATAAATAAAAAATCGTGCGACCTTCTCGTACAATAGATACTCGCCTAAAGGCTCGTGCAATTTTGAGAACTTTCAAAATCACTCGTACCTATTAATCCCGAATTGTACTCGAGGTCGTGCGATTTCCTATACTAATTATTATTATTATTATTATTATTATTATTATTATTATCATCATTATTATTATTATTGTTTTCTTTCACTGTGCGGAAACAACAGCAGCAGCAGGAACGTAATAAATCATCATAATTTAATTCACAACCTTAAAAGTATCAATTCTTTAGTTTAACGGGGACAGACGCATTGTTTTGTTCAATTTCTGCGCAAACATATAGAATTTTAGGAATTAATACACGAGGGAGATAAACTTTGTGTATTTTATCCTGCGCAGTTGAAAATTAACTTTCTTAAAGAAGACCTACAACGTTTTAAGTCTAATCTAAAAGCCATGTGCTAACGGACACAACAAATCCCAACGTTGGTGGAATTCGAAGTTGTTGGTCCGGCAGATGTTGGATGTTGTTGGCAGTGGTGTGCAAACGGATGCAACAACTGGAAGCAACGTGAAGACACGCAATGTATAATGGGAAGGAAATGACCCATAAGACTTTGTAAACTTACAAGTCGGCTGCCATCTCCATGGAGACCGTACGTAATGTGCGTGCGTGGTACCAAAGTGTTTGATGAGTTGTGCAAACGGGTGCAACATTGTTGTGCTAAGCTTTAGTGATCACGGCAAAACAGAAATGTTGGGATTGTTGGCTCAGACGTTTGACGAGTTTCAAACTTCACGCAAAAACGCCCAACAACATGCAACAGGGTGTGCAAACGGACGCAACATGTAACACCCAACAATGTTGGCAGTTGTTGCATGGCAATGCTGCGTCCGAGCATTACTTTTCCCATGGTCAGGCTAAATTTAGTACCCAAAACTATCACCGTCAAGCAGGTTCAGGTCAAAACGACAACCATAATGTGATTCTATCATCCACCAAAATCCCTGTTTCAGCAGAATAGGTCCTCCAAATTTAGAGATTTGAAGGTTGCAAAGGAAATCCCTTCCTCAAAAACCTCCTTGTTAAACGAATTCGTTCATAGCAAGAGGCTACTTCGTAATCTTATGTTAAACCATCGGAATATTTTAAGATGCTATTTTTCTTCATTGGGCCTCCTTATGTCTTCTCCTCAGTGGTGTTTAGAAAAAATGTCTAGGGTGTAACAACCCAGGACTTCTTTTGTTTCTGCTTTTCAAGTAGTCGTGGCACTTTTTTCCTTTTTCCAGTGCGAAGTTATCTTAACGCCTATATTGAGCCCTCCGTATTCGGTAACTACCTGATTCTGATTTGTTATAGGGCTACTAAAATAAGTGTTAGTTCCTCATTTAATTTGTAACAGCTAATTGAAAGAAATCTGTATTTTCGGATGACTTAGAAGGCTCTGTATTATCATTCACTAACAAAACGTATTTTTAGAGTTCGTAAGTCGTTGTTCAAATACTTCCTATATCAGTGCTACTGAGTCCCTATAGTAAATGTTAACTACGAAATCAGCTGTAAAAGGACTTTGAAAGGCACTCAGGTACATCCGTTTCCCCTTCGTCAATTTACTACCTGATTTGCATGTATGTCTCACTTTAGTGCCCTATTGTCTGTCTGTCTGTCTGTCTGTCTATGTGTTTGTCAGTAGTCTTTCTGTCTGACTTTTTACTCTCTGCCTGTCTGCTTGATTGCCAAAGTCTTTGCCTCTGAACGTCGTTATCCCATCTTCCTGTTTGGCGGTTTCCTACTTTCCTGAAAACACACTCTTAATAATACGGAAATTTACATTTTTTTCCGACGTTTTTGTAGTTGTTTCCTTAGCGGTTGTACTGTGGTACTTGTCATAGACATGTGAAAAGCAATCATCACGGTCAAATCATGGGAATATTCACCACTCCAGCTACTGTCTGTCATCCCATGATATCCTATAATATTTCCGCCTCTACAAAATTTTATGACAACATCACTTTAGAGCCATTTTACGCTGGGCAACCTATTTTCATTGAAATTGGACTGAAAAAAGCTACTTACTTAAAGCGATCGTGTCTGGTTTCCGCTTTATGACAGTCATGACAACATATAGGTTAATTATGCTTATAAAAAGGCATCAAAATGCGCAAATCAAAACCTCGATAACATGCTGAAATTACTATGAATGTACTAGGTTTATTTCTTGGAGGTGCGCTAATGATCGGTTACCTTTTTCAGAACGCTGAAGGCTTCTCACCATATTTGGGGCCTCCCAAAGGTGACATGAGAAGCATCATTAACCACAAGGTAATATTTTAAATTTCCCATACATTTTCGTGGGTAAAATCCTTTGGTTAGCGACTGAAGTCTACAGTTCATAGTGTTTTCTTCTTTAAAAGTTTTTTTAACTTACCCCCATTCAAACACTGTTATTTGCGACCCGAAGATGGCGTCCAAAACCGTCATAAGGCCTATTTCATCTTTGTTTACTCTTTGTTAAGCACAACCGATAGATCGGATTTTAAATTAAACATTGAACTGTTCAGTAACGTCTTACTTGTTTTGTGCATTTGATTATTATTTCTTTCCACAGCATCGTCCTTGCATTCGTGAAACAGCGTGGCTCTGCCGCAGAGACTACATTCAGCAAGGCAAAGAGGCTCGTGGAATAGAAAATGTTGGAGTTCCGTCGGAGAGTCACGTGGATAGACATTTACGCACGCTGAGAAAGCAGCATTCTAGTGACTACAATTCTAACGGCCATTGAGTAGCTGAGTCAAATGTCAAATAAGATCTTATCAAAACTGATGCATAAATTTAAAAAAAATCCTTGTTGTACTACTACTACAGCTTGTAAATCAAATGCAATAAAGTTGAAAAGAAGGCGAGTAAGGATTGTGTTATTACTCATCTTAGGCTAAAATAGCAACCTATCATGCTGGACGACCAAATTCAATTAAAATACAATTAAGAACCGAAAAAACAGAGAGCTTAGCTTGGGGTCCCGTTTCAGTAGAGACACGAAGGTTTCCTGATGAAAAAACAGTTCAGTTTCCTTGTGAACAAAAACACTAATAAAGAAATGAGGTAATTAGGAAACTGAGAGGAACAACGGTTGTTTTACTTGAATGTTTTACTTGATTTGTTCTATACAGATAGATACACCATACAGAGAACACAATACAAATCATGGATACTGAGGTCAGAAAGGCAAAGGATAGCAAAACTAATACTCGTCCTTCAGTTATCATAAAGAGGTGACACGAAGCTCTCGGAAAAACTCACAGGATAGACCGAGAAAACAATAAACAAACAACAGAAACAATAGACCCTAGCCCTGAAGAATGGAGTTTCGAGTTAATACGGAGCCAATGAAATAAAAGGTTTCTGAGAGGCGCGTGGCAACTGGTCATAAATGAGTAACAGAAGAAGGGTTACACTTACATATCTTTAAAGCATGTAGTAGCCACTTCTTTTAAATATCAGAAAGCATGGGACTCGTCTGAGTAAGTAAGTATGTAAGTACTAAGGTAATTCATTTACCTACGTTACCGTCTAAGAGCGTGCATTTAGGTCTACAACCAAAAAATAATAAATATATAATCTATAGTCTATGTACACATAAATACAATAAAATATAAAATTACAGCTGAATTGATCTTAGCTTAGACTTAAAGATATTAACATTATCTGCCAGTTAACATCCTACTGAAAAAGTCTCTAATATAATTCGGCCCTATATTCCTAAGGCATTTGAATAATAGGATCAGAGATTGCTGCTTTTTTCTACACTTTAAAGTATCCAACTTACATATATTTAAGATTTCTTGATAAGACAATGATTTTCCGAGCCCCATCAGTGTTCTTAATATATAATGATTGGCATCTTCAAGTTTATTGACTTGGACTTTCCCCACCCCTACAAGGAGGGGACTACAGTATTCTAAATGTGGTAAAATAAAAGATTTGTATAATGCTAGTATAACGTCCATAGGTACAAAACGCCTATTCTAAGTGCGTTGGTCTTCGCACGCGCCCTTTTTGGCTGACGGGAAATATGCTCTTTAAAGTTTGACATACTATCGAGATTTTCGCCCGATATTGTTTAGTAACGCCAGAACCATTCAAAGTTAAGTTAAAGTCGTAGTTGCAGGGACCGATCGGAAGGGCTTGCGTCTTGGCATTGTTTACTAACAGGTAGTTTGCATCGAGCCCCTCCGACAAGCGGCTAAGACCCTAGATCACAACAGATTCTATCAAGTTGGGATTCTTATCATGTTGCGTTTATTTGAATTATTTGTTTCACGTGTTTGCTCGGCCCCACTAGCCTTTGTGCTAAATAAACTGCCGAGGCTAAATAAAGGTATTATTATAAGAGTCGTGTTGTCAGCGTATAATCTTAAAGACACATCCGGGACCGCATAATTCAAATCGTTAATGAATATATTAAACAACAGTGCACACATAACTTGAATAACTTGAGCACACACCGTGCAAACAAACTCTTTGTTTACGACCCAATAGATAGGATGACATCAAACTCAAGGGCGGATTGAGAGAGACCATAGGCTTTCAACTTTGCCAATCATGAGAAGATAGTGGTTAATAGAGTCAAAAGCCTTTGATAAATCAACGGCCACGTGACTCGGACTCTCTGTTGTCGGGCTCCATCTCCAATCCTCGGCTATCTTCAGAAGAGCGGTGCAACACGAATGGTTCTTTAAAAATCCAGAGAGGTTTTGTGACAAGTGGCGACAGAAAGTAAAGTAAAGTTGACTTTACATTACTTTCTCATAGACCTTTGACAACACGGTAAGGACCGACATAGGACGATAGTTCTCTTTTCACGTGTCCTCATCCTTTTTAAACACGGGTGTCAAATTGCCACACGTCCATTCGTCTGTAATCTCCTCGGCCATGACTGGTGCCGAGAGCCTTAGAAGACGCGGTGAGATCACGTCAGTGCCAGCTGCTTTTCGCGGATTTAAATTTGATCCAGAATCTCTTTCACGTAATTGGAACTTCCTGGATGTTCTAACACCTGTCGTGACGCAATCCCAAGCACACACGGGTGATCACCAAAATTCTCCACGCTGCCACGCCGGGTTTCAGGTACGGCAACCGATGCGAAGTAATTCAGTGAACACCTCCACCACTTCACTGGGCTCCATCAGAACTTTGCCATCCTCTACTAATGTCACACTGTTCTGTTTGGAAAGGGACGAGTTAGGGAGTAATGGCCCCATTTGTTCCAAAACTCCCCAGGGTGTTTCGCATTAGATGTCCACCAATACTACAAAACTCCTTACCCCTTCTCTTTAGTGAGGTGACTTTATTACGCTGTTGCTTATACGCAACCCAGAGATTCGGTTCTTCCTGTAGCATTAAACAGCCGATTGCGCCGGGCAATTTCGTATTGAATTTCATGTGAGATCTAGGGTTACCGTAGTTGATCACTGCGCACCCATTTTTTCTTGACTGGCGCATAGAGGCATAATCTTACGAACAGGGTCCGGATTGAACGTCTCCACACAGAGCCAGACGGCTCGCTTGAAAGCTACTAAGGCTCCCAGCACTGGATTCTCACAATCAGGTAGCGGTTCCCTCGGCCGTGTTTCGTGCCAGATTGAACAGAACGGAGCTTTTACGGAGGAAAACGCGGGAATGCTTACGTCAAAAGGCAGTGGGTACTTAGACGACGCGAGGGAGTTTTTCTCATAGAGGACACGTTCAAATGGCCGAAAAATACAGCTAAGGTATAGCAGATCAGAAAAGTGTGGCCGGCCGCCTTTATGCATAAATAAGGACATGGAATTGACAGGGGAAACAGATAGACTAGGACAGCCTTTTCAAGAGGAGAACGAGTTAACGCGAGTTAAAGAAGAAATTTGACATAACAAACACAGACCTAGCCTGCAGAACAGGCGTTATTTTATTTCTTTATTTCTTTATTTATTAATATTTCCTTTTTTGCTTTTCAGGCGAGCAGCGAAGCGCAAGGCAAGCGGGCAGCTCGATTCATTCGAAGTATTCCTAATAATCAAAATTATCATGACTATTTCTAATAAAATACACTGATTTTGACGATGATCACATACGAGTAAAACCCAAAACAAAAGATTCAAGACCCTTATAAAGGATTCAGTTCATCCAGTGACGAGTTAATGAAGAGCATGTGTGGTCTTTTTCATAGGGACGGATGCGCAAGATATTTTTTCGAAGATTTTGATTGCATTAAAAAACCGCAATCAGAACAAGTCGGAAAGGTTTTAATACATCAAAATATAGAGGAAGGAAAAGGCTATGAAAATCGGATTCGCGTTAGAAAGGCTGAGGGGATTTCGTGATTACTACGATTGTTAATTGCTCTAGAAACCCTTACAAGGAAAACAAATTTATTTAGTCCCTGCAAAAACAAAGCATTTTGCATACTTTATCGCCAAAGAAACATCGAATTTGCACTGAATAAATTTCTGCTTGATCAAATACTTATTCAAAAGCCAACTGAACACCTTCTCACTGCTTTTATTCCATTATCGTGAAGGTATTGAAATATCGATGTGAAGGCCCGCTCAGAAGAAGGTTCGCAGTTGATCTCAGGAGACCTCATTTAACTCTTTAAGATTGAGGACTGGCTAAACAGAGTGGAAAAATTTATCTTCCTTAGAAATAATTATATATATGTGTATGTGTGTGGGAGTGTGTATATATATATATATATAGCATTTCTTCTATGAGCCTTTGAACAAAGAAACAGAAACGCATTCGAGTTTTACTGTACCGGAAAGAAAAAAAACTGGAACAGCTGCCCTCCTTTCTTGACTTGCAATTGTCACAGCCAGAGCCCTTAACCTTGCCAAATTCTATCCCCAGTTATCGTTTTCGAACATCAAAACTTTTACCAATCGAAGAAACGTCTGTTTGTTATTTCAAGACTTTGATAACTTGTCAACACCCTCCTTTCTCAAGGAAATATCTGTTAATTGTTGTCATTTCATGGAAAATGCTGTCTCGAGCAAACACGGATATAGCTTTCCTCAACTGTACATCAACTTCAGTTTGAATTAAACGAGACATTAGCCACTTTTATACAATACCCATCATTTGCATACATATATGGTATAAACTGCCCTCGAAGAAATGTTTTTTTTTCTCCCATGAAACACAAAAGTGACAGGCTAAACGTTGATAAGTTTAAAATAAGCAGAATTCAGCGACCCAGCCGGTAAACTAAACCGCGCTGCATCCACTTTCAAAAGAAGATGAGACCGTTGCCAATTTTTGTCTAAAAATTCCCCGAACCAGACAAATTAAATATTTTTATTCATGATCAGGATGGCCGGTACAATAATTTTAATTTTATTCAGATACTGTTATAAGAGCACTCCGAGACTACACATAGCATAAATGGGGACATCAATGAGATACATGTTCGATGCGTGACCGATTAGGGCGCTTAAAGATGAGTTACGCAGAACTCAGTGTGATTTTCGGGACAAACTACGTGTTACTTAAAATTAGTAAAATAAGTAACTTTTTCCATAAGTGATCCTTTATTTTTCCTGTCCGAATTGTTGCAAAACAAATCAAAGGGTGATTAATAATTTGCATAATCTGTATTTCTTTCAACAAGCAATTTCCTTTGGTTTCGGCTTGAGAATTTTCCATGATTGACGAAAATCCTTTGGTTAAATTAACCAATATGAAAAAACATGTTGGCAGGAACTGAATCGGTTCATTATTTCTTAAGCCTCTACTAACAACACTACAACAAAACTAAAGGAAACTGTTGACAAAAATCGTAACTGCACAATGTAGTTGTTTTTTTCGCGTGAAAACTCACGTATGCCAAGCCAGTAAATTCACGCAAAAAATTAAATTATCAGTGCCGGCTCAGTCTTTTCCTTTTTCGATTTCACTTTATCTAGTTTCATGTTCGTTGGCAGTCACTTTTTCGACATGCTAACTTTTACCTTTCTTCATTTTTAGTGAGCTATTTAATTTTTAGAGTGTTTAACAAAATATAATAATAAGAGTGAAAAAGATAACTAGATTATGAAATAAATTTATTGCTTTTCTTTCACCGGATACAAATTTGACATGAAATTTTTCAGTCCGCTTGTTAAGGCTACTTGCAACTATGTTAAGTGGATAACGGAGGAAACAAAAGGACGCTTTACTTTTGATGAGCAAAGATCTCTTAAAAGGCAGCAGAGCTCCTTCCCGAGACACACAGAACTCAAATCGTGCTTGAGTTGTGAAAACTCTTAGGCTTACTGAACTCTGAGATTCGGGCTCGACTGCTATACTCAATCGTGAGTGAAACGAAAAGGTACACCTTTTATTTGCTTTTACTTTATACGTTTTGTTGTTAATAACTATATATTATAAGGTATAACTATGATCCTGCGTGCGTTCAGTTATTCCTCCCTTTTAGATTTCGAAAAGGAAACTTATTACAATCCCAGAGAAAGAAAGAGTCGCTTTATGTATCCTAATTAGGTTTTCAGACATCGTTGCAATCCTTATAGGCTATGGTTGCAACAGAAAGTCTTCACTGAATTGGGTCAGTTGTTTGAATACATTTCACGATCTCTCAAAACTCTAACACGATGAGAGCGCGATCACCCAAAAAAAAAGTGTTAGAGACAGGCTTTGAAGATGTAAGAGATGATAGCAGCTTTAGCCATAGTCAGAGACCCAAAGGCAGATTACCCTGGATGCGAACGAAATAACCTCTAGCGCCCAGAGTAGGGACAGATAGTCGGGAAGGGACGAAGATCGGGACCTGGGTCTCGGAGGTTGAGCTTTTAGGAAGCGAAAGGCAGCAAAAAAAAATTAAAATTGGGGCTTGTATAGGGATCGAACTCATGACCTCTGCGATCCCGCTAACAGTTGGAGCTGGAATTTTTCTTCATTCAGACTTGACTAAATCATCGCTGAATGTTCAACAGATAAATAAATGCAAATATGTGTTAATCATACGCACTGAACTGCACGAGTTGAAAGAAGCGAAGAGGTGAGAAATCATATTAAAAGTAGTGAGCCCCACCTGAGCACCGAGTTACAAGAAGAAAGCCTATATGTTATGTAATCGAGCGGACGGCTACTAACACCTATGGTGTTACGTTCTAGCTAACAGTAATGCCCACATAAATGTTCCACCAAAGTAAGACACAATTTCTCGCTTCGCACATGGGCAGCGCGAAATTAGTAACAAACGCCTGTGGTCCAAGCAACAGGATTAAAGCGTTGCTTAATTGAGTTCTTCACATAATTAATTGGTTTTGCGGGGCACGACGAAGTTTTTTTCCGATTTACTTCAAGAGGTAACATATGAAATTTTTTTTAAACTTTTTTTTACTTTTGTAGGGAGATGGAGGGAAAATATTTTTTGATCATGCTGCTCCAGCTGTCTACGCTTTGGCTCCACAACTGTTATGGAGAACCGTTAAGAGGCAGTAGCGATGGTTCCATGAAAGGAAATAAAGTAATTCGTGTGAATGCGGAGAGAGAATTGTTATATGATCGAAATTATCCTCCGTTTGTTAACAGATACAATGGGTACATGCACGGCAAAAGAGATGGGCTACCATCTCGCTCGAAGGGAAACAACGCTTTCGGGACTGAAAAGAAATGAGTACATCCCATTTCTCGCCCACTCTTGCACTTAGTCGTCTTCTTCGTTTTGAGAAACACGTTTAATAACTTGCGAAGTACCAAAGACTGGTAGTTCTATATGACTTTATTTGTCTCTTAATAATAGAGCATTCTGCAGGCCGTGCTATATTCAGACTGGCGTTCAAGAATGGGAAATAAATAAATAAATAAAATACTAAAATGTTATTAAAATCTAAAATGTAAACAACGTCTTCATTGTATCAAAGTATCCGTTGGCCTACTCTGGGACCTAAACTCGCCTTAAAAATCGCCTTAAGTCAAACGTCATTTCTGCAAAACCCCTTTAAATGTGTGTAGTTCGGCAGGCGTGACTGGCGTGAACTCCCACCCTGAGCTGCTGCGTGAACTGGCATGTGTTACACTACGAGATACAGTTTCATTTGTAACCATTAACAGGCTACCAGCTTGCATTGCAGAAATCAAACTAATCCCAACGACGCAATTCGAAGTCAGTAGTGAGAAAAGACTGGAAACAAACTTGCTACTAAAGAGGAACTCGGGGCAATTAAAAATAAACAAGGCCGACAAGAAAGCAATATCTTTTCCAGGGAAGAAGTAAAGACAGTAATGTCAGGTTTTAGGGTTTATACTGTGTTTCTTTTAAGCACAATTCATTTTGTTTCGCCTAGTGGAACTCTTACCACTGAAAACATGTCAAAGCGAGGGCGTTTCGGACGACGTTTCTTGGGAAAAAGTTTTTTCCAAGGTTTCAAAGCAGATGCGATTTACCATAGATCGTTTTCACTGTCACGCAAGAAATAAATAAATCAAAAACCAGCCAGTGGAAAAAGTCAAGAATTTGTGATGTTATAGACGATAAATAAAGAAGACACTTCTCCACGTTTTAAGCCTTTGCCCTTTACCAAACTTCAGATATTCGTCGAAATGTTTCGCAGAAATTTACAGAGCCCAGTATGAAAACGCCATCTTGGTGCACAGCTGTTGTTCACCAATATGACGGCCGGAAAATAATTTCAACAACTGGAACTTACTTTGGCTATCTGGGCGACTGATCATCAGTACTGAACAAACAGGTATTTCCACAAGCACTTTTCCTAATGCTTTAACTTCTAAAATAGCTCAAAATCATGAGATAAGTATACATTTTTCAAAAATCTCGATCGTAGCCTTGTGTCACGCGCCGCCATAACCCCGAAATTCAAAATGCTCTAGTTTCCAAACGAAGCAGACCATTGAGCTGTAAAATTGTAAACAGATATAGATTTATTACCTCTTATGCCTGATGAGGATAAAAACTTTCGTGGTTCTTTACTTTTGGATTTTAGAAAGTGATGACGTCACGTGAAAACGATCTATATTGAGTGGCACCTCAAATTTCGAGCAGCGAGGGATGTAGTCGGACAAATTGGAAAACCAGTTATCTTACGGAGCACTTTGGCGTACGGTACAAAATACGGGATCAGAGTATTTTGCTTGTCAGAAACAGGAGAAGAGTAACAAATCGGTTGGGTTCCTGAAAATGGCCAAAAGCCCTTTGGATGTCGTTGGAAAAGTCTGTTCACTACCCAGCTTTCAAGGAAAGATTGATAGGACAAGTGGCAAAAATTGGGAGACATTTTTTGAAGTTCACTATTTCAGTAACATGTGAATATAGAAATTGCAACTGATTGTGGTTTCTATTCTTATTATTCTACGAGTTTCGCAGCTTCAATGATATTAGTTAGCGGGAATTTTTTCACTTACAAATAACAGGGAGCTCAAATAGTTCGAATACCATGTTTCTATTAGTTTGGTGTTCATCATAAAGTTTTAAAAAGTATATCTCCAATTTTATTTGGAAAGGGAATGGAGATGCGGCTCATCTCCAGTGTAATAACTCACAGCTAGCTGACGTAAAACAAAGAAAACAAAAGATATCATTGTTAACAACAAACCCACAACAAAACAAAAGTAAAAAAAAAAAAAGAAGACTACCTTAAAGAGGCTCAAATACACATCTTAATTTTGTAGAAAGTTGCCTTAATTCGCCTTAAATCGCACAAAGTCGCCTTTATTAATTAAGTCGCCCACTTACGGCAACTTAGTCCCAGAGTAGGCCTAGCCGTAATAGGTGACTGGAGTAGGATCAGTCACTAAAAAACTTAGGGGTTTGCTTTGTTGAATGACTTCACTTCTTTTAGTGAGCGTCATAGGCATGCATATGACAAAATTGCTTTACAAACTTGCTTTAATGTTCTTAAAGCCCTGGCAAACGAGGGCACACTGTTGCGGACACATTGTTGCTCATGATGTTTTTTGAGTGCGAATGTTGTGTCCATGCTGCACAAATGGGGAAACATTTGTGTCGGCAACAATGTGTCCCCAACAATGTGTCCTCGTTTGCCAGGGCCTTTAAGGTTACTTCCCACCTTCGCGGATGCCTTTCGGCAATAAAATCGTACGCGCTCCAGTTCAAATAAAACCCTAACAAACTAATATCATAAGAAAGCTTAATAAATGTACTTTGCGGAAAAAAAATACAATTTTAGCGAGGTTTTCTTTCAGGAAGTGTCAGGAGCCGTGAAAGAGCCATGAAAGAGCGTGAAACAGCCGAGGGTTCTTCTATTGAATTTATCGGCTATCGGATTACACAATACGAGCACAATGGCTGCACAGTCTTATTCACAAGGCATCAATCAATAAAAGTGTGTCGGGTTTTGCGATATTCTGATTGGTTGTCTAGATATCCACATCTTAAGTTGGAGTATCTAAAAATGTGGGAGACGTGTTGCGTAAATCCCCGAGCGTAAATGGATGCGACGCGAAAAATATGTTAAATATCAACATTTCCCGACACACTTTGGTTCATCATTCTCTCTGGAATGTTCTGGCGAAATTCCTTGACAATCCGTCGAATCTGCATACCCTATAAATTCGCTCAAAGTGTATGTATTCCTCCCCAAAAAGCAAGATTTTCGCTTGTAAAGGTTTGTAAACAACTCGCACCACGTCTGGAGATTGTCACGTTTTTTTCTAAATAACCCGGCCGCTTTATTTTTTTTTTTTGTGAACGCTAGATTCTTGGAGCATCATGCGTGCGAAGACATTAGCATCTTGGCCATGTTCAGCTAAGCCTAAAACCGGAGTTCCACACTAAATTTTTTAATTTCATTTTTTACCTGCATTTAAACAAGCCTGTTTATCATATTAGTGTCATAAAAAGTAGTATGGAAAGGTGATGTGAGCCGTCAACATCGGTCATTATCTCTGATTTCAGTTTGCAGGTCAAACCGGGACGACGTAATAGTTAAAGGAACAGTATCCCGATTCTGCGCATGCTCAGAGTTTTGATATTTGTTCATCCTATTATTTTACATATCCATTTGCTCAGACGGTTGAAATTTTATTGTTCGATTATATTTCGTTCCCATTAGGTTTCGTTTTCTTTTGGGGTTATTTCCAATGCTGTTGGACGGACCTTCGCGCGGAGGAAAGCGCTATGGCGCTGGTCGAAGGCTATTTTCTCCTGGTAGCTTTCAGAAAAGCTCAGAAAACTTGGACAAGAAGAGGCAGTCGTGGAATTCAAAGAACAGGAGAATGTTTATAAAGAACGAGATCCACGATACATAGAAAAGAAAGAAGACTTTAAATTGATTTTACGAAACCAGGAAAGATGTTACAGGACGGTAAATCGTGTTTTTAAAGTTCGATTTTCTTATTGAGACTTGCTTGACTGACCATTTGAGGTGAAATAGTGTAACGGTTGTTTTTTGGCTCAGAAAGTCGTGTTATTTACGATGGAGTGATGGCTTTCAACAGAGGCGAAGCATGTGTGAATACGGCGTTTTTGTGCCCACGCTTCCAAGGAAATCGAAAGTTTTTCGCTCCTAAAACTCGCCTAGCAACAAAATTATTGATGATTCCAATAAAATTTTTGGCTGGAAGAGCTCTTTATTTATTATTTTCTCTTCGGAAAGCGAAGTCTAGACCTTTTGTGTATAGGGGTGGTTTCGTGCAATACTTAAAGGGACCCTCATGTCTAAAGAAAATCGTTAATTTAAACATTTAAGTCAATTTACTGAAAATGTTGATTTATTATGTGGCTACAATAGTACGCGCACTCTGATTGGCTTCTGAGCTGGCAAGATTTTTCTTATAATGACCGGGCATTATGAAAACACTTGTAAACACAGGTCAGTGTGTTTTTTTAAATTTTAAATGGTTAAACTTGCCATAGGTCTCGACGTAATAAAGACGAAATTGTCTCATTGCCGAAGAAACTGTGTCCTGTGGTTTCGATTGCATCGCCAGGTTCGTTTCGGTTCAGTGAACACGACGGATGACCTCTTGCACTTTCAATTCAAGCCGGTGTTGAAAATTACCTCCGGTGTCTTAATTGTATTCTTTTTAAGAATAGCGCTAAAAAGGCCATGCAAAAATACCTTAATACATCAAGGCCTGAGATTTCCCTGTCATGAGATTTCCCTGTAATGACCTCACTCTCGGTTAATAAGTGGTATTTAATGGACATAATTATGATCTATTTTGAAGGACAAATCCTCAGAGACTACTATGCTTTGAAGACTTTGAGATCAGTATTCCGAAAGTTCTAAATGATTTCTCACCAAAGGATATAAAGTCCTCTCTGTCACAGTCTAATTGAGGCAGTTGAAGCAATCAGACGGCGATCGAAACAAACCTGCATTTTGTGACTCAAACTCTATAAGTTTTTGGATCAGGGTTAGTATGACAGTGGTGCATGTATAATTAATGTAGGCGGCTGTGTGGAAATCTCTCCGTTGCCTTTCTTGTTGGAAAAGCCGGTTATAATTGGATCATAAATGGTTCAACGAAAATCAGAGTCAAGTTGGTCTAAAAACGCCGGCCAAACCCTCCAAAATTTAAGTGCCCAAATTAATTTTGTTAATTTTTAATTTGGGGTAGATAGATAAACTCACCAATCATGGATACCGGCAAATAAGGCTGGAAGAACGTCTCCACAGACAGAGTTTAAGAAATTCTGGGTTTACTATATTGCATGTTTCAAAATACTGTAGATGAAAGGCCAAATAAAACTCCCAGTCATTATAATTTATATGAAGCGCAGGTAGTCTTTTTCCAAGCATTGTGCCCTCATTGCGATAAATGATCCCGAATTTGGTTAGTACTAGATCCAAGAAGTCCCAGTTAACGTTATAACTAAAGCAGGCGGCACACTAGGCGATTTTATACGCCGAAGAGAGAGTTTCTAAAAAGAAGTTTTAAATACAGTGACCTGATGCTTTGGAACCAACTCGCAAATGAAGCTTAAATAGCGGAATCAATATACACATTTAATAAATATATTAAAACGTAATTGGGTCATGCCATACTACATAGCTTTGTGTTAGTCCTAACTATCCTAGATTTTTAATACTTAGTTTATAATTGTTAGTTTTCGTTCTTAGCCGAGTTTTTGTAGTTTTAGATTTACCATAGTATTAATCATGTTTTATCAGTTTTAGTCTGTCTGTAAAAACACGCCCTCCATGGAAACCAGATAAGTGTTGTTGGGGCTAGCGTGTTTCTTTGATTTAGATAAAGTGTACTAAGTGTACCCTACCCATCGCGGCGATTTTTTGATCGCCAGAGAAACTCGCGAGAGAATTTCGCAGTTGATCAGGCAGTGGGCACACTTGGCGATTTTCCTCGCCGATCGCGGCGATTTTTTCTCCCAGGCTCCAAGCATCGTTGCCGTCCGCCATCTTGAAAAGTCATGTGCTAAAAATCGCCCAACCGCGAAGGCGATTTTATACTTATACTCGGGCACGCCGCGAATGCTGGCGAATTTAATCGTCGATATCTGACATGCCAGATACCGTCGATTTTACACGCCGATCTCGGCGATCGGCGAAAATCGCTATCGCTGCACCGGGCACACTAGGCAATTTTCGCCGATCGCCGCGATCGGCGTATAAAATCGCCCAGTTTGTCATCCCCTTAAAGCCGGCGACCCCCTCAAAGCTGGCGATTTTGATCGCCAGCGAAAATCGCGAGCGAATTTCGCCGTGTATTGACGCGGGCAAACTTTGCGATTCTCTTCGCCGATCACGGAGATTTACCACACTAATTTTGTTCCCAGGCTCCAAGCATCGTTGCTTTCCGCCATTTTGAAAAGTCATGTGATAAAAATCGTCCAACCTGATTGGTTAACTGATCTAGCGATTCGCAGTGATCGGCGTAGAAAATCGCAGGAACGGGCACACTAACATGCCAGATACTGGGCACACTAGGCGATTTTCGCCGATCGCGGTGATCGGCGTATACTGAATCGCCTAGTGTGTCACCCCCTTAAGGTTCTTGACTATGCGATATCTTCCGGCTGCAGAAACTGGTTATATATCAAAATTAAACCTGCTTCTGCCCCTTTCAATTCTTAAAACGTGTTTATTGGCTTTTTCGCCAACCGGAGAGCTTGTTCATGATGTTATGGAGGCCCGGTACCTTAATGGCATCCTAAAGATGGATTTTCCGTTTCAATGAGAAAAGATTTTGGGATTGAATGAAACCCATAGTCTGGACAGTTATTTTACTCAAACTTCTTCCACGCGTTGTCGTCTCATTTTCAGTTGTTTACTGTGATAGAGTAGTGTGATGTAAAGTTACCACAGTAAAGGCAAATTTGAATTATGTTAATTAGCTACAACCATTTGCAAAATTGTTGAGACATTCGCAATCAAAAACGTCTCTTCTTCCTCTAAAACGCTGCTGCTAACAAATCTGTGAGATAGATTACACACCCCCTCCTTCTCCCCCTTTCAAAGTTGTTCCTCAAAGTTTCGAGCATGGTGTTGCATTGTTAACAACTTTGATGAGAGGGGCAGGGGGAGGGAAAGCGGAAGATCATGGAAACGTCATTCAAGGCCAAATGGCGTACAGTGTCTCAAGTATTTTTGCAACTCGTTGTAGCTAATGAAAGGTAAATGAACTGACTTTCGTCTTTCTGATAAAGTGGATAGATTTGTTTACTTGTTTATAATTCACCTAGAACAAGTATACACTAGAAAACGATAATTGAACAGTATACTGTGATGTCGGCTTTCACGGAACTCTTTTGGATTGTGAGGAGTTTTATCCGCGTAGCACGAGTCTATATTAATTTGAGTCATATGAAATTTTTGGTTTGTTTTAATTGCTGTGTGATAATAATGCACCAATGGTACATTAACAGCAACATATGATTCTTTTTTTTTCCTGCATTGGTTCGCTGCTGCTTTTCAAAGAAGTGAACAATAAGTATGCCCTCGTGCCTCTCTTTGTTTCTTCTGCTGGGGAAGGTGTCTTCCAGGTCAAGATAGTTCCGAAAAATCAAACATCAATAAGTTTCTCTGAGTAATGCATATGAAAGAAATACTGCGGATATGAAATCAAATGAAGAATGATCGTCGCAGTTGTGATTGCAATTTTTACAATTGCGTAAAGAAGCCTGAAAAAAATTCAGGACTTCAACGGGGATTGAACCCGTGACCTCGCGATTCCGGTGCGATGCTCTACCAACTGAGCTATAAAGCCAGTTGTGATCGCAATTTTTACAATTGTAAAAATTGCGATCGCACCCGCGACGATCATTCTTCATTTGATTTCATATCCGCAGTTCACATATAATTTCTTTCATATGTATTACTCACTTACATATCTTTCACGGGAAAATATGAACCCAAAATTGACCAGCTCCCAACGTTGCTGGTAAATACCCTATTGCAACTGAACTGTTATCCACGAGATGTCGTTAATCGCAGGAAGAAATACCAGTGGCGGTAGTGGTTTAGGAGAGGTGTCTAAGCTGCTTATTTGACAAAAAGCATAAATAGGTCTCAGACTTCCCACTGTCGGGCCTTAACACAGGTCTCTCCATGATTCAGTTGTCAGGACATTATCTATCTGAGATGTTAAATGCGACATTCATGCAGTCGTCAGTAAAGATAACTACGCATGCAAAACTTGCACCTATGCCAAACATGTGTCAATTACGTTCTTGGCCACTAAAAAAGGCATAAGTTCCCGTAAATATTTTGAAAACACAACGCATTAATGTTGTTCTATTGTCTTTGATGTTTTTAGGCTCTGCAAGATCAGTGAAAATTCGTGCTTGTATATTGTATATCTTCAATATAACATATTAGTAGAACTTTGTCTCAATATTCAGATCTATCATGACATTCATCAGTTACGTTAAAGACATACCAGTCTGATATTTTCACGAGGTGGATAACCAACAAGGCTTAAAACAAGAAACATTGCTAGATTTAGTTGGAATGGAATGGCCATATAAGCTGCTGAACAGGAAAATAAGGGAGCTGTGCGGTCACAATATTGATTGGAACAACAACCAGGTAACCGTTGCATTGTAATTTTTGATCAGCAATTTGCTTCTCTACAGCTGACTCTTCTTAACACTTGGATTTAGTGGCCATCTTCAGAATCTGTTTTGGCTTTCATTTGATTGCCACAGTTCCTAATTCCTAATTTTGGGGAGAAGGGCAGAATTTTCGATCTTGTAAAGCATGGAGTTTAGCGTTACCATATATTAATGACATCAGTCATTGCTCGGCCTACGTGGGTCAGCTCTTCAATGGTTTTGATCATATCCTATCTGAGAGGTCGATCGCAATAAATTACAATTAATGGTGCTCTTTCCGAAAAGTTTGACCTAGAATGTGGGGTGCCTCAGGGTTCATGCCTTGGTCCCCTACTTTTACTATCTATGCTAGCAAACTTTTCAGTATAATAAATCTCACCTGTCGTCTGCACACTCGTACGCAGATGATACTCAATTATACTTGTCATTTCGCCCATTAGAGGGTACGTCTGAAGCTGAGGCGCTAGATGCTATGGAGAACTGCATCGCGGATGTTTGTTCATGGATGATTAATGATAAGTTGATGTTAAACGATGATAAGACTGAGTTTCTGGTGATCGGCACGAGCAAGCAGCTATCAAAAGTGTCTGTCGGTAGTATTAGGGTTGGAGACGTTGATGTAATCCCCGTACACTCGGCGAAAAATCTGGGTTCCTCGTTCGACTCGCGCATGGATATGGCAACACATATAACAAGGACCTGTGGTAGCGCATTCTTTTGTCTGTATAATATCCGACACATACGAAAATACCTCACTAGGGAATGTACTGAGAAACTGATTCATGCATTCATAACTCCTCTATGGAGTTCCTGACCATCATATGCAAAAGCTCCAACGTGTCATGAACGCCAGTGCGCGATTAATCTTCTGCGCACCTAAACACTGTCATATTACGCTTTTCCTAGAAACTTCACTGGCTGCCTATCCGACTACGTGTCGAGTTCAAAATCCTTTTGATCACCTTTAAAGTTCTCCAGGGCTCAGCTCCTAAATATCTCATTGATTTAATTTCCGTCTTACGTCCGCCATCCAGTTATGTTTTACGACGACATAACAAGGGAATTCTTCTGAGCAACCCAAAGCGTTTTACAAAAGTTACCGTGGGGATCGATCCTACATGGCTTCAGCGCCACGGCTTTGGAACAGTCTTCCCGTAGTCATTAGATCTGCTTGCTCCACAAGTGATTTTAAACAGAAACTTAGGACATTTTTATCCAGCAAGGCATTTTGTTAGTGCAATTATTTTATATTTACATTTTTACAGTTTTTCTGTAAATTACTTTGCTAATTGTAAATAGTGTAGTTTTAGTCTTTTTGATTCCATAGTAATTGTAAATAGACTTTTTTATTTTTATTTTTATTTTTTTGATTTATTATAATGTCTGTCATGCGCATTTGATTATTCTTATGGAAAATGCGC
This sequence comes from Galaxea fascicularis, assembly GCA_948470475.1. Taxonomy (NCBI): domain Eukaryota; kingdom Metazoa; phylum Cnidaria; class Anthozoa; order Scleractinia; family Euphylliidae; genus Galaxea; species Galaxea fascicularis. The sequence continues at coordinate 7,344,281 of OX419339.1, forward strand.
AATACAAATATTTATTATTATTATTATTATTATTATTATTATTATTATTATTATTATTATAGTTATACATGAGTGCAAGATCGAGGCACCTGCTACATTACATATCGCACTCGTCCCCTCCCTCTCTGTCAAAGGCAATAAATGTATAGTGTACTTACACCGAAATCAAAACTGAAAATATTCTTTGAAGTCAATATTTTCTGACCTTTCTCCTAATATCAAAGAAGCACTGTGCAATATTGACTGATAACTATGCAAAGTCCATAAAAGAACGGCAAATCATTATGCTTTACTTCGGCCATATAACTATAGACGTTTTACACCGCCAATCCTGAAACAGTCCCCGTGGGTAGAACGGCTTCTCATATCTAAGAGCCTGTTTACACGGAGGGAGGGTGCCCGGCTAACCAAGCTACCCTGGGTGTAGTGTACTGCTGGGAACTGGGACGAGTACATCCGGGCATAAGGAGGAGGCGTAGAGACGTGGAAGCCATGATGGCCTACTTAGTGTAACGTAGTGAACTTAGTGTTGATTGTGTGTGCCAAAACACTACATTGGCGACGAGGACGGGATAAAATGTCAGAGAGAGCTTTACCGCCGCTTGATCTAACGGGATCATCATCTCAAGTTGCCCAGAAATGGCGAAAGTGGAAAAGGGCATTCGAATATTATGCTGAAGGGAAGGGTTTGGAAAACACGCGAAAGAAAACTTCACAGCTTCTGCACTTTGCAGGCATGGAAGTCCAGGATATTTTTGAAGATATCGCAGACCCCAATCCGGGAGCCGACCAAGATCCGTATGCTGTGTGTATTAGGAAACTAGATCATCATTTCCGTGCTGAAGAAAATGTACCGTTCGAGCGACATGTATTTCGACAACTGGCGCCAAACGAGGGAGAAGCAGTGGATAAATTTCTGGTGCGTCTTCGCCAGCAGGCGAGACATTGCAATTTCGGTACTTCGTTAGACGATAATTTGAGGGACCAGTTGATCGAAAAGTTAACCGATATGGAGCTGAAAAGAAAATTGCTGGAAACGAGAAATATCACTTTGGCTGAGGTCTTGGAGAAAGCGAGAGCATCGGAAGCAGCTCGTCAGCAAATGCAATTTATGATCAGTGGAGCGAGCATCAACGCCGTGGGCAAGAAGGAAGACAGGACAGGAGACCAAGTTGAGAATTTGTGTTACAGTTGTGGAAAGAAGGGACATTTTTCCCGTGATCTGTGTTGCCCGGCAAAAAGTAGGAAATGCGCCAAGTGTTCGAGATATGGTCATTTCGCGGTTTGTTGCAGAGGAAGTAATCGTCCCTTACCGAGAGCCGGTGACAATAGAAGAAGTGTTGGCAGGCAGACGAATCATGTGGGAGTTGGTTTGGAGGAAGAGAGTTTTGTTAGGTGTGATGAGAGCAACCCAGCCTTTTCATTTGCTGTGACAGAAGAAACGACGGAGGAGGTATGCATGGTGTCAATTTCAAGTGAACCAACTATGGATGTGAGTATTAATGGCATTGTTAAAGAAGTATTGATTGATTCGGGGTCGGTGAGCAATTTAATTGGTGAAGAAGATTTTCAAAAGTTGAGAGGGTCAGGTTTTAAGGGGAAGGTGGAACATTGTTCAAAGAAACTGTTTGCTTATGGGGGGAATAAGGTTGACGTGATCGGTCAATTTGAGGCTGATGTTTCTGCGGGACATTCTACAGTGTCCACGAATTTTATCCTTGTTAAGCATGGGCGGTGCATTCTGGGAAATGCAACAGCAAGAGCACTAGGAGTCCTTCATGTTGGACCAAATACAAGCCCTGTTACAGATTGTAATGCTCTCCAAGATGACATTGTGGGTGAACTCAAAGCAAAGTATCCTAAAGTGTTTGAGGGAGTTGGAAAGTTAAAAGATTTCAAGTTGAAGTTGCATGTAGACCCAAATGTACCTCCTGTAGCACAAAAGTTGAGGCGAGTCCCATTTGCACTTCGTGACAAAGTAACTGCCAAGATAGAAGAACTCCTAAGGGAGGACATCATAGAACGAGTCGAAGGCCCTACCACGTGGGCAAGTCCTGTTGTTGTGGCACCAAAGCCCTCTGGTGAGATAAGACTTTGTGTGGACATGCGCTGTGCTAATGAGGCTATTGTCCGTGAAAGGCTGCCCATCCCCACAGTTGACGAAGTGCTTGAAGAGTTAAATGGCAGCACGGTGTTTTCTAAACTAGATCCTCGCTGGGGTTTCCATCAAATAGAGTTGCATGAGGATTCGAGGGACATAACTACCTTCATTACCCATGAGGGCCTGTTCAGGTACAAGAGGTTGAGTTTTGGGGTGAATGCGGCACCTGAGAAATACCAGCACGTTATCCGTCAAGCAATTGCAGGCGTAGAAGGAGTTGTTAACATTGCGGACGATTTGATTGTACATGGGAAAAACACCTCAGAACATGACGAGAATTTACACAAGCTGTTAGCCAAGTTACAAGAGAAGAATCTGACCTTGAGATGCGATAAGTGCACGTTCAGAATGAATAAAGTGGTTTTTATGGGAATTATCCTTTCCCAGCACGGCATTGGGCCTACCGAGGAGAAAGTGCGGGCAGTGAAAGAGGCAAGTCGTCCAACATCAGCGACAGAGGTGAGAAGCTTTCTGGGCCTGGTTGGTTTCAGCTCCAGGTTTATTCAAGATTTTGCAACTATCGCTGAACCCCTGAGGGCACTGACTAGAAATGGGGCCACATTTGAGTGGAAAGAGACACAAGAAAAAGCATTTCAGAAGCTGAAGGAGGAACTGGTAGGAGCGACCATGCTAGCCTACTTTGACAAGACTGCACGCACCAAGGTCATAGCAGATGCTAGCCCAGTAGGACTCGGTGCGGTCCTGGTGCAGGAAGTAGGGGAACAGAGCCGTGCTGTGTGTTATGCCAGTAGAAGTCTCAGTGACACTGAGCGCCGGTACAGTCAAACAGAAAAAGAAGCTTTAGCACTTGTTTGGGCTTGTGAAAGGTTCAATTTGTACTTAAATGGCTTACCTGAATTTGATTTAGTGACTGACCACCAGGCACTCAAAACCATCTACGGTCCAAGATCCAAGCCATCGGCTCGCATTGAACGATGGGTGTTGCGGATGCAACCCTACAAGTACAAAGTGTGTTATGTTCCCTCTAGAGAAAACATTGCTGATGCACTGTCTCGGCTGACGAAGATACCAGCATCGCAAGGGTATGTTCACGATGAGGAGTACATTCGCGAAGTAACACTTCAAGCAGTACCTGTGGCCTTAAGGATCGAGGAAATAGAAGAAGCCTCCTCGCAAGACAAGGAATTGAAGGTTGTTCGTGAGTGTCTGCAGAAGGATGACTGGAGTGAGGCACCTAAAGCCTTTGTGATGGTGCGAAATGAGTTGACCTCTGTTGGCCAGGTCGTGCTACGTGGAACTAGAATTGTCATTCCAGGAAACCTGCGGAAGAGAGTCCTTGATCTGGCTCATGAAGGCCATCAGGGAATTGTCAAAACTAAAGAGCGTTTGAGGTCTAAGGTTTGGTGGCCCGGTATCGACCAGCAGGCAGAAAGGAGATGTAGAGAATGTTTTGGGTGTCAGATGGTTACCAAACATGTTCCGCCCCCACCAGTCAAACCCACAAGACTACCCGACACAGCGTGGCAGGAAGTAGCCCTGGATCTGCTTGGACCAATGCCTGGAGGAGAATATCTATTAGTGGTGGTGGATTATTTCTCTAGATGGATGGAAGTTGATGTTATTCGTTCTACAACAAGTGCCACAATTATTAAGTGTCTAGACAACCATTTTGCTCGGTACGGGACACCAGTTGGTCTGAGAACTGACAATGGCCCCAACCTTGTGTCTGATGAGATGGAGAAGTACCTAGAGGAAATGGGCATTGTTCATCACCACACTACGCCTTTGTGGCCAAGAGCTAATGGTGAGGTAGAGAGAGAAAATAGATCTCTTTTGAAGGCCATGCGAGTTTTCCAAGCTGAAGGGAAAAATTGGCGTTCTGAGCTTAACAAGTTCTTACTGGCCTACCGATCTACTAATCACACTACCACTGGAGTAAGCCCTGCAGAATTGTTTTTCAAGAGGAAGTTGACAACCAAGTTACCAGAGCTCCAGGAAGGTGATGGAAAACAGAGCGCCGTGGTGTACCAACAAGTCAGAGACCGAGACGCAGAGAGGAAACAGCTGGCCAAAGATTATGCCGATAGAAGAAATCATGCTAAAGACAGAGATGTCAATGTAGGGGATGAAGTATTGCTAGAGAGAAAGAAGGAAAACAAGCTATCCCCGTCTTATGAAAGCGAGCCTTACAAAGTTACAGGTCGTCATGGTGACCAGGTTGTCTTGCAGTCCCCTCAGGGAGTGGAGTACAAAAGGAACCTACAACATGTTAAGCCACTGGTAATTCCTGACATTAATGGCAGTGCAGAAGTAGAACCAAGACCCCCTGATGAAGCTGCACCACCGGAACATGTGGACCGCCCGATCCAGGAACATGCGCCTCCGGAAGTGACGCCTGAAAATACGCCACGTCGTTCCGGAAGAGTTACACGAGCCCCTAGAGCACTGGCTGACTATATATTGTATTGAACTTTCAGGGAACTGCTTTCGATTGGCAACTTCGATAGCCAGCATCATGACTTTAGTTGATATTGAAACTTTAAGAGAACAGTGAAGACATTGCTTTTATCTTCATAGTTTTTAGACGTTGAACTTGCGAGACATTGGCTGAGTAAGATCACTTCTTTTGTTCATGTTATATATATATAAAAAGAAAGTTGTCATGTAAGAGTTTATTGCCGGAGAAAGGGAAGGATTGTAGTGTACTGCTGGGAACTGGGACGAGTACATCCGGGCATAAGGAGGAGGCGTAGAGACGTGGAAGCCATGATGGCCTACTTAGTGTAACGTAGTGAACTTAGTGTTGATTGTGTGTGCCAAAACACTACACTGGGAGAGCCAATTTCTCCTACGTTTCTTTAGAAAATGCATTGAGGCGTCAGTTACATACTAGACAGGGTAACCCGCCTTCCCGGTGCGTCCTCTCTGCCTCCTCGGGGCACCCTTTCTAGGCGGGATAGCTTTTTGCCATGTAAACTGTTCGTGTCTAGGAACTCGGCTAGCCCTTTCTTTTGTCCACCATCTTGTTTGTTATACTTAGCGGTAGCTCAAGTGATAGCCCACTGACTATCCCGCTTAGGTGAGTTGCATGTGAAGGCGGGCTATGTTTTAACCTTCCTAGCCGGGTAACCCGGTTTGTCGGGGGCACCCTCCCTCCATGTTAACAGGCCCTGAGTAAAAAATGACACTGAGTAAGTGCCATATTTGCGAGTATTCCCGTACGAGTTCACGCGAAAAACATCTATAAGGCAGCAAATTTCTAACAGTAATTGTCATATCGACTGCTTTTACTTTTTTTTCTCTTGTCGGTACTATTAAGTATATTTTTTGCCTCTTTGTAATAAAATCATGTTCTTTAAAAGATATGTCTAATTTTCTCTAGTTGCAACTGAACAAATAGCGCTTTTAGCTGGGTAGTTCAATCGTTGACATTCAGTGAAATAACTTGTACAAAAGGCTTCCTATTTGAACAAGGCAGTGGATAAGACTTAACTTCCTGTTGACAGAACTGCCTTGGCCTCTGCTCTTTAATGCCCACTATTACTTTTTTGCTTAGAAAAGTAATATCAATTATAGAACAGTCACCATAGATCGATAATGTGCAGAAAATTGAGCATGACTTCCTCTCGTTTTTCAATTATGTCCGGCATGTTTAAAATTTAGTTCTATTATTGTTTTCATACAAACAGCATGCTGAGGAAGACATGTGGAGCGTTAAGGCAAAAAAGAAGATGACACATCAGAAATTGAATAACAAAGACTGTTTATTTCTTTAGCTTGTGAGAACTTCTGGGGGGTGGGGCATCTCCACATGACAACAATGTGAGTATTTTTCTCAAAAATCACGTAGAATTGATAGACTTAAAAACTGAATGCCTGAAGTTTCCATCTCGAAATATTTTCTGGTGTAATTATTCGCTGCATCGTTTCTTGTTTGTTTTAAAAATGTCCCAAAAACGATAAAACATTGTGTGTGTGCGTAAAGGCGACACTTTTAAGTGGCTGCATATTTATTTTATGTTAAATATTGCATAATCATTTTGTGATATAGCTCAAAGCCCATCTACGCATTAAAACGTAATAGGCGTTGTCTCGATCTTTTTTCGGCTTTATTTTGCCTAGTTAAGGAAGCAATAACAGAAAACAAATAGCAGCAATTAAATTGTACAAAACGTGAAAAAAAAAAAAAGATGATTTATTGATTCAAACGGAGACCGAAACACACATATGGCGAACTGAGAAGCCGATAACGTTATCAAAACAGAACAATCGAAAAGAATCTAAATTGTCCGCAAAATTATGTTGCGCCACTTCTCCTGCAATTAATTAGACTGCAACATTTTCGTGGGAGGCTATCTCGAGAAAAACGGAAATACGGCTATGGTTAAGTGGAATATGCCTTTTAATTCTCATACAAAACGGCGATATTATTTGTATTGTTTAATTGCGGAGAATGTATGTCGACAAACAGCAAATAGATACATCTATATGTTCTTCATAACAATGTCTGATTCAATATGCACGAAGACAGTGAGTGACTGCTTAAAGTACTAGGGCAGTACAATTTCCTTTGTCACAGGAACTGGAAGACGTCTACCAGAAACCTCTTTCATTTTTGTTTGCATAGTAGGTAACTTAATTGTTCGAAACAAGAAACACATACCTTTTTAGAATCATTCTTATTTTGATCATGAAAAAGATGGGCGTTTCTTTTTTGCAACGATATATTTTTTGGCGGGAACACGCTAGAGTGTAGTTTGACCCTTCAAAGTACTTAAAAACACTGCAATTAAGGTTGCGTGTCTCACAAGGTGAACGGACGATTTGCGTGGAGGATCAAAAAGCTGTTTCACGCTGACGGAAATTACACCTGACACCAAGACGACTTTTCCGATAGGAGATGGAAACGGATAAATCGTTCTTGCGCATTTAAAACGTTGTTTTCAAGGCCGGATACGACGCTTTTAGACACAACACTCAATACATCACGTTCTTTTATTTACATGCTTCCCAAATGTATAAATACGGTAGCTATATCTGTCTTCAGGAAAAACGGCTTTCGTCTTGACTTTCTAACAAGTTCCGACCTTGACCCAGATCTGAATCGAACTAAGAACTTCGAAGAAAAGATGAAGAAAAGCGTTAGTCAGTTAAACATTTTTCTATTGGTTTTTCTTCTTTCCATGTCTGTATTCGTAAACCATTGTCAGGGATTGACCGCTGGTGGAAACAACTGGAATCCAAGATCGCAGGTTAGTACTCTATGGCAATATACCATCCGATATCGTTTTCTTTCTATTTTCCTTCTCTTTTTTTCCTTTTCATTTTTCTGAGAGGGTTTTGCGGGGCCCACGAAACATACAAGTCTTTTACAATTCATTTCCCAACTTAAGAAAATAATACAAGGGTAGGATTTCACAAATTGTCTCTAAAAATAGAACTGCACAAGAAACAGAAAACTACTATGGCTCTTGTGGAGAAAAAGCCAAAGCCTAGCCACAAAAGAGTTTGAATTTGAAATAACTATTACTAATAGTAACAACTGGCAATTACATCACTCCTGCAAATTTACGATCAACATGCAACCATTAATATTTGCACCCACGTACTAGCAGAATAAACACTCATAACCCATATTCGATATCGTTGATACTGGGTGTTTCTCTGAAACCACCTATTCTCGTGGACAGTACTTATCGCGATAGTTTCGAGAAATAGCACATTTGCTTGATAAATTTCTAGAGGAGTACAGTAAGAAATTTCCCTAGTATTTATTTCTACTGATCGAGGATCTTACAATCTGAACTATTTTAATGTTTCCTTAACTTTTAACTTTTTTGTCGAGGAAAAATTGCAGTTCACCTATGTATTAGAACATCTGGTGGCGATTCGTGTTAGATCGGACTCCAATTTGATAAATAAGAGCTGTAGTTACGGGTGTCGACTTTAAAGTTAGGATTAGATCCTATACGTTAAAATCTTAGAATTTAGCAACACATAAAAAAGTAATCTTAATTTTATCGAATAAATGCCTTTCTATCCCTTCCTTGCTTGTAATTTTTAAATTCCTTGAGTTATAAACAAATGGTTAACAAGTCGATCCGATCTAAATCTCGGCGTTGCGAGCCGGCAGAGAGCCCACACCTCAATCCAAATGTAGGTTTTGTAACAACGTACCAACAACTTTACAATCGCTTCTTTTTTACTGTCCTTAGTCAAATTTATCAGTTGAAGAAGTCCGAACGCACGATACCACTGAAGTAAATGTCTAAAATTGTTCACGCCTATTGCTGCATTTACCTTATATTTACTAGTTATCAAGTATATTTATGGGACGGCGTGAGAAATAGGAAACTTTTTAAATCCAATTAAGTTATAAAAAATTAAGTTAAAATACGGAATGAACACTAGTTTACTTACTCATTTCTTTGTTTTGTTTATTTTTCTTTATTTGAAAGTCGCAATCATTGTAATTTGAGACCCATTTCAAACCAATTACCGACTGACAAAAAATGCATGATAACATAATAGGCAACAACAATTGCACGGCAGTCTTGAGAGGCCAATCTTCGTTTCATTTATCAGTAATTCTGGTTTGTCTTTCTAGATCTTTATAGTGGAAATAAAAGTACTAACAAAAAGTTCACAAAAAAACAAGTATTTAAGTGGTCTATTGATGATTTCAAACTTCGAAACATGATCAGATCGGTTTGCCAAACTGCTGTTGCCCATTTTTCCCACCCGATGAAGATAAAGACAGATTTTGAGATATATATTTAAAAGTTACTTTAAAACTTGATGAAACACGAACACGAATTAAAGCATTTTCTGAAATTAAACTTACTACAAGATTTGATGTTTTGATGCTTGTGTTCAACCTGTTTGGAGATAAGTTTTAGTACGGCGAGAAAGTGCATTTTTTCTTTTCTATGGTTTTCCTAAATTGGCCTGCAGAAATGGAATTCGAAGTCATACAGAGTATAGAGTTTTCCCATTCATGTGGGTTCTGTAGGCCATCGATACACTTGAATCAACCTGATGACTGTTTACGTAATTTCAGGGAACTGAAGAGGACATTTTAATGTCGTATCCCATAACCGCGCGCGGCCTTAGTCGCTGCCTTACAATGCAACATGTCGGTCCTACCTTGACATATGCGTACCACATGCGATAACAGGACAAACTGGAGACGAGAGGAAGAATCTGTTGAAATTTTGGAGATGATTTTTCTTTACTGTACAACGCCGCAAATCTAATTCGATTAATTTGCCGTGCATGACTGAGCTCCCCAGGGCGAGGGTGGCCTATGAAACTCACCTATCGCGTCCCACCCCTCCCCTCCAAGATCTGTAATAAAGACCTATGACGAAATTATTTATCTTAGAAAAGATATTCACTCACGAAAGAAAGATTCCTTTTGAAGTTCAAACGAGGAAACTCGAAATTTTTGTATGCCGTGCTGCCACTCACGAGAGACAGTTGTTAAATTCGGATGATAATTTAACAGAGATAAATTTGACATACCCACATGATGCCACCGAGATTAATCAAGCTAGATAACCTCGCCGGGAGGTATAAACCAGATTAAAAAATTGTCTGACGGAAATTACAACTCTCTGATAAAGAAATTGGAATGATCCTTTCCTTCGCATTTTCTTATATAAGATCACCCGCGAAGGATAAATTTTATTTGTCCTTTACAAGGGAAGTAACTGTTTTTTTCGTGTTGGGCTGTTTTTGTGCATTTTCAGGTAAAACAATACCCGGCATCTGATAGTGCTGTTTTAAATGAGGGGCACCTCACGATAATGTTTATTGGGCAAAATATTTAAAGTGCTGTTTCTTTAATTGTATTATCAGATAAGAAAGTAAGTAACTTTTCTTAACCAGGGTGGGCCATTCAGCTCACCGGGTTGGTACCCAAAGGGACTCTGGAAAATAAAGATAAGTACAATTCCAGAAAGTCTAATTCGTTTTATCTGAAGCGTTATATGAACCTCTGAAAGGAATCTTTTGCCTTACGTTGACACCAACTGGTCTGTTCGGGCAAAATTGAAAATTCAAATCGTAGAAAGTTTTATTTTACTCTCCAAATTTACGAGTATTTTGGGGATGTAACTGGCTTTCTCGTGCATTTTTTTAAAATAAGGTCTATTTGAACCTACAAAAACACAAGGAATTTCTTGTCTGTTTTCCAGAGCATGAAATGAGATTTCCTTTAAGGAAACTTAGTTACTCCTAATTTCTGAAGCCATCAAGGTTCTGCGAAAAGACATTCAACAAAGAATTGGCGGAACCATTGTTAACTGCCACCACTTCCAAAACGCAGACAGCGCAATTTTAAGGTGACTTACAGTTGGAGCACTTCCGCTACTCAAGGCTGCTTTTTTTTCAGCTCGGTAGAGTATTGAATAGCGAATAACAATTGAAAGCGTGCTGTTTGCCAAAATTTCTATAAAGTATTTAAAACCGGGTTAGGAAAATGTATTTTACGGGAAAAACCTTTCTGTGTAGCCGCTCCTAAGAGTGGAGGGAAGCCTGCCGCAGAAAAAAAAAGCGAAGCTAAATGTGAGAGATTCTTCCAGTTTGTTGTAAAAATACTGGAATTATTGGAGTTCTTTGGCACAAACTTGAAAAAAGGTGATTTAACAGTCCACATTTAAAATATCAATATACGTGCTTGTTAAAAGTGTTTTACCAGTTAAAAAACGAAACATATATTTACTTTTTACGGTTTTAATATGTTCCGTCCAAATTTCAATTCGAGTTGACGACAAAACGTTAATGTATAAATCGTTAAAGGTAATGATCGGTGGAGGAGGCGGGTCAAGAAATGAAATATGGGCAAGCAGTTAAAGCCAGGAAACAGTCGTGTGCGTCCATTTCGTTCACGAAATCTTTCGTTGAATCGGTAGACACGTGCCAATGACAGAAAGGACCATGAAATGTCTTAGTCAAAACTTCAAGTGATGGGAAATGTTAATTTGTGTACGTCTCCTCAAGCTAAATCTTTTATTTTTTATTCTTTAGTCACTGTTTGTATTAACGACATTCGGGAAATTAAAAAGACGATAAAGACAGTTTATGTCAAGTAATTTTTTAGGTAAAAGAAGATGAAATCTAATGAAAGTACTTTAAGTCAAGTAAAGCTTTTTAAGATCCGTTCCGCTCAAAAGATGAGTTGGAAATGGAAAAATAGACCATTTGGAAAACATGCGACAAGAGTTAAGCTTTGAAAAAACGTAATTCACAATGAATCGTTAAGTGAGATTTCAATACAAGCAAATCCGTAGACATTACTCCATAATTACGACTTGATAATTTGCGGCGGTAAAATAAAAAGAAATTGATGAAATTCTGTCGGGTATATGTGCTATCCATTACTCATGTCAGAAAAAGTTTCGCAGATTTCTATGGGGTCTGATTACTTTTACGTTGGCCGCGCCATTGAAATGTCAGTTCAACAAGAGATATAATGATCCTGTGATAATTTGTACAGCTAACAAACTATTCAAAGCCTGATCCTCACTACCAAAATGTGTGAAAACCACAATTAATATATTTTACTTAAGTACGGAAAACCGTTATAAATAGCAGAAACTAAGAAAAATAACACAAGCAAGTTGACTTTACTGGCTGTAAACCCCGACAATCCGTCCCAAAACTCTGCGAAAGATGATCATGAACTGTTCAAGATTTTCAGTTTTCCTCGTCCTGATGCTCGTTGCGACAGTGGCTGTTATTCCTTCGTGTGAAAGTTTTACTGCAAATCACAGCTGGAAAAGAAGACTTGAAATACAGGTTTAAAACATTGATATGTTGAGTTTCCATACTAACACGTATTCTCATTATTTTCGATGTAAACTGGATATCACCAAGCCTATGGTCGAAATTAGTTACTCGCCTTCACGAGAATATTTGTATAAAAAGAGCCCGAGTCCAGGTAAAACTAAGTTCAGTTACCCAATCATCGAGACCTTTACCTACCACAGAACACCAGTAGCCACAATTTCAAATAGTATTTGTTTTTGTAGATCAGATGCTGGACTAAGATTTATGATGAACGCTTAGAGGACTCACATTCAGGGGGAAAGATGGCGTCGTTTAATTAAGCCCAAGGATTTTAGTTCCTTACCCGTTTTGTTGCTTTAAGAGGCACTAGCAGCTTTGTGCATATGTATGGGTACACGAAGTGGATATACATTTTGTCAGAAAACGCTTGTCATCCACTGTCATTTCACTCAACCCGTTTCGATAAACTGATTGAACAATGTACACTAAATATTGCTTGCACTGAATCAGCCACAAGAAGCTGTGATTTCTTCATTTGACCTCTCGTTGTTACACAAAACAGAAAACAATTGTCGGTGTTCCACTTAAGCACGCAATGGGTGCAAAAGGCTATGCTTTATTGAGTTGAGGAGTGGAGGGTATCTCTTCAGTCGGGCTATTTAATTTATATTATTTCATATCGTATTTCTTTCTATGATTTCTTTCTAATTTGTTGTTAAGAGGAGCCGGTTAATTTATGTTTGTTTGTAAGGAACCTGCTATTCATGAACAAATAAATATATTTAAATTCATTTTAACATTTTTATTTTAATGTATTGTCAGGATTGTTAAATATTCACATTCATTTATTTTGAAAGTTCATTAATATCAGTCTGCTATGTATATTTTCTGATATGTAAATAGCCAGGCAAGTTTAACATTATGATCTTTTTTCTTCGTTTAGAGCAAGCGTGCATTGGAGAAGGTATGCAGAGCAGTTCGCGAACATTGCAAGAGGGAGTCAGTTATACCAGAGGATCCCAAAGATGCTCACCTTCCTAATAACGCGCGATGAAAGCTCTTTATGCTGATGGTACAATCACTATTCAAAAAAATCAAAGAAATTGAGTAATAATTTAACGGGACAAAACTCCACGAGTACAAGGTCCAACAACTAGATGGAAGTGTAAACATCTAAACAAAATGGCAATAAAGCTTATCAGTCTTAAATGCATACCGTGTGGTTGCTGTTTTTCAAAGAAGACAGGTTTGAAAGTCATTTATTTCTAGTCAGTCTTGACTCGGATGTCTTTTCACTGATAATCGCTTTCTGGGCTTATCCTTTCTACTGGTAATCTTATTTTTCACGCGCAGTTAACAGAAAATAAAATTTAAAGTAATGGTGGACAGCGTAAAATTGTTGCCCCTCTTACAAAATGTTGGGGAGGAGTTATTACCATAAACGGCCAGTCAGGCAGAATTCATGGCAGGTTGTTCCGGTCTCTACTTTCTAATCATTACAGCCTCAAATGTAACAATTATCAGTTAAACAACACAAACAAACAACAATCTTTATTTGTACTCCTTCTTGCTCAAAAGATAATTTCGACAATGAAAATATTAAAGATAAAAATTTAGAGTACTGACTGTTTGGAATAACCATAGGGGCTAGTGGAACTAGCAGGTTAGCAAGAAGACTGAAGCACAAATGCACACATAAAAAGAAAAAAAAAAAGAGATAAGAAGAACAACGCTATTTCGACGCTATGAAGGAAGCCTAAAATACTTAAGTTTGATTCTGAATGCAAAGCATTAAGATTTATCGTTATTTAAAATTCGTCCTCATTTGCGTCTTTATGAACAACCTGATTATTATTTTAAAAAATGAAGCACCCAATTTACTTATAAACGACGCACCAGTCTTGTGGTTATCATGTTTGTTTAACTCCTGCATGGAAGACATGCCTTCCTACCAGGCCACTTGAATGCATCACTAAACGCAAGGTTCAGTGAGGTGTCACTTTAGATCTTTCTAGCTAAGAAACTCAGTATGACATTACAACTATTTTACTGCTAAACAGAAGGATCTTTGATCACGACCGAACAAATAAATAGTATTAACCAAGTTTTATGTTTTCTGGAGGCTTCTTGAAATTACTTGAATTAATTCGTGATTTTCTCCTGAAACACATTCTTTCGATGTTTGTCTGCAAATTCCTGCAGTTTTGTTAGTAAGTTGTTCTAGATTTATAAGTAATCTACGAGTAAAGAGCGTTGTATTGCCAATCCCCTATGAATGGCAGTTGTTACCTAGGAACCAGGGAAAATTTAACTTCTACATCATGATGTGGAGAAAATTGTTGACATATAAAGGCAATCGAGGAAGATAGACTCGCAGGCAAAAAGAACTGCTTCGATTCCCCTAAAACGTGAGTCTTGAAAAGCTAGCTACTCGTGGAGTGGGATCAGATCACTTCGTGAGTAAGAAATCAGTAAAAATCGTATAATGATGAGGTCACTGATCAACTACGTAATGTCTCTTGAAACTAGAGTTCGAACTGTTCGGTATTTTAAAAAACGCGAACAACTGATTGCTTTAGACTATCACAAGGTTCACAAATCTGCTGGTTTACTGAAAGATTTTCTTTTTCTTAGGGGTAAGAAAATATTAATTGTTGAATATCAGCAGCATTGCGATAGCTATCAGCTCCCAGAAGAGACCATGCCTAGAAAAAGAAATTTTTGGAAGTTAAAAAACAATTTTACCAAGAACAACCAAAAGATATCACGACCGTGGGGTGGCGGTAGCGAAAACATCATTTATAAAATTTTAAGGCCCAGATGAAACGCTGTTCTTCACATGAGCCGAACTAAAGTCCACGTGAAGTACGGTTTTTGACCCTATTATGTTTGACTGAGGCCATGTCCACACTGATGCGTTTTTGTTTGAAAAGGCATTGATATGTATGCGTTTTGGCCTCCTGTCCACACTGATACGCTCGAAAACGCTGAGCGTTTTCATTGAAAACGGATCCTTTCGAAAACGCTGTTGAATGTGAATCGTACTGAAAACGCTACGGCATCCGTATCAGTGTGGACGCAGATCAATCGATGCGTTTTTACACCTATCGAAAACGCATTCAAACAAAAACGCATCAGTGTGGACATGGCCTGAATTTATTTGGATCGGCTGAGGCGTTCTTCACGGCTGGCCAGGCAGGAATAACAGCTGAAGATAGAGTTTGCGTCAAACGCCGATCAACTCAACTCATTTATTAATAGACAAATAACAACTGTACAATTATATTTGTTACCCACAGTTAGCAAAGCTTTTCGAGGTGGGTAACAATTAACGATAAATTTTGATTTAACAGTCATTTTCCAAGACTGGAAGAGTTGAAAATTATGGACAATATACTTGTAATAGCGAAGAAAAAAAAATAAACAAATAAGTAAGCTTAGCGATAAGTAAGGAAGAAAGACGAGAAGAAGTAATCGCCCCAAAATCAACATACACCTCCTCAATCTCTAAAATCTTTAAGGGTAATTTACGCAATTTTTGCTTAAAAAGTGTTTTACTCAACTTGCGTAGCTTAGGAGGAATTTTGCTCCAGATTTTCATCCCAGTTCTTGAAAAGGATAATAACTGTTGATTAGTTGTGGATCCTTGGACGTGAAAATTACCAACAGCTGCAAATCTGGTATACTGAGAGTGTATAAAATCAGAAAGGATGAAAAGATCAGTAATTTTGGAGGGAGCGCAATGGTTAGCAACGTCATGCGTGAGGATAGCCATATACTTGAAGAAAAGTAAATTCAAAGGTAATATGCTAGAGCTTAGAAACAGAGGAATTGCATGAGCTCTGGAGTCAGCGAAGTATATTAAACGGAGAGCTCTTTTTTGCGAATAAATACTTTGTTCAGATAACAATTAGCAGCTTGGCCCCAGGCGGTAAGACCATAAGAAATGTATGGCTCAATTAACGAACGATAAATCCTTAAAAGAGTATTTGTAGGTACAAAATGCCTGAGCCTCGCACTAATACCAACACCTTTGCTTATTTTGGATGAAATGTGATCCATGCGATTTTCACATGAGCCGAACCAAATACATTATATATAATCATGTTAATGTATATCTCCCTAAATGTATACGTAAGCTTCAATCTGTTTATTTTCATGATCTAGTTAAGTTCGGCTGAATTGATTTCGGTGTTTGACTCAGCAGGCGAACTTAACTAATTTGGGTCGACCTAAACTGTAATTAAGTTCGGCTCATGTGAAGTACAGCATTTGACCTGGGCCTAAGGACCGGCGCGGTTCCAAGTTTGAACGAAAAAGAAAAATTTGCCTCGAGTGTCCTCCATAAAAACGTGAAATCATAAGGAAACGGACCAAAAAGTGTTATGAATGTGCGAAGTTGATGTTTGCTAGGTAAACCCATTGCTTTGATGTTCTCTTTGTTGTCGCCGTCGTACCATGGGGGGGGGGGGGGGGAAGGGGAGGTATAGTTCATTTGGTCAATTTGCTGAGCTCCCTCTGCCCAATTATATTAGCCCTATTACGGGCCAAGACATTGTAATAAGTAAGTCATTGAAGTGAGATCTTCAGTCCGTTGCAAAACAATTTTTTCTGACGCTAAACCGGTTGAACCAATAAACATTGAAAAAAAAAGTTATCATGTTCCGTAAATTATCAAGCTGTTATGGAGCATGCCTCCGGCCATCCCATTGAACACTTATAATATTCTTCGTTTACCTATCAAATTAGGGTGAATTTGTTCTATCCACAGCTGTTTTAAGTCGCGTAAGAAGCGACGATGGTTTATAGTGTTTTTATATTATCATTTTAAAAAACGTGATAAATTAAGATGAATTCAGCAAAGCAAGCAACAAGCAGTAATTTATCTTTCAAACCAAACTTTTTCCTCTAACGTAAAACTGCTCGAGGAACCAGAGTTTTCTCCGTGTGATTGACCGTCGAGATCCTGTATCCTTTTTTACATCCGCGTTCACCGTTACAAAGCCCGGCTTATGGCGACAGTTAACGTTCGTTTTTTCCCAGCTTTCTAGCATCACACAGAAAATTCAGTATTTCGGGGACATGCTTAATTTTTCTTTATTGAGTGGTCCCTGGAAACGTAAGACAGACTGAGCTGGATAACTATTAGTGCTCACTTTTTGATGTTTTCATAGCTAACAACGAAACACAGTCAAAACGTCTGGTTTATCTGCGAGTCTGTTTTATTAACGGATCTTAATTACTTTTTCTTGAGTGTTAACTAGCACTGAACTTAAGTAAACAATTCTCCGACAAAAACTCCACTATCTAAGCATATTGAACATATACCGACCGACCGAATAAGTTTTAGCCATATTTAAGGGCAACATCGGCGCAATCTTTTGATTTCTACTTTCATTATCCATGAATTCATGAAATCATGAGAGTAACCTTACTTTAATGAATTTTGATTACTTCCGACTCTTGCAGCAATAAGAAAATGTAACTTTTCTAAAAAAAAAAAAGTTCCAGTACAGATTGTTTAATTCTAAGCGGGATTCTTACATGACTGATGCGGTTTTAAAAAGACGTTGTGAAACTTTACTTTCATTCCAAATATCTCGTAGACCGTTGTATCGAATTTGCATGCAGCCTTATTTTTATTTTTTTCAAGTTTCGTGTAATCACTTAATATTGGCTGTGGCCATTAAAGAGGCGGCTTAGCAAAAGCCTTAAGCTGTTAAACGCAAAATATATAGACTATTCAAAATCGTTTTGTTTACTTCCGAGCCTTACACATTACGGTAACTTAATCACTTTTTAATGAGCAGTTAAAGCTCGCTTTTGTTCATGTAAGTGACATCTAAAACGGTTATAAATTTAGCGAGGCATTAAATTGAACGATCATTTCCACCTGTAACTCAAAGGCTCCTCCTTTAACTGTGTGACTTAACACTGTCAGTGACTGTTTTAACGGAAAAACTACAGAGAGAAAAGATGAAGACCAAGCTTGCCGCCTTTCTGGTGCTGACCCTTGTTGCAGTCGCTGTTTATCTTCCCTCTTGTGACAGTTTTGGACTACACGACGCCAAGAAGAGAAGCGAAATGCAGGTTAAAGTCTTAATTTTTTTGTCTAATTTTAGCCTCGTAATTTCTAACTTCAACTTGATTATAAAAATTACAATATAACTTGTTGCAAAATTCAAAGAAGTATACGCTTGAAGTAATCTGGAATATCATAGCGAAGGATGATCAAAATCGTATTTAACCCTTAATCCTAAGAGTGATCAGCATCGAATTTCTCCTTGTAATATCAACGCTTTATAAAACAGAGCGATCACGAGAATTGAGGACAGAATCACACTTGATATTTTACCCTACTACTTCTGTAGGAAATGTGTAGCAGAAACAAATGAGAACTTAACTTTTGATCTCAGTAGTTAAAGGGTTAAGGGCTGAAAAGCAGGTCTTGGAACTACTCAAACCTAGCTTTGAAGTGCTCCTACTGCGGACATTTTATTAAACCATAAAGAGTCGAATATAGGTATCAAGAGAAAAATGTCTGGTTTGTCAGTGGGGCATTTATTTAACATTTTTTTAGTAATAAAGGTATTGTGATACTTGCTTTGCCATGGTTATCTTAGGTTTAGTGAGAGTTTTTCTTCAGTTCCGTTCGACCAGGTTTTGTATGTTATCCACATTCCTTATTGCACCTTTCAACAAGTACTCGATCGGAACCAATTCAATACAGTATCGACAAATATGATCAATTTATAATTTTTTGTACAAAAGTAACAGAAGGGTAAGAAAAAAACTCGTTATATTTTCCTGGGATAATATAACGTTGGAAAAGTTACACATCCCGACAAAATTAAAAAAAGGCAAGCCATTTGTGATGATGGGTCTACTGTTAACCAAGGGCAAACACAAGTTGCATGGTGACAATAAATTTTTATCATGACCACAATGATTATGAAAATTGAAATTGGAATCTCTGGTGAAATTAAAAATCCAGTGGTGTGTAATTTACAGCTACAAAACGACAATAATTTATTTTTGGGAACTGTGTATATTTATTACCCTAAAAAATTCATTATAGACTGGGAAGAAAGCATCACCGAATAACAGCCTAAAAACCTAGAGATTATACTGGGCATGAGTTATTCACCACTCCGGGTATTTCCTAAAAAAATCTTTGTATTGTAGAATCGCAAAGATTATAAGATATGCTTGGCAGACTTTCTGATACGCAAGTCAAAAGCTGTGAAAATTGTTGTTTTATTTTGTAGCATGAAAAAATAAAGTGGCTCTATACGATTGACGACAAAATCCCGTAGTTTCTCAGTTATTTTGATTTCAAAACTTCCTGATAAGTTCGCGAGCTTCACCCTCTCAGTTATTTTATTCCTCTGGCTCGCTTAACCTAACCATTCTACAACACATTGCCTGGCTGAGCTCTGTTTGCTAGAGTTAACTATAAAAATTGAGATCATGATTTGCCATATTTTGGCCACCTTCAGGGCCGTTTATTACATAACAACTAAACCAAATTACATGAAATCTGTGGAGCTGAAGAAAAAGAGACCTGCAACTTGTCCTATTCCACTTATGCATGCCCTGAATTAGAGTCCCGTATGTAAACTGACCCTAGTCAGTAAAACATTAACCAGCATTGCCAGGCGCTTAAAATCATTTATTCCTCTGGGTAATAAATTTCCTATATATTTTTTATCACTTTTTTTATCAGGGCAAACGCGCACTGGACAGAATATGTAGGGTGGCACGGCAACACTGCAAGCGAGATTCTTTGCAAGAGGACCCGGGCCCTCGAGATTCCAGCCTTAAGTTTCCTGGCTTGCAGCAATGATTGTTCTTGTCATTGATTAGAAAAGCAACTCTGACTTCAGGAAAGATGGCTACAGAGCCTTCAAGATGAATATAAAGTAGACAATTAATTCTCTAGATTTGATAGTTCGAGAATTTTAAATGTGTAAAAATATGTAATAAAGTACTGACGAAGCCTTAATGTATTGCTTGGTCGATAGTCTTAATTAAACCTGATTACTTTTCGAACTCTCAAGGCAGTTTGTTGCTCATATTAAGAACTATTGCCGTTCAAATTTTAGTAATTCACAGAGTAAAAAATCATTTCTAAAGACTTTCAATGGAACTTGTATGACAATAACATGCAGATTACGTACTGGAATGGGTCTTTGAAAATTTGTTAGGCAGATATTGTCATGATTATTGAAAAAACTACGGTGAAAAAACGCGAAGAAAGAATGGTAAAATTCAATGTATTAAACCAAGTTAAAAAATTTACCAAACGCTGAAATTGAAATGAGGTAAATATTGTTACGCAAACCTCAGCCTTGGAATCTTAAATTTTTGTTATGCACACTTTATCGTTTCCCCTTGTCTGCTAATTATTGACATTGAATTTTAATTTTAAACCACCTTCAAATCCAATATTTTCTAATTTTCCTTTATTTTCAACTCTCCTTCCCCCACCCCCCTAACTTTTATCCATTAAAAAAAATACAACAATCATCTAGAAGTTCATAAACATTTACTGTGGCAAGGGGTCTAACCTAATGGAACCATTTTTCGATTGAACGTAATCGAGGCGAGATTTTGGAGAAGTGCTGAAGTATAGGGAAACAATCGGGATGCCCCTCTTAAAAGGCATCCAACTCAGTTTAATTTGTAAGACTTATTCCGTCAGGCTTGGGTGTTTTCCCACGAGGTCCGGCAGCTTTAGCCAACCAAAACGCCAGTGAAATCAAAATGAAATTTGACGATTAAAACCTTGTAACACCCCTATGTAACAGATCTGGTGAAACCCGACCTGGTGGATTATTTTGCCCTCCCTGGTGGAATTGTAACCTCCCTAGCACCTGGTAGTTTTTTAAAAACTCCCTGGTGAATTTTATCCCCCCCCCCCCCCCCTAGTGTAGAATTTTATTGTAGAATTTTTTTGGTGTAGGATATAAATGGTGGATTTTTGTCTGCCCTGGTAGGGTTTCTTGTAAGTTTCCGGCTTCTGTATTACTTTACAATCACCGAAATCTTGTTTTAAGAGCTACGGAATCAGCAAAAGTTATGAAGTTATATAAACTGTGTGCTGAGAAACGCGGCTAATAAAACAGACTGCTCGAACTGATGGTTGAAATACTGAACTGATTCAGTCAAGAAGAAGCAAAAATGTTGCCTTTTTCGACCCCCTATTCTGTTTTTTTTTTCTTTTCTTATTCCGAAATGCGAATAACTGATTGTAAACAGTGCCGTAGTGAACGTTTAAAAAACGTAATAACATGATGCAATCGTCGAAGTAACACTGCATCACGGCTGAAGGATGAGTGGATTTGAATAAAAAAAATCATCAAAACAAAACAAATACGTACTTCGCTGCTTTTCACTGAATCAGAAAGGAAAAACACTTTGATACTCCGATCATATAAAAGACCCCTAAATAAAATTATTATACTGAAATAATTCTGGCGTTTAATCGCAGCACCATAAGCTAATACGCTGCGAATATTAACATCGCGGCTGTTGGCTTTAGTCAACTAATCCTTGTAAGTCTCAATGGAAGCCTTTGAGAGCAAGCCTTACGTATATCAAGAGTTAATCCAACCGTTTGATATATCTTGGGTTGACAAGAACGACATGGCTTTGTAAGACGGATATATAGATATCTTCAACCCGACAAGAACTGATCGATTGGCCATCTGCTCACAAAGTAGAATTGCTTAAAAACGCACATTTCAGAGGCAAACAGTCAAAGCACCGTCATACAGTCACCATGAAAATTTCTGTCCTTTTTACGCTTGTAATGATTGTAGGCCTAATGTTTGAAAATGAGGGATTTACGGCGAGTGGTGGTGGAAACATGCCTGCTGGTCGTAGGAGACTAGAATTTATGGTGAGAGCAATTTTACTATAGTATAGATTCATTGCTGCATTTAAAGTATTCCGTCGGCTCCGAAATGTCAGTAGCTACACTTTGCCCATTAAATCCTTTTTGCGACTGTAGTGTGTGAGCTAAGTTATTTACTAGTGTTCAGTTCAATTGCGTTTTAATGTTTTCAGCAGAGTGTATGTTGTATTTATTTATTTATTTATTTATTTATTTATTTATTTATTTGCTCTTCAGGCTAAACGAGCACTGGACAACATGTGTAGAATGGCTCGGGTACAATGCAAGCGGAAAGAGGATTCTCAAAATGGCAGCCGTCCTGTCCCTTTGAGATAACACAATCTCCCAACAAAAACAAACACCTCTGCTGACATTAATTATCTCACACATTTTGAAAAGTTACGCATCAGCAGCAAGTCTATTTTGGTCTTTTTTCTTTTAGTTTTGCTAGGAAACGGTTTCAACTAGGCGTCTTATAAGCAACAAAACAATTATACTGAGCAAACAACCGTGAATCGCTCTGAACGACGTGCGTTTTACATTTGGTACATTTCTTTGTCGTTCTCTGGAAACTGACAACAACGTAAAGTGATCAAACTTTGTTTTCTTGAGAAACGCTAGTGCCTGGCGACATGACAGGATGCAAACGAACACATGTTCGTGGAAGAGTCTATTGCAATTAAATAAAATTTGGTTTTCTCTTGTGTGCAACGATTTCTGTCAACATTTTCTTTGTCAACTTGAATCTACTCGTTCAAAACCTAGCGGACCAGTTTGAACTGATTCTTGGAAAGTTTGTTCACCTTTCACTCACGAGCAAACAAAAACTGTCTGTCCCCAAGTATCCGCGTGTCAAATAAAAACTGTCGGCCCCAGGGCTCGCTTCTAGATTCTTGTGTGCAACACAAGTTACCTATTACAGTGTAATACCGAGTCAAAAACACAGAACTCAAATGTTCACTTAAGTACAAAGTGCGAAGAGATATGACGCATACAAAACGTTTTTGATTCTGTCCGTATATAGCGTCAGTAGTAACAAAGAAACATGCAAGGAAAACTTGATGGAAAAATTAAAAGGTGGTTCCTGATCATCCTGCTGATCTTTATGGTATTCAAGAATATAATAACGTACCTTTTTAATTTTGTTCCATGTTTAGTTAATTACCAACTGTAATCTCAACTGACGCATTTTATTCACTAAGCTTAAGTAAACGAGAGGCCCCAAGTGTCCCCGTCATGAAAGATTAATTCCTTATTATTTATTGATCGTTTGTGTCCGCTGGTGTTTCGCCCGACCTCTCAGGACGCTCGCTGAATGTGCCTGGTACGTAACTCCTGGTACGACTCCTATTATTATCCTTTATAGCGCCGGATCATTTTAGTTTTAACGATTCCATCAGGCGTAAACACATTACCTTGCCAGATTTGTGAAGGATTAAATAGAAATCCGTAGTATTGAATAGAAGTGAAAGATGGATTTCGAGGACCATAATGCCTATACCATCCGTAAAGCCTTTTTTGCGGCGCATGAAAGAAAAAAACATTGGTTACAATTTGCTTTCCACGCTAATATAAGTTCTGTTCTCCTTTGAAAAAAACAAACAAACAAACAAGATATTGGTCGGTGGGATATATAGGACCATTACACTAATCGTCTGCGTTTACTTGACCAGTGGACGAAACAAACAGTCAGCATTTTGTATAAACAATCTGCGCGCTAAGATTAAAACAAAACATGGGGCGGTCCTAAGAGCCACCTAAGATAAAACTGGAGAGATCCTGAAGGCGTTTTCACAAAGAGCTGCTATTTTAAGACAAGTTTTAATTTGATTTTCCTCCTATATTTAGGAGGTCAAATTCGACCTAACTTCGACCTAAGTTCTTTAGACGTTTTAAATTAGTCACATGGGGGCAGCCATATTTTCGAGCTTTACGGCGTGCACGCGTATTTCGTGACCATTCCAAGTTCTCGAGTTGTAAAATGAAAATCTGCCGAAATAATTGTTTTTGCCAGGAGGAAATTGACTTTGTGAACATATAGTATTCATTAAGAAGAATCTTAGAAAAATCCACATGTCGCTGACAACCTGTTCCCTTGGAATTAAAAATTTGCGTGTGGTCCCACGGTTTTATGCTTAGGGCAGCTTTCAGTGTATGGTTAAGTCAACAAAACAAATTGGCAATGCATTAAGAATGGTTCCAAACATTGTTGATAGCAATTGAGTAACTGAGTGTGATTATTCAAATTTGGGGTTTTAATTATTTATACGCGAGAGGTTTTGAGTAAATTTGATTGGCTCGTGGATGCTAATCGATAATATCTCGAGATCCGTGAAGTAAGGAGATGCCTATAAGTTCCCCTTGGCTTATGATGGACTTAAGACATTATTTATAAATAGCACTTAGGACATATCTAAGGAAGGTAGTGATTTTTCACCTTAAGACATATCGTAGGTGAGATTTCGTGAATCCGGTCCCAGGCTTGAAACCCCAACAATGGCGATAAAAGAGTTAGAGTAAGATCCATGAATTTCTGTTAATCTGAGTACTTTATCTGGTATAATAGATTTAGTCTTTAACATTAGCGACTTGCTGTGAATCCCAGAAGGCAGCGCCCAAGAAACACATAGAAGAATACAGTTAACTGACATTCCTTTTCTTTTCCTTTATTTTTGGCTCGAATCCAACGAGGAAGTAAGGATTTGCGCGAGCTGGCCAACCTACTTAACTTAGCCTATGATTTCTCACCCTTACGTTTAGCATCCAAGCTCAGCTACGTCTTTTCGATATGAAGATTTTCTCGTTTGGCTCGCCCTTCGGTATCTTCCTCATACTAATAGTTTTACAGCCTAAAACAAGCCAAGGATTTACCGCGGGAGGAGCTGCGAACATTCCTGGCGGAAAGCGAGGTGACTCTATGGTGAGTTAAGTTGTCTCTGTTCTTCTTTTAACATACTGATGTTTATGTTGGTGGAGCGAAAGTGCGTGAGGCGTGTTCAAACCTTTCACCCTTTTTACCTTGGTTTCTTCACTGCAGTTGGTTAAAAGTCTTTAAGTGAGTGCCGTGACTAGTATCTATCAAGAGAAATTTA
>OX419339.1:7374184-7379184 GCA_948470475.1 Galaxea fascicularis
CACACTTGGCACCACTCTCTAGCTCCCACACTTGGCACCACTCTCTAGCTCCCACACTTGGCACCACTCTCTAGCTCCCACACTTGGCACCACTCTCTAGCTCCCACACTTGGCACCACTCTCTAGCTCCCACACTTGGCACCACTCTCTAGCTCCCACACTTGGCACCACTCTCTAGCTCCCACACTTGGCACCACTCTCTAGCTCCCACACTTGGCACCACTCTCTAGCTCCCACACTTGGCACCACTCTCTAGCTCCCACACTTGGCACCACTCTCTAGCTCCCACACTTGGCACCACTCTCTAGCTCCCACACTTGGCACCACTCTCTAGCTCCCACACTTGGCACCACTCTCTAGCTCCCACACTTGGCACCACTCTCTAGCTCCCACACTTGGCACCACTCTCTAGCTCCCACACTTGGCACCACTCTCTAGCTCCCACACTTGGCACCACTCTCTAGCTCCCACACTTGGCACCACTCTCTAGCTCCCACACTTGGCACCACTCTCTAGCTCCCACACTTGGCACCACTC
Organism: Galaxea fascicularis; assembly: GCA_948470475.1. NCBI lineage: Eukaryota > Metazoa > Cnidaria > Anthozoa > Scleractinia > Euphylliidae > Galaxea > Galaxea fascicularis. The sequence continues at coordinate 7,374,722 of OX419339.1, forward strand.
TCTAGCTCCCACACTTGGCACCACTCTCTAGCTCCCACACTTGGCACCACTCTCTAGCTCCCACACTTGGCACCACTCTCTAGCTCCCACACTTGGCACCACTCTCTAGCTCCCACACTTGGCACCACTCTCTAGCTCCCACACTTGGCACCACTCTCTAGCTCCCACACTTGGCACCACTCTCTAGCTCCCACACTTGGCACCACTCTCTAGCTCCCACACTTGGCACCACTCTCTAGCTCCCACACTTGGCACCACTCTCTAGCTCCCACACTTGGCACCACTCTCTAGCTCCCACACTTGGCACCACTCTCTAGCTCCCACACTTGGCACCACTCTCTAGCTCCCACACTTGGCACCACTCTCTAGCTCCCACACTTGGCACCACTCTCTAGCTCCCACACTTGGCACCACTCTCTAGCTCCCACACTTGGCACCACTCTCTAGCTCCCACACTTGGCACCACTCTCTAGCTCCCACACTTGGCACCACTCTCTAGCTCCCACACTTGGCACCACTCTCTAGCTCCCACACTTGGCACCACTCTCTAGCTCCCACACTTGGCACCACTCTCTAGCTCCCACACTTGGCACCACTCTCTAGCTCCCACACTTGGCACCACTCTCTAGCTCCCACACTTGGCACCACTCTCTAGCTCCCACACTTGGCACCACTCTCTAGCTCCCACACTTGGCACCACTCTCTAGCTCCCACACTTGGCACCACTCTCTAGCTCCCACACTTGGCACCACTCTCTAGCTCCCACACTTGGCACCACTCTCTAGCTCCCACACTTGGCACCACTCTCTAGCTCCCACACTTGGCACCACTCTCTAGCTCCCACACTTGGCACCACTCTCTAGCTCCCACACTTGGCACCACTCTCTAGCTCCCACACTTGGCACCACTCTCTAGCTCCCACACTTGGCACCACTCTCTAGCTCCCACACTTGGCACCACTCTCTAGCTCCCACACTTGGCACCACTCTCTAGCTCCCACACTTGGCACCACTCTCTAGCTCCCACACTTGGCACCACTCTCTAGCTCCCACACTTGGCACCACTCTCTAGCTCCCACACTTGGCACCACTCTCTAGCTCCCACACTTGGCACCACTCTCTAGCTCCCACACTTGGCACCACTCTCTAGCTCCCACACTTGGCACCACTCTCTAGCTCCCACACTTGGCACCACTCTCTAGCTCCCACACTTGGCACCACTCTCTAGCTCCCACACTTGGCACCACTCTCTAGCTCCCACACTTGGCACCACTCTCTAGCTCCCACACTTGGCACCACTCTCTAGCTCCCACACTTGGCACCACTCTCTAGCTCCCACACTTGGCACCACTCTCTAGCTCCCACACTTGGCACCACTCTCTAGCTCCCACACTTGGCACCACTCTCTAGCTCCCACACTTGGCACCACTCTCTAGCTCCCACACTTGGCACCACTCTCTAGCTCCCACACTTGGCACCACTCTCTAGCTCCCACACTTGGCACCACTCTCTAGCTCCCACACTTGGCACCACTCTCTAGCTCCCACACTTGGCACCACTCTCTAGCTCCCACACTTGGCACCACTCTCTAGCTCCCACACTTGGCACCACTCTCTAGCTCCCACACTTGGCACCACTCTCTAGCTCCCACACTTGGCACCACTCTCTAGCTCCCACACTTGGCACCACTCTCTAGCTCCCACACTTGGCACCACTCTCTAGCTCCCACACTTGGCACCACTCTCTAGCTCCCACACTTGGCACCACTCTCTAGCTCCCACACTTGGCACCACTCTCTAGCTCCCACACTTGGCACCACTCTCTAGCTCCCACACTTGGCACCACTCTCTAGCTCCCACACTTGGCACCACTCTCTAGCTCCCACACTTGGCACCACTCTCTAGCTCCCACACTTGGCACCACTCTCTAGCTCCCACACTTGGCACCACTCTCTAGCTCCCACACTTGGCACCACTCTCTAGCTCCCACACTTGGCACCACTCTCTAGCTCCCACACTTGGCACCACTCTCTAGCTCCCACACTTGGCACCACTCTCTAGCTCCCACACTTGGCACCACTCTCTAGCTCCCACACTTGGCACCACTCTCTAGCTCCCACACTTGGCACCACTCTCTAGCTCCCACACTTGGCACCACTCTCTAGCTCCCACACTTGGCACCACTCTCTAGCTCCCACACTTGGCACCACTCTCTAGCTCCCACACTTGGCACCACTCTCTAGCTCCCACACTTGGCACCACTCTCTAGCTCCCACACTTGGCACCACTCTCTAGCTCCCACACTTGGCACCACTCTCTAGCTCCCACACTTGGCACCACTCTCTAGCTCCCACACTTGGCACCACTCTCTAGCTCCCACACTTGGCACCACTCTCTAGCTCCCACACTTGGCACCACTCTCTAGCTCCCACACTTGGCACCACTCTCTAGCTCCCACACTTGGCACCACTCTCTAGCTCCCACACTTGGCACCACTCTCTAGCTCCCACACTTGGCACCACTCTCTAGCTCCCACACTTGGCACCACTCTCTAGCTCCCACACTTGGCACCACTCTCTAGCTCCCACACTTGGCACCACTCTCTAGCTCCCACACTTGGCACCACTCTCTAGCTCCCACACTTGGCACCACTCTCTAGCTCCCACACTTGGCACCACTCTCTAGCTCCCACACTTGGCACCACTCTCTAGCTCCCACACTTGGCACCACTCTCTAGCTCCCACACTTGGCACCACTCTCTAGCTCCCACACTTGGCACCACTCTCTAGCTCCCACACTTGGCACCACTCTCTAGCTCCCACACTTGGCACCACTCTCTAGCTCCCACACTTGGCACCACTCTCTAGCTCCCACACTTGGCACCACTCTCTAGCTCCCACACTTGGCACCACTCTCTAGCTCCCACACTTGGCACCACTCTCTAGCTCCCACACTTGGCACCACTCTCTAGCTCCCACACTTGGCACCACTCTCTAGCTCCCACACTTGGCACCACTCTCTAGCTCCCACACTTGGCACCACTCTCTAGCTCCCACACTTGGCACCACTCTCTAGCTCCCACACTTGGCACCACTCTCTAGCTCCCACACTTGGCACCACTCTCTAGCTCCCACACTTGGCACCACTCTCTAGCTCCCACACTTGGCACCACTCTCTAGCTCCCACACTTGGCACCACTCTCTAGCTCCCACACTTGGCACCACTCTCTAGCTCCCACACTTGGCACCACTCTCTAGCTCCCACACTTGGCACCACTCTCTAGCTCCCACACTTGGCACCACTCTCTAGCTCCCACACTTGGCACCACTCTCTAGCTCCCACACTTGGCACCACTCTCTAGCTCCCACACTTGGCACCACTCTCTAGCTCCCACACTTGGCACCACTCTCTAGCTCCCACACTTGGCACCACTCTCTAGCTCCCACACTTGGCACCACTCTCTAGCTCCCACACTTGGCACCACTCTCTAGCTCCCACACTTGGCACCACTCTCTAGCTCCCACACTTGGCACCACTCTCTAGCTCCCACACTTGGCACCACTCTCTAGCTCCCACACTTGGCACCACTCTCTAGCTCCCACACTTGGCACCACTCTCTAGCTCCCACACTTGGCACCACTCTCTAGCTCCCACACTTGGCACCACTCTCTAGCTCCCACACTTGGCACCACTCTCTAGCTCCCACACTTGGCACCACTCTCTAGCTCCCACACTTGGCACCACTCTCTAGCTCCCACACTTGGCACCACTCTCTAGCTCCCACACTTGGCACCACTCTCTAGCTCCCACACTTGGCACCACTCTCTAGCTCCCACACTTGGCACCACTCTCTAGCTCCCACACTTGGCACCACTCTCTAGCTCCCACACTTGGCACCACTCTCTAGCTCCCACACTTGGCACCACTCTCTAGCTCCCACACTTGGCACCACTCTCTAGCTCCCACACTTGGCACCACTCTCTAGCTCCCACACTTGGCACCACTCTCTAGCTCCCACACTTGGGTGTTGGAGGAGGGTGTTTGCTATTTTTTGTCTGTTTTGTGGCATCACAGTTTTGCTTTTTAAACCGGTGAAGTAGTGTTTGTACACTAGGTGATCACGGTGATCTGTTTATGTTGAATTTTGTTAGTTATTTGGCTTTTTTTCTGTTGATTGAGAAATCGTGTTTCTTACTTGTTATTAAAATGGTAAACGTAAATTACGTGCAATGAGATGGGCAAGTTGTATATATAGCGAAAGAAATTTTGTACTTACTAGCAATGCAACAGTGTTATTTTGCCCGCTTTTTATGAATTTCATTTACTTTTGTTTAGTTTAGTTGTCAGTGGTCCTCTTAGATTTCGTTGATGGCATCCTGTAAACAGTAAGACGAGTTTGATGGGAACTGTTAACGGAGCTTACATGCTTGTATAGTTTCCATGCAACTGCCCTAACAGTTTCTCT
>OX419339.1:7384184-7389184 GCA_948470475.1 Galaxea fascicularis
GAAATACCTTTATCATTCGATGGATATTCCCCCCCCCTTTTTTTCCTTGGCTGAGAGCCCAGCACGTGACCTGCAAATAACTGCCTACAAATAATGATCTGCTCATGCGTAATATCGTCTAAATACGTTTTTGCTGCAAATAATATTCTGCTCATGCGCAACTGTAACCACTCTAGAATAAATTATTTAACTGAGAAGGAAACCAATTGATTTCTGCCAGCAGCGCACCCCACGCTTACCGCTTCCCAAAAAAAAGTATCAAAACAAACTTGCTGATCGAATGATCAAAGAATTATTGAACTCGGTTATCGCAAAATATCGTGATTTGCCAGTGTCTCGCAGATCAATTATTTGCCTCAGCCTTCGACTTCGGCAAATAATTGATCTGCTCGCCACTGACAAAATCACGATATCTTGCTCAACCTCGTCCAATAATTGTTAAATATTTTTTGAGGTATACAGCTTCTAAGTGATTTTTCTTCGTTTTCATCAACGCAATCACGTGACCAAGACTTTTCTCTATATCTCCGTGTAATCGAGCAGATTAGGGACGGACCATTATTTTTCTGGAGGAGGGGTATGAAATTTTTCTCTGCATACTTTTTTTTTATGCACCTCTGCAAACCTTTTTCTGGACAAACACTTTCCTGCAAACATTTTTTTCCGATCTTTTTTTAACCACGTTCTCACACAAAAAGGAGGTTCCTTTTTGCTGCTGTCAATCATTATTTAATTTAATATTTTACGGCGGCGACCAACGAAATGGAAAAAGAGAAATCTATAAAGTGTAAAATGTGGTTGGAAGGCCTACACCACTCCTATTCGCATGTTTGCCACTTCTATCTCGGTCCTATTAGCCGGTTTAGCTTCCTGTTTGTTTTCAGCGGGGCAACACGATGGTTTAGTTTATTACATATGATGAACGATTGGAAACAGTCATGTGGTTAAATGTCGCATGCTATGTATTGATACCAAAGGTTATTTCTGGTTTAACCTTTTAACTCCAGGAGTAACAAACATGTAACTTCTCCTTATAACATCAATACACTGTCTAGCAGGCAGGTGACGAGAATAGACAAATTCATCAGTCAGAGAATGTATCTTTACGATATCGCCCCAAATTCTCTTAACAAATGTAGAAGGAAGTGTATAGCAGCTAGAAATGAGAATTAACAATCAGAGCTTGAGAGTTAAAAAGCAGTTGAATTCTGCATTTATCGCCTGTTTGCTTTGACCTTTGATGTTTCTGTTTAGCGACTGTGGTCCTTTATATGTTCTCTGAAGCACTTTGTCTAGCTTTAAGTTGGTTTGGCTCGTTTCGTGCTGTCTTCATGCAATATTTGGTGAAATAAAAAAGTTGATTTTAATAGAGCCCTGTATGCTGTTATACAAAGAACTACATACTTTTTAGTCTAAATTTCAGTTTTGAATCTTTTATTGACAGGTTACAAGTTTCTGACCTCTATACAAACTACTTTTTTGTACATGTCATGTTTGCAAGCAATTTGTCCTTTTAGTCCCGGCCCTTCAAACAATTTTTAGTAATCTTTTCTACATACCCTCCCGGCAGAAAAATAAGCGTCCCTTAGAATTTGTCGGAAACGTTAGAATTTACACCGTTTTCTGTGTAAAAACACTAGTTTTTATTTAATAAATCATCGCAACAAGTGTTCGACGCTTGTGTTTGATGAACCACAAGGGAATTTGGTAATATGGAATACTTTTTAAGTCTTTTGCATTTTTCTATGGTTTTCAATGAAAAGTTTTAATCGACGTTTGTAGAGCCAAAGAGATAATACTTCCTCACGTTAACCAAAATTCCATTTTAGTCTTCTCTTGAATTGCAAACGATGAGGCAGGAGGGGTTGACGTTTCCCTTTTGCCTTAAGGTTTTCTACACTATTTCAGGAAATCGGGTTCCACAAAAAGCGCAATAGCGAATTGGAAACAATTGACAACAAAGAGATGAAGTTGCCGACGATTGATTGTATCATTAATCTGCGTCTTCTGATGTTACGAATCACATGTTAAATAAAACGAACAGAGTTTTCGTCGACTTCACCAACCACGTTGTTGTCTGCCATGTTGGATAACAAGCTGTCCGAGAGGACACTGGAAATATTGACGGTGGACGGAGTTAAGGATGTTCGCGCCCGTTGTTACTGCGCATTTTATCAGGCATGGCATGCACCGACTTCTTGTTTTGTTAAAAGCCCACGAAATATCAACAAAGCATGCTTGCTAAAGGTGCAAACATTTTTCACAAGATTGGAACGTGAAAACGTGTGGCATCCTAGGATAGCTGTGGACCCAGGTCTTCTCGGAAATTCACACGCAATGAGGTGACAGTGCGAAAAGACAATCGCTTTGAGAACTTCGCAGCGATTTTACTCTTGAATGCTCGGTGACCCCCATTATTCTTTCCCTACCTCAAGTTCCTTTCCTGGTTTTTTCCAATTTGTGTAGCTTTTTTTTATTGTTGACAGTGCGGTAAGCTAAGATCATCTCAAAATAACGCAAGCTTCTAAAAATACACCTTCATCTCGAAAACTAGCACGGTGGCCCCCCAGTTTTTTTTTTTTTTTTTTTTTTGCCTTTTGGGCCAAAGTGGATCATTACCTTGCTGCGTGGCAATTTTCAAAAAACTTGTACGTGGGAACATTTTGGGCGCGAACGTCCTGAAATTCGGCACATTAAAATTCGAATCAAATGCCGTATTTAATTATTTTAATCCACTAAAATAGGAATTAAATTCGGCACATGTGAAATAAAACGTTTGAACCTGGCCTTGAACTTGACTACAAGTGTTGGGTGTTTATCAGTCAAAACAAAATGGTATTGAAATTTTGGGGCGAAGTGCCAAATGTATCTAGGCGGCCTGTGCCTCTTTATTTCACTGGCAAATGTCATTATCAAATATATATCTACTGAAGAAAGATCGGCTATTGCTAATTCAATAAGACTGTAAATAGAATCAATATTTGAGGCTGTGCTGCGTACATTTGGCCAAAGGAATGGATGATAAACACGGATACAAAAAAATGAATAGGTGGACAGAAGCATCGAAATTAAAAAAGGCCTTTTAACAGTTCAAAATTTGGTAATGACAGCAGTTCTGTTCTAAAACAAATCGAAAAGTATTACTTTTCTAATTGCTTGATCACGAAATTTCGTTTTGCGCGATTTTGTGTCAAAAGGAAAACCCCAAAATCTTTCCTGTTTAGCAATTCCTGTCGGCTGGAATATGCTTGTCTCCACCTCTGTCTCAGCGTTGTAGTTTTCTAGAAAAATTCCCGAAATAGACAAAAGTTGATTTACTAGCTGAACCTGCAAAAAGGCTCGCCCTTAATTTTTTCTTGAATTTGAAACAATTTGTGCGCTTGTTATTACAAAATCTACATGGACCAGTTGCCTTGTCCTATTAAATACATCACTAGATGAAAGAACTCGTGTAAGACTTATCTGAATCAGCTGGGGCTGAATTCCTAAAGTGGTACATTCTTGTGCTTCGTGTTCCTCAGTCGCGCGCCTTTAATAATTTCTGATTTTGGCCTAAGAAGGTAAAAAAGAAATTCGTCAGACAAGCACAATAAAAATAATATGTAGCGAGGTCACTTGACTGTACGGCCACTTATTAAACTGCATTTTGAGTGATGTAAATTTGAGAAACAAATTTACACCATATACGTGAGGTCAAGATAACATAATATTGCGGGCCGGGGTTATCGTTCCACAGGGAGCCCACATAAGTCTGTAACCGTTTGTAATTTTATGATGATTGCATTCGCTGTTTGCTTTTTCTGTAGCGATATATGGATAAATATGTGCATGGATCAACCTCGCGTTATATTACCTTACCTGCGGTGTACTGTTGTTCTTTTGTCTCAGAAGTGGCATTTTGAGCGATTTTGAAGCGGATTGCGAGTTCGCCGTTTACTGTGCCTCTCAACGACAGTACACCGCAGGTAAAGCCTAGGTCATAAAACTTTTATTTAGCATTGGTCCATGCTCATATTTATCCATATCTCGCCAGGGAAGAAGAAAACGGTAAAAGCAATACAGTTAGGGAAGGACCATTATTTTCCCTGTGGGGGGGGGGGGGGGGTATGAAATTTTCCTCCGCAAACTTTTTCTATGCTCCTCTGCAAACATTTTTTCGAACACCTTCCTGCAAACAATTACGATCTTTTTTAACCACGTTCTGACACAAAAAGGAGGTAAGTCTTTTTCTTGCCGTCAATAATTGTTTAATTTAATATTTTAAGGCGGCGACTAACGAATGGGAAAAAGAGAAATCTCCAAAGCGATCGAAACCCATCAATCACTGCCCGCAAACGTTACCTTTTGACACTTCTGAACTCATCTTTTTCGTTTTTTGAGACGTGCGGTATGATGATTAGCGGCAGTGAAAAGCGAAACCGTTTCTTGGATTTGAAATGTTCAGTCCTTGTGTTATTTGAAAGCGTAATATTTTAAACTATTTTTCGAGGAAACTTTCAAAAAAGCTGTACTCAAATATTGAAATATTTAGTGTTCCAATTTGGTCAAATAAAATGTTGCTTTTAATGGAGCCCTGTATCCTGTCTACAAACAAGTATATACCTTTAGTCTAAATTATTTCAGTTTTGAAATTTTTTTTCATTAATAGGTTGCTAGTTTCTCTAACCTCTATGCAAACTATCTTTTTATACATATCATGTTTGCAAGCAATTTATTTGGCTCATCCTCGGTGTAAAAACCTGTGAAGCTCACGAGTGACGTAAAACAAAGACAACAAAACACTATAACCAATAGCGTACAGCAAAACAATAGCTCATAAAACAAAGAAAACCTCGTCAGGTTTTTACACCGAGGCTGACCCATTTATTTTGTCTTTTTTTAGGCCCTTCAAACAAATTTTTAATATTTTCCATACCCTCCCTCTAGAAAAATAATGGTCTGTCCCTTATTATAAAATTAGAAACGGTTATACAAACAGATTGTGTGGGTTTCCTGTGACC
>OX419339.1:7399184-7404184 GCA_948470475.1 Galaxea fascicularis
ACCAAGTTTGATTCCTTTTGGTTGAACAGAGACCAAGATATGGACTTTAAAACATCGTTCAAAATCCATACAAACGTCTCTAATTTTAAGGCTGCGTCCCCAAAACCATATAAACTCTTAAAAATATTATTGAGCGTTCTGATGACAGATGAGTGTATTTGGAAATAACTAAAGTGGAAACTTGGACCCGCGACCCGCAAACTGCAACCTGCGACTTGCGACCTGCAAACTGCGACCCGCGACCTGCGACCTGCGACCTGCTACCCGCGACCTGTGACATGCGACCTGCGACCTACGAATTAGACCCACTGAGCGCTTTCCATTTGTATGGACAAACCGGTGAGAATTTTCCGCCGAATGGAACCGTACAACCGTTTAAAGCGCTTTTCATTGGTGTGGAAAAACCGGTGGCAATTTTCAGAGAAATGGAACAGTACAAGTTTCTCCGGGTTTGGGAGCAACAAACCGCGCACTTTTACGAAGGAGCATTGTTCTAGTGTGATGAGGCAAATGGTTCAGCGATATTCCGGTCATTTCGGTAAAAACGAGAAAAGAGGAATACATCTGAAGGTATTCCTTTTTTTCCGAGAATTTCTAGTGGGAAGGACTGTTCCATTTGTTTTCCCACCAGAACGACCGGTATTTCCATACAAAAGGACTGACTGTCTCTTCCCAGATGGTTCCCAGTCCTCCGCAACAATGCCCAATCCTGGCTGAGCTGAGGTCGGGAACAAACAACATTATGATAGCCCATTATGATATTTAGCGCGAATAGACTATGAAGATCCAGGGAAGTGTGGCCATTGTGACAGGAGGAGCACAGGGAATTGGGGAGCATATCTGCAGGGCTTTGTTGGAAAGCGGTGGTAAGGTGAGTTCAAATTTGAAAACACGGAGCACCCTGAACAAAAACGAGTATGATTAGAATAAGCTCATTGGGAAAGTGCTTTCATACTGATTCTGTTACAAAAACAAATAGACTTTGAGTCATAAAATGGTTTGCATGTGTATGGGGCTTTGTGGAAATCTTGCAGCTTACTGTTTTAAAATGGGCATTCAACCACTCGATGCTGTCAAAGATTTTTGAAATTCAAATCTGTGCTTGTGGAGTTATAGAATTAACTTTAATTAATTCACACTGGAATTATATTCAGGCGTTCACTCGGCCCTCCGCACAGCCACATACGTTAATTATGCACGTATTTTGTGGAAATAACACTAGTTAACAAATGGTAAACGGCTCAGCGTGCACTATTGCGTTTTATATAATAAGCTGCATTATGCATGCATTTTGATTGGTTCTTACTTATGATCTATCGGAGGACAGACGCATGAATGACGTCATCACTTCCAACATTTTCCCTCTGTTTTTCTAAAATGGCAGAAAGTTGTGAAAATTTAGAGGGCATTTTACCAGATTAGGTGAACATTAAGACGTAGAGAAACATCTTCGCGATGACGTCAAAATGACGTCAAAATGTGGTAAGAACAACAGTGACACACTCAGCTATCACCTCGTGTGCCACTTTTCTGTTCTTACCTCATTTTGACGTCATTTTGAGGTCATCGGGGAGAACAGACGCAGAGCAACACGGAATCTATTTGTTAAATGGTGCCCACTGGCGTTTGCTAAGTACAAGAGAAGCGTAAGAGTGGTTCAAGGTGATAGCCAAGAGCGACTCTAGTTTCTTGAGTGCTTAGCAAACTCCCAAGTGCACCATAACTCAATTGTGCACACTGAGGCATTTACTATTTGTTTTATGACATAATGATTATCGTTAACACCATTCCTGCTTGTTTTTGCCTAAATCTTGGATAACAAAGTCGATGTCAACTCAGCTTCACTTTTGAAAGACAACTATGAACAAAGACAAGTATTTCTAGCCAAAGATGTCTTTGGAATCAACAATAATTTTTCTGTTATGAGCAAAAACATCTCAATTTTTGCTGTCTTTGCACACACATCACCTGTGTTGAAAGTGATCAACCCATTGCAAACAGCGCAACTTTTACAAGCCAACAAAGAGACACTACACTATTTCAGCTCAAATGGCCAATGAAACAAATCTCAAAAAGAAAATTGACATTCAGAAACACTATTTACCATCCTGTAGCATCTTCCCTGGTCTCATGAAATCCATTTTGATTCTGTGATTCAGCTTCCCTGTATTCAAGTTATAAAAATATTTCAAGAATGCAGTGACTGATCTAGGATTTCTATCAAGTGGAACAATTTGTCCCAGTCGAATTTCATTGAGTTTTATTGAGTGGATTCTTCTTGCGTTTCAGCATGCATCTGATTGCTTGAAGAACAATAAACACTCCAGGAATACTCATAGTGCTTACAGTTTTCTAATAAATACATGTGTTCAACAAAAATAAGAGTTAGCAGAGTGTGATTCCTAATTTTTTTTCTGACTGAAAGTGTGAATGCCCATTCAATTTAGCAGGAATATTTATTTTAACAGGTATTTTTTGATTTGTCATCCAGGATTTTACTAGAGTTCAGCGAGCGCCTTTCTCAAACCTCAGGCTTGCTGTATTTACCCCGCAATTGCTTGGTCAATACAGAAAAGCCTTTAAGCGGTTTGAGATTTTCCCTTTTCAACGCTAGTATTGTACTTAATTAAATAAATGTTATTTTATTACCTTTCTGGACCCGGTTGTTCAAAAGCCGATTAAACTAATCCAGGATTAGCGTAAACTTTGGTTGCAGTTTTTTACTTTTGGATGAAAGTCATTTCCGCGGCTTTTTGTTTTTCAGGATTGACTTTCCCTAATCTAAAATTTTGCAGAGTATCTACATTGAACAACGTTTGGGGATAAAAAAAAAATATCGTCCTTGATTAACTTTTAATCTTGGATTAGCGTTAATCGGCTTTCGAACAACCGGGCCCTGTTCTATATTAGCTGCTTGTGTAATTTTTTAATCTAGTCCGCAGTATATTCAGTTCAATGTAAATTATGTTTGTTTAGCTAGCCATTGACCAGCCGTTAGATTAGTATACTAATGGCAATTATCACAATTAAAGATTAAAGAACCCTATAAAGACCTGACTCTCAGTTAATAAGTAGTTTAGTAAACATGCTGTCTTTGCACACACATCACCTGTGTTGAAAGTGATCAACCCATTGCAAACAGTGCAACTTTAGTTTAGTAAAAATATCACAAGTGGGATGATTAATTATTTTTAGTTCTTGATTTCAAAACAAACAAAATAGGAACCTTGAAACCTCACAGATGTACTAGCCATGCAATAATTACATGAAAAAGGTTGCTTATTAAGACTGAGACTCCAGATAGCTGTCCAGATTATAATATTACTTGCAATGGTATTGGACTTTTAACACAGCTGTATGACAAAAACTTACACATATGGGTGTATAAGATTGTAGATCTTTGATCACTCTGAAGGTGGCAATATTGGATGTGGATACAGCAAAAGGCATTCACCTTAAAGAAAGACTGGAAAAAAAGTATGGGCCAGGAGAAGTTATGTTTATTGCTTGTGATGTTACTTCAAGCTCTCAAATGAAAGGTAAATCTGAGTACATAAATACTGAAATAAATGATTTACAAATTAAGTTAGTTATTTTCATTTTTTGTCAGATTTAATTTTTCCGCAAACAATGTTGTAACATCTTTATTGAAACCTCCCTGCAGTGACAGAGTAGTACAAGAAGCTCTATCAATACATCCTCTCTATAAAAGATTTTCTTCCCCTCCCCACAATTAAGAAAACAGTGGTTTTATTTAATGCCTTACTGTCCATCAGGTATTTGTGACATTTGTGCTAGTCTAGCTTTATTGATTTCTCAGGTGGCTCACGTTTGTCTGAGAATTAATGAAGCTAATTATGGTGTGTTAATTTTGGGAAAGTCCTCATCAAACAATCATTGAACATCTCTGAGTGGAAGCCTTATAGAATGAATAAGGAGCTAGACTTTTCCAAGTTTAAGTCACAACATACACCTTGTCTCCAAATATTTTGACCTGAGGGCACAGTTATGTATCTGTGGTCTTCTGGGTCAAGTTGTTTTAAAAGCTTGATGGATGCTCAAGCCACAGGATTTGGTCACACCCAGTGGGGATGGTGCAGAATTCCCATTGAAATCTAATTGGCTATCAGGTCATCCCCAAGTAAAATTGATCAGGTCAGCAAGTAGTGTTAGAATTCTTGCACATTGTAACAGGACTGTAGGTCTCTAGCCATTCATATTTCATGAGACATAGTGTCACTGCTTCAATCATGATTTTCTTCTTGAATTCTTAATTGCCTTCACTTGAACATGGTCTGTCATACTATACAGTACTCATAATTAAACAAATTCATTGGGATTCCACTATCAATCCACCCAAAGTTAGCATCTCAATTCCTGATTATATCACCCAAATTGTACCCAGGGCTCGAGACTAACAGTAGCCAACTAGCCACAGACTTTCCATTTTGGCAGGTAGGTTAAATTGTGCATCATTACCCATTTTCAGTGGCTAGTGAAAATATCTGAGTGAGCACTGCAGGACCTGAATGAAATCACTGTTTTAGGAAAATTAAGTCAAAGTGTGCCAAATTTGAAACATTGGCTGTAACAAATATTTATTGCCCAAGCAAGATCTTTAAATTACTAAAAAGCAAAAGCGTGATTGACTTTTTCGTTGTTTTTTCTTTTTAACTAAAGCAATGAATTACAATCTGCTTGCTACAAATGAGGATTCACAGAGGTGTAGGGATCACATTTCATGCTTAAAAAAGTCATTTACACTTTTCTTTTAATTACCTCAAAAAAGAAAACAATCATATTAGTTCGCAAATTTGAATCATACCTATTTAATATCAATACCTATGTCTGCCACCTCTAAATAAAGATGGAGCAAATTTTGTTGTTGGTGAGAGATCGTGAATCAGCATTTTGAAAGAAAGGATTGTTTTTTGGCAGCGAGTTGCAATGTTTTAACGGCCATTCTGCAACACATTTCTCTAGGGTGAGGAAGCTTTTAA
>OX419339.1:7409184-7411684 GCA_948470475.1 Galaxea fascicularis
AGAGCGCAAACATGACAGTTTCAGTAACATCAAAGGCGAGAAAAGAAGAATTAATAATCAGATCTTGGGAGTAAAGGGGTTAAGCTGATTTATCCTTTGCCTCATTGTCTTCTAATAAAGTTAATGTTGTAGTTGTTGCTGCTACTGGATTATTCATCTTCTTCCAGTTTTTTGGTTACCGGTATACATTTTTTTCTGTTGTAGGATCTCAAAGAAAAAGAAGGAATTAGAGTAAACTGTATTTGCCCCTCTTTCACAGCAACACAGTTGGTAGACAAGATGACAGCAAATCCCGAAATGCTCAAAAAAGAAAGCCCAGAAAATTACTACATTGTCTTCAAAAAAGGATTGATCAGGTATCCAGTTTTATGTATTCTTATTGAACGAGGCATTTTCATAGACGGCTCTGTTGATTCAGTTGCAGCCTCAAGTACAAAGGTGAGTTGCGTTGTTAACCCAACTTTGCACTTTGAGGTGTTGCTGTTGATGCCTGTTTCATCTGTTTGACACTGGCATGTCCTTGTAACAAGCTTTTAACTTTTTAACTTTTATTGTACATGATTTTGCACTGTTTGCACATTTGTACTTATTAACTCTATGACAATTATACAGAAAATGGTTTTAAAAAAAGAAAAATAAATATAATGCAGTTAAAGCACAACTGAAATGTGCGCACTGACCAGAGTGGTCAAAGGCTTTCGGTCTGGTCACCACCATCTTCAAAATAGGTCCGCAATGCGTGCATGTGTGGCTCACTAGACCACGTGACAGGCGCTCGACTCTCATGGACAAAATCCGATCATGCCATAATGTGGCTACACATTTCGTGTAAGCCACACAAAACTAAATGCGGCTACAAACGACAATTGCAACAAGTACACAATTACCTTATTACATTAATTGGCACACTACTACATAATTTGTAATTTGTCTGGCTCCTTTTTAAGAAACACTGACCTATCAAATGCTATTTTCCACTTATTTTCTCCTACTTGGCCTGTGTTATCAATATTTCTAGTTTATCCTGACTACTTCTGTTGCACCTCTGTTATTCTCCTCTGCTGATATTAAACATGCTTCTACATTTTTCTGTAGTCCTGATGTGGTGGCCAGTGGCATTCTACAGCTGATTGAGGATGAAAGTAAAAATGCATCTGTGATGATGGTGACAAAAGTGAAAGGAATTGAAATCCTAGAACCAAGGAAACCTCTTAGGATGAGAAAATCGAAGCTTTAACTAGTTATTAAAAAAACATAATGAACTGTAAAGAGAGTATATTTTCGCTGAGTTTGTGCTTTCGTTTTTCCATCCGCATGTTATAAAATGGGTTCGTCCAAGCCTAACGAAGAGTGCTTTCTATAATGCCCATTCACCACTTGAATTTTTTTAAGGAAAACAAAAGAAAGTGCAAGGAACAGATGCTTATAGGGTAACGGGGAAGGCGTAGGTGACGTCGTTCTAACAGGGGTTTATAGAAGAACTGAATCGTATCTTACTGTGAGATACCAAGCCTAAAAGTGGTTTTAATACCATTAAGCATTAACTCTGTACGTCGTATAAATGTATGTGCGACCGAGATTTGTTTTAAGTCCCTGGCAAACGAGGGCACATTGTTGCGGACACATTGTTGCTCATGATTTCGTGGGCACGCAAACGAACACAAAATTAATGTTGTGTTTCCATGTTGCGCAAACTGGGAAACATTTGTTGCGGACACATTTGTGTCCGCAACAAATGTTGAGCGCGCGGACAAACGGGGAAACATTTGTGTCCTCGTTTGCCAGGGCCTTTAACAATACATTGAATTAAACGCTTTATCGTTTATTTTTTGCTAAAAATACCTTTAAATCCAGTTCTCGTAGCTTACGTCATCGCTTTTCAGTGCACACTATGGATTTGTTTCGAAGAACATTAAAACTATCCCAAATTAGATTAACTGTAAGTATTGTGATAACTTTTTATTTTCCCACCACGTATCTGTTTTTGTGGTTACCCAGGAGAAGGGAAATGAAGCCACTCCAATTGCAAACACGGCTAATTGGGCCAGTTTCGATAGTTACCAAACATTCTGCTGAGTTCCTTCTTTATTAAAAATGTGACCTTTCAATGAGACTCACTGCCATATAAGAAGGGGAATTTCAAGGAAAACTGAAAACCTCTGAATTACACTTGACGATCGCGGGTTAAATGCTTGACAGAGTAGCAAGAATCCTCTGACAAATGGAGTGTCGAGAAAGAATTTTAAGAACGTGTTCTTTACGTGCTACACGGCTAGCGCGAAAAGATTACGAGTAACGCCACGACAAGATTATGTGCCGGTGTATCCTCAATGGAGCCTGTGTCAAAAATACGGCCCAAATCAACACTAAGGTTGAGAATGAGCTCCTGGGTTGAGATTTTTAGGATCTTCTAGAATGAGAATGATTAGGCTGATGGGAATTTGACACAATAAAAAACGACTGTTATGAAAGCGGGATGAAAACTGAAAACTCACCGCGT
>OX419339.1:7416684-7481684 GCA_948470475.1 Galaxea fascicularis
TATTGAGTTCTGTGGAGATGCAATTATCAAGTAGGTTGTGTTTTTGTTACTAATTACTTGTGGAGTAGCAGCTAGGTGATGTTCTCCACAAGCTGATAAATGTTACGCAAAAGTTGTTTTTATTTAAAGCCGTAATTACCCACCGTTGTGTTTCATTGATTAGATCAACCATTTGGACTTACAATTGGTAAAAAAGATGTAACATTTTCTAGTTTAGCTGGGCCACCATAGTAGAATGTGTCTTAAGCACTGTTTCAACAACACAGTTTCCTCCTGGGTCTAAGTATTTATTAACTGAAGAAAAATGACAACAGTCTGTCAGTGCAAAGCTCGAAATTTTTATTTTGGTCGCCTTTCATCAATAAGATTGGTTGCCTTTTCAAGCGGTATAGTTGTAGGTGGTTAAATTAATTTTGTTTCATTCTTGCACTTGTGCTGATGATTTAGAGCAAGCAGAGCGGCCTGTGCACTAGAGATTGTATTCACAGATGGTGCAGATCACTTTGAAGTGTTTAAAATTTCAGTTCTTGAGAAGGCAATAAACTTTGTATGTCACTGGAACAATTGAAGGATCCACCGAGCTGTGGTGCTTTTTCGTTCATTTTCTAAATTTCATCCAGATCAGCAGAATTTTTGCATGGGCCCTTCAGTCTAATCGAACACAACATTGCCCTGTATTTTATTTTGCCAATTAACACTTTTTCGATAGACAATGTATGCAAAAACTTTCCTGGCATGTCTTTTTCAAATCTTTTAACTCCACCTTAATTTGTTTGTCACTCATCAAAAGAAGTTCCTTTGCCATGAGCTAAAGGCTTGCTTATCTCTGTAGTTCTGATAGTGGTAAACAATAATTTATTATAATGCTTTGTTGGTTATAACAAACATGTATATTTGTTGTAATGTTTTTAGAGCCGTCTGTTAGAGTGGAACTTATGGAGCAGGTGCCACATGTTGCTGTTTATTGCTATGAACATCATTCCATGATGGAGGCTGTGCCACAATACATTTTGTTTATAGTGCTGCGTTTTTTAACCGATTCTAATAACCAGGTATGGTAATTTGACCAGCATACATTTTCCAGGTTGTCAGATTTCAAAAGTGCTAAATATTAAGGTTATTATTTAGAGGCTTTGTGCATGTTTGTTTTTTAACTCTTTAAACCCTGAGATGAAAGTTAAAATTCTCATTTGTTGTCCCTACACATTTGGTATAGAAGTAGTGGAGAGAAGTTGTTAAAATATGAAGCCAATTCATCACGTCTGATCTTGTCCTTAATTCCTGTGGCCACTCTGTTTTATAAGATGTTGAAATTACAAGGAGAAATTTGATGTTAATCACTCTTAGGGTTTTAAAAAGGGTTCAGCAAAAGTAGGAAAAGTGGTTGTTAGGGTAACAGATGCTGTGGTTCTTATGTTAGTATTTTAAACATAGACCCTCAAAACTAAAAAGTCATTGTTTTTTAGGAGGAAATACATAAAATCCATTTTGGCATTAACGTAATGTACAAAGTGTGAGATACTCTAATACCCCATTCACACCAACTAAACATGTTTAATTAAACCAGGTTTAAAAAAATAAACTATTAAAGAAAAACTGGAACTCAGGCTTTTATACAGGATTTAGATGAACTTAAACATATTCTTTAATTTGTGCTGAATTTGAAGTAAAAAAACATCAATAAGCAGCTTTTATAAAGAAAACAATTTTAAACCGTGTTTAACTAAACAGCTTTTAAACATGTTTAAGCTTTGGTGTGAACGGGATATAAGATGTTGTTGCTGTAGTTGTTGATTTTACAGGAAAGCACTGTGGTATGTACTTCCATATCCCAAGATAATAATAGCCTATTGGTTGCAGTGCCAAAACTTCATTTTAAGTGTTTGCTTGAGGTTTCTAGTCATAGTTGTATAAATGTTTTACCAATTGCTCTCTCTGTAAAACAGTTTCCACTGTACTGGGGGTCCTTATACCCCCCCTGTTACTTGTAACTGTGATGATTGAAGGTCAAACGATACCTTGATGGTTACATGTAGGCTCTGCCATTTTGTTTGTTAGGTGCGTAAAACCAGTCAAGCTGCCTTGTTAGTTCTCCTGGAGCAGGAAGTTGTAGAAAGAGGTAAAATGTACTTCTATTTACATGTAGCAGGCAAAAAACCCTTCATTTCAATTTATTTATATAATATTATAATAATTTATAGATACTTTTAAAATTATTTCTTTTTTGGTGATTAAGGTTCAGGTTTAAAAATTAAGGATATGTGTAATTCTTTAAAACAACCTTAGTTCACAGGGAGATTTCTATAATCAATTAATACTGTACCTCAGAGGGCAGATTGTGCTTTTTCATACTTTATTTGGCTGAAGGTTTATTAATAAATTAATTGAAACTCAAAGAGAGTATCATAAAGTCCTCTGGATTGTATTGAATGGTTGCAGAAAACACACAGTACCTTAAATTCCCCTTAAAAGTGGGCCTAGGTTGAGTTGTGAGTCTGTGGTAGTAGTCTCCCTTTTTTTATGTGCAGAAGGTACATTCAAGACAATTTTCTGACAAAATGTGTATACAGCAAATGTACAATATTCTATTTTGATCTGAGTTTAATTGTAATGATGAAGAGGGGCTGGGTATTTGTCGGCTTCCATTTCAGACTGGGTCTATACAGTTGTAGACTATTTGAACATCTTAAGTAACATTTTTCCTGCATTTTCTTTCTCAGAGGATATTGAGGAACAAGTTTGCCCTGTGTTACTTCAGCTGACTGCTGGAGAAAGTAATGATGACTACAGATCTGAAGCAGTTGCTGTAAGTCTAATTTTAGTGCATTGTGGTCTAATTTTGTTGTGGGTTTGATATTTTGCATTCGAGACAAAATCAGCGGCACTTATTAGTCATATGAATCAAAACCAAAAGCCACATCTGACATAGCTGCTGTTAATTGCATATTAATTTACAGTCACTTTGGTTTGAGTTTGATTTTTGGCTTGAAGTAATGTCAAAGGCAAAGCAGAAGACACACTGAAACTTATTTTCATTTCGAATTGTTCAAACCAAAGTTTAACTTAACTTAAAGTATGCTCTTTTGGCCAGGCCATTCTCCAATAGAACTGCCCCAGACTCTTTGCCAGTTGGTCTGGTGTTGGAAGTTTTTTTTTCTTACGTAGATGGTATGTGGTATAATAATATGGCCTATCCATAGGTAAGTGAGCACAAAACTTTGCATGTGCCATTAACTGTATAAGTATCTAGTTTTGATGACTACAGGAAACAAGTAAGGTAGCACTAGAATAAACTTACACTGAGTCTAATCTTATCTGAAGACTGTCAGTTTGCATTGGTCAAATGTACAGTGTAGGACAATCATGCCTCTCAGTTGTATTTTTGACATGGATTATCCTTCCTTTTTTCCTTTTAATTTGTGTTGTTTTAGTTAATGAGCAAGATGGCCCCACTTGTTGGACGAGACATCACAGAGCGATACTTTTTACCAAGATTTGAGGCTCTTTGCTCAGATCCTCTTTTTCATGTTAGAAAGGTAATAGGGTCTATACTAGATAACTGTTTAGATATGGGCAAGGAAACTCAGACTGGAACCTGTGTCTTAAGCTCTGTTCTTGTTGTTTATAACATAGATTACAATTTCTTGTGTTGATATACTGCAGGTGTGTGCATCAAACTTTGGTGAGATGTGCAGCGTACTTGGACCTGAAGTGGCAAGTGACCAAATGGTAAGTTTGTAAGGACGTGCAAGTCTGAGACCCTGAAATTCTATGTTTACATGTATGTCTTTTTAAAGAATGCTGTGGTTCAAGACTTTCCATCATAGGATGTTTAAAGCACATTTCTTCAACATTCAAATTCAATATGTAATATTAAGACTTGGGGTAGTTGACTTTCATTGTCTGCTGTTTGAATACAGATTTATGGTAATACACCAATCTGTGGAACATGATGTTTACTACACACGATGAAGCCATTTTGCATCACATGTTTGTAACTTTGCTTTTGATTCTATGAAAAGCTTCCAGTGTTCTTTAAGCTGTGTCAAGATGGAGTCTGGGGTGTTAGAAAGGTGGGTCTTGATTTTCATCATCATCATCATCATCATTACTAAAGTTTCTTTAGACTTTTATTGGAGTGCAAGGCTCCATTTACTGTGCGAATCCAAAAACTGAAACACTTTCATTTGATTTTGATATTTTCAGTTGTGCTGCAACTAATCAAAAGCGACATTCTCCTGACAGGATCTGTGTTTTGAATTTGGTTAAAGTTTCAGTTTGTACAACCAGTTTTCTTTGTCTCTGTTCCATTTATCTGAAACAGTGATATTAAAATCAAATTGCTTTGAAAAATGTTAAACCGAAAAAAAAGTTCATGACATCTTTATGCAGTTCATAAGATTGATCAAGATGAAATCTTTCATGGTACCAGTTTTTTATATACACTGCAGTGACAGATATGAGCTGGGTATCGTTTAAAGGTTGCCACTTTATGTTAGTGAAATGCTGGTTGTTATCATATACATGTATCTTGGTGTCATTATTACCTATTCATATTTAGATTTCCCAGCGTCTACACGTTCTTGGATCCTAAGATATTAAAATGAATGTGTGATCAAACTGTTTTTGTTTTGTAACTTATTGAAGGCTTGTGCTGAGTGTTATATGAGTGTGTCAACTGCAAGTCCAGCTGTGATGAGAAAGAATGAATTGTCGCAATTCTTCATTAGCTTGTTGTGTGACAAGTCAAGATGGGTATGTCTTTGAAAACGCCTTACAGTTAGGTGACAGTGTACAGGAAAAATGTAGTGATCGGCACCCTTGGCTTGTCATGTGAAGGGTTGTTTCTTCTTTTCCATGTGACCGAGTGACCTTTGTAACAGGGTTCCTGTCATGGCACAACAAAATGCTGTTTGTCTCAAATACTCCACAATAAATAAAATTAAGTCATTAAGTTATGGAATGATTCCAAACAACCCTATTCTGTCCATAGTATTAAAAATCTAATAAACACTGGTCCTCTGTAATGAAGATTGGCTTTTGCAGCCTCTGTTTTTGGTCTGGGGACTTGCAAGTTTTATTCATGCTTTAAGGTTCATTGGTCAAAATCACAACATCTTTTTATACAAGGAGCCTTGTCAAACTTTTTCACGTGGCAATTCATGTTATAGGTTCAAATGGCTGCTTATCAAAGTCTTGGGCCTTTCATTTCCACATTTGCCGACCCAGCTGAAAGTGGTTTCTTTGTAAATGAGGAGGGAGTTTTATGTGCCCTGCCGCAGAGAGAACTGGAAACTACATCATTGCCAACACAAACTGAAGGAGAAGCCACAGCAAGTCAAAACACCACTGAAGATTCCACACCAGCAGAGTAAGTTTGGAGTCATTGGTTTTCACTGTTCTTTTATTCCTTAGAAATCCCACAAATTTTCTTAACTTTTGAAGAAAATGTGTAATTTGCACTCAAAGATGAACACCTCTCAGTCAACAACCATGGTTCCATCAGTGGAATGATAATTAACACGTGACTCTAAATTCAAAACCATCTTGTACATCTTAATAAACACTCACCACTTTTTACCTTTTTGCAGTGCAACATCATTGGAAAGATCAAATGAAGAAAGGAGACATCAAACTGAAAGGCAGTCATCACCTGAAGCTCGCACTACTGACTCTGGTTACGTCTCACCACCAGAAATCATGTCAAGTGAATCAGATAATTTGCATAAACATTCTGACAGTAGCAAGGGCATACATTCCTGTGATCAGACTTATGCAAAAGATTCAAGAAATAACCAACAGCATATGACGACAGACCTTGATGAAGTAGATGATAAATACTTTGATTCGTTTCTCTATTGGAGGACCCCTTTACCTCAGGTTGAGTTAGAACCGGAGGATGTTGTGGACATCATAAATACTGACACCAGAGTTGAAAAAACGGAATTAAGTTCTGAAGCAAGTTCAACAAGCAGGGCTGAATTAGATGGATCTTCAGACATTCATCATCATACCAATCTTAATTATCATCATCAACTACCTCACCATCCAAAGTTGTCTTTTATGCATGGAGATGATGACAGTGATGAAGAAGATAGCATTCCTCTGTATTCTTTAACTGATGATTTTCATGGGCACCATATGGATCACGGTATTGGGCGTTTTGATTATGATGACTACAGGAAGCTTAATTTGATGCATGCATCTTCCTTTGAAGAGGATCTCCTTATTGCTGATCATATAACAGCTCCTCCTGTGCAGGTAGAATTATCTTAAGTTACTTGTTTTAGATCTGCTTTCAAACTCTCCTGACTGGTAGCACGGCATAAAAAGAGATGGCTTTTTGCATGAAAGACTTAGAAAAGCAGTTGGGTGCCAAAAATCTCTAACCTTTGGAATCAAAAGGCGCAAAAAATTAATATTTCTTGGTCACCCAAAGGTGAAAGTAAATAACCAGGGGCAACCGGGTGTTGATAGAGCACAGCCCGGCCACTGGAGGGTGTTACCCCTTTAACCACTAAGAGTGACCAGTGTTTAAATTTCTCCACATGGTAACACTACTCAATCAAACATAAAGGTTGTGAGAAAAAAAGGTTGTGATTGTTTACCAAGTTCTCCTCATCATTGCCATAGAAAAATTAATATATGAAGAACATTGCATTATCTGTCATTTTTAGAATGTGCTTTTTGTATGATTGGAGTTTCATCTCAAACACTGACTGCTAATACAGGAGACACAAGGGATTTCAAAGAGCACTTGTTGATCAAAACAAATGTCCATTCTTATAATTATGTGCAAATTCACACTGCTCATTGGTGTATAGTTGGGATGGCCATCACTACACATGTATTAGTGTGTTTATTTGGTGAAGAGCAACTGATTGTATGTGTCAGGGTTTTCCTTTATGGCCAGCGGCCAGGAATTTTTTGCCCATTGTGATCAGCTGAGTTGCTGGCAACAGCACACTAAAGAATTATTTTATTGCTGTTGTTAATCATTTTCGCTGGCATACTCATACATTTTCGCCTGTTTTGCTCAAGTAGACTGCAACCTCATTTGAAAAGGAGAACCCTGGGGTGTGTGCCCAGTAATTGACAGTTGTAAATTGCTATTTAAAACTGGTTGCTTGGCAACACTGATGTGTTTTTGAGTTTTTCACAGGATTGAATAACTGTGAACTTATGTTTTTCCAGCATGTTATTCCTCAAACCCTACTGGATCACTATGTCTCAATGACTGAACCTGCCAAAGCACAGACAATTGACACTGAGATTGTCCGGCACTGTGCCTTCAGTCTGCCTGCTGTAGCACTGACACTAGGCCGCAAAAACTGGCCATGTTTGAGGGACACTTATGAACTTTTGACCTCTGATATGCAGGTAGGCCAAGCATTTTCAGCTTGTACAATACCACAATCTCCAAGAGGAATGTTCATTGAGATATTGAAGTTATGATTAGTGGCCATTCTTTCAAAATTCAATGAATGTATAGGAACTGAGAAGAAGAGGACTGGGAAGACTGAGTTCTTTGCCACTGACTTTAAAATGAAATAAAGCTTAACAATAAGGTTAACTTAATATTGGTCTCCCTGGAAGATTTAACTGGAAACCAAGCCTGTTTCTGTTCAACCTTTGAAGGTTCTTCATGCTATTTGTGCTGTTAGTACTACTCTTAGTGTTTTTTGACTATTCCAGAAGAGGAATTCTCTGAATAGACTGTGTTTTTTGGACCTATATATTTCTATCGTTTCAGTATGGAAAACCTTATTCCACATATTCTCTCATTCCTAAACAAGAATAGGAATGAGCAGAATAGTCCCAAAACAATGCCCTCTTAGCTGGCAGCTGCCATGAAAGAGATGAGTCACTCAGGGCTTAAGAGTTACTGAAACTGGCTGCTACTTTTAGAGCTTGCTTGAAGATCCAGCATTAAAGGTACTGCAGGAGTTGAACCCACAACCTTGCAGAGGTCATGGGTTCCACTCCCATACCAGCTCCCAGTTGGCTGAGTTGGTAGAGCACTGCACCAGTATTGCAGAGGTCATACAGTAGGTTCGTCTCCTGCACAAGCCTGAATTTTTTCTGGCTTCATTTTCAATACTGCTCAAGTAGTGTTCATAACTGTGATGATCACAAGTCATTATCATTGACAGCCTTAAGTATTCCCTTTTTCCTGTCCTTTTTTTTTCAAGTTAGCTTGAGTTCAAGAATTCCATCTGTTAGCATTCTTTGAAACCTTGCACCTTCTTGGCATGCTTTGTTCTTATGTGTCATTCTTTCTTTTCACTTTAATCTTTGCTTGCAGTGGAAGGTCCGCAGAACATTAGCCTTTTCTATTCATGAGCTGGCATTAGTTCTTGGTAGTGAGATCACAAGAATTGAGTTGGTACCAACATTTAATAGCTTCCTTAAAGATTTGGATGAGGTGAGAATAAATAAACATGATCCTGCTGCTATCCAATGAACTCTGTAGTTGCTGCTTTTTGTCACCAACTAGATTACAGCTGAGCAGCTACAAAATTTGATTTTCTGTTTCAGTGCTTTTAACCTTTGTATGCAACTTCTGTATAAATAAGGTATAGTTAAATTTTGTTCACTAAAAGATGATTTCCCACATAATTATTTTCTGCAGGTGAGAATAGGAGTGTTAAAGCATTTAGCTGATTTCATAAAGGTAAGAGTGGACAATTGCAACAAAGTTTTCCAGTTATTTTTCTGTTAATCATAGCACATACAGTCGGACCTGCACTTGTGGATACCAGTGGACACCTACATGTATGCTTTGTCCCAAGGGTATCTGCTTATGTGAGGTTTGGCCATGAACAGGCTTACAGAACAAATGCCATCGGATAGAACGGTAGTATAAACACGAATACAAATCTGTTGATCTTAATAATTGTTGATTCATACGTCATTCTTTTCATGTAGTTAATACTGAAAGTAAGTTTAGTACATGAAAAGTTTGGCGTTTGAACCGGGCCTTACTGTTGATAATAGTTCTTACAATAACAGATTTTTATTGCTATGTTAGAGTTTATATAACTGGACTTTTAATGTCTTCTTTCGCAGCTGCTTCCTTCAGATATCAGAACAGACTATCTTCCGATGTTAACAGACTTTCTTACAACAGACAATAACAGGAATTGGAGATTCCGATTTGAACTAGCAGAGTAAGTGGTTGTTTTTATAGTACTTTTTTGCTCCTGTTCTTCTTATTTCTCCTAAAAGAATCTTGATTTTTGAAAGGTTAAAATAATGGGAACACAAGAATTGACCACAAAAATACTTTTATGGAAATGAATCACCTGATGAGTTCATGAATTCCAGGTTAAATTACACATGCAAAACTGATATCGCAATGAGCACAATGTTGGTTTTTCAAGTGAAATTTGATATGGAATTCAAAAGTCAGGTGATAAATAAAGTATTTGTCTAGAATCACATAGCTTCTGATATGACAAAGGAAAACCAAGTCAAGTTCCCTTTGCACAAATAAATGTTATGTTCAGCATTCAATGAGTGCTCAAAAAGCCATTTCAAATCAACTGTTGACCAGGAGTGAGAGAATAGGAGTTAAGCCAAATTTTCTGAACTTTTACAGAGGTTTCAAATGATATATTTTTTTACAGTGAAATTCAATTCACAGAATTTGCTGGGCACTTTTATCATCAGATATCGGTTTGCCTCATTTTGAAGTCTCAGTTCCATTCTGAATACATCACCTTAATAGGCAATCAGATGACAAGAGTTAATCTAGCTATGCAATTCTAAGACATATTTATATATATATTACATGTAGTCTTTAGCAAATTCTAGCTTAGCTGTTCAAAATAAGTCCATGATGTTCAAAGGTAGAAATGACTATATTAAACAGAGCCCAATAATTGTACTGTATAGATTCATGTCCACATAGACAATATTAAAAGGCGGCTTCTTAAGAAGTAAAATTCAGCCAATTTTGGAGCAAGTAATTTATGTTTAGTTTGGGTTTGGTTAATTCGTTCTGTGATTGGTTGAAAAAAACATGGCCTCACCAATTCCTTGGCAAAAAATAAAACCCAAACAAGTAGGGAGTTCCATGTGCACATTTTCCATGTTGCATGGGATAACTTCAAATTCTGATTGGTTCTCTGAGCTGTCTTCATCTTTTTGATTGGCAAGTGTAATGATTACTCTTAATTATTGGTTTGGTTTTGGTTTTATGACACTCAATAATAATTGAAAACCACGCTACACTGTATATACCGTACATTGGAATAACAAAAATGTGGAATTTTTTTTCAGACAACTGATGTTACTCTGTGAGCTCTACACACCTAAACAAGTGTTGCAGTATATTTGTCCTATTGCCATTTCTCTAGCTACAGACAGAGTAGCTGATGTTAGAACAATAGCATTTAGACTGGTTAGTATTACTACTGTGAATTTATTCCTGTGGTAGAATAATGCTTGAGGCATGGCAGAAATGAATATCAACATTAGTTTAATATCATGTATTTTCAGTTTAAATGTCTTACTTCATCATTTGATGAAATGAAGTCAAGAACCAAACTGCAGCTTTTATTAGTATAGTTGCATTACTGTGTCAATTGTCAAATCTTCAGCTGCACCTTCCTACAGCTGGTTTGGTCATGCTCTGTGGTCGCCTGGGAAACCATGCTTTTCCTAAGCCAATCGTAGTAGTTGTTTCACATCGACTGGGAAACCATGCATTTCATAAGCCAATCACAATTGTTGTTACATTTTAAGAACCAATCAACAAACTCTGTCTTAATTTGATGACATGGGAACAAATTTCTCAGCTCCTGCGAGCAGAGGCCTGTTGCTCGCCTTCTGTTTTGGTTTTCAGGGATGTTTATTTTCTCAACGGGCCTCTGGAACCAGGGTATGAATGATCTTAACTCACTCCCTAATTAGATATTATAGTTTACATTGTATTTCCTTTACATCTGATTTTATGCAAATTTTTAGTCTGTATTTTTTGTAAAGTTGAGTTGAATTATCCTTTCAGGAAATCACTGATTTTTCTTTTTGTTTCTTTTCTTTAGATTGGTGTTTTACTCCAAAGGCTCCATACATGCCCTGAAGATGGTCCTGTGCATAAATTTGTTTGTGATATTATCAATAAATTTGCTCATAGCCCACAGTGGACCAGGCGGCAAGCGTAAGTATATTTTGGTTTTTGCTTCTGTATCAATCTTTTCAGATGAGTTTCGGTTCTCACATGGCTCATCCGAAACTTAATTATGGGCTTCTTGTTATTTGTTTTCAAAATGTTTTTGTCCCTGTTTGTTTGCAATTTCATGAAATCATTGGCATCATTGTTACTAGAGGCCTGTGATTTCCAA
Source organism: Galaxea fascicularis (assembly GCA_948470475.1). Lineage (NCBI taxonomy): Eukaryota > Metazoa > Cnidaria > Anthozoa > Scleractinia > Euphylliidae > Galaxea > Galaxea fascicularis. The sequence goes on from OX419339.1 coordinate 7,428,033, forward strand.
AAACAAAACAATTTCTCACTTTCAAGGGCAGGTTACAGCAGTACTTAAAAAGCAGTGACAAACTATATAGGGCATAAAATGCGAAGCTTTTGGGTTGTCAGGCTTAGTGTGATGAGAATACCTCATAAATTAATGTGTCTAGGTAAGCTGAAAGCCACTCATTGGCCATGTGGTAGTGGGTATTATCCCTTAAGTCTGCCAAATGATGTTTGATCCCAGGGAATTAGCAGCCTTGCAAAGCTGTTTCAGCCTTGTTAGGTGTCATCAACATGGCATAGCTAATACACTGGCTCAAATACCCATATGAATAAAACAAGCAGTGAAAAAGTAAAGCTTGTGGCTTGGTATGACACGAATACCTCACAAATTAATGTGTCCCTTGAGGTAAGCTGAAAGCCACACACGTGTGCTGAACATAGTGTATGTATAATTGCATTTCAAAACTGTGAATGTGTTTATTTTCTTTCAGGTATGCTCAGCTCTGTCAGAATCTGTTAGAAGAAAATGCAGAAACTGGAGATCAGTTCTGCCAGGAGTTTTTACCCAGCTTATTATTTCTTCTCTCTGATCCTGTTCCAAATGTCCGTCTCAGTTTGGCCAGGACTTTGGCCCAGGGCATTTTGGTGTCAGGTACAGTTTGCAGTTTCAAAGTTGAGCAGGGTATCACCTGCAATGGGGGTCATGAAAGGAACTCTTAGGAGCCTTTCTACATAATCCTCAGTTTATTCTGGCAGTAGGAAGGGTAATAGCAGGGCTATCATTAAGGGTCTGAGCCCAGCAATTTTCCTCAAAAATATTTTTAATTCCATCTAAAACCCTGAGTGATTTAAATGCTTTCTTGGTTTTCTTATAGATTACTTTAAAGATATGGATAGCGAAGGTAGAGATGCCGTCCACTCAGCTATACAGAAGCTTCAACGTGATCCAGACAGGGATGTTAGATATTTTGCTGGTGTTAATGAAGATGCCTTAGACTTAACATTTGAAGACCATGCCTTGTCATCTTATCATACTGCACTAGTCTATAATCCTGATGATACGGTTTGCACCCCTGAGGAGGAAGAAGAGTGTGAAGTATCTGAAGGCAGCGGTGTCAGCATAGAAGGCATGGGGGAAAATGTGAGCAGTAATGTTGACGTAAGAACTGAAACACTTGATAGCATGGAACAGCTGGAAGGTGGTGATCATACATCCTTAGATGAAGCTTATATGGAGACCCCTGCAGAGACAAGTGTGACGCTGGAATTCGAAGAAAATGAAAGAAGGTTGGATATTGAATCTGAAGATGCTTTAGCAATAGCCAGTGAATTCCATGTGGGAGAGGAAGCTGGTGCAGAGCAGACAGAAAGAAATACAGAGGTAATTAATTATTTTAAACACCAGAGGATGAGGTGTTCAACATTTTTTATACGATTGGCAGTGTAAACCTCATATTTTGGTCTTGACGAGTTTGTAATTAAAGTATAGACACACAGAGGATATCAAAATGTGGTAACGTTGGTGATGTTACTTGCCTGTGGCTTGTAGCATAGTTCTTTGTTGCTACCACATTTTAACATCATCCATGCATAAATCAGAGTACATATAGTCAAGTACTGCTAAATGGAATTTGTTATTGTGAAATAGCTATACTTCAGATACTGATGTGATGATTAGCTCAGTTTATACATTGCTCAGTATTAATTCTAGAAATCCATAGAGGTTTACGTAGAGCTTGCTGTGTGCTTGTACTCTTTAGAATTACATATGCACAGTTTGTTGAATTTAGATCCTACAGTACTTTTACAAGGATTCAAATATTCTAAGACATTTTTTTTCATTTTCATAAACAAACCTTGAAGACCATTGGTGACATCAACTTCACAGCTGGCCCCGTTTGTTCAAAGGCTGGATCGTGCTATCCACCAGATAAATATCTATCCAGTGGATGGTGGAATTAGGTTTCCCATTACTTATCCACTGGATATTGATTTATCCGGTGGATAGCGCTATCCAAGGTTTGAACAACCAGGCCCTAATCTCCTTCACAGCCATTATTAGGGTGGTCACGCAACGCTCCTTCCCACTAACGGCTGCTCACTTGAGCTCTGCATTCCTTTTGCTTTGTTACTGAAAACCAATAACCTGCATGTATCTGTCAGCAGCTGCACCAATCCTATTTCTCGTCACATTTGCCCCCAAAAACACAACAAGGTCCAGGTTTCCAGGAAATGGAAGCCTCCTCCTTTTTGGTCAGTTTGAGGAAAGGAATGCAGAGTTCTAGTGAGCAGCCGTTAGTGGGGAGGAGCGTTAACGTGACGAGCCTAATAACGGCTGCAAAGGAGACTACCGGGGCCTGGACAACAGCACAACACACTGCAACTGTACAACAGCCATTCAGCACCAGAACTTCACAACATAAAAACTGTGCAGACTCACAGCTGTGCGATCACACAACACCACCAACACAATTAATTTGCTGTCCAGACTGAATGAGTACATGTATGTACTGCAACTATTTAAAACTAGGACTGTTCAATATCAATATGCTATCACCATTTTGACTGAGATGCTTAAAGCTGATGGGCTAGGTGTTGTGTACTTACATGTAAATTATTATATTTTTGTTTTAATTCATAGGACCTTTCATATACATCAGAGGGAATACCGGCTGAAAGTCTGTGATAAATGTCATAATCATTGACATATTATGAGTCCCAGCAATTGACAGAATTGTCAAGTTTTCTTCTAGTCACTAGTAGTACTTAAAATTATCATGCAATGTACATGCATTTTCCAACTTAAGATATTTGACAAGGCAACCTGATTCCAGAATGTAATTGGGCTAACTTTGGATTAATTTAAGAATACAGGTTACTTTGTGTTATGTTCAGTCGGCGAATGAAACTAGAGTGGATTAATCACAAAGAGGTCTTGTGATAATAATTTAAGAAAATTAATAATAGTGTTTAACTGTGGATAGTGCAGAATTGATATTTGATATTGAATTTCAAGTTGTATTATTTTGTACAGTCACATTGAGTTTGCTGTGTATAATCCTTGATGGTAGAATGCCATCGCTAAATTTTGAGTTCAGAACTAAAAGTATTGATGCAGTTAATGTGTTACATTTGTAACTCTTTCAGAAATTTTAAGGTAACATTCACACTTGATCTGGACGTTTAGATCTGTTTTTGGGGGGTATTCATGAGAGGATCTCATTTTGTTTGCTGTACTGGCTTGCAAAATGTTTGGGGGCATTATACAGGGCTTCATAAAATACAAGGATGTCTAAACATAATTTTATTTATCACAATTACTACAAATAACATTAGTCTTCTAACTGTGTGGCCAGACAGCCTGTTCAATGATCTCTTTTTTTCTTGTAGATTATCAAGCACACAAGGGTGCTTTAAACCACAGGATTTTCATTGTTCTGCACTCTAGCCTTAAATTATCCACCATACACATTTTTATTGTCATTAATTTTATTTTCTAAAAAATTAATGCCAAGTGACAAAGTTTGTCAGATTTCCAAATGAAAACGTTGGTCAGATTTTGTTGAATAGGACAGTTATTAATATAATAAATTTATCATTGCTTTCAATCATTAATTTATCAGTGACATACAAGTGAAATCATCTACCCAGGCCTTTTGCTTTACATGGGGTTTGATTGAGAGGAGAAAATGGCATTCTTTCTCTGCCTTGTTTTGATTTTGCTTTGGAATCACTTTGTAGATTATGCATAACAAAAGTAAATGGACCCAGTGGGAATAAATGGTTGGTTCCTGATAACATCCAAATTTCAACCATTAAAGGTTAATTTAAAGTCCAAGGGATGTGTGGGAGGTGAACTATTGTATTACTTTACATGTACATTACTTGGAATACATGGGAAAATTTTCCGGCATACTTCCCTTTATGTCATCCTCCAGAAATGAAACTTTCTGTTACTGAAAGCCATTACTTTATGATCTCACATTGGAATCTACTCTGTCACACATAGAGCCTCAATGGCACTCTACAATATAACAGGCACACATGAACTTGACTAAAAGTTACTGATAGATACTTATTAGCAAAATGAAATATGAACCAGATATTGCAGCAAAAGATTTTTTAAATTGGGCATTTTCTGAACATAACTTCCAATTTCAGAAATGTGTCACAGCAAAACAAGGTAGCCAGCACCACATCATGGGGATTAGTTTAGTTCAGTTTCGTACATTATTGTAAATTATAGCAAACTTAATATACATGTACCTATTAATGACAACAAATATGGTATTTTTCATTGGAAAACAAGGAATGAATTTGGTGTCTTGAGTTCTGAGTGCCAAATTTTATATATTTCTAGGTGGTCATGCAGCTTTTGTTTTCATACTTACTATCAGTATTATTTTTGGAAATTAAATAATTAAATATTAATAATTATTTTGCCAACATGTTTAAGTTAGCTTTTCTTAATAATAAGGCTCAAATCAGATAAAAATTGTTACACTTTTGGCAATTTATACATGTCTTGAATCTAAGTTCAAACATCATCAAACTTGAAGTCTTGTGCTTTTGAATTCCTTAAAGTGGAACTACAAGAGTACATGTACCTTGTAGGCTATTGTGCTGCTTCCTTTCACTATGAGCAGGGAACCAAAAGCTTAATTACCTCTGACAGGAGTATTTCCATGTTATGTATTTCACAAAGCCAAAAAATTAATAATTCCCCCCACCAGCACAAGAATCAATCCAGTAGCATATTTGATAACCATCATGGGGGCAGTATAAATCAGCATGATATAGTGGCACTGGTTTTACAGAATTTCTAAAGTTTTGGGTTAGGAGTGCAGCAAAGACTAGAGAAACTGGTTTTCTCTGGCAAATTGTTAAATGACAACAAAGTCTGGATGGCTGTTGACATTATTGCAGCCAAATTGTTTGGATTTTTAATTAGTCTGCTGAATTATGTACATTGTGTTCAAACAAGTAGTTAATAAAAACAGAGCAAAATATTTGTGATGCCTTTGTCTTTTCCTGTTTTAAGATGCCCAAATCTGGCAACTTGGGGGCTGGAGGCAACTTTACAGGGATGTAATGTGGTCCAAAATGGTATAGATTTTGACCACTTACATCTGAGGTTAGAAAACCAAAAATCATGAGAGGCCAAGCCCCAGTTGTTTAACCCTTCCCAGTATCAACACGTATATTCTTCTTAGAGTTCTCATATATTTCATATGTCACATGTAGGGAGAATTTGTATAAATGTCAATTCAAATGATCTATGGTGATCATTTCCTGTATTCTCATGCCCTGTATGCATGATGGACAAGTAATACAGTAAGGAGAAGTTAGATTTTGGTCACTGTTTGGATGTGAAGGGTTAAAGAGCTTAACCAGTGAATCAGTGAGAATATTATTTTTCTTAGCTGCAGCACTTTGTGGAATTCCTGTAAATATCCATACCTCCCCAACAGAGGGTCAATGGAAATTCCAAGGGGGAGAGGGGTGGCAAAAGCAAAAGTCCTTAAAGAAACATGGAGCTAAATTGGAATTTCTGGAGGTGTGGTGGGAAGGGGGATGCAAACCAAAAACTTCTGTAAGGGTGGGGAGGGTGGGGAGTATTGTATCTACCAGATAAAGCTTTCTGTCCTTTGACATCTGGAGCCAGTAAAGGGGGTATCAAAAATAACATCACATCTGTGTGTGTGTGTGTGAATGTACAACCCCAGAAAATTATACACTCTTCCCCATTCTTTCCTTTTTGTCAGTGGGAATGAACTTTACTGTTTTCATGTTCGACGTTTCAGTTTTTCTCCCATACCAGAACACCTCTTGCCCTGCATAAATTGATTTGGGTTTGAGACCACAAGATCCAGAGTCCCTCAATCCCCACTCAAATAACCAGCTAAAGAGACATAATTATAGGGAGGGAGGGTATGATTGCAGGTTACCATTCAAACTGATTTGTTTGCAACTGAAGCATTTCTGGGGTCAATAAAAATGAATTTACCCAACATGGTACTTTTCTTCCCCGAGTCAAGAATTTTTCTTAACAAGTCTATATTTCAAAGTAGAAATACTGGCAAACGGGGAAACGGGGACGCACCTTTGCCCGTACCCCCCCCCCCCCCCCCTCTCTGTCTAAACATTGATAGGTGCATAAAATCCATGCCATTATCTGCATAAAACCCGATAATTTCCCTGTCCCTTTTAATTTTGAACATAGAATTAAACAAATCAACAGTTAACTCGCACAGTAGTTCAGCATAATTTAATTTGAGTTCAATCCAAGTGGATGCAGGTCTTGACAAGTTCTTCCAAGTACACGATGTAACAACTGAAAACAAAGAGTCACCACTGCGCTTAGAGCCAATCTGCATATGCTAGGAATAGGATAAAGAACAGTTTCTATTGAACAGTTACCTTGCTAGATCTAAATGAGGAAAATTAAAGGCAACCACAGTTGTTATTACGAGGAAGAGTAAGTCCCTTTATACTGCTATCAACCGTTCTCCCAGCTAAAACGTTCGCTTCATGTTGGACGTACACAAGATAACACCTTAAACACAATTTAGTTAACTCACACGCAACTTTAACAAACGAGAAACAAATTTTACTTTGCCTAGCCCCACTCAATGACTTAACCTAGTATTTATTTCTATAAAATAAGCTCAACTTGACTTATAAGTCACATTGTTTAATTCGTCTTTTATGTATTTCATGCCTTTGAAAGTTTAACTCTCCTTTTAAGTTCAAGAACCACAGAAACGCGAACACAACGGTCAGGAATAATGGACAACAGCAAGTTCTCGCGATATATAGGCTTTTCAGTGAGCGCCCTTACTTCCCTTATCGGATTTTTTGGGCAGCAACACGGCTTGAATGTTTGGTAACACACCGCCCTGAGCGATTGTAACACCAGCCAACAGCTTGTTTAACTCTTCATCATTTCGAATAGCAAGTTGAAGATGACGAGGAATGATTCTCGTCTTCTTGTTATCCCTAGCAGCGTTACCGGCCAATTCCAAGATTTCTGCCGAGAGGTATTCCAGTACCGCGGCCATGTACACGGGAGCACCGGCACCAACTCGCTCAGCGTAGTTCCCTTTTCGTAACAAACGATGAATTCTGCCCACGGGAAACTGTAACCCTGCTCTTGAGGAACGAGTCTTCGATTTGGTACCCTTGGCTTTTCCCTTTCCTCTTCCGGACATTTTTTATTATGACGATTCTTCCCTCTAGAAAAGAAGTAACCGAAGAAAAACATACGCTGTACGAAAGAGTCGTGAGATCGCACGTACCGGAAGTTGTTTGACTCCCATTGAATGAATATTTTACGATGACGGATCGAGCCCGACCAGTGTTCTCCAATCAAAACCGAGAAAAATAGCCGGAAGTCGTGAAAACAAACACATTTCTACTCCCTCAGAGGTCCGCATGGTCAAGTAACCAATCGTTTGTTGCTAATTTCGATCTCCATGCACTTCGATCCTGATCTGTTTGAATATAAATTGTTTCAAAGGTCACGTTACCAGTTTCTTGAGAGGGAAAGTAGTTTAAAACGGGACCATTGCTGTTGGATTTTGTCCTCTATAGCATTTTTTTTAACAACATGCCTCCGAAAGCCCGCGGCAAAAAGGTTGAGAAAACTACTGAGAAAAAGCCCTCGCTGCCGGGAGACAAGAAACGAACTAAGAAGCGAAAAGAAAGCTACGCGACTTATATCTACAAAGTTCTGAAACAAGTCCATCCAGACACGGGCATATCAACGAAAGCAATGAGCATAATGAACTCCTTCGTCAATGACATTTTCGAGAGAATTGCAGCGGAGTCATCGCGTCTGGCGCACTACAACAAAAAGTCAACTATTTCCTCGCGGGAAATTCAAACAGCTGTTCGGCTGCTTTTACCGGGAGAGCTTGCAAAACACGCCGTCAGCGAGGGAACGAAAGCTGTCACGAAGTACACTAGCAGCAAGTAACGCAGCTGCAAGGAACGCCTTTATTCGTTGGCTTCAGGACGCTGTTCCAAGAACATTCCAAACTGATGAACTGTTGATGAGCTGAACAAAGTTGGTTATTTTGCGGATATCAGCGATTTTTTCGCGAGATTTAAGCTTAAATAACATCTATACTGAGTCTTGTCAGCTTGTCTGCAGCCTTGATCTGAACGTTCAGACTGCTGAAAATATTTAGCGCACATTTATTTACAATCGATTTCCATTTCCAGATAAAAAAATAGCACGTTTTTTTTTCTAGCCGCCGTGTCATCTTTGTGTGAATAATGTATATTTGTTTAATGCGCTGTAACTCTTGACTTCGTTATGAGTTTCGATAACATAACCTGCTATCACTAGTGGCTCATAGTCTTGTAGTAAAACATGGCTTGCAATGTAGCAAAGTAAGGCGTATACACATCTGTTATGGAACATTATTACATAATTCCTAAATCTCTGAATACTAGAAGGCAATGTGTTAACTAATTCTTTAAATTCATTAGAGGCTGTTAATGTTGCTACAAGGGGTGAAAAAAGGAAATTGGCTTAATTTTGACAAATTTTCATGTCTTGTTCAAATAAAGTGGGCCATGTCAGTGCTCGTTCGGAAAGTGGCCCTCGATTACTTTTAGATAGCATTAGTTAGCTATTGTAATAACTAACTCAACGACACTAATCCAAAATATGTTCGCTAACTGGTCATAAACTAAAGTGAAACCAGGCGCCGCCACAAACTTCTAAACTTTAGTTTTCGTGGATTTTCTCATCTTCGGTACGGGCTAGCACATTATGCTCCTCAGCGCACCCTTGATAAATTCCAACGCACCCTCCCCGGGCCCGGAATAAAAAAACAGAATGCGAACATATTCATCCAAAGGATTTGACTCAGGATTTTAGTTAGCTGCATGTAACATGATTTGGAATCGAAGACAATTTTGGGCATGCAATATCAAACCTATCGTGACCATGAGCTGCAGATGTCAATGAATGATGTTCGTCCACCATTCATGGTTGTAAACTGAATGATATATTTGGACATCAGTGCCAACAAAAAGAATAAAACATGACTGTTAACTTGCCAAATATCACCATTATGCCAACAAAGTAGTACTATTGCGCCGGCAACATTCTTGATGTTCCACCTACTGTATCGTGGCTAGAAATTATGCCAGCATAAAAGCCGTTACACACGAGGGGTTTTGCTCCAAAGGCACGCTCCGGGAGCAAAGCTTCTCTGTGTGTACCAATGATTTCATGAGCGTAATTCATTCTCGGCAGCAGAATTCCACCCTGAAAAATGCTCCACAACATTAAACCAGTTGAATATTTGGGAGCAAGCTCCCGGGGCAAATTGTGTGTACAAGTCGTGCAAATTGACCCTGGAGCAAAATCCCCGTGTGTATAGGCCTTAATGTGTCAACCGCCACTCCTCAGTTTCAGGAACAGATAGTAGGGACGGGACGAACATTTAACGGACAAAATTGGAAATTACGAAAGCTTACAACACGGGCCAGAAACATTAAAAATCAATATTTTGATCTGGCAGGGATTTCAGTCTGGTATCATATTTTTCTGTCCAATCGGCAATCAGTTTGGGATTCCACCGATCGTAGAATAGCATTTCAATCCCACATTTATGTGTATTCACATATATATTTATATTCACTTTGATTTTATTTCGCACAGGCTTGATGCTAAAGCGTTGTTAATTAAGATAAAGTAGAAGAAGAAAAAATTTGCTGTGATTTCTAAGAACGCACCCGGCCTTTTTGATGTAGTTATAAATTAGCGGGGGCGAGGCTGCATATGTCAACGCCTGCGCCGGAAGCGGGAGGTCTTGCGGCGAGTTGCGTACGAGTCAGCTCCCCTCACGGACACGTTAAGCGGGTCGAATCACAAAACTATATTCAATAATATGTTTAATAATGATTCTGGTCATGACAGGGTCGAACGTCAGTAAAAGTCGTAAAATGCATGCCAGTAACAGAATTTTAAAAGTTGCAAACTTAAATTACCCTTTTCCCTCTTCATTATTTAAAAGCCACCAGGATCTCGGAAGGAAAAGCTGAAAATTAACATTGTAATGTGATAGAAGGTAAACATCATTAATTAACCTGCCGTTCAATCACTTCAACTGGAGTACTACGTTTTAGACTGCTACTGGTGGCAAAACAATAATGGAAATGTTCAAATTGTCTCAAAAGCGTCTCCTCAGATACTGGGTGACCGTGCTTTAAAATCATCCTAGAAACCAACCATCACTTGTGCTTTTGAAAATAGTTATTTTTTTGCTTTAAGTGTGTTGACCGACGCTTCAAGACTTGAAGATTAACATTAGCTGCGCAAAATATTATGATGGAATAATTATTTATTATAAAAGTCACCAGAGCCACCATTTTAGCAGGTCACGATCCAACGTCGATCGAAAGAATTTGCTTTCAGATAGTTACCACGTGCATTTTAGACGTGGCAAGCCCTTTGCATAAAACGCCCTCATTGACAATTACTATTTTCATCTTCGTAGCCAATAGGAGGTTGTTACTCAGCGGATTATCCAATCAGCGATGAATAATAAATGAGAAGCGGCCAGCGTTCTATTCATTGACGGCAGAGCTACTGAATACATCCACCGTCCAATGATATTTCCGCGCCACTAACATCGCTACACCTGTTCCAAAACTGTCAGTTCGCACAGAAAACAAGACACGAATTTGCGATCATTTTGGTTATTTTCCTTGGGGCTGAGTGAGCAGTGGCGACCTTTAGTGAAACTTGACAGGTGAAAATGTCGAAACGAAAACACGACGAAGACGATTCATTGAGCACTGCTAGTTCCGACAGTGCCGATAGCCTGGGAAATGTGGAAGATTATCAACGAGCGAAGCGAAATCGAAAAGTTCGTTTCAGTGAGAGGACTGTTTTCCATTTTCCCCGCACCCAAGGTTATACGTGTGTGCCGTCGAATGGAGGAACTACGCTTGGGATGAAACACAAACACGCTTTCGTCGAAAGGGTGCTCATTTCAGACGACGATTTGAGCGAAAGTGACAGTGACAATTCGTACGACAGTGCGGATAGCGACGAAGACCACTGCTTTATGCCAATTTCACAGAAAGATCGCAAGGACATTTTGAAAGCGGCCGGCGTAAAAAAAATCAACAAACAAGAGGCTATTGAGTGTATGCAAATTAGGTACTCGCGGCAGGTTTGCGGATGTTCTTGCAAGGAATTTTGTCAGCCGGAGTCCTGTAGTTGTTATCTAAACGGGATAAACTGCCAAGTGGATCGGGATAGTTTTCCTTGTGGGTGTACACGCGAAGGATGTGAAAACCCTCACGGACGCCATGAGTATGACCCGATAATTGTGCGTCGCCATTTTATTGAAACTGTTTTGAAACTACGAGGAGAGAAGTGTCTGTGGCAGGAGACTGCTGATAGTGACGAGGAACATGAAAGCAATTTACAGGCTTCTAGTACTGTTTTAAGTCTCGCGACTGTTTGATAGATGACGATTGATATCGAGTCTTCATTGCCCTGGTGCGCGTGAAATAATCGTGCGAGATTGTATGTCGCCTCGGCTACGTTTGAGTGTCACAAAAAGGAGAAAGGAGTTACCGAAAATCTGGCTTGAACAAGACAAAGGCGAGGCTTTTGAGGTTTACGCTCGTAGGTCCATATACCATGAGATAAAGAAGATTGACCGAATAAAACTAATAGTTGTATTCATTATTTGTACATAATTCTTTCAGAGTATCGCGGTTACTATGCCAAGAAAAACTGGGTATTATATACAATGTTTTTCGTTTAATATCCTCTTGCCAGAATCAACTGCGTTGTGTCTCACAACCAATCGAGTCGGAAAGATCGAAACTGTCTATGAATGGGAATATACCCGGTAAGCATCTGATAATGAATACTCTCAGGTTGCGATCCACTCATCGTGAACGAGCAGCGTGTCAGTTGTGTTTAAGCGGGAACAATATTTCAAATTGCATTGACTGTATATCGTTCAACAATGAATTATATTGTCAGGGCGATAAAATTAAAATAGAATTCAGTGTCTCCTTTTTATTCATATATAAACGGCAGACAATGAAAAATCCACCTTTTGTTCAAGTTAATTGAATATGAGGAAGTTGAAGTTCTGTCAAATTGTATAATGTTGACATCTAGTTAATTCAACGTTTTTTCCCGATAGATTTTGTTAATCAATAGGGCTGCATAAAACAGGTTTGCTACACCGATCTTGCTGGATCCTTTTGCTAATCTCGGTCCACAACCATCTTGTTTCCCGAGTGACATAATTATCACTTGTTGAAGTGACGATTCACTAGGGATAAGCTGAAAAGGAGCGCAATTAACTTAAAGATCTAATGAAAAAGTACTGATAGTCTTACGTTACTCGAAACTCATTATTCTGTTTGAGTTTTGCCGTTGTGTCAGGTAAATTGTCTTGTACTACATATACTGTAATTTAGGCTCGTTTGCGCTTCAAATCGTCAGAAATCTTCGGCTTCAAGGAAACTGGAACTAAAAAAAAGCGAAATTATAGAATCAGTGAGACTGAAAAAAAGGTATAAAATCTGACTTAGCATAACGAATACAAATTAAGCGGATTCAGCTGCGAATCGCAATGTATCGAAAAGGTGGAAGAGAAGGCAGCCTGAGAGGATAAAAAGCAGGAAATTTTTGGTGATGTGACTTCTAAGACCTGGAATTCACCGTTGAATGTGTCAATCGCAATTGTTTAAAAGTTCAGGGACGTTATCTAGAGAAAGCTTAACTGCTACGGCGACGACAAAGGCAAAACGTGCATGATTTCAGAAAAGAACTCTCTCACGATTACGCTAACCCGTAGAGGAACTCTATAGCAACTGATCTGAATTGAAGTAAAGAGAAAAGAAAAAAATCCAACAAAACCTTGAAGTTGGTCATTTCCCATTGCTGTTTTGTAGACAAAGAAATGTATCAACATCGAAAACGCACGTGCAGAGCGATTATCTTTGATTTGCTGTTAAACCAATTGTTTTGTCGCATTCTCGTCTCTGTTTGTGTCTGATGGTTACAGAAAGTTATTAGCTTGAATATTTCCATTTAATGGCCCCTCCCCTCTTTAAAACAAAACATTCGTTTCTGAATAGCTGAGTAGAAGAAAAATACTCTTTGCCATTATTGGGAGCAGGGTTTGTTGCATGGGGTAAATTTACTCTTGGATTTCGCCCGTATAATATTATGGCGGAATATTCATGGCGTGGAATATTATGGCGGTAACACTGCGGGAGCTCTCGTCGGTACTCGGAGCTTGGAACTCGACATCGAAACTCGGAACTCTGAATATTTGGAACTCAGTGCGCGAAATTTAGGATTTGAGGACTCGGAAGTCAGAACTCGATCGCAAATTTGAAGCCGGAAGTGGCCCTGCCCATTTATCAAGCTATGTGTATGCATGTATGTACCGTCCTTTTGGGGACAGGAGGGACCAAACTTCGTTTCCAGGGCTTTTCCATCACACCGTACAAGGGAGAAACTAAGTTACTAGACCCTTACTATGAACGATATCAAAGTAAGGTAAAAGACAGCTGAAAAGAAAGAAGATTTTGCCGCCATACGCTCACGTTCTCGAGAAAACCTTAACTTTGGCCATTTCACGTTGTTGCTCTGCAGATGACGGCAAAAAAATGTACAAAACTGTAAAACGCATGTGCAGAGTGATCGTTTTTGCCAATCAAATCAATTGTTTTGTGGCGTTCTTTTTAAGCTCCCTGTTACTACTGAAACAGGTAGACTGTTTTTTCAAAGACGCGTGTAACAGTTTCCGTTAGCAAAAAGTGTGTTTGAATTTAACCCACGTACGTAGTTCACAGGTGACCGCAAAAAGGTAAGCGCACGTGATCACGTTCCTGAATCTTCTAATGGCGGGGTCTTTTTGACGGTTGACGGTTAATATTTCGGAATGACGTTTATAACACGAAATTAAAGTATAAATTTGGCTATAATTTTTAATAAAACGATATAATTTTGCTCATATTTGAACAATCCAATTAGTCCTATAATTTGTGTGCTAAAAATGAGGTTTTTGGCCTTAAACTTTCAGCTGTATCATGTTGAGTAACAAACCGGCGAACATAAGAGAACCTGGCCGAGACATTAAAAATCATGAAGGAATGTTCCCACGTGCGTTTGCTTTTCGGTCAACAACCTGAAGCCACATGACCCAAAACAGTCACGTTTGTTGCCAATGGCATCTGTTGCGGTCGGCTCTCAAAAAACGGTCTACCTGTTTCGGTAGTATTTCCAGCGGCTTTCGAGTTTCGGGACGAGCGAGGGACTGTGGGTGAACGGGACTAAACGTGACGTCTGCGAGCATCTCAGCTCATGCGCGTTCCGCACGTTTGGCTTCGGTGGGGACGAAGGGACGAAGTGGAGAAGTTGTGGTGTCGAGGGTGACAAAATGAAGGAAAGTTTGTCGATGGATTGCTTGTACTAGATTTTCAGTGGATGCCTTTGAGGCTCAGGAAATGCCTAATTCAGAAGAGGTGGGAAGAACGAAATCGCTGCTTCGTGGTTCTTGCTATGATTATTGAGACACAAACGAAAAACATGTTGTAAGCTTAAATGACGTGCCCTGGACTGAAGATTTTGTGTTCTAATTATCTTTTGGCACAGGGCTTAACATTTGGTGATTTTACCGCAGAAGAATGGGAAAAATACTTCAGAAATTCAGCAGCTCAAATCGGAAATTCGCGGGCGGTCGAGGTACATTAGAACAAACTAAACTTCCTTGAAGTCTGCGTTTGTAATAAGCCTAACTTAATTTCTTGGTTTTAATCGTTGTGAACCTTTTGGTTTTTACCCAGTTCCTTTTCGACTTTGAGTATTCGGATCCCGATGAACCAGATAATACTTGCAAAGGTGCGTATTCTGAGTTTACATTTAAGTCTACGTTTTTAGTTTTAATGTAGCTTACTTTTCCTCTCGCAGGCTGATTTGGCGCTGGCCAACTGCATTTTTAATCGTTACAAGTGTTATTAAAATTAAAACAAATTGAACATTGCAGGACGTTATTCGGCCATCGTGGGTATTCCAATTAGTCTGTAGTTGAATGAGCAAGAGCGAGACCTTTAACATCGCAGATCATAATTAACGGAAGAAAGTTAAGATTACTGATTAGTGTTGTTATCTAATGTTGTTGATATGTGTGCCCCATATAAGATCTAGTGGGTGGGGCTCAGAAAAGCAATGAAACAATCTTTAATAATATTGAGCGTCTTCTAACTTGTAGAAAATTGAATTTTTTATTACTTCTGTGTCCGTTTCGTTTTTGAGCTTGTTGGTGTATTTTAGGGCAACTTTTTTGTTTGTAAAACTGTGCAATAAAAATAAAACACGAAAATTTAAACTGGATTGTAGAGCCTATGCAAAAATGACTGCCTTTAAATTATTCTTTTGTTCATATTCAAAATAGCCCAACTAACTTCATTTTTGATACAAAAATTCTATAGAATTTGTTATCCTGAGCGAGGTTAGTTGGGTTATTTTAAATATCAACAAAAGAATAATTTAAAGGCAGCCATTTTTGGGGCCACACTAATACCGCACAGGGAAGTTATTTTGTCCCTTTATTGCCGGTTTCCACTCTCTCACCATCATCAAAACCATTCAACAAATAAAGCCAAGAATCAAGAGATAAAAGAGGATGAATATTCAAACAGTTTCGCAAAGATTCAGGTCTGTGCGATGTTTCGTGCAGGAGATATTCGAAGAAACGTTTTACTCAAATTTATAAGGCTTTGTATGGAGACGCCATGTTTGTGTCCCACTGAGGGACACAAATATGGCGGCCGGAAGCTAACAAAAACATATGTCATTGAGTTTTGCTATAAAAAAGCCTGTAGTCATCTTCTCAGGCCTCATAAACATCTATATGAGTACTTATTCTCATACAAGGACTGTTCAGATTGCAAAATCTCAGCAGATAAGTCACATTTTTTTAACCTACGTGACAGCATTCTCTGTCACCATTTTAATTTCATGTCACGCAAAAGCTTACAGATTCAACCTTGCTTTATCACGAGATGAAAACCCTATCAAACTGAAAATTTGTAAAAAGATAAGTCTTCAGCTGTTCTAACAACCAAAACATATTATATTTTTATATTTTATATTTTTATATTTTTATATTATAAAATATTTTTAAACATATTTTTGATAAACACGCGCTAATTATTATTATAAATGCCTTAGTATTAAGTAAATTATTCTATTGCTCTTCTGTTTGGAGCAATACTACTCAAACTAATCTGGACAAGCTCCAAGCAGTACAGAATTTCGCTTGTCGTATTTTGAGCGGCGCTAAAAAATTCGATCACATAACTCCTTTGCTAAAAGACTTGCGCTGGTTACCAATCAGGCAACAACTTTATTTTCGTTTTGCTGTTCTGGTTTTTAAGTGCATGACGAGTTGTGCTCTGGAGTACTTGACATCAAAGCTCGTTGGAAGATCCGCCGTCTCGACAAGGAACACGAGAAATTCTCAACTTTTGAACATACCACTCTTCCGCACTGCCAGTGGCCAAAGGACCTTTCAATATAGAGCAACCTCTCTCTGGAATGATTTGCAGCCTGCGCTCAAACTTAGCTCATCCGTGACGGAATTCAAGCGTTTACTCAGGCAAAAGCTTCTTAATGACTGCTTTATTTAATTAATTTAACTAATTTTATTGACCTTTGTCTTTTTTATCATTGTTACATTCTTATTGTTATGTATTTGGTTTATGATTTTGTGATGTAAATTTGACTCTGAAAAGCCCCGTGGGGACGAGCCAATAAAGTATGTATGTATGTAACTAAAATCTCGAAAGGATTCAATGATAATTCCTTATTTTTTAATTTTGATGACATCATGTGAAAACCGAGAATTGCTTGGGTATGTAGCAAGACAAGAAACTCTGCTCCACTTTATGCTGTTGTTAAGCTAAGTTAAATAGGGAAAGGTAACAAGCAAGTTTTTCTGTTCCCAGGGGTGACAAATCAAGGAAATGTTGTTCAGGCAATACTTTAGTGAATTTACTGTGCGATTCCAAAAACTGTGAACACTTTGATTTGATCTTGGCATTTCCCATTGTGAAGAAACCAGTCAGAAGTGACATGAAACCACAAACTAATTACTGTTGCTGTTTGGGATTTAGTTTTCCTATGCGTGATTGGCTTTTTACTTGAAACACAATAACATTCCATAATTATTTCTACTGTTCACGGTTTTCAGATTTTCACAGTAAGTCCTCCATGACATTTGGAATATCCTCATTGATTTTGTTATGACATCCCCACAAGGATTTCAAAATTTCTGATGTTTTCCTGATGTCCTGGAGTAATATCATGTTTCCCTGGCATTTTTTCCTGTTTCCTGATTCCCAGCAAAAACTCTAGATTCCCAGACAAATTTTCTTTTTCTCCTGAGACAGGCCATCTTAGAGTTATCACCTTCTCTCTGATGCTCTTCGTCTACTTTTCATGCAGGACCCCGTCTGTCCATGTAATTTATTTGGTATACGTACATCATGCACACAACTTTTGTCCGCACAGTTACCATCCATCATCTTTGGAGAGTAAATTCTTGTTGGTGGTTGGTAGGTAAATATTGTTTGACAAATATGCCCGGTATGGGGAAATGGTGAGTCAGGTGTGGAATAACTTTTATCAAGCTCTTTGTAACTAACTGTAGAATTAAGAACTGAAGTAGCAGGAGGATATTATAAAGTAACAGGAGAATCTGGCCACTCAGACAAAAAATTACCTTCAAGGCTGCTACAGGCCATTGAAATTTAGCTGGAGAATTCCACGCAGTAGCTGGGGAATTCTCTGATCTCCAATGCCTAATGAACACCCTGAGAATTGATTATACTTTTCATAGCAAATGATGCTAGAGGGCAGAGCTTATCCAGTGACAGTGCTGGAGCCAAAAATGTCCCAGTGGGACTGGAAGATTCAGGTGTGGAAGTTGGACAGGAGAGTGAACAGGAAAATGCCCCAGGAAAAACAGTGAAATTTGCTGATGATGTGAAGAATAATGTACCTCATGAAAAACAAAATCGGGAGCCACCAGGTCAAGGGAACCAGAGCAATAATGAAGTCATTGAATTTGGTGGGAAAAGCATTGTTGAACAAACCAATCCTGAAACAAATAAAGGCAAACCTGTTAGGTAAGATTTTTACAAGGTTTTTAACAAGCGTATATGATTACTTGTTACATGATCTTTGTAAGCATACACTCACAGTTAACAAACAGTAAATTTATTGATCAAAAGAACATTGCCACATTTGCAGTTTTTGTCTGAAATGACAGCCTCTAATTCTCCACAGGGCTGTGCTCTAGCGGCGCCCGGTCGCCCCTGGCGACTTACTTTTGCCATCAGGCGACCAAGAAATATTAGTTTTTGCACCAAACTTATATGCTGGGCGCCCTGGATTTCAAGGGTTTAGAGGTTTGGGCGCCCAACTACTTTTCTTAGAGCACAGCCTTGTCTCCACCTTTACAATATTCATTTTTTCAGTTGCTGATAGTCTTAACTTTTACTTTCCACATATCTGCAGCAGCTCTTGCTTAAAGTTATTATATCATGCATAAATGAAGATTAGGCTATCTACCCACTTGTTTTGCCAGTGTTTTGAAGTTCAATTATCAAGCTCAAGAAATTTGCAAAAACAAAATAAGTCAAATTGGTCTTTTTTTTGCAGCCCTTTGTCAGCAGGATCTCGTGATGAAGATAGTTTCCCACCACTGTCATCAGCAGTTGCAGATAAACAAGGGGAAAAACCTGAAAATGAAAGGTCACGCAAACGACGCAAGCGGAGACGACAGAGGAAACGGTCTGGCTCAGTGTCCAGCTCCTCAAGTGAGTGTAGTGAAAAGGAGAGGCATTCTTCAAATTCACCTGGATCCATTGGTAAAAACAAAACCACCTGTTCATTACTGACTACAGAAAAGGTCAAAGGCGACAAAGACACAACAAAAGTGCATGTGAATGTGTTGTATTCAGCACACAAGGAGCACAAAGGAAGTGATAATTCCATGGACAAGAAGCCAGAATCACCAAGAAACAGTACAAGCTCTTGTGATGGAAAAACCTTCAAAGAAAGAAACAGTTCTTCATCTACAGATGGAACGTTGAACAGCCCAGTTCAAAGTGACACAGATGTTAAAGTCACTTTAAGCGTATCATTGGAGTCTTGTAGTCCAGACAAGAACATAGCTTTAGTACAGGAGAATGAAGGTCTCCAGATTTCAGCTGATCAGAATAAGATGCCAAGTGATGCTCACCAAGAAGTACTGGTTAAGAAGGAACCTCAGAAACCGTCATCTTGGGCTGACTTGTTTAAAAGCAGCTCCAAACCATCACCAGGCATTGTTATTAAGGTGCAGAGTCCTGCATCTTTAAGGACAGAAACTCCTGCAGGTTTAGGGTCAAAGAAGACAGAAGACCCAGTTGCCCAAACAATAGTTGGTATTGAAGAGGACAAGTATGCAAAAAGATTTGCAGGTACATGTAATTTTAATCACATTTTTTGCTAGTGAGATTTTCATTCATAAGTTTATGGTTAAAGTGCCAATGGTAAGAATGGTAAGAAGGTAATTATGGGATGAGTACATAATGTACCATACTTTGCAGAAACACTGGTGACTTTGTGTATAACACACATTACTCAAGCTAGTAACGAGAGATGAAACCACAAGCATTTATTGTGGAAAAGACTGTTTCAAAATTTAATGTCATGCTACTGCTGTGCTAAGTGGGCTTGACTGTATCTAGCACAACTCCAGCACAACTTGGTTTCAGACATTGAATTTAAAATTTTCAGATGAATTAAAAGCTGTTGCCATAAACAAATCACTGACTAGAGGTTCTATGAAGTAAATAAAAAAAAAAACGGTTTAGCTAACTTTTAAAATGTATTTATAATTCATGAATTAAGTTCAACATGGAAATGGTACTGTTTGAAACCAAGTTGTCCTAAACTGCGATGTAGCACAGCAATGTCTGTTATGTTACATCGACATGGCAGTAGCATGACTTGGTTTCCAACGTCATGTTGAAGTGGATCAATTGATCAATTCAACTCAATTGAAAACATTTGAACATTTGAAATAGACCTAAACTTTACATTAATTACTTGCAGTTTGAGTGGTAATAGGATGAGCAATACTGCATTATTATTTAAAAGTTCAGGAAATTGTTGATACTTTGTGAGATTTCCCCAGCCCTAATGTGGAAGTTAGCAATTAGTTTAGTCTTTGATTTGCATCATGTACAGTGTAGTTTGTTGTTCATGTTGTGTGGATGACTCGTTGTCTTTCAGAAACTATCCAGAAACAGCAGTTAAATTACAGACAGAAGGCTTTGATCCCACGAGGACTCACCAACAAAGGGAATTGGTGTTACATTAATGCTGTATCCACTGATTTATTCCTTGCTGGCAATACTAATACAATATTATTGAGTCTCTTTCAAGTACTGTAAACAACGCTGGCTGTATGGTTTAGATGCATTGGACTTTCAAAGTGTTATATTTACACTGTATATTGTTCCCTATTTTTTTTATTAACTCAAAACTAGATATATGTAGTTACTAAATCATTAATAAATTGATTTATACTAATAAATCAATAATTATTATTGTTCCACCTCTTTAGTCAAACATGTGTAATCTGGGAACAAGCCTTGTGATTTACTATCCCCATCCTCTAAATAAATGTATTGTGAACTATTTCATACATCTGGTATTCATGGGTTACATTACTTGGGGCTGGGCACCATGCAAATTGGATAAGTTGAAATCCAGGGATATTTACCCACCTGTGACAAATAGTTGCCTTGCTGCTCAAAACCGTAATGAAACCCCCGGGTGTTGTGATGCTGAAAGTCTGTAGTGAAATGCGTGAATGTGAGTTTGTGAACAACCATGCCGTTGTAAGAGAGGGTTAGAAAGTTCACCAGGAGCGAATTGCTGAAGCAGAAACATGCAAATAAAAAAGCTAACATAATTTTTATTTGGTTTGGATAATGGCTCATGGAGATGCCAAAACGTTGGCTTTTCACTTTTTTGTTTAGAAAGTTGCAAGAATGCAAGTTAAACAGGTTCAACCTGGAATGTTGCTTCATATATTTTTACTAGTCCTTGACAATTCTGTTAACAGACATTACAGGCATTAGTGGGCTGTCCACCATTCTTTAACTTGTTGAGGCAGCTGCCATTTATAAGGGAGAGAGGACCAACATCAACACCCATTCTGGACAGCTTGTATAGTATTTTTTGTTAATGTTTGACTGTCTTTGCTCTTGATTTAATAGAACCTGTTCAATTTTTTGTTGCTATCCATTTTTATTGCAGAATAAGCTGCATGAATGAATTTAAGGAGCTGGTAGCTAAACCAGGTAGGACTCCTCAACTTACTTAAACATTGTTTTGCATGTAAAGGCTTACATGTGTTTGTGTGTTAGAACTTAAAAGCGTACAAGTCATGTACTTGACTTGTGTATTTCAAGCGATTTGTTACCTTCTTACTTTAGAGATGTGTTAATCAATTCCACTTCTATATTTGTCACTTAAAGCATAGGCTGTTTTTAAAATGTTATTTTATCTCTCAGTTAGTATGCATGCTGTGATTGGTAAATTTTGTGGGCTGTATTCTACTGTATGGCCCACTAAATTTGAAAGTTTCCTTTCCCACGTGCCTGATTAACCTCTGAGATATAACAGATATCTTACTAACCTTGCTTTCTTGGTCCATGCTGTAAGTTATGGATCCTTGTTTTTTCCTGCTGATTTATGAGTGAACGGGTAAAACACTTGGTCTATAAGTTACAGTACTGACCTTGAACTCTAGTAAGAGGTGTTTAATTTAAGTTTGTTTGTCGATTGAAACAGTCTTGTGTGTTTACTTTTAACAGCCAATTCCTCTACTGCACCTAAGACAGAATTCAAAATTGATGAACCATTTGAGCCTTCATATGTTTACAAGATGCTGACCACAATCCAAAGTTCACTTTCTGTAAAAGTGAGTCTAGTAAATTTCTCAGTTTTATCAAAATGAGAATAATAATTATTAAATCTAGGTATGCATTTACATGAAAGGGATGGGGTAATGTGATATTTTTGTCAATCTATTTTTGCTGAGAGAGTGAATATTGTTACATGGACAAGTGGAAATGGAAAAAAAATTGATACATGCTTCTTACAGTGTACATTCTCACTTAATATCTTGTCCATCTAACAAGATTTACTCTCTCTGTTCATATTAATACAAATGTACCATGCTATCCCCATTCCTTTTGTGAAAATCTGTATTTAGTTGTCCTGGATCCAATAAACACCCTAACAATTTACATTTATACAATTAATGCATTGCCTTTAGGATCATTTCATATTGCTTAACACTTTGAGAAAAAGTTAAACGCTAAGTTCCATGATGTTGAAAGGGTTGAAGTGACCAGTTACCCAGTAATTTTTTTCAAACAATGAGTTAACTACCTATAAACTAACCAAGAATACAAGGTAACAGCTCTTTATTTTTGTTGGTATAAAGGGCCGACAGGAAGATGCTCAAGAATTTCTAAGCTGTATTCTTAATGGAATGCATGAGGAAATGCTGCAGCTTAATCTGGTTTCTAAACCAGGCAATGGTAAAGTTTTAAAAGTAGTTAATATAAGTGTTCCTTTCCTTAACAAATAGTTTTTTCATCCCTTTCTTCTCTTTGTCACTGTTACATGTGGGGGTACATATCCAGTTCTTTCCATATGTGAGGTAATGATATAATTTTTACAGAAACCCCATGGGAGGCAAAAGAACCTGACACTTGCCACTCACTATAATTCATTCAAGACATCATTGCACTGGACTGTTGAGATCACTGACAATGTGTTATGCAGCAAACAGCACATTTTACAGTTGTGTGTTCAGTGTCTTTTGATACAAACCTCTCTGTTTTCTCAATGTAAATGTGGACCAGTTAGCAAACGAAAAACATGATTCCCTTGACAAAAGCAGTGGGGTCTGTATCAAAACAAGACCTACATGGAAGGCTTACATTTCAAGAGTTGGAAAAGATTTCGAGTGAGTGGAAAAGGTCGAAAGTCATGTGTGCTAGACCAACAGAGATTAGAACATGTTGTCATCAAGTGAAGTGATCAAGTCTGCCAACTCAATTTCTGTCAAAATGAACAAGACTGATTCACCCCCCCCCCCCGCCCTGCCCAACCCTGATGTCACTGCAGAATTAAGCAGTTTATTGCCTTTGTATATAATGAATCAAGTCTTAATGTTTGCAGCTTCAGAAAGTGAGACTTCAGAGGTGTTGACAGAAGCTCACAGTGATGTATGTGATGATCAAACCATTGGGTTACAGGAAGATGATGGCGACTGGGAACAAGTTGGACGTAGAAACAAATCAATGGTTACTAGAATGGTAATGTGTATTTCCAGAAAATACCCATCTCCCCCCCCCCCCCACCCCCCTTCCTCATTGTAAATTTCAGAGGTGCTGGCGGGGGAATGCTGGATAATGTTGGTTTGTTAGGAGGAATATTAGATGGCGGCCAAAGACTAGTTGGTCCCTAAGGGGCTAGTAACCCCATCATAAATGTCAGATTTTGAAATGAACCTTCTTGTTTATCTGTTTTCAGGCATCTTATCCACAGTCACTTATCTCAGATATCTTTGGTGGGTTCTTACGCTCATCAGTTCACCAGGCTGGTTTGAAAGACTCTGCTAATGTTGAACCATTCTTTGAACTTCAGTTGGATGTGCAGGTTAGTAAATGAACTGGATTATTGAGCATTGAAAAACTGTAAAATGTAATTTAGATGTAATTTGTTTATCCACGAAACACCAAAGAGCTCAAGAGAACCGGTAGTCTAGCAGCTCCTGTAAGCTCTAAATTTCATTAGCGGGGATGGTGTTGCACCTCTATTGTTTTAGGGCTAGGGTCCATTGTTTGTGCTGTTTGTTCTTTTGTTCACCTGAGGGGTTGCAAGCCAATCACGCGAGACCTTAAGCTACGGTAATACGAGCAACAAAAACGTCCAACTTGTCTCGCAACATTGCTGCGAAATTAGTTGAAAAGCGATGTTGCGCGTTTTACATCCCACATACAACTTGTCTCGCAACAAAAAAAATGTGTTGCAAGTTGCTGCAGCGTGTTGCAGAAAGTAGAACGGACCTCTACTTTCTGCAACACGCTGCAGCAACTTGCAACACATTTTGTTTGTTGCGAGACAAGTTGTATGTGGGATGTAAAACGCGCAACATCGCTTTTCAACTAATTTCGCAGCAATGTTGCGAGACAAGTTGGACGTTTTTGTTGCTCGTATTACCGTAGCTTTACGGAAACTGCAACATGACCCAAGGGAACTCATTCAAACATGTCCGTGCATTCCAGATCGAATTGGAATTTGGAAATGTTGGTTTTTGGGGAGAGGGGAAAACCGGAGTACCTGGAGAAAAACCTGTTGGAGCAAAGAAGAGAACCAACAACAAACTCAACCCACATATGGTGCTAAGACCTGGAATCAAACCTGGCACACATTGGCGGGAGGCGAGCGCTCTCACCACTGTGCCATTGCTGCTCCCCTCCGCTGTGCGACTTTCAACCTCTGACTGCAAATGGAATGCCCATCAAACTGTCCATGGCCATCACTTAAACCCTGGTCCTTTTAAAATTACAAGTTGTCAATATAATTTCTTGAATATAAATTTTGACCCGTCACTGTAGCCAAACAATATATTATTTACCTCTTAATCCACCAACACTCGTTTATACAATAATTTGCTAAAGGCAGTTTTGCAGGGGTTTCAGTAATTGAAGAAATAGGAGGGTATAGAATTCTAACTAGGTGGGTACCCCTAAGATTTCTTTGGCTTGCCCCTTTCAATACCTAAACAGCAAAGGCGGGTACTGTTACAGAGCATATAGGTGCTGGTACCCAGGTCCTGGCTTCTAATAACAACGCTAGTTTTCTTGTGCGGACTGCCTCTCAATAATGTGCGCACAAATCCATGTTGTTTGTTTTCTAGGTTGTGTAACTTCAGATTACTGGATGTTCCATATTTTTCTTGGAATATGTCATGCAATCTGTATTTTTCTGTGTTTTCTAGACTGTCACATCAGTTGAAGATGCTTTGAAGAATCTGGCATTAAAAGAGGAGGTACAAGGTTACACTTGTACAAAGACAAATGTTCAGGTGAGTATCAGCAGAAACCATGGTTTGAAATAACAAAGCATCTGAACAATGCAGGTACAGTTGCTTGTAGAAGGATACAAAATTCATTTGAACTATTGATAGTTCTATCCACCACCAACTCGAAGAAAGAGATCAAAACAAGGCCTTTTTCACTTAATGCTAAACTTAATGTTAGAAGAGCATTAAATGCACACTTAGCTGTGTGAAGTATGGAAAAATAGGAAAAAGCCATCTCATTATCGTGACCTTGACAAGGTTTTCGTATTTTCAGGTTGATATCTCCCGCCGTGTTTCACTGGAGGGTTTGCCAAAAGTTCTTATTCTTCATTTGAAGAGGTTTATTTACTCCAAATCAGGCAGTCAAAAGTTACAGAAGGTGATTGACTATCCACTGGAGCTGACAATGGGCAAAGGTAATAGTTGCATTTCTAAAGTTTAACGTTTCCTTGTTTTTACTTCAAAAGTTTTGTTTTTTTTCTGATGTACACAATTTCTCTACGGGCCATTTAAGCCTCTGGCTTTGCCCAGAGAAAAAAGCGCGTAGCATATATACTGCTTGGACTGTGTAGGTATCATAACAAAACATTTCCAACGGTACAAGCAAAATTACGATCGCGAAAATGCCCAAATGAAAAAACAAATTTTATCAAGACGCCACAAACGACTAACGAAAGAAATATAGAAGAGAAGGAACTTGTTTTCAGCTAACCACTTCCAGTCCTTGTTTACATGTAAGTTATGTAAAGTTAACACAGAGTTGCTGTATTTGACAGAATTGTTATCGCCAAACGTAAAAAACAAGTACTCCGCTGCTCAGAGAACCTACAAGCTGTTTGCCGGTAAGTTTGTCAGTCAGTTACAGACAAGAGGCTGAAATAACTTACACTAGCATGGGAGTTATGTACACACCGAAGAGGTCATGGAGGAAAATAGTAAAAAAAAGTGTTTTAATTAATGAAGTTCCATTAGGAGTTATCGGGATACGGGATATTTAGGTAACAAATTATAGGGCTGCGGAATATTTGGGGGGGGGGGGGAAATTAACAGGATACTAGATATTTCAAAAAGAGTTTGCGGAATATCGAACTGGCATTAAAGGGATACAAACCTCCTGAAGGGATTAACTGGATAGGGGATATTTAGACCAAAAATTAATGGGATACGGTATACTCTGACCCCGTAATGGGGCCTCAATTATGAAACGCTTAGAACTGCTGGTAACATGCAAAATGTTTTTCTTTTCATTTCGTAGCCTGCGTCAAATTGCCACTTATAGTTTTATGACTCCCCTTCATTCTGTTTTTGAGAGAGTTGTTTTTGTTTCTCTGTAGTGGTGTACCATCACGGGAAGAACGCATGGGGAGGTCATTACACCAGTGATGTATATCATCCCGTCTATGGTTGGATCAGAGCAGATGACACGAGACTCAAAACTGTACCTTCCAATTACGTCTTAAAACCTACACAGGGTAAAGACCCCTACATGCTGTTTTACCACAGAATAGACCTCATGCCATGATACTTCGAGGAGTGCGATCAGGATTGGACTGTAGTTTTTTAATTGGGGGGTGGGGGGCTGATTTAGTAGTATATACGTTTTTCAACATTGCTAATTATCATCCATCTTCAACGCACTCTAAATTCATCATGCTCGAGAACTTCAAGAATGTATGTAGCGTAGCTTGGTAAAAGTCCGTTGTCTGAGTGGGTGTACTGATTTCTGGGAATGGCTGTTTGTAGAAACACTGACTGACGTCTTCGGCAATCCCAGCAGAAGTGAAAATGTTAGTTCAGTTACTTAGGTTTGTGTGTTCAGCAGATGGTGTGAAGTCGTAAAATACATGCAACAGATATTACGCTATAAGGCGTCTTTCCATTGTTATGTCCGCTTTTGACCATTCAACAGTGAATATTTTGTCGCACGGGCTGTGGACTGGATTATTGTAAAGTTCTGTTTGTATTGACCGGGCTTGATTGAATCCAAGGTATGGCCTGGCGATGTTGAGTTCCATCATTCTTTCATGTAAATCATGCTCTTCTTTTACATTCTTGTTTTGTTATTTTGGAGTCGAATCAACGTCGTTTTTATAGGAGACTTTGTTGTCATGGCACAGAAATGGAACGTGGCTCAGTGCAATACACGCAATCATACTCTTTCATCTTTTGCAGGAGCCTATCACTAGGAGCGTACAACTGCGCTTTACTCCTGTCACGGCGTTTTCACAGACCGATTTATTTTTAGATTGAATTTGCCGCGAATATTGGACTCCCGCAGGAGTCCCAAGGACTAATCACAATGCTCCATTATCTCATGCGAAAGTTTATCTGCGAAGTTGAGAAACAAAAAGAAAGGTGATGATGCGGTATCACGTGTATCGAAACTTCCATTTTAGCGGGAAAAGATAGTCTAAAAATAAATCGATCTGTAAAAATGCCGTGAAATAGGCTTAGTATGGGAGTTGTACACTCCTAGTGATGGGCTCCTGTATTTTGTCATCATACATCTGTCTGAACGTGAAAATGAGAATCATAGGAAGTATATTACAAACTTGTACATTAGGATTAATTAGTTTTTTGTATGCTTAGGTAGTTACTGTAATAATTCGATTTAAAGACAAAAAACTGACTTATAGTATTCTTCTATGGGATCACGGCAGTGAGGAAATATTTTCTAGTCATTAGTCTTACATATTGGGGAGTTCCCAGACATTTGCCATGATTAAAACAGTCTCATTTGCGTAACTTTAAAACAAAAAAAAAATTAAGGCTATTTCTACACTATACCGGATAGCTTATCATGTCGACATGCAAAGTACTGCGGCCTGGTATGAACAGAAACGGCCCGGAACTGGAACAAGTCGTGACGATTCACTTTAAAGATCGACGCGGCGCAGCTTCGCTCCGTTATAGAAATCGCCCCGAAATCAGCGTTTTATGTGTGAACTAAAAGCCCTATCCGATATGGTTTTCGTGCCGGCCCAAGAGTTATCCGCTATAGTGTAGACATGGCCTAAATGCCGACTTGTATGAACTGAAACCGTCGATGATTAGCACAGTTGTGCTTTCCAGTTTCGAACGTCTTTACACATTTGTTGTGATTTAGTCAGTGTATTTCGTATCTATTTAATTGCTCGTTATTACTCGAGGACAAGCTGGTTGCTGTGAACTTTGAAAATCTACGTATTTACTATCTCGCAAGTCTTCTCAAGCATGAGGCGCTTCGGTTGTTCAGAGCAATGGGATTCCATTTCTTTCAGTCTCGACGCCCTAAATCATATAGTCTGGGAATATCATTTTGGAAAAAATTTGCATTCGGCAATTCTCACAGCGCCACCTGGAACGGTGACCGACCTCGAATTTCTCGTTACAATGTCTCTCACGTCGTTCATACAATAGGTAACGAGAACTAGTTCACTGAACCAATGAGCGAGAGAGACCAGTGAGGAGAAAATACTGGTACATGTTGATACCGGGCTGCTTAAAGGGTTCGTGGCCAAATTGAAGCCTCAAAGTTACTTGAGCTGGATTTAGTTCTGTTCACGTTTACGAATACTGACAGAAATGCCACCGATTTGTTAAGTTTCTTTGGGAAGGCTTCGATTTCATCCTTTTAAAGCCCGCTATCACTTACGCAAGTGAAACATGATACGGCCATGAAGTTTAGGCCTCAATTAAGGTTTAATTTTAGGAACGATTTGCGACTCAATAAATGATAATTTATTTCAAAGACTGTCGCAGTTGGTTTTTTTTTCCTGTGTTGGGACATGTCATCACTTCTTTGTCACAGGATGTTGCGGATGCTGCATTTCCCAGCAATCCAGTTGGCTTCCCAATCAAGGCTTATTATCGTTTTCAATTGACGACTAGATTCTTTAACCAAGAGCCGACAACCCCAGTTGGTTTTCGGCCATTTTGTTTATCTGAACACCCTTTACAAGATCGACACCTGTCAGTCTGACAGTTTTTTCCGACAGTGTCGGTTTTACAAAGAACCGATTGTCAAAACTCTGGAAATGCTTTTGCAGATCCAGTGATGTGCGGTCGATTGGTCATGTTAAGACAATTTAGGGAGTTTCAGCAAAGACTACGGCAACGCCAACGAAAACACCATCAACATTTGGTATTGCAACTAATTGTCAGTTACTTCATGCGCGTTCAACTTGTGAAAAGGTGAGCAAGTTAAGGAAGAGATTGAAAATTTCACCGCCATGTGCTCACGGACTCAACAAAACGTTGAATTGGTCATTTGCCGTTGTAGTTTTGCAGAGAACGGTAATATTTTATAAATTGTACCAAATTCCCTTACGCACGTACAAAGCCTTTGTTTGAGCTCACTAAGCCTCTCGTTTCGTGGCTTCCTCGTTACCATTGCTTGAACTCCCAGAATAAAATGAACATCGACGCATGGGCCGCTTATTGGATGTACGGTTATTTGAATTAACGCAGTCGGACTACGCGACGAGCCCGAAAAGTAATCACTCATCACCTTGGATACAAACTCACAGAGGCAAACGTTTACGAGTGTTTCCTTCCATCCTTCTAACAACTCGAAAATGTAGCCGAATTTATAACTACCCATGTCCCCTTTCGGTCTTGTCTTGTAAGCTTCACGCTTCAAAATCCGACAACGTTAAACGAAATAGCTGTATAGACCAAATCATGGGTCCTTTGCAGCTGGTCAGTCAAGTAGTACAAAAACGTCATGATGGCCAGCAAAACAAAGGCGTTACACCAGTTAAAACGGTAATTTTCTGTTTGTTCTTTGTTCCCGTGCATTGTTTACAGAGGGTCGTTTCTCGAAGCTCCCCGGGGGGTCGTTTCTCAAAGCTCCCGGTAATTACCGGGCCCGTTAAGCAGTTTTGTTTTCCATTCCAGATGGGAGTTTCAAAATGTTTGACAATTATACAGTAAAGTTATCAGCTAAAGATACAAAATGGACTTCATTAGAGGTCAGATCAGTCCCTAATTTCATTGAGATTTTGAGTTCAAAATATGGTTTGCGGGCCCGTTAAGTTACCGGGACTTTCGAGAAACGGGCCCCGGGCCCGTTAAGCAGTTTTGTTTTCCATTCCAGATGGGAGTTTCAAAATGTTTGAAAATTATACAGTAAAGTTATCAGCTAAAGAAACAAAATGGACTTCATTAGAGGTCAGAACAAACCCTACATTTATTGAGATTTTGAGTTCAAGATATGGTTTGCGGTTACCGGGACTTTCGAGAAACGGGCCCCAGCATGGAGTTTTGTACCACGTGACTGACAAGCTGCAAAAGACCATATTCACCACCACCTCGGGTGAAACGACGCCATGAAAGGTTAAAATAAACAACTCTTTTATTTAAGTTTTTCAACAATTTACAAAGCCATTTATTCTAAACCCACATGTTTGTGGTGGTTCGTGGATACCCGTTTCCAAAGACATACAAACATCGCCAAGGAAGAACTCCTTTGCCCCAGTAAAATTTTGTGAGGACAGTTGGTCAAAAGAAAATATCTATGGACACAAAGAAATGCCTTTATAAGCCTAATTACAAAGCACGCTTCACTGTACAACAAAAAGAGCCTTTTCTCAAGACGCCGTTTCGTTTTCTTTCGCTTTCATTTGCTATCCGGAATAATCGTTAGGGAGTAAAATCCTTTTATGTTTTGCCTTGGTCTTTAGCCTGAATATATGTTCTTTGGTAGCTAGCTGCTCTCGCTTCACACGTGGATCCAGTGACGGGTGTGTTCTTCTGGGTCCTTTTGGAGTTGAGAATAGGAAACTGGTGTTCCACAAGGGCTACAAACAGCCATATTGAAGCCACAGCCTCTCTCTCCTTTCTACCAAAATTGAGCAGCAAAATGGGGACAACAAATCTATTTTTCTTACATCGATAACTATTGTCAAACACATCTGATTTGTGATCAGAGGAACAGCCAATGGCAAATTGAATTATCATCAGGTCGGATAATGTTGTCAGTTTAATCAGCTCATCTACAATCACTTTTCAGGGAGGTCATGGTCACTTAGCTCATGGCATCATTTGCCAATGTATTTATTTCGTTGTCGCAATAATTTTTCGTATCAAATGTTTGCTAATTTCGTCTGTTTTTGCACAAGCAAACATCAAATATCGCTTATCTTGATGAGCACTTGAGGCAGCAGTGAGTCTGTAATATGTCCCAGTAAAACGCAACTGTAAATAACTGTCGGTCATCGGCCCATGTCCGACGATATGTTAACTTTGGTCGCACATTACGTCCGAACAAACTTTTTTTCTACCAAATAATAAGTAAATAATGATAAACGTCCGACCGCATTTCTGTTTTGTCAGACCAAAATAGAGACATGGTCGGACATATGTCCTTTCAAGAAAGAAAAATTATTTGCAGCCCTGTAAAACCAATCCAAGACTGCCAAGCTCACTATGTTTGATTTCACGAACCCTGAAGCAGAATTTTAGTGTTTAAGAAAAGAAAGAGAGACGTTTAACACAATCATTCAGAGCACGATGCCTAGTAACGGTTGTGGCAAACACAGCTGCACATGTGTGAAACCTTTTTTCAAGCACACTCGACGAGCTGACATGTTTCATTCTTAACTTACTCTTCCCTCCCCAACTAACAAAATTCTGCCGCATCCCCTCCCTTCTACACCTATGTAGGTATGGTGGTGGAGGGAGAGTCATTTTCCTCGGCTAGCTTCTCCTGCAATCCTTGTAACCCTTTGGGAAGAGTTGTATCTTCCGTGTCGCCTCCAGTCCCCTCGACAAATTCCTCATACGTGGACTTCTCTTTAAAAGGCCTGGGACCTAGGAGCTCTATCATGTCTTCTCGGCCGAGTACCTCCTTCTCCAAGAGCCGTAAGGCAATCTGAAACATAAGGAGAACAGGAAGTTAATATGCAGCAAGCTAAGAACGGCGACCTCCCAGCACAAACAAAACTTTTCAACCCATCAAGAAATCCTCTCTTCGAACGTCAGTAGCCTTGGCTAACAAATATAGCCTTTCGTTGTCAAGATCCACTGGTATCCATGACGATTAACTCACGTATTCATACATCGACCTCCACAATGAAAAAAATTGAAGTGAGCGACTGTATAAGCTTCCATCACAATAACGTAAACTCTAACGCCTCTGCCACGGAACGCGTTCCATACCTTTTCTACGTCTTCCTTATGCTTGGTGAGCAGATCATAAGTTCTTTTGTAAGCGCTGTTAATAACTTCTCTGGCTTGCTCGTCTATAAGCTGCGCAGTTGCTTCGCTGTAGGGTTTATCAAAGTTTGGTTCTCCCTCACGCGGAAGGTCAAACGACACGTTTCCCACTTTTTCATTCATCCCGAACGTAACGACCTGCAGGAATAGGCGAATCTCTTTTTACAATATTTTCCTCATTAGCACGAGGGCGTCAGTTTCTGATCGACCTACAAAAATATCAGCTCTGAATATTACAAGAGCATGGTACAATTAACTGTCCCGAAGAATTGGAGTCCATTATACTCAATAACTTTTGTGTAACGCGGGTTTCACAACTCGAAATTTTACGACGAATGTATGAGCTCATCAGCGCTTTTGCCACCCAGAAATTTTGCACTTTTTGAAAGCCAATGTCTCCTTATTTCACCTGAATAGCTAAAAACTTCACCATTACTAAGTTTCACAAGCAATTTACATGTTTGAAGTCAACTAATGTCTATCTTCAATCCTTTTCTTCGAAAAGTCGTATGCTGATGAAGAAAAGTACACTTAATAATAACTTAATTTACGTCTCAAATCTTTCTAGCTGAGCACAGGTGCAAGTCAAATCAAATGATAAAATCAAATGTTGGTTTTCGAGAAGAGGGGAAAACTTAGCCCACTTATGACACCGAGTCCGGGAATCCAATCGAACCCGGGACACATTGGTGGAAGGCGAGCGCTGTCACCACTGCGCCAACCCTGCATTCATGCGTTCATTATTGTCTCATTTGTGGATGTCAGTAAGTTTATTTTGTTCTTGCTTCGATGGCTAGAAAGGTTTCTCTCACATGAATTCTTGCGCGTACATGTACGTCCGAACTTAACACGACTCCTTTAATGCTACCAGCCAGATCTCACCGTGATTTGCGCATAAAGCACATTTGAGCGAAAACCACAAAAAAAATAAAATAAAATAAAATAAAATAAAATAAGAAAGAAAGATAAAAAAGAAGAAGGCGAACACATGAGACAAAAAATCTCCAGGGCACTGCTCACCTGGGCATAAGCACTCTTAGTAACTTTACTGAGGTCATCCTGAGCACCAGTGGTGATGCGACCGAAAAAGATCTGTTCTGATACTCTTCCCCCTAACGTCATGCACATGCGATCTAATAACTGTAAAAACAAATAAAAGCAGGACAAAATTTTGCTACCATAAATACCTCTTGCTAAACGAGTTCCAGGTAACTTACAGTACGGACCGAGAAAACGAGGTTGGTAAGATATTTATATCTCAGAGGTTAATCGGGCGCGCGGGAAATTTAGCGGGCCGTTCAGTAGAATACGGCCCGCAAAATTGACCAATCACAGCGTGCGTACTAACTGAGAGAGAAAATAATAGGTAAATATTCTTAGGCTGCTATCCCCGCTCTTTCAAAACCCAACCTTACTCCCTCCTCGCGCGCCCAAATTCCCCCCCCCCCTCCCCTTCGAACGCCTGCCACGCAGGTTAAGGATACTGAGCACTGCCATGCGATCAAGCCCAATGTTAGCATTCGCTCTTATGTCCTCCTTTGTCGCCGCTCGCTAAATTCTTTTGCTCCTTCCCCCGTCCGCCGACTCCAACCCCCCCCCCCCCTTCTCCCATCCCCCCAAAAAGAACGTCTGATCACAAGTTGTCTTGCAAACATATAAACACAGACGTCTTACGGTCTTGAATCTCAGTGAGTTGAAACGTTGCTTGGCATGCTAAAACCAGGCAACAAGGAAAATAGTGAAACATGAGCATCAAATATAGTGTGCCTTCATAGGGTGTCCACCCACAAGACTACGATCAAAATGCGCAGCACTGTACCTGTTCCGTGGAATATAGATACTGCTCTTTAGGGAGATACTGGGCATAACCAAGGCCCTTGCCTCTTGGGATTATTGAAACCTACAAACGTAAAAATAAGGAAAAGGGAAATTAAAATTAAATGGTAAAGAAAATTTAAGACTTTGACCTAGCTTTAAAACCCTGTTTTAAAATTCAGTCAAAAAGTGTTGACAGCCAATCCTTTCCATACAATGGCGTTGACTATGACAAATATTTCGCTTTTTTAATGTATACATTCTCTTCGCTGTAATGAACAAGTTGTTCAGTGCACTTGAATGAAGAAATTAATGACTATTAGATACACCAAATAATTTAGCCAATATAGAGTTGAAAAGTCTGAATTTTTTTTCAGCTATCGTTTCGCTACTGCTTAAGTAGCGTTCCTAACTGCAACAATCATTGTTGTCTTTATTTCTCTACGCTGCACTTCAATATATGCCTGCTTTATTGTTCGAGTTGGTGGTTATTTTCCATCTTATACAAACCCAGGACCAAAGAATAAGAGGAATACCCCAGCAGAGTAACCGGCTAGGAACACGATGTTAGCAATGGTTTTGGCAAGGTTCCGCACGACCCCATACATTAATAATTCTGCACGCATTTTGTGACTCAAACTCTTCTCGTTTTTGGAACAGGGTTAGTATGACAGTGATGCATGTGTGAAAATCTTTCCCTGGTTTCCCTGGCTGCCGGCTACTTTTGACAACCTTGCACATGATCTTCATATATTCATAATCATCTTACAAAAAACTCTTAGTCAACAGACACAAGTGTTAAACACCCACACTTGGACATCTTTCAATCCACACAAGAGCTAAGGCTCAGCCATCACAAATAAAATGTTTGCCAAACAACTGAAGTTTAAAGAGAACCTTAAGAAGAGGATCAGCGTGTTGCAGAAACCAGCCTGCTACAGCATGACCAGCCTCATGATATGCTACAACCTTCTTCTCTTCTGGCTGCAAGACTTGGGTTTTCTTCTCAAGGCCTGGATCATGAAAATTGAAATTGACAGTTACATGAATAAATGAAAACGTTCTCTGGAATTCTTGTTTAGAGAGGTGACCAACCAACTGAACAAACAGAACATAGTTTTAAAATGCTATTTTGGGGAGGTTACCCATGAAACTACATTGTAACAACAGTTTCAAGGTTAAAGGACCGAATTAAAACTGGACAGATTCCTTTAAATAACCACAAAAAGGGTTCTCTGATCAAAGGAAATCACATAATAGGCTCTTCTAACCAAGGCTAGGATGAAAAATAAACTTGTTTGGCATACAGCCAAGTTAAGTTATTTCTAAACCCTCTTATAATATTATATCTCTCATTTAAAGAGCATGCTGTTTTTGGTCAAATTTGCAGGCCGTATTCTACTGTAAGGCCCTCTAAATTTGAAAGTTTCCTTTCCCGTGAGCTCGATTAACCTCAGAGATATAATAAATATCTTACTAACCTTGTTTCCTCTGTCCGTACTATAAGTTACGGATCCTCGTTTTTTTTCTCATTGATTTATGGCCCGTATGCTTCGCGCTAGGGCCATAAGTGAATGGGAAAAAATAAATCGGTCCATAACTTACAGTACTGACCTCAAACTCGGTTAGTAAGAGGTATTAGATGTCATCTGAAAGTTAGTCCATTCATTAATACTTCATATTAAATAATATTTTAATGTGTGACAGTACCTTGAATTGGTTCCCTAGTGATGGGAGTTTGTTTGGCTGGCCCCGGTTATTCAAAGGCTGGATAGCGCTATCCACCGGATAAATATCTACCCAGTGGATAGTGCAATTGGCTTTCCCAATACTTATCCGCTGGATAGTGATTTATCGGTGGATAGCGCTTTCCAGCGTTTGAACAACCAGGGCCTGGTCTCTTACCTCCGATAACACGTTCAATAGCTTGTTCAAAATGAGTCAGCTCCACTTTGGGCATAAGGTACCTGGCAGCAATCAGGGCTGCTTCATTGCACACATTGGCAATATCAGCTCCTGCAATCAGCACAGTATCACAACATGAATGCTTAACACTGTTGGAAGGTTGATGGGAGAGTTCCACAGCATAAAATGAAATGTCGCTCTCAAAAAACTCACTTCTCGGAACAGATATTAAATGTCTGCAGACAAATATCAGAGCATATTTTCGCACCAAATGGAGTCAGCATTGTTTATTTCTAAAATGTGTTCACCTACACTGTAACCCTGAGCTACCTCCATCACAATATTGTCCCACAAGGAAGACAGAGCCTAAGCAACAGTTTGCAACACCATATGCGAGAAGGGGAAGGGAGGCATGAGCTGGCCAGAAAGGCATCATTTCCATTGACTGTAGCTTAACACAGTGGTTCCAAATGCAGGCATAGCAACATTTTGTCACATCGTACCCCAGTTTTTCAAAGAGAAGACATCCCTAACCAGAAAATAAAATGTACTTGGCTATTACACTGTTATCCACTGGATAGGGACCTATCCATGGAATCATGCTATCTGCTTTTGGAACAATTGGGGTCTGAAAGGTATTTTAACAGATGGAAGAATTTTGCAGTTATGTTCACATACAAGTAATTATGCACTTTATTCACAAATTGTAAAATCCTTGGACACCTTTCCTTCACAGTGAACAAGTGATGACCATGTCATATCAAAGCCACAGCTTACCAGTAAATCCAGGTGTAAGAGCAGCCATTTTTCTTGCAACTATATCAAGGTCCAGATCTGTCTTGAGAGGCTTCAAGTGAACTTTGAAAATTGAACATCTAAAATGGAAAGAAAAAAAGACTTGATGCATCTGTACTCCTTCAGCTATAGCTTCTCTCACAAGCAGATGTAAACCCAACAATGCCATTATTAAAGATTGCATGTGGAGGCAGGGTTTTTCTTCTCAACTAAAGTTCCAGTCCACTTGAGCAAAGCAGGTAATGTTTGGGTATATCAGCGAAAATTGTTAACAACAGCAATTCTTTGGTGTGCAGTTGCTGGTGATTGAGCTGCTAACAAGTGGTAAAAGATTTTCAATCATGAAATATCTATTCAACTCGTTCCATGGGAAGGATCAGGGTGGGCAGGGCTCAAAATTGGAAGGTTGTGAAGGCAAGTATGACTTCTAGCTTGGTGAAAAAGGGGTGGGGGAAAGGTCAATACCACTTCAATATATCCAAGTGCTCAAGAACTTACAGAGCATCATTCATTCCTTGCACCGTCCCAGAGTGGAACCATTTTTTCACCTTATATTTAGAACACTTCTTCTGTTAACTGCTTTAAGTGCTCCCTAATGCAATATCAAGACATTGATGATTTAATCTATAAAAGCCATTACTATGACTGATTAACTGCTAACTGTTCCCTGTGTACATACATCCCATGTGGGAGGTTTTGCACAGTATCTGATTTAGATTTAGATAAGAAAATCTATCAAGTTGAGCTTTATTTCTGACCTTCCTTTGATATCGGGTGGTGGGAGATGAATCTGTCGATCAAACCGTCCTGGTCTTAGCAGAGCAGGGTCCAGCACGTCTGGCCTGTTTGTACCTGACAACACTACAACATTTGTGGTGGAGCTGAAACCTGAAGTGAAAGGTTTGGTAAGCAGAAGAAACCAGTCATCATGCAGCAACTGCATTTCAGTCTTATCACTGGGTATTTTTTTTTTGGTCAAAGTCCTGTGTTGACCACTTGCTTGTTTCTCCTTACAATATCACCACTAAGCCAGACATACAGGCAATAAGGATGAAGGAAAAAATCTGTCATAAGGAGTATCAAAAACATTTACCAACTGATGCCATTTGTTTATCTGATACTATAATTATTCTCCTGATCTACATTTACCCATTGACTACCAGCCGTTTTTACGTTTTCCGAGTGATTTTCCACCTATCAACCATCCATAGCATCTGATGACTCTTTATTTGAAACTACCATGGCAAGTGGTGCTGTCCTAAGGCACTGGAGGCTCAAGGTTTCTGAAAACGTCATTATGACATAGCTATTTTTCATCCGTGGAGCTACAAGAACAGCCTAAGTTTGGTTTGCTTGCAATTTTTGTTAAGTTTACAGCCATTTTTCATCTGTGGTGGCTGCCTGATGAGCATCATTAAGCGTGGCGGTAGCTAAGAGTCCACTTTCTCAAAGAACCGAGCAAGGTGATGTAGTTTGTTGTTGAATTTGGCTTGTTACACTGTACTCAACGAACTGAGAATTTGGCCAGTCGGACACTTAGTACCTTTGGGACTCGACTATTGATGAATTTCTCAACCTACCGCCACGTATTTTGGAATTTGTAAGCACTGAAAATCACCACAAGCACAAATTTTTGGTGGTAGGTCAGAGTGGCTGTAGACTTAGTTTATATGTGAAAGAATTGGGGAAAGGAACAGGCACTGTCAAAAATTCTCGATATTTCCCAGAATGCAATGCGGTTGAAATATTGAAAATGGCAGGAAGGCCTGAATTCACTGGAACAAAAGCCTGTATCTACGCTCGGGAGAAGAATATGAACAAAAAAAGTCATTTCTAAGCTAGAACAAGGGCTGAATTTTGTTAAGATGGTTGAAGTTTTGTTTTTCGGCAATGCTTTCTTTAAAAAACATAAAGACAAAAGGGGGCGTTTTCGTCGTTTCTCTTTGATGTTAAAAACGGTCATTCAAACTCAAAAGGCCATATTTGGTGAAAATCACTACATTTCTTGCATTTACTGGATATCCAAATTTAAGGGACATTCCATTTCTTGCTCACAACTGACAGTTACATGTAAGGCAATATTCGTGTGATTGAGAAAGCTGCAATGTTTTGAAGCATAGGAGTCTTGTGCAGCCGGTTTTGGCTGGCACGGTAGTCAGTGGGTTAAGTTTTGGATAGATTTTTGATGTGTAAATGTCTTGTACTACAAAAATAATCTATCAATATGAACACAGAATGCTGATATTGAATAAGTTTACAAAATTTGCGTCAGTGTTGTATCACATCACAAACTCTTGGTTTCGGCTTGAGTTTGTACATAACAGTGATACAACACTGCCGCTCATATTGTTAACATTACTGAAAGAATTAACTGTGGACATGGTGGCAATTACATGCACATGAACTCCTTTTCTTTTACCTACTGATAAAAACCAGTTTGACAGAGCTGATGCATACGATGCAAATACAGTTGACAACAACCTTACCATCCATCTCTACCAGGAGCTGATTAAGGGTGTTCTCCCTCTCATCATGACCACCAAAGTGACCACCCCGCCCACGAGCACGTCCGACAGCATCAATTTCATCAATAAATATAATACAGGGAGCATTCCGTCTTGCTTGGGCAAACAGATCTCTGACTCTTGCTGGACCAACTCCTACAAACATTTCCAGGAATTCTGATCCCGAGATGCTGAGAAAAGGCACTCGGGCTTCACCAGCCACTGCTTTGGCTAAAAGAGTTTTACCCGTGCCAGGTGGTCCAGATAAAATTGCACCCTGGGAGAGTGATAACACAATAATAACTACTACCGCACAAACTCGTTGGAGTTACAGTGAACTAGTAGCATATTCTTCAGAAACTCTAACTTCCAGACCAAAGTAGAACAACACAAACAAAATCATATGGTTTACTGGTCTATAGTTAAATTTATGACACTGTAAACCAGAAGAACAGCCTGCATTTCACTCAACAATATACATAATACTTCACTTCACCATTTGCACTAAACTAATAAATTAATTACCTTGGGTATTCTGGCTCCAAGTTCGTGATATTGTTGAGGGTTTTTAAGGAAATTCACAAATTCCATGATTTCTAACTTGGCTTCTTCGCATCCTGCAACATCCCTGAAGACAACAAGCAATTAATTTCTTCACCAAAGAAATGCATTCACCACCCAGTGTATGTATCAGGGTTTGTACACTTCAGAAACAAATTTCCAGGACTTTTCCAGGGCTTTACCAGGCCTTCAATGTTGAGACTCAACTGAAAGCAGTTCCACTGATAAAACCAATTTTGATAGTATGATGATTTCCCTCCAGAATTGTGCATAATATGGCCTGCTACTTAAATTCAGTGATATTCTGCAAGATTGAGCAGGATATTGTTTATTATTGATTTTGCAGAAAGGCTGGAAAAGCTTTTCCTTTTTTTCTGAAGTTAGGTATAATCACAGGATATCTGTACAAGATAAATATATTAGAGCAACATGACCATCTTTTGGACATTGCCACAATGCATTGAATAATATTAAAGGGCATTATATGCAGAATGGTGTCTTTATCATTGATTTTACATGTATATCAGCCAAGAATAGTAACCAGCATGCATTATCATAGCATCATTTATAGTGACAACACCATTTCATTACTCTTGAAGCAAAGCAGCTGTCATTGTGAAGCTGTGTGTGTTAATACTTACTTGAATCTGACTTTCACACTTGTTTCCTTGTTGTAGAATTTTGCTGTTGATTGTCCAACCCCAAATATACCCTATAAATAAATTAACAAAGTTAATAATAATTATCTTGTTGCATAGCTTAGGGCAGGTTTTATGTTGTCTGATTGGTGAAATATACAGTCCTGAGCAATCATCTGAATTTTAATGACACTGCAAGACATGTGTTTTGACAGCGCCTTTTTCCTGAAATAGGCATTAGAAAGCCTGAATGAATTGCGGTACAACTCCAGATGTTGCCTCTTAAACAGAAGGTAATCCCACCTTTTTTACTTATCATTTGCACAAAGAAAGGATATGCCACTGAACAAAATGTATTTAAAAGTAATTGTTTGTGACTCTCAAAAACCAATTTTTTTGCCACTGCACATGTACATGTATTTTATGAAGTCATTACAATGATGTAGGTTGGTCAATAACTGGTAGTTATCCCAAATAAACCTCACGTAGCAACAACACTAGCTGTAGATCTGTGGTTGAGACTGCCTCCCTTCCCCATCAAACATGAGAGGCTCACCCCCTGTCCTCTAGCGCCACTTGTAAGCTTTCTTGTCAGGTAAATAACTGCACCAATGATTAAGAGGGTAGGAGTTGACTTAATCAGCTCTTTTCTGTAAAATATTGAATAAGAGGCAATCAAGTTAAAATCTTGACATGAATTTTATTGGAATGTAAGTTTAGTTTGCACACATGGTACTAACAGATCAAATTAAGCAGTAGTTCAGGAGAGTTACTCAAAGTTATTTCCTAGAAATCAGAGGTCTCTCATGGGAAGAAATAAGATATGCGAGAGGAGAGAGACCCCTGCTGGTCCCCGAGGAGTTCTCTGTCGCGCAGGCACCAGTGTTTCCTTAACAAATAGGGTTTTGTTCACATGAAACTGGACTCGACAAACCAGTTACTCGAATTACTCGACGGTTGACGACAAGCAAATGTTCCGGTCCTGAAATGCGATTTGTATGCCTTCAAGGAAAGGCAAGTCGCCTTAGATCTTGATAACTTTAATTTTCAGTCTTTCACCAATAATATCTGGTTCTTTTTTACGAAATTCAACTGAGACACAACCAAAACGAGTGGCTTGGGAGAGTAAATGTGTAAACTCGGCATGCTGCGTGGACCACCAGTTGGAAATTCAAGGATTTTCCATAGTTTGTCGGAAGGCACACAAATGCATCATGTTTTTCCAAGAACAAAATAATGTCTTTCTTCTGTATTGATGTTATTTCTTTGATATTGTGATCATTAGGGGAAGAAAAAGCCGATTTTAATGATAGTATGATCAAAAGTTTGTATTGCTTGTGACACAGTGGGCTCAGATGTTTTCAGCAGAAATGGTACAGAGCAAACACAGTCTTGTGTAATAGAAACTGGTTTTCAAAAACAGGTTGGTTTCATCCAGAAATGTGGTCGGCGGAATAGATAAAAGAACTCTTCAGGACTGGCAGAGGTCTCTCTCCTCTTGTTTATTTCTCAGCGTGAGAGACTAATAAAACTTAATGAGTTTTTTCTCATTTTTGAAATGCTTTTTACCAAGGAACTGAAACCAACACTAAACATTAATTAAGAGTGAAACTCACTCTGCCCAAAGTTATTTGTTTAGGTAGTTTTTTTAGCTATATTGTTATTTTAATAATTATTTCGTTTTCAGTCCCTCATTCTTGTAACATTCTCATCCGATTTTTCCCCAGTAAGTAATATTGCAATTTTTTATATTTTTTCTCAAACTTGAAAATGACCTCAGAGAGGTTGAAACATTGTTCACTTTTATAGTTAATTTTTTTTACAATGAAAGTTACTATCAAAGACCCTACTTACAAACTACTTTGTGCAGTCATATATATTTATTGCTGCTAAAATTGAATCATAATGTTTAACTTACAGCCATTCTGATTCCTTGACATAAGTGACAGGAACCCAGAATGATGGATCAATATTCATCTCCTGCTGAACAGCCTCAAGATTGCGCTCAAAACTTTCCACACTTCCGATGGTGAAGCAAAGATTGCTCTAAAATGAAAAATAGATTGCTGAGCTACAAGCCAAAAATATGTTACAAATACAGGGCTGCATGAAAAGATCAAAAGTAAGCAATTCAAAGCAAAAAGAGAATAAGTTCTTTTCACTTTAATACTGACAGTCAGTTATCAATTTATTGGATTTAAAAATGACAAATATTATATAAACTGTTGGTTTACAAGCATCTTCTTGGTTTTCTTACCTTGTTTGGGTCACTCTTCAGAAAAACTTTAACTAATGTTTGATTTGAAACGACAAGTCTATCCACCTGAATAAGAAAGGTGATGGAAAGTTCACAAATTTGTCATACCCACATTATACGTACTTGGATTGATACAAGTACATGTACATCTATTATCAAGGTAAAATCGATGTAAAATGTACAGAATTTCAAGCACACTACACACACTGCCACAGTGTGTTGAAATTAAAAATTGCCAAATGATCAAGTAATTAAAACTAGCTAAACATTCATATTTATTTAAAACTCAGCCTAAAGACTTGTGCAATACAACATATGCAATACTATACAATGTGCAAAGATCTGAGGCTAATTCCTGGTAAGCGAGTTATTCTACAACTGTAGATCTGAAGTAGTTTCAATTACAACTTGGTGCAACTCATCCATTTGTTTTCCAGTTGTTATATATATTAATACCAGTATGATGTTTGAGAAGTGCATATTACATCTTACCATATTACATCTTTGCGAATAACAAAACACGTGCTTCATCAAATATTAAAAGAACAACATGTGATCTAGTCAGTTATGAAAAAAATACAAAAAGTGTTCTTAAACAAACCTCTCCCCTTTCAAGAAACTTGGTTCTAAACTCTTGCCAGTTTATCTCTCTGCTCTCCATGCCAGTTGCATTCATGAAGAGCAGGGCCCCTACTGCTGCTACTGCAACACCTATTGCTAATCCCTGTGGATTGATATCCCGGAAATTTTTCCACCAGTCCCCTCCAG
This sequence comes from Galaxea fascicularis, assembly GCA_948470475.1. Taxonomy (NCBI): domain Eukaryota; kingdom Metazoa; phylum Cnidaria; class Anthozoa; order Scleractinia; family Euphylliidae; genus Galaxea; species Galaxea fascicularis. The sequence goes on from OX419339.1 coordinate 7,471,680, forward strand.
GGGGCTTGTTGCCATCTCCTCCCCCTCCCCCACCACTGTCATCCCCTGAAGACCTCCTGTTATTTGATTCAGAGTTCTCATTGTCACTGGATTTTGAACCTAAGGGAAAAAATATGACATATATTACAGCTGTACATTTGATACAAATTAGTATCATTAGTGTCTCTTTTGGAATCATACTTACAGTATTCTTCCACAGTTATGAAATCCTAAAGACAATGTTCTCGGCACCTTAACACTTCTTTATAAATCGTCAATAAGGCTTGCTCACTGTTTCCTATTTTACTGAGCCTGCCGAATAAGAATATGTTTTACCTTTGTCAAACGTCTTCTTTGAGCCCTTTGGATAAAACTTTTCAAACCCTAGGAAAAAGTTGCAAACCAAAATCAAAAAGCAGGTATAAAACTAACACCAAAGCAGTTACCTTAACCAATCACAACACATGAGATAAATTATTGTAATTCTATGTAGCTGATGCTAAGTGAAGGAAAATGGGCAGAAGCAAGTCGTGATTGGTTCTGGTTTTGCTTCTCACTGGACAAGGAAGCAGCATGAGTCTGGATATCATTCTTGCCTATTTTTACTTTTAAAATACCAACAACCCCATACATTTTTTTCACTAAAATGAATCTTTGCACAAGTTCAAAACCCATTGCAGCATTTTTTTCCTTTTTTCACCAAATCTTGACTTTTTATGGGCTTCAAAACTGAGCATCATTTTTTTCATGACTGAATCAGAGGGGGCGTGGGTTTATTCCTGATTTGACGTCACAACGTGATTTGCATTGCATTAAGTCTTTGTAAACATGCATGCAAAGTACAATGTAGATTGTGACGTGAAATCAGGAATAGGCCCACTCCCTTTGTGGCTTGGTTTGAAACAAACAATGCTTGGTTTTTTCGTAAGTTTTGAAGCCTATAAAAAGGCAGGATTCATTAAAAAAAGGGGAAAAAAGGCCGCAGTGCATTTTGAACAGGTGCAAAGATTTGTTTTAGCATAAAAAAATATTTTGGGCTTACATACACTTTAAATTTTCTGCATGCTATCATTTTGAATTGTATTATGTCACTTGGTTGCTTTATTGTTTAATGCAAAACATTTTCTACTACATTGGCTTATCAATAATTTTAATAGGGTTAAATGCAATTTAACTTAGTTAACGACTAGGAGCAAGTTGCTCTGTTTGTTGTGGCGTGGCGTTGCGTGGCGTTAGCGTTAGTGTGTTATTAGTAATTTTGGGGGGTTGCCTGCAGCGTTGTTATTTAGCATGTGCGTGTGTTACTTGCATGTTGGGCTTCTCTGTGGCGCCCTCTGGCAGTTCGAGCGGTCAGCGGTTCTCTTTGCACATTATGCGTGTGCCTTCGCTTGTCCTCGTGGTTTTGTTTAGCTCAGCGTTCGGTGGGTTGGCGTTCGCGGGCTTTCGAGTATTTCCCCTCCCTCCTCTCCCTATCGGGGATTGTTTTCCATTGAACTTATTGTTCAGTGTGACGGGTGCTTGTTTTGGGTCTGGGGTGTCGGGCGGGGCTCGTGGCTGGGTTGCGGGTAGGGCAGGCTTATGGGGTGTTCCACCGACCGGGGGTTGGGTCGTTGGTACCAGTCCCCAGATCCTTGAGCACCCAACCTCCATTTGCGACACAGGCGTTAATTGATGTAAATCCACATTGGCAAATAGAAATAAATTTAAACACAAAAGTGGGTAATGAAGATGCCCAATATATACTGGTAATTATCATTTGTTGTACATGTAGACTCAAACATGTCATCATGTTTTACAATAGCATTGGAATCATTTCAACAGTTTAGGGTCAATTTTTTATAAGAAAGCTGTTAGTAATAAATGATTAAAATCCTTAAATGCAATGGTGGACAACTGTACACTGTCAGGACTGCCCATAGTCCATTTTCATAAAATAAATGGTGGGCAATTGTATTATTCTCTTGTTAATTAGACTTTTAGCTTACTAGCCTTATTTTACAACAAAAATTCTTTTGAATCTTGCACATCCTGACAAGGCTAGTAAGGCTTATCAGCAAGAAAACAATAGAATATATTTTTTTTGGTTGCCAATAAGAAAGACCTGCACAAAGCCATTATTAAAAGGAATTAAGCCTTCTTAAACCTTATCTGTTGCGAGGGCTTGCTTTTCCCACTCCTTGGAATGAGCTAGAGTGGTAGTTACATGTAAGCTTACAGTGCACATACTAAGCACAAGACGAAGAGTGGCACAGTAGCACAAAGCTCAAAGTCTTTCCTCGGATCAATGGACATAGAGGCAAACAATCAATCACTTCATCCAAACCAGGTTAAACATCAAGAAGTCTCATTATAATTCTAGAGCTTTCATTGGAAGTGGAAGACCAGCCAAAAACTGCAGCCTCCTCTCACTGCCACCTGACTCTGTCTAGCTTTTCATTCAAATGATGAAAATAAACTTCATGAGGTTGCCACCTACTTTGGTTAGCTCAGATGGCTATTTCAAAAATTAGTGAAATCCGTGATTTTCTCATATATTACATTTCTTTACAGTACATCCATGATGAAGGTCACCATCTGAATAGTTAGGTAATTTATAGTTACGTTTAGTTAGATACAATAGGTCCACATCAGCTGTAAAGTTGGCTACTTTATTGACCTGCTTTACTAAAATGTATGTATATGAATGTATGAGATCGATGACATAATCACTCATATCGCGTTGCCCAGCTAAACAAGCTTCGTATAAATCTAGCCTTGTTTTAACACCATTTATCAGCTTGAAGGATTTTCAAAAAGCTTTTCTCTTACCCTTTGGAGGATCAAAATGGAGAATTCTTTCCAGTAGCCATGAGTTTCGTGCATTCTGACTCAGCAACAACTCTCGGGAACTACTGAACTGCCGAGCAAACTGCATTCACAGAAAAACACGCGTAGAAAAGAAAAAGGCAAGATTAGAAAAGCCATCGGATTTGCCGGCAAACTGATTAAAGCTTTAGTTACAGTTTTACCTGATCAACAAAACTAGCATAAAAGAAGTAAACAGAAAAGAAATCATAACTTTACCTGGCACTGCACTAGTCTCAAACTTGTCTTACTCAACAGCGAATTCACTCTACTCGTACACAATCTGTAAGCCATCACTTTCGCTACCTGTTCCCTTGATGATAAAAGAATTTCATAACATGAAAAATAATAGCATAAATTTAACGTCCACCGTGTATCACATCTACTGTTTTGCTGACATTTTCAGCTTATGCAACCAAGATGGCGGAGACAAAAAACACAAGGCGCGGTCGCACTTTCCTGGAAGGACAGGCGGCTCTTACCCTGGGCCACAGACGATTTTCCATCACCTGGATCGGACCATGGACCGTAAAAAGGATCCATGATCGGCCGACCAGTGCGTTTCTCGTAAGTCCGGTCCCCAAAGGCCCCCCGTCCCGAAAGCTTTTCGGACCCAAAAAGCCATTTCAAAAACTGGGATTTGCTTATTAAAATTAAAGCTGGTCTTTTACTATGATTTCAAGATACGAAAGGGCAAATCTGTTGCAAAATTTCATGCCTGTGAATCCTCGGACGCTTTTGATTCACATACCCGAGCGGCTGATAAAAGAGAAGCCCTAGTCAGAATCGTGTTGCCCTACAACGACCAGAAATCTGCAAACGTAGTACGTAAACAGGTGACAGCTGGTTGACTTCAGTCGGAAGATCAACGCAGATATTAGGTCAGGGAAGACAAGCCGCCTCTTGTGAGTCAATGTATTCATTTCAGTGTGGCCTGTATGATGCAGGCTATGTCGGCTACACGTGCCGACACCTACACCAACGAATTGAAGAACACAAAGGATCGGCAATCGGAAACCACCTCAGAGAGCAGCACGATACGGAGCCAGAAGACATCGCACAGAGTTTTCCAATCTTAAGAAAGTGTCAGAACAAATTTGACTATCTTATTTTTGAAATGTTTTTCATTAAAGAACTGAAACCAACGCTAAACACTGAGTGCGATTCAATTCGCGCCAATTTATTTGTTTAGAGTTATTCTTGCTAAGATTATTTTATTTTTTCCATTGTATATTTTTAACACTTTTTCATATTCTTATCACATTTTAGTGTTCGCCACATTTTGTCTATTATAACTAGTTTTTAACATATTTATGCTAATTAAAAAAAAATATTCACTTGAAAATGACCTCGGAGAGGTCGAAACGTCGTGACTTTTTAGCCCTAGTGTTTATTTCAAAATGTTCTTCCATTGTCATGATTTGTGGCAAAAAAAAGACGGGGAGTGGCAACCGTGTAACGGATACCTCTTGGGATCCTATTGTTCGCCTAGTTTAAACCGCTGGCTCAAACGAGATTTCAAAAACCAAATTACAAGCTCGCGTAGATTGAAAATGAAGTTTTAATAAAGTGGCCCATCCGATGAACAGTCACTAATAAACCAAAACTTAAATTAGAATTTGGACTGAAACACTGAGTAAAATTCCTTCACTAACAATTTAACTAAAATCACGAATGTCAAGACTTTTCCTTGTGTTGTGGCTTCTCAACATCATGAAGCTGTTCGCGGAATCGGTCGCCTAATCGTCTTCCTATCTCGCGCATGGGATGTATAACTTGTTGAATAACGTACAGGTTATGCAGTAAATGACCTTTGCGGAGGTACATGTGAAACGATCGGTGATTTTGAAAGATTGCTTAGGTCCCGACATTTTGCTAATGCTTTGAATGAAAGGATCGGACAAGTTTTGCATCGTGAGCGCGCACATTTAAAAGTGCCGGGTTGCTCATTAGTTTTGAGTGCGCTTCTAACCAAAGAGTTGCCTACGTTTTTGTCGCGTTTGAATGAAATTAGTGGAGGTTGCGAAAAGATTCTACCAGTCTTGGGATCATTTTGGAACACCTTTGCGATGTTGAGAAGAATGACAAGGATGCATCTAAGCCAGTCGATCGTCATTTTAATCTTCATAACCACTCCAAACAACACATGGCCATCTGTAGGCTCAGTCACCAGCCGTGGGTGTCTCGATGGAGAATCGCGGGCGCATCGAGACACCCACGGCTGGAGACTGAGCCTAGGCCATCTGCGGCCTTTTCCTGCATCAAGGTACGATGGAAAGCCGCAAAAATCTAGAACTAAAATTCATCTTCCAAATCGGCACCCTTTTTTTAATCCCCACGGTATTAACGAACGCTTTTCATTTAACTAATGTATTCCTATTTTCACGTTGCCATGTTACCACCAATAGCGTAGCTCCTACTCCACTATAAAAACTGTATATAAAAAAAAATTGGATTCGCTCTGACGAAGGGCTAGCGCTCGAAACGTCAGCTTTTAGAATCCCTGTCCGGTGGTCAATTTACATTTATCAACTCTGTTGATAATACCAAAATCTTTGCGTACTACTTCCCCACCGACGCAGCACCACAGTTTCTTTAGAAACTATCCCCTTTATTCATAATTCCTTGATTTGCGCTGACGAAGCGCTAACGCTCGAAAAGTCAGCTCAGTGTAGAATCCCTGTACGGTGGCCAATTTACATTATCAAGTTTATTGTTAACCAAAGTGTTTAAAACAAAAGACTACATCGAGACAGTGCTTAATTCTTAAAAGGCGTGCAATTAATGAAGCAAATCTGAAAATGAATGTCAACAAGGTAAAGTCACATCAAATGAAGAATGATCGTCGCAGTTGTGATCGCAATTTTTACAATTGCGTAAAGAAGCCTGAAAAAAATTCAGGACTTCAACGGGGCTTGAACCCGTGACCTCGTGATTCCGGTGCGATGCTCTACCAACTGAGCTATGAAGCCACTGATGTTGGGAGCAGGTCAATTTTGGGTTCAAGTGTACCCGTGAGAGATATGTAAGTGAATGATGCATATGGTCTACAAGTGCTTCCCTATACGGGGCCTTCCAAGGTGTCACTTTGTCGCTCGTTTATGACGGTCTGTCGCCTGGTTGTTTGGGGAGAAATGCCACTGATAGAAAGAAAATAAAGACGAATAAAAAATGAAATGCCTGTGGCAAACTGTCACGCTTTTACAGCCAATTTTTCTGCCGGTTGTCTGTGTTTTGGGAGAAGATTGTCGCCATTTTTCGGAGCCATGTCGCTTGTTGCCTCTACTCCTTGGAAGGCCTCCCAGACCCCAGCCGTTTCTTCCCATTGTGTGTACACTTGTGCACTTGGGAAAATAGAAGATTGCATGTCTAATAGGATTGCCTGTAAGTTCTGCAAAAGCTGGCCCCAGCCAATCATCAACATGAGAAAGTGCTAACGTCTTTTGGTTACATTCAAACACTAATTGTCTAAATATCTTCCTCCCTGTGTTTTTGGTCATAGTCACTGGCTGCCACTTAATGAGAACAGTGCTGGCCTAATGAGATAAGTTCAACATAAAAATGCAGGGCCAAGCAAGACTCAAAGCAAACAAAAAGCTTCATCAAAATCTGACATGCTAGCTTTGACTACATCGCCTTGCTTCTTAACAAACAGCTATTGGCCCTCTTCCTCTTCATCACTGAATGACAGAAGGCTCTTATTCCTGACCTCTTTCATGGTACTGGTGGGTTTTGGCTTCTTTCTATTATCTGAAGATTTAAAGTCCTTTTCACTTCCACTTGATTTTCGTTTAGAAGGCTTCTTGAAGATGATTTTTCCCTCTTCTTCATGGTTGTAATCCTTGTCAGCACCTGTCAGTTAAGAAAATTAACAAGCTTTTGTTTTTCAGTTGGCAAATAGGCTAAACTCAGAATACAGGGCCACGTTTGAGACGGGTTGGCTGTAGTGGCTCTGCGGATCTGCAGTCGAAGTGAAGAAGTGCGGTACCTTAAAACGCTAACCTGACTGTGGAGCTGCGGAGCTACTCAAACATCCTCGTTCTTTAACATCCTAACACGACTGTGGAGCCACAGAGCCACTCACACATATGTCTTCCTTGTTCTTTAAAGCCCTGACATGTCTAACATGACTGTGGAGCCGATCAGTCACTCACACATATTTTTTCCTCATTCTTTATGCCTCAACTGTGGAGCTGCGAAGTCAGTTTAGTAATACTGCTTCCAGAGTGGCCCTGTATTCTGTAGTTGCTCTGGCAAATATTTCATCTTGTCACCAAGAATGTTCCTCCTTCAGTTTTATTTCTCTGTCCTTTGGGGTTATTCTATTAAAGTTATGTAGAGTGAGCCACTTCTATTAGCAGCATGTAATTTCTATCTTAATTTCTGAATTAATTATACCAAAAAAAGGAATCCTGTTTTTAAGCTTCCATACAATTGTCTGTAAACTTCACCAGAAAATTTAACGTTCCTGCGTATGATCTGGGGATCAGATTCCAGGATTCTATGGTACAAGCATTCAGAATACAGGATTGATGCCTTTCAGTTTGAGTTAAGTGGCTTTTGAGCCTTGCAAACAAGGTTCACTGAGGTAGTCCAAAAAATATAAAATTCAATTCAGTTCAATTTTATTCAACTCACACAAATATTACAGATAAAGTTGCATAGGTTATGCACCAGTCAACGAAAATCCCTGCCCCAACCAAGCTCGGCAATGTGGAGACATTAGCAGGGACAAAAGCTAATGATGGAGACTCAATGTACACAGGCTATGCCAAGACTTCATTTTTTTACACTGTAAATGGAATCTCAAATAAACCTATGCCAAGACTTCATTTTTTTACACTGTAAATGGAATCTCAAATAAACCTGAATAAACACAGAGAAACTACCCTTTTCTTCCAGCACCATTGGGCAAATTATTTCAGATCGAATCTCAGAAGTACACTATGACGTGTGTCAGACAACCACAGGAGATATTAGAAGCAAGGGGCAATACAAACCCAGAGAATTTAGCCGACCTTGCAGAGAGGTAGAAGAGTCATAGTAGCTTGTATTTGTCAACTGTTGAACTGATTAATACACTGAAAACAAATTGTCAATAATTTTGCTGGCTACGATTTTCCCGCATCCTAGTCTATGTTACAGGGCATGATTTAACTCCGCAGAGCTCAGCTGACACTTTTAATCTATCATTTCTCAAGGTAATTTAAACATTCGATCCTGTAATGAATAACAGACCATTGATTGTTCAGTTTTGTATTCAACTTTATTGCCGGTTTTCACTGTCACACCGTCATCAGAACCATTTAGCAAATAAAGTCAAGAATCAAAGAGACAAAAGAAGATGAATATTCAAACAGTCTCACAAAGATTCGGGTCTGTGCGATGTTTCGTGCGGGAGATATTCGAAGAAATGTTCTACTTAAATTTTAAGGCTTTTGTATGGAGACACCATGTTTGTGTCCCTCTGAGGGACACAAATATGGCGGCCGGAAGCTAACAAAAACATATGTCGTCGAGTTTTGCTATAAAAAGCCCATAGTTGTCCTCTGAGGGCTCATAAACATCTACATGAGTACTTATTGTCCTTCAAGGATTGTTCAGTTTGCGAAATCTCAGCGGCTAAGTCACTTTTTTTTTAACTTACGTGACAGCATTCTCGGCCGCCAGTTTAATATTGTGTCACGCAAAAACTTAGAAATTCAACCTTGCTTTACCACAAGACGAAAAAGCCAATCAAACTGAAAATTTTTGAAAAGATAAGTCTTCAGCTCTTCTAATTACTAGCTAAGTTAAAATCTCAAAAGGATAGATAATTCCTTATTTTTAATTTTGATGACGTCATGTGAAAACCGAGAATTGCCATATGGATTTGCTCTAGAGCTGTTTAGACCACAGGCCGCCCAAGCTCACTATGAGTTGCAACATAAATGGAAGAAATAGCTAAAATGGCATCGGATCGGGAAAATAACCACACAGCAAGCAAGAACACACCATATAAATAAGGTAAGGTGTTTTTATTGAGAATTTCTGCGAGTATTTTTTTTCTTGAATCTATAACCTAGATTCCCATACAAACCTTTATGTTGCAACTCGTAGTGAGCTTGGGCTGCCTGTGTTTACACTTGTAAAATTTCGTGGCCAATTGAAAAATGTGTCCGCATTTTTTGTCGATAAAATCGATAATCAGTTGAAAAATCTTGTGATTATCGATTATCGTCAATTACCAAGTACTATATCGACTTATCGGCTACGTTTTCGATGATCGACTTTGGTCGACTTTAATCGACATGCTACGCCCTGGGATATTGGCATGAAATCATTGCCCTGGGGGCGGGAACATTTGCTCAGTTTCTCTAGATCTCTTGTCCATGTCCCCGCCATTTCCCGGCGTGGGGGGCGGCGGGGATTTGCACAGACTGGTGCATTTGATAACAATTGGGACCTCCACAATGAAGAGTACAGTACATATACAGTCAGACAAGATTTCCGCACAGCCCCATACATTTATTACCAAAAATTGCCTGACCCTTAAGGTGAAAATATAATGCAATAACTAACATGATCCACTACAAACCTTCACGGCTAGCCTCTTCTTCCTTCAAACGATCAAGGAACGCGTCCGCTTCTGCTTCGCTAACATTCGATCCTAAAACTACCGTTGGTTTCTCATCTGCAAGCTCTGTGTCATCCAGTGTAGACGAACCAGGCTCTTCAAATTTCGTTTCAACTGTTGCACTCTCCTTGTAACCAACCTTTTCCTTGAATTTTGCAATAAACGAAGGAGTCTCAGGTTTTGTAAATGAGACATTTTTGGTCGCCATATTGGAAATTTAGTTACCAGTCCTTGTTGTTTTGTAAGGGTATCCGCTGCCTTGGGTTATTGCGACTGTAGACGACTACATGTTTTCACGTCGTTCATGCCTTCAATTCTTCGTACTTTATTTATTTTTCTTCCTTTTTACATCGAAGATTGTAGCTCCGTGTCGTTGGCACGCCTCCACTATCTGAGAGCCTGGAATAGGCTATCAAAAAACAGCCTAAAATTCAACCGTCAGTTGACCATAAAATAGTATGTTCAAGTTCACACTGCAACCAGGTGGACAATCAGACATGGTTTGATGCTACTCTGGTTTGAAATTTGAAATTTTGAAATTCACGACCCTTAAAAACGTTTCGACA